>CM042846.1:71426297-72138172 GCA_023653725.1 Bungarus multicinctus
TAGGGCGACCATGTGGGAGCGTACTGGGCGGCGGGAGGTGTTGGTATGGCAGCAGGCGGTCCGTAAGTAACAAGGTCCCGAGCCATGGAGCACTTAAATACCATCAGTACCACCCTTGAATTGAATCCGGAAGCCCACAGGAAGCCAGTGCAGCCTGCGGAGAAGTGTGTTCCGTGTGCGCCCGAGCGGGCGCCAACGATCACCGCGCGGTGCATATGAACTAACTGCAACTCCGGGAGACTCTTCAACGGGGAGCCCCCTGTAGAGAGCATTGCAATACTCCAAGGGGAGATAACGAGGTCGGAACGTGACTGTGCAAAGTGCGCCCAATCAGAAAGGGCCACCGTATTAGGGCCATGTTGCTAAATAACCTCTAAGTGCAGTCACATGACAACAGGGGGGTTCAACCTGGAACCTCAGACTGGGTATAAGCTCCTTTGGGGAGATCATAACTTCATGTTACAGTTGAAGTGATGACAACTGTAGACAAGGACCACCTCTTCATAAGGTACTCTTATATAGATTCAGGATGCAAAAAAAGGGTTTTAAGTAAAACGGCTTGGAATGACTATCAGGAACATAAGAGTACTTTGATAGGAAGGCCAATGACACAAGAAGTGAAGCATGTTCAAGAATGTGTCAGACATGCTTTACTTAGATTGCTTCATAGGGAAAATGGTGGGACTTAATGGTCTTAATAGCCTTTTCCAATTGTGTGATGAAGATGTAGATATGAGTTTTACACTTTCATTGCATAACTTGTTTGAAGGAATTGGAAATAGGATACAGGGTTCTCTCTGCTTCGTTTTACTCTCAAACAATCTTTGGGACAACTTAGGTTTTGAGAAAAGAGACAATCGCCACAAGGTGTGGAGAGGTAATTCCTGCCCAATATCCTAATTGCTGAATTCTAGCCACAGCTTAGTGAATAAATCACAGCTGCCTGGATTTATGCAACAGATTAAGTCAAAACCAAACAAATTACAATTTAGTGTAATTTATACAATGTGTGAATCCAATCTATGACTCATACTTAATTCAACACATGGAACAGAATTTTGTAGCATCCAGAAACTCTGCTGGAGTTTGATGTTTAGTTTTACTGGAAACTGGACGTTATGGATACAAGATGCCTAAAGTCCTACACAAGTATCCATTCCAAAGGCACCATCTTTTCCTGCCTTCTATCCCATACAATTATGTAAATACTGCATGGTCCTTATAGGACTGTGGAGATTATTATTCTCAGTTTGTGTCAATATTTTTATTTAAGAAGTTTGAATGATTTTTTCAAATTAAGTTTATGGTTCTGAAAACTCATTTTCCTCCTTCGTATGCTGACTGCTAAATCTGCTTGTTTCCTAAACTTTTCTCCTTGTTTTAACAAATTACAGATAGACCTTGACTTATGGCCTGTTACATTGTGACTGTTCAAAGTTACGACAGATGTACCGGTGGGGCACTTATGACCCAAATTCGAAGTTCCAATAGTCGCCTCCCCCCCCTAGTCATATGACCACATTTCATGCAATGGTGGGATTCCAAAAATTTTACTACCGGTTCTGTGGGTGTGGTTTGGTGGGTGTGGCGTGGCTTGGTGGGCATGGCAGGGGAAGGATACTGCAAAATCCCCATTCCCTCCCCATACCACTAACTCCTGCTTTCCAGCTCCTTTCTCCTGTGCAGGGCAACCAAAGAAGACCCAGCCAATCAGCTGGGACTCAGGAGGCAGAGAATAGATAAGGGCAGAACCAGTCAGTGGTGGTATTCCGAACTACTCAAAATTTCCACTACCGGTTCTCCAGAACTGTTCAGAACCTGCTGAATACCACCTCTGATTTCATGTGCTTGGCAACCAACCACTTAGATTGTTCCGCCCTAGGCGCCTGATGGACCCGGAGCGGTTCCAGAGGGAGCTTGGGCCATTTCCTGAGTCTCTGGCTCACAGCTCGCCTGGAGACCTGGTGGCCACCTGGGATGGGTCGGCCGCCAGGGCTCTAGATCGAGTTGTGCCCCTGCGACCTCTGACCCGGCACAGATCCCATTTGGCTCCGTGGTATACAGAGGAGCTACGGGAGATGAAGTGCCGGAAAAGACGTCTAGAGGGCATTTGGAGGGCGAGCCGTTCTGAGTCTGACCGAACACAGGTGAGATCTCATATTAAGACTTACCTTGTGGCGATAGGGGCGGCAAAGTCTTCGTATTTCTCTGCCCTTATTGCATCAGCAGAAAATCGGCCTGCCGCCCTGTTTAGAGTGACCCGCTCTCTACTTGAACCGAGAGCATGGGACGACCTCTTGCAGGGTAGGGCAGAGGAGTTTTCCTGATTTCTGCATGATAAAATCGCTCAGATTCGGGAGGGGCTCGACTCCAATTGGGTGGTCCCGGGGGAGGTGTCCGGGGCAGGTCTTGTGAGTGTTATCTGGGAGGAGTTCGATCCTGTGACCGCCGAGGGTGTGGACAGGTTGCTGGGGGGGCTGAATGCCACCACCTGTTTATTGGACCCGTGCCCTTCCTGGCTGGTTTCGGCCGCCAGGGAGACGACACGAGGCTGGCTCCAGGGGATTGTCAACGCTTCTTTGAGGGAGGGGGTGCTCCCTGCCGCCCTGAAGGCGGCAGTGGTGCGCCCCCTCCTCAAGAAGCCTTCCCTGGACCCAGCTATTTTAAACAACTATCGTCCGGTCTCCAACCTTCCCTTCATGGCGAAGGTTGTTGAGAGTGTGGTGGCGTGTCAGCTTCCCCAGTACCTGGAGGAAGCTACTTACCTCGATCCGTCCCAATCGGGCTTCAGTCCTGGACATAGTACTGAGACGGCATTGGTCGCGTTGGTCGATGATCTCTGGAGGGCTCGTGACAGAGGGTTCTCCTCTGTCCTGGTCCTATTAGACCTCTCGGTGGCTTTCGATACTATCGACCATAGTATCTTGTTGCGACGATTGGGGGGGTTGGGGATTGGTGGAACCGTCCTTCGATGGTTCTCCTCCTTCCTCTCCGACCGTTCGCAATTTGTGTTGGCGAGGGGGGAGAGGTCCACCTCTAGGCCCCTGCTTTGTGGGGTGCCCCAGGGGTCGGTCCTCCCTCCCCTCTTGTTCAACATTTATATGAAGCCGCTGGGCGAGATCATCCGTGGTCTTGGAGTAGGGTGTCATCTATATGCGGATGACACCCAGTTGTACATCTCTACTCCAGACCATCCCAACGATGCTGTGGGGCTATGTCCAAGTGCTTGGAGGCCGTGCGTGATTGGATGGGCGGGAACAGGCTTCGGCTCAACCCATCCAAGACCGAGTGGCTGTGGTTTCCGGCACCCCGATATAGCCAGCTGACACCTTCGCTGGCTATCGGGGGGGAAGTTTTGCCCCCCGCAGAGAGGGCTTGCAACCTGGGTGTCCTCCTGGATGTACGGCTGTCACTTGAACATCACATCGCGGCCGTCTCCAGGGGGGCGTTTCACCAGATCCGTCGGATCTACCAGTTGCGGCCCTTCCTGGATCGGGACGCCTTGTGCACGGTCACTCAGGCCCTTGTCACCTCTCGCCTGGACTATTGTAATGCCCTCTACATGGGGCTCCCCGCGGGGAGCATCCGGAGACTCCAGCTGGTGCAAAATGCAGCCGCGCGGGTGATTATGGGGGCGTCGCGTAGCGCCCATGTGACGCCTCTCCTGCGCGAGCTGCATTGGTTGCCGGTGGCTCTCCGGGTTCGCTTTAAGGTTCTAGTTTTGACCTTTAGGGCGACCCATGGCATGGGACCAGGTTACCTCCAGGACCGCATTCTGCCAGTGATCTCCAACAGGCCGGTGCGTTCCCACAGAGAGGGTCTGCTCCGGGTGCCGTCGGCCGCTATGTGTCGTCTGGCGGCGCCGAGGGGTAGAGCCTTCTCTGTGGGTGCCCCCGCCCTCTGGAATACTCTGCCACCGGAGCTCCGTACCGGCATGGACCTGAGGGCCTTCAGGCACGCGTTGAAGACCTGGCTCTTTGAGCAGGCCGGCCTGGGCTGAGATAATGGTTTTAATTTGGTCTCCATAATATTTAATTTTAAATTGGGGTTTTAAGGGGGGGGGGTTAGTCTCAGTAATCAGCCAATTAATTTAATAGTTTTTTAATTTTTGTATATTTGTGGTTTTAGATGGGCTGTACACCGCCCTGAGTCCCTTGGGAGAAGGGCGGTATATAAATGTAAATAATAAATAAATAAATAAAATAAATAAGTTGCAGTTAAAACTATCTGCAGCATCCTGTGGTTGCATGATTGTGATTTTGCTGAAAACCAGCATTTACACCCAGTTGTCTGAAAAACTGGCCCATAGCAAGCCATGGGTTTGCTTAATGACCACAGCATTCATTTAATGATCTGAGTGGTTACTGCATTCATTTAACGAACCATTGCAAAAAAGGTCATAAAATCTGGTTGATAATTTTACCGGCCCATTTTACAATTATCATAACTTATTATGTTATGGTTGAACCACATTATGGCTGTAACTCGAAGACTACCTGTATTAGGTTGGAGACTAGAGATTGGGGTCCCTTGCAATGTCAATTAATAAAATTCACTTCAAGGTCTGTGGAATTAATGAGTAGCGAGAAACAATTTGAAAATCAGTTTGGTATACCGTAGTGGTTAAGGCATTAGGCTAGAAACTGGCAGGCTGTGAGTTCTAGTTTTGCCTTAGGCATGAAGCCTGCTGGGTGACTTTGAGCAAGTTACTTTCTTCCTAGGACGAAGGCAATGGCAACCCACTTCCAAAACACTTTGCCAAGAAAACCCCAGGGATTGGTCCAGGCAAACACCAGGAATCAAAATTGACTTGAAGGTGCACATACATATCAAAAAAGTTGTGATAGGATGATTCTGAAGTTGTATAATATCCCTCAGTTTCAGAGGATACAACTATGTTAAACGAAGTTTGTGTTGTACAATTATAAAATAGAAAGCAGAAAGCTTGATAAGATTGCTAACAATTTCTTTCTAATTTTCAGCCTGCAAATTTCCCCTACAAGGAAGAGATTATGTCAATGAATTCAATCTGCTTAATTGTTATCCTTCTCCTTTGTTTAAGTATTACATTGGCTTTCAAGGTAAGCATAACAATATCATCTGGAAACAATATGAACTAGAAGAAGGCTTATTGTTTGCATGTTTATTAAAATTATCTGCTACCCAGTTTACTATCAAGTGAATCTGGGAGGTTTTAGGATGCCTACATTTAGGTTGCCCGCCATATATTGAAGTGGACAAGAGAAAAGGGGAAACACCACTTAAACCAGTTCTCTTTGTTGAGTACGGACTAAGTACAGGGACTTTGCTGCCAACATGTGCCAATATGCCCACAGAATCTTCCATGGTGCCCTTTCATCTCCCTGTCTCATCTGATTTATTTTTCAATTATTAAAGAGTTTTCTAATTACAAAGGTAAAATTGGGAGTTGAGATGCTGCATAGTAAAACGCCAGCCTATGGCAGCCTTGCAAAAGTCTAATAAGCAGAATTATAAAATAAAAATAATGGAAGAGAGAATGGAACAAAATGCTTTGTTTGAAAACAAGGGTAGTAAGGAGTTTGTCAGGAGACTGATTAGCTATTTTGTGCCTTTACATTTTGTTCTAGAATCTGTCAGGTGGTGGGCAATGTACAACTGTAATTTGCAGATATTTGAAAACTTTTATCACTTTTTTCCAGTTTGTTTTTGTTTTTTGTCCTTGGTTCTCATGACAAAATTATTAGTGCAATAAATGTATAGCCCATTGTGATTTCTCTTTTCTTGGTTGCAGGTTATTAAGAATGTAAACTTCTTATGTATCTGCATATGATATTTCTCCTGATGTAGAAGGTTTAGGTTTCTTTTTAATATGCTGTTGGCTCATTTGGTATTTAGGGGCTATAACGTTGATTCATTTTTCCATCCATCTGAGGTCGGTAAAATGAGGACCCATATTGTAGGGAGTAATATGCGGACATTGTAAACTGCTCAGAGGGTACCGTAAAGTACTGTGCCGTGGTGTATAAGTCTAAATGCTATTGCTATAAATCTCAACTCTTGTTTTCATCAGAATTACTCTTAAAGTCACTTCCCTCTTTTTTTAGTTGTTTGTTCCAAATTTCATTTGCTTCAGCAACAGAGTGATCAATGCCTGGAATGCACTACCTGACTCTGTTGTTACATCCTCTAACCCCCACTCCTTTAATCTCAAACTTTCCACTATTGACCTCACCCCATTCCTAAGAGATCTGGAAGGGGCGTGCATAAGTGCACCATCGTGCCTACCATCCCTGTCCTATTGTCCCCATTTATTCATACTATTTCCTGTATTCTTACTCATGTTTATACTTATACCTGTTATCTTGTAAGCGATTGACAAATCAAATAAATAAATAAATAAATAGTATTATTCAATTGTCTGACATCAGCTGAGTTCTTGGTCATCAATACAATATCTTGAAAAGTAATTTTGAATTAAGTTTTGATCAATACTTTCTTTTTAATGAAGATGAGAGGGACTCCTATATATTTTGTGGTTCATGGAACAAGGAAAATCTTTACTTTCTGATATTAAAGATATTTTTCAAATTTTATTATCATTTAAGGCATTTCTTGAAGCTTTGTGCTATGTTAGAGGCCCTTTAAAGCTTTGTAAAACTAATCGCTGGAACTTATTAATCTTTGGCAAGACGTGCAGGTTTCCTGTACATGGAGTTCTTTTATGTTTGGCCATCCTTACTTTTTTTTCCCAGCATTTTCAAAAACATCCACCAGATTGCATTTGCTTAAACCAAAAATGAATGACTCCGTTCATCTAGTATATGCTAATTGATACTATATTTATCATGTTTAAGAGATTACTGTAATACCAGTATTAACATTTGTAAAGGCAGAAAGTTAGAAAGATAGAAAACAGTTTCTGTTGTAGAAAAGGGAGAAAGCTATAAATAAATTCTCTAACATTTTAAATTGACTCCTGGGCTTTGTTAATAGAATCTTCAGTTATTTAGAATGGAAAGTAAGAACAAGGAAAGTTCTAAGGGTTTGATATTGCCTTAATTTCTTACTCAAATAGTATTGTTAAATGGGATTTTTCAGATTAGGTCTTCCAGGTCTCATCTGAAGAGCCAGTTAGGTATACTAGCTAAAAACAGGAAGATTATGAATTGTAACCCTGCCTTGGGCATGAAGTCAGCTTGCGCCAACCACCCTCTGTCAGCTCTAGGAAGGAAGCAATGGCAAACTACTTCTGAAATCTTGCCAAGAAAATTGCAGGGACTTATCCAAGCAATTATCAGGAGACAAGATTGACTTAAAGGTATCCCAAAAAAATCTCAGCTGTAAAAAAAAAAGAAACAAAGAAAGGACAACTGCTAGATGGCAGCAAACAGTTAAATGAGTTTGCACATATCTTTGCTGCTGTTTAGATCTTCTTTCTTATGTTTTGAAATGGTAGCTGAAGTTCAGCAAAATCAATGAGCTTTAGCAACTCTCAAGTTCATATGCTGTCTGTTCTCACAACAACAACAAAACCTGCTAAATATCTTTTTAATATAGGATATTTCAGACATTCCTACTATTTCTATAGGATGTTCTGGGTGTTTCACATGCAAGGCCTACTTGCAAAAATAACACTTAGCAATGTTTAGACTTATATACCACTCCACTGTGCTTTACAGCCTTCTCTAAGCAGTTTTACAGAGTTAGCATATTGCCCCCAACAATCTGCGTCCTCCTTTTACCCACCTCGGAAGGATGGAAGGCTGAGTCAATCTTGAGCCTGGTGAGTTTCGAATTGCCAAATTGCAGGGAGCTGACAGTCAGCAGAAGAGCTTTATATATAGCACCCTGAAAACTCAAAAAATTATTATTGAATTATTTTTAAAGTATCAGAAGAGGAGATCTTGGAAATTGTAATTGTACTAGCTATATGTACTTTAGGTTAACCTGAAGAATTTTAAAATTCAAATTAAATTTACTTGTCCTGATTTCATACACTATTTCGGGGTGCATATGGTTCCTGGAATATATTTAAAATCAAATGTGGCTCTTAGTCCCGGAAATATTGTGTTCCTCTATTACAAAGAAAGTCAGTATGGAACACTGGCTGATTTGAGAGCAGCTCATTAAGGCTATTGGGTGAGTAAAAAGCAGAAGTGAGAATTGTAGCAAGGATTTCATAATTCTATAAGAGGGTTCCGTTATTATACTATACCAGCCATCTTAGAAGTAGAAACTCAAGAAATTATTCTGACCATCTCACTCCTCTATTCCTGGATAGGAAAAGTATGAACTATAAAATCAGTTCATGACAATGTGAAGATCTTTCAGCAACCTGAAAGTCTTTTAAGGACAAATCTGTAGGAAGGAGGTGGACAGAAAGAATTTTCATTTCTGAATTTGAGTAAAGAATGTTTCTGTGTGCAAATCTCCAAGGCACTTTGTTTTGCCAGCTTGCTGAATTTAGTTAATCACATTCTCAGATGCATGTGCTAACAGATGATTCTACCAGGTGTCAGTTGTGGGCAAACTGCTAGTGTGTTTTTTAAATAATAAACACTTGTGACCCTGGCTTGCAAAGAAAAAGAAAGAAAGATGTAGATTTTGAGTGATATGACTAAGCACATTTTTATAACTTTTTAAAGTGTTGGTATATTCCATTAGCTCTGGCTTATATCACTACATCTCATTAATCTAGCCTTGCAAACAAATTTATGATGAGATTAATCCCATCAAGGAAATATTTGAAGCCTTGATATGCATGTAGAATATTAAAGATAATATCCAGATGAATTTTCAAAGACAAGTTACTACAGTTTTTTTTACTGTGAGCAAAGGCACTTGTCTACAACGATTGAAACAGTTCTTTTGCCATTTTATCTCCCAACATTCGAGGCTTAGCCTATCCCTATTTTTTATTTGTCATTTCAAATATCTTTTTTTCATACATTTATCTATTCTAAATAAATACAAAACTATTCTACTGAAAGGAGAGGAACTTTGGAATTCATCCACACTAACTAATGTTCTGCACAGTTAGCTTCTGGAAACAAGCCAGAAAGGAAAAACAGGGATCTCTTAAGCAACATATAACATATGATTCAGCTTCTCCAATTTGAGAACCTTCCCTGAGGTCTTCAGCCAGCACAGTCATAGTTGAATGTACCAGAGTTTAGGAAAGCTGCACGGTGTTGAAGCAATTCCGTTCACAGTTCAACACATATTGTCTTCTCCTTTTTTTCCCACTCTCTTTTCTTCCAGGCTTATTTGATCAGTTGTGTATGGAACTGTTATCGCTACATTAATAACAGAAACAACTCTGATGTCCTGGTCTACATTACCACTAATGACACAGCGGTAAGTTTGTCGGGGTTGACTGGAGTTGTGAGAGGTTCCTGGGTTTAGGAACCTCATCCAACCTGTTTTGGATGGTACAAAATCCAAAGGGACAGGTATCTTCAATGATGCAACTTTGACCAGCATGGCTGTTGCTTTCCTGTGTATTTATCAGGCACTGATGGGTCCTATTATGCTGAGAAGACAAGTTGCCCAAGTCAGATATCACTTTTTCTATGCTCTGGTTTCACCAAGGAAAAATCAGCTAAATTCATTTCTGGAGAAACTGTCTGTGGTTTTGGATAATGTACGTTTCAGGACATTACCAGCAAATACTTTTATCTTCCTGTTGGGCTTCCCAGAGATATCTGGTTAGCCACTAGTAGTAACAAAAACATAGATTAAAAGATCTTCAAGTTTATGCATGTGAGACTTGATTTTAACTATGGTTTGGTAAATAGTTCCAAATTAGTGTGATTCCAATACTCTGCTTAACCATGAAACTTAGTTTATAAACCACAGTGGATCACAGTACATTAAATAAAAAACAATTGTATTCTAAGGCTTAGATTGGTGTATGAATCCAGATCTAACAGGGTTCTTTCAGTGATCTTATATTTACAGTTGCATTGTCCAGGAATAAATATATATTCTCACCTGAAAAGATGTGCCCAAGCTTGGCCTTTTGTTGACCATCCATGTGCTGCTTCTTCCCTTACAAGATTCTCTTTTCTGCATACTGTTATTTAGCATTTCCTAGTTAATTACTTGTTGCATGCCTTTTATTATTTTATTTTATTAAAATTAGAATTAGAACAAGCCAACATTTAACAGTACATCAAACTAAAATGTTACATTTTAAATTGTTCCAACCTTGATGCTGAGATAGATATTCTTGTACATGGGTCTTTAAAAAATCTTATATTGGGCAGGCTGAAGCTTGCATTCTCTAGAAACATTGGCTCTTAGTTTGGGGATATTAGCTTATGGACAGGGGTGGGATTCTACCAGTTTGGACCAGTTCTATAGAACCGGTTGTTATGATTCTACGCAGTTCGGAGAACCAGCAAATCGCGCCCCTGGCTGGCCCCACCCCTCTCTGCCCTCCCCTCCCCTCCCCACCCAGTCAGTCTTTATCGTGCATGCCTGACTGTATTCTCTCCTGCCCAGGCACTCCTTAAAGTATTTCTTTCCCCTCTCTTGATGATCAGCTGTTCTGATGATCAGCTATGCTGGGAATTCCCTCGCTGTTTTACTGCTTCCCTGAGGCCCTGGAGGCAAAAAGGGACACCCTCCCACGCTCTGTTTTTTTCCTTCCTGGGCCCTCGGGAAGCTTCCTGGGATCAAAAATGCCCCCCAGGAAGCTTCCCTGAGGCCCAGGAGGCACAAAAACAGGGGGGTGCTGCAAAAAAAAGGTTAAAAAGAAGCCACGCCCACCCAGTCACATGGTCATGCCCACCTAGCCAAGCCACAGAAATGGTTGTTAAAAAATTTGAATCCCACCCCTGCTTATGGATCTGAACTGGACTTCTTTGAATAGGTCCTAGTTCCTGTAAGGACCAGGAACACCAACAGCCTGCTCACCTTCTTCTCTCAAAAGATTTATCCCCTCAGCCTGAGAAATCTTGAACAAAAAGTGTATCATTAATGTGCAATAATGCAATTAAATCCTTTTGCTTTAATTCCCATAACTATCCACGCCCTGATATGAGATGATCCAAGAACATAAACTTTTTCTGTTAACGTTTGCTCTGAATTAGACCCAGAAAGTCCATTTCTTGGAGGTGTCTTTTAATGACTCCCAGATGATCCTGCCACAGTAGACCGTACGTTTTATATCACTTCCCCTGATAAGTATATGCTTTTTGTCTAGAAAGAGCTCTTTTATTTTCTAAAAGTTAGAACTGTCACATATTTGGGCAGCTGTATATTCTCTCACACAATAAATGTCTTCTGAGGAATGTTTTGGCAACACAAAGAATTTCAAAGCTATAAATTATCTCTGGGCTGTCCATTTCCATTTGTAATTGCTCCAGAGTGGTTTCTAATGGCAATGCTCATAGACAAACATTTAGTTTGCTTCCTGCTCAGTTAAGCAGAGAGACAAACTGAGCTCCACTGTTTGACAGATGATGTTTTATTAAGAAATAATTCCAGCTGCTTCTTAGTATATGTGTTTCAGGTAGACTCTTGAAACTTATGATCTAAGTTGTGTGAAATATACAATTATGGTAGTTTGCTAATTCATTTAGTTTACTTGTATGGTGCCTATTCCCAGATTCTATGGTGCCTCGCAATGTCAACGTACAAAATGATTATCCCAAACCCTCAAATATATATAAAAATAAAAAGAGCAAAACAAAAGATAAAGAACACATTCAATTAGAACACACCATTCTGCTGCTTTCAGGTACATTCCAGAGTATGTTCTATGAGCCGCGGTGGCACAGTGATTAGAATGCAATACTGCAGGCTATTTCTGCTGACTGCCGACTGCTTGCAATTTGGCAGTTCAAATTTCACCAGGCTCAAGATTGATCCTTCCGAGGTCAGTAAAATGAGGGCACAGATTGTTGGGGACAATAGGGTGACTTTGTAAACCGCTTAGAGAGGGCTGTAAAGCACTGTAAAGCGGTATATAAGTCTAAGTGCTATTGCTATTGTGGTAGGGATCATTGTATTCCGGTCTGGCCATCACCTGAAGATTTAGATAGTTTGAGTGCATTGTAAAGTTACAAAACAGATACATTCAATGAAGAGCTGCAGTTGCTTCTTTGAGCCCTCAATCCAGAGTATATTCTATGATGCAGTGATTGGAATGCAGTGCTGCAGGCTACTTCTGCTGACTGCCAGCTGTCTGCAGTTTGGCAGTGCGAATCTCACCAGGCTTAAGGTTTACTCAGCCTTCCATTCTTCTGAGTCAGTAAAATGACGACCCAGATTGTTGGGGGCAATATGCTGACTCTGTAAAACCACTTAGGGCTGTAAAGCACTGTAAAGAGGTATATAAATCTAATTGCTGTTGCTACTGCATAGGACAGAACAGATAGGTCTTCACAATTTTGCTGAAGTCCAAGATGGACAAACTGACCAAATCTCTGCCAGCAGGATGCAGCTGATGAAAAAGGTGATTTTAGATAGCTGTTTGAAAGAGAGGAAAGATCTCTAAGGCAGAGATGAAAGGAGAGAGGAAAGATCTCTAAGGCATTCCACAGTGTAGAAGTCTCTGGGCAGATCTCTTTTCACCACCAACCCTGAATGTTACCACCAACCCTGAATGCCCACCACTCCAATTGCACAGAAGTGGCTCAGGAAGCTAACACAGTTGAGGGTTTTAAAAGCTGTTGAGAGATCAAGGAGGAATAGGAAGGTTGCATTCCTCCAAATCTTAATGGATTTTTGGAAGGCTAATAGAATTGGAACTAATTTCACCTCAGGGAGAATGGTATTCCAGGCAATAGGAATCACAGCAGAAAAGATTCATCTCCTGGGTTCCAATAATACCACTATAAAGCCTTAGTAAGACCATACCTAGAATACTGCATCCAGTTTTGGTCACCACACTATAAAAAAGATGTTGAGACTCTAGAAAGATTGCATAGAAGAGCAACCAAGATGATTAGGGGCAGAAGTGGGATTCAACGGTTCGGTGAGCGCATGCTAATCATCAGAGTGAATTGGTTCCTCCCAGTTGATCTTCAGAGGTACCAGTTTGCCTGAACCGGGCTGAACCGGTAGAATCCGACCCCTGATTAGGGGACTGGAGGCTAAAGCATACAATTAACTGGGTTGTAGGAACTGGGCCTGGCTAGTCTAGTGAAGAGAAGGACCAGGGGAGACATGATAGCAGTCTTCCAATATTTGAGGGGCTGCCACAAAGAGGCACTTGAAGGCCAAACAAGAAATGATGGATGGAAACTGAACAAGGAGAGGAAATAAGGAGAAATTTTCTGACATTGAGAGCAATCAATCAATGGAACAACTTGACTTCAGAAATTATGGGAGCTTCACCACTAGAAGTTTTCAAGAAGAGACTGGATTTCCATCTGTCAGAAATGGTATAGGGTCCTGCTTAGGTGTGGGGTTGGACTAAGATGACCAACAATGTCCCTACCAACTCTGTTAATCTGTTAAATCTGTTCCATCAAAGGGAAGAGTGTGGCAGATAGGACTTGTAACATATTTCTCCTGCTGGACCTAATGGGATAGGTAGATGTAACCCAGGAGAGTGGGTCCCTCAAATAACCTAGTGTCATGCCATATAGGGTTTTAAGGATCAAAACTAACATCCTGGATTGAATCTGGAAGCAAATACAGCTCACAGGGCAGAGATGTAACGTGCTGTTCTAGGGGCACAGCAACTGCCCATGCCATCACATTTTGCACCAACTGAAGGTTCCAGTCTCTCTGCAAGGGCAGCCCCATGGAGAATGCATTACAATAGTCCATTCTATAGGTAACCAGGGCATGAGTAACTATGAGTTGAGCCTCATGATCCAGCAACTGGCACTAAACATAAAAGTGTGCAAAAGTACTCCTATCCATAACTGTCACGTGCTTCTTGAACAGGTGTCATGAGTACAGAAGGACCACAAGATTGTATTCCAGCTGCAATTTCATCCAGCACCAAAGATGGTAAAGTCCCAGGTCCAGAAGGTCCTAAAACCCAAAGCCATTCAATCTTGCCAGGGTTTAGTCAAAGCCTCTGAACCCCATCCAGACCCACACAGTCTCCATTCACAGAGACAGGAAATGAACAGCATTGTTTAATTCATTGGAGGTGGAGATATATAATTGAATATCATCAGCATATTAATGATATGCCATGCTATCTTTAACGTGCACATTTGCTATCTCAGACAGTATTATCACTGGAAAGGTTGAAGCTAACTTGGCAGTCAGTTCAATACTTTGCATTTCCATGTTTGCATTGTGACAATGTTTAACTGAGAAACAATTCTGTTTCCTGCTGCTCCTACGTGCTTGTTACAGATGTGCTGGTATAAAAAAAAATGTTTTTTTGTTAACACAACAGTGATATAACAAAAGAAAAGGAAAAAGAAATCCACAAGCAATGCATGGAGTTTTATTTGAGCCAAATTTATTGGTCAAAACATATGGACACTGCCTGTAGGGATTGCTATTTGCTGTAATTCAATTTGAAATGTCTTGTTCTTGATCTATTTCCATTTTGGAATTGCACCATTGAGCCGTATAATGAATGATGCTGCAAATCAGCATTTGGTTCCATGGCTCCAAAGTTATACATGTTATCAACTAAAACCACAACTGCTAATGACAATAGAGAAAATACCTCTTCTTTGCCCCATTTCTTTCAAAATTGACTGAAAGTATTAGCTCTGTTATAGGAGGAACTTTAAAGAATAATAATTGGTAAACAATAGTTGAAAATACTCTGAAGAGGGAAGAGTTGTAGGAAAATGGTCTGTGGGTATACTGACTAAAATGTGTTTTTTTAAAAACTCATTATGTATCTATTATTTTTCCTGCTAAAATAAATCTTTTCCTCGTAAAAACTGATTTTTTTTAAACCCAGTATATGCACTCCTTACAACCACAATTGAGACCAGAATTTCTATTGCTGAACAAGACAGATATTAAGTGCCTCATTTTGCAACCTTTTTTTTGCCACGGTTGTTAAATTAATCACTGCAGTTGCTAAACCAAACAACAGCTATTTTCACTGATTTTGCTTGTCGGAAGCCATTTGGGGAAGGTTGCAAATGGCAATCACGTGTCCCAGGAGGCTACAACCATGATAAATACATGCCAGTTGAATTTTGAGCACATGACCATAGGGATGCTGCGGTGGTCATAAGTGTGAGGACTGGTTGTAAGTTGCTTTTTTCAATGTCTATGGAGATTCTCAGTCATCGAAGTCATAGGTGTCCCAAAGGTGCTTTTTCAGGACTTTGTTTTTCTTTGAAAACATTTTGCTTCTTATTCAAGAAAAAGCACCTTTGGGCCACTTTTTTCAGTGCCGTTGTAACTTTGAATGGTCACGAGAAAGACCATGGCTGGCTAGGGAATTCTGGGAGTTGAAATTCACAAGTCTTAAAGATGCAAGGTTGGACATCCCTGTTTTAATCCTACATTTTTCAAAACCATCTTTCTTTCTTTCCCTCAGGTGCTGTTGCCATCATATGATAACTCTGCAAATGACCCAGGGAAAGATGCCCCTCCTCCTCCTTATGTAGCTGCATAGGTGTGATGTCTACTTAAAAAAACAACTATACTGTTTTTCAGATCATCCAAACACTATATCCTTTCACTTTCAAGATGGACATGCAAGATCCCTGATTTATTTATAGATTATTTTCAGAATGTGTTTTGTGTCTTCTTGTTTTGCCTAAAACATTACTGAACTGGATGAGTTTAGCAAAGTATATTATAATCGCATTGTAGGGTTTTTTTTTTTCTTCATGTAATATGTATTTTTATTCTTGCCGGACCTTATGTGAAAGTTTTGCTAGTTTAAACGGCAGAATTTTCAAATCAGTTTTAAGAATCGTGTCTCAATTTACGACTCTCAACTGGATTTAGATTTACCTTTCCATGGATCCAGATGCAGGCAAACTATAGGTTGCATGACCTTCCCCCTAACATCACACTGTTGCTATTGGCTAGAAAAATAGCCAAATTCCAAAGGAATTTCAGACTGTAGAGTAGATAAGGATAAAATAAGGATTTATGAGCCATGGTGGCGCAGTGGTTAGAATGCAATACTGCAGGTTACTTCTACTGACTGCCGGTTGTCTGCAATTTGGCAGTTCAAATCTCACCAGGCTCAAGGTTGACCCAGCCTTCCATCCTTCCGAGGTGGGTAAAATGAGGACCCAGATTGTTGGGGGAAACATACTGGCTATAAAGCACTGTAAAGCGGTATATAAGTCTAAGTGCTATTGATATTTAGCTTTTCTTACCCTAACCATCCCACCCCCATACACACAAAAAATGGAACATTACAGTCATCCTAGTCCAGAATGTTTCATCATAAAAATTGAACCACAGTTACCATTATCCCTAGCCAACCATTATACTGGCTGAAGGATATGAAAATGGGGCATTTTAAAATAATGGGAGAGTATTAAGCTGAGGACTACAGATCAAGACTTTTAATCTACTCCCAAATTAAACCATTCCCCAATACAGTATAATGCATTAGATTTCTTAATCATGAGGTCAGACTGTTAATTTTCCTGCTATCCCAATTCTGGCAACAATGTTTTGTCTACTTAAGCAATTGCTACTTAAGTAATCCCATTTGGCAATTACGAATGCTGGGAATAAACCATTTTTGAATGTCATTGATTTCATGGATTTTTAAACAATTTTTTAACATACACACCCCAATTGACTCAAGAGTAATGCTTGTATCTACTGTGACTCTGTCACTTTGTGCAAATAAAAGCTAATTGAACAGTCAACATTTCTGTGGTATTTTGGGAAATTCAATATACCATTTTGAGGTTCCTGTATTAATGTTGGTCACATCATTCTGTGTGTGTTCTGTTGTATGTTTTAATGTGAAAATCTAACACTCCTATTTGGATAACTCCAGTGTCTATGATATCTGGGTATGGCAAATTAATAATAATAATAACAACAACAATAATGCTTTCGATATGTATTACAGTCATTGTTATATAACCTTACAACAACCCTAGAAGGTAGGCCATTGTTTCCATGTCTAGTTTATAATTCTTATAAATAAGCTGGCTACAGTTGCCTTCGTGACTGAGTCAGCATACAAATTGGCTAAAAAAATAAGTAAATAACATTTGTGGTTCTTATCTGGGACCCATTAAATCAGTTAGACATAAGCATGACTGTCTTGAATCCTATTGATTGTAAGCCTATGTTTCTTAAACATATCAGTATAGGTTTACTTGAGTTAAGCTGGCGTATAATCACAAAGCTAAAAAATTTTTCATTTTTTTATTCCTTTAAAAATGGAATCCCTCTCATTTTTTAAACGAATCATGCATTACATGAAGCCATAGTTTGCTTAAGTGAACCACAGCTGGCTGGGTTTGTGCAGATGACAACATTAAGAAAGTTATATGTGGGTTACCGCAATGCATAAACTAAAAAAAAAAGATTATGAAAAAACTAGGGACATTTGTTCCACACTTCTCTATTTGGCCAATGTTTAAAGCAGATTACATATGAGTCTCAGTCCAGCTGTTGAAGATTATTAGCCTATTGACGGAACATATGTCTTAAATGCAATGAATCAAGGGTTCAGTCCTGGTTACATTCACATAAACTCCCATTTCCCCCAAAAAGTTTTTGAAATGTTTGTAGAACTGAAAAACAAGATTGAGGGTAATGAAAGTAGTGAAGTGTAACTGCAATTGGAAACAAATCATTTTTTTCCTCCTGGAATGATATTAAAGCAAGGGTGTCAAACTCGTGATGACACATTGTTGTCACGGAACTTATCACAACTTTTGCCCCTTCGCTAAACTGAGGGTGGGCATGATCAGCACATGACGCATCTGGCCTGCAGGCCACAAGTTTGATACCCCTGATGTAAAGGGAAAAACAGACAAACACCCCTACCTCCAGTACAGTTTTTACTATGTACTGATTTGCTGCTTAGGCAATGAAGTGAGTTCTACTTGCTAAATCAATGCACTGACAAGGAATTCCCACATAATAAGTTTTTATCTTGTTATGCAAATCACTTTTACATTGGATTAGTCCTTACAATCAATCTGAATTTCTATTAGTTTCAGTTTACCTGGTCTGGATTATTATGCTTAAGGGTTCATGTTGGTTTACTCTTTTTAATTTGTGAATTTTTTATTCATCTGTATGAAAAACAGCTATGCATACTTTTCATTCAAAACTTGTGGTAAAACAATCTCTAATAAATGGATTATTTCCTCATAACTTTGTATGACTTACAACATTTTTTTCAATAAATGCCATTATTGGTTCAAGTCTCAGATCAGAAATATTTGAGTTTAAGATCTACTCAACTCTCAGCCAGTGAGTGAGTGATCTGAGAGAGGGTGATTTGCGGCCAATCTCAGAGTTGGTTTGTTAATGTAAATTAGATAAAATTGTCCCATACATTAAATTGGCTCCTAGAGGGAAGATGGCATACAAATGTAAAGTCAATTCTTATGTTTACCGTTATGTAGATTATGCCCCTTTTTATTTCTTTTTCAAATTTTTATTTCTTTCATTATTTCTCTCCCTTTTCCATTTCCATTGCAATGAATATTGATTTCAGGAATGGCAGCCAAGTTGTTCACAGGAGGGAGGAGTGAAAAAAAGTTAAGATGGCAGCCTGTATTGTATACTACTTTGAGTGGGGGAGGGTCATTTTCCCCCATCTAGTAATAATTTAGGCTGTTCCTGAAAGCAAAACTAGGGAACAAATTAGTTTGGTTAAAAAGCCAACTGTTTTTTTTCTCTTCTAGACTGAGAGAGGAAAGAATTTGCGGGCAGAGCATTAGTTATAGCCAATGGTCACGTATGGTACATTCACAGACAGTTAAGAATCTTTAAAACCTAGCAGTAATTGAAACCTGCAATTATAGTGCAATACATTGGAGAAAAGAAAAACCTTTCTAAACTCTGTTCTGTATTTAATAATGCTATGTAGGAAAGTACGCTTCATGATTATGTTTTAAACACAATAATGCACTGTATGCATTGCATTTTTTGAAAGCTACTATTTTGTAATTATCTTGCATAGTTTGCAGCACAGTCATAAATGTGGATCTAATACCGTAAAGATATTGTCAGTTCAGATGTTTAGCATATTACCCACAGAGCAATATATGATAAATCCTCCTTTAAAAAAGTAAATATCTAACTTGACCTGCACAGGTATATTATGAACAGTGTAAAACCTATCGCTGTTGCCACATACTAGAATTTGATATTCCAGTTCAACCTAAGACGGCATATTACCTAGCTCTCTCATAATATTCTTTTGATATTCTATAACCTAGTATTGTAACAAATTAACAGCTTTATTTTTATCCCTTGTATTAAACAAGTTTATATCTACATTACTGTGGATTATTCTTGGCATTATTTCCAACCCAACCTTCTCATTTCAACAATTGTTTTCCTTGGATGCATATTTGTATATTTGGCAGACTATTAAAAGTTGGGAAGTCTTACTCTGAATTACTTCATTGTATAATTCTAACCTTCCTTTAAATAGCTGTGGGTTGTATGTATGGACTAATTCCATTTATTTCCTATATGTGTTTACTCTATGAAGTAAAGAAAACATTATTTCCTAGCTGATTAATATACTACTACTTCAACTTTCCTCAAACAAAAACCAACATTTAGCCTGTTCTCGATCATGGGATATAACCCTGATTGATTCAGCCAAGACTTGTACCCATTTCTTAAAAAGAATTTTATTAAACACATACAAGTGAAGGTCAGTATCTATCATGTGATGATAGTCATGGCATATGTAACTTGGAATTTAAAGAAGGATAAATGATAAGAGTGAACAAAGGAAAAGTAAGAAAAATAGAGACATTGTTTATGATATAATAAATATGAATAAAGGTGGTTCAAATTTTGTGACCTTGAATACATTCTTGAAAGTGAAGGTACAGATGAAAACATTAAGATGGAGGATACCCTGATGTTTAGAAAAAAAGAGGCTAACAAAAGACAGGGTGAACTTAATACTGTGACTGATGACATGAACTAAGCTTCAAACTCAAAGATGCAGTTACTCAGAAAAAATCCTAGAGAAAATATGAAGTCATGAGATAGAAGTAACTGAACAACACTTCTGGTTCATTGACTGGGTTAGTAAGTTCATGAGTTCACACAAAATTCTACCTCTGATTAACTGGCTTGATTAAGCATGCCATTTTAATGTTTCCTTAGTCTCAATATTTTTTTATATAATATACTTTTATAAATATTATACATTCTATTTCTCTTTTATTCAATGAATGCAGTTGCTACTATTTTTTTCATTCTTACTGATAAATTGTATTCTGAATTATTGTAGAACATAGTAATTATGAACCAGTTGGCTTCAATACAAAAAGCTTGTTTGTTGCAGCCACAGCTCTACCCACACACAATGTAAAAAAAGACAGGAAAGACATTATCATTTATATTATTAACATTTATTCACTAGAAAGTGTTAGACTTTAGCAGAACTGTTTCTCATTAAAAAAAACCCAAGATAAAATACAGGATCACAAGGAGGCAATCTAACTTATAAATCACCATTTTGAAAATGTATATTTATTTAAACAATCACACCAACATTTAATCAGTGAACCAGAAATGCTTCACACAATAATTTTATGAACTTCTAACCTATAATCCATTATTATTAAAAATAACATTATAAAGGCTCATGTTTTAAAGCTTTCTAATTTATTGTCTTTTTAGGACAAGATAGTATTTCGAATATGCTCCACAAAACGAAACTTGGCGTGTTCGGGTCTTTTCCTGTGTAAGATTGAGAGTATCTTGGCAACGTTTCGACGAGGTCCTTTTTCTTACGAAAAAGCCAGCCAATCTGCAAACATCAACTCCATCAACCAATCAAGAAATGACAACACAGCCAACCTCTCCACCAGTATATATAGGGAGACAACAGCTCTGATCACACTTTGCTTGCACAAGCACAAAGCCGAAAGCACCAGCCTGAAAATGGCGAGTGGGACCTCATCGA
The DNA here is from genome assembly GCA_023653725.1 of Bungarus multicinctus. NCBI lineage: Eukaryota > Metazoa > Chordata > Lepidosauria > Squamata > Elapidae > Bungarus > Bungarus multicinctus. The sequence goes on from CM042846.1 coordinate 71,447,323, forward strand.
AACATTGCTAAGATACTCTCAATCTTACACGGGAAAAGACCCAAACATGCCAAGACCTGCATACCTGTACCCATGAAAATCTACGAAAACTTAATACACACACACACACACACATATATACATATTGAGATGACTATTTTCTAAACAATATTGGTATCAAGTTCAGAACTATAACATTTCTGACAAGGAACTGTATGCAAGCATATGCAAGATATTAATATTAATATTAATATCTGTGTGTGAAAATCCACAAATCCATTTCAAAATTGGAACATATTTAACATATTAATAACTCAAGGTTACAAATAGGAAATGTAGATACTAGTACTAAATCTATTGTATTAAAATCCATGAATTATTTCGTTAACCCAGGATCATTGAAGACTATAATGCTTGAGTTTTAACAACTAAATTAGTTGTAACTCTCAAGTGTTACAAATCTTCAATGTAATATATATGTAATAAACTGTATTTTTTACCTGAATGGTTGGAGCAGAAAAAATCAATACAATCCCCATTTGTGAAATGTTTAAATGTCTATTGAGAGACAAGAAGCAATCATGTAATCATTTCATAATTGACATGGAAAATATTTGGAATTATACAGTTAATATATTTCTTATGTATCTAGATGACCCACAAAACTAGTTTTTACAGACTGGAATCTTCTGTCCAATTCAGTGAAGTATCCTTCTTGGCCCAAAAAATTAGTAACAACTGTAACTGCCCTCCAGAACTAGCATGTAAGAACTAAATCAGTATTAGGGATAAAGGGAGCAAAGTAAAGGAGAAAAGAGGAAATCTGTAGATATTTCCATCATTCTTATAACATGTTCTCACTTGGAAAATGCTATTTCAAGTAAATAAACATGGACCACTTATCCAGTCTGAGAGGCTCCATTAGGCCAGTGGTGCCTCCTGTAGTATTTTCTTCAAGTAGTGCCTAGCCCAAAATAGAGGAAAGTATTTTCTTAATGGAAGTGGAGATGAAAATAGATATCAACGACAGTGGACTGTGACGTTTTTCTTATTTTCTGCAGTTATAATATGAGGACAGAAAGAGCGAGTAATCTGTTTTGCTAGACAACAGATTGGGAAGCAGGGAAGAAAAAGTAACGAAAACGGAATCCTGCATGGATTTAAGCCTAATGTTAATCGTAATGTAAAATAGAAACAACTCAAGATTATAGCTACTGTGTTGAAAAAAGGCTATGTTGTTTATACATATGTTCCAAAGGGAAATTCCTTAGAATGCTGCTATAAAACACCAAGAGGCTGAGACTGAACTGTCACACCCTATGAGCACCTGAATAAATAAAGTAGAAAATGAAGAATTGGGTTTGCTTTTTTTTTTCCAAAATGGTTGACCACTTAAAATAAATACATGGTATTTCTTTTGAGATAGCCAAAGTACTCGCTAACAATAGAACATAGACAATTAACTACAATAAACATAAGAGATTTGGGAGGTTGGCATCTCAAGGATCCCTTTCTTCAGTATGTTCTTCCTAGTTTTCTTTGACCAAATTGGCGGCCTCTTCCAGATCCCTCAGATATGAGGAGGGAGATAAGGATCAAGAAGCAAGGCCTTTGTGGTGGCAGCCTCCCCTTTCCATTCAAGATCCAGGGGATCCCTGTACTGTCTTTGCTTTGAGTTGAGAAATGTTTCTTCCTCTGAGGTATATGCCCAGAGCAGCCGAATATCTCTGGTTTAATGTCTGTTTTTTCTTTAGTTCTGCCCTTCCCACCCCAAAAGAATCATAGATCTCATATCACTTGGTATTTCATGGTTGCCAGCAATCTTGGTTTCCTCTTGAAGAAAAGTCTGGATATTATTTTTCTGAAGAAGACGAAGTAAATAAACAAGAGAAGGCTTAGCATCGCGGGATCGTAGCCTAGGAGCAGGGGACAAAACGTCCCTTCGATGACAACCGACAGCCTCAGCAGAAACCGAGAACCCTAAATAATAATAATAAAAAAAGGACTCGAATGGGCTGAAAATTCCTGTCTTCGCCAGGATATAAAAAGAGAGGCAGGGATAGCAGGCCGCGCAGTTCTGGAGTTACTTCTCCTCCCGTTTTCCAGCTCCCTGAGGTAACGGCGCTACCCTTCCGCAGAGCCTCCCGGCGCGGCGGGGCTTGACCTCCGGCCGTCTCTCCTCCCCTTCACGCAGATAGACGAGGGCTCGGCGCCTCTCTTCGGATGGGACGGGGAAGGAATTGCGCCGCCGGCTTTGCAGGCGTCGTCAGCCGGGCCGCGTATAGACTGGCCGTCGCCTCACCTCGGGAGCCGGACCCACCTGGCGCGGCAGGTAAGAGAGGCGCGCGCGCGCGAAGAGTGGGGGAAAAGATGTTTTGGCGCCAACTCCTTTTCGCTCCGGGCGCCTTCTCGATCTGAGGGAGTAAAAGCGTTGCTTGGCGCTGGGACTTGACTTCCCTGCAAATGTGATTCCCTCTGGCCTGAAGGGAAAGGGTCCGCTGCCTGTGACAGAAAGAAATCCGGCTAGTTACCACGGCGTAGGGGAAGCGGCAAACCAGACCCCGAAATGAATCCTAAACTGAAGGGAGAAAGATTTTATTGGGTCGGTGGCCAGTCCTGCCCCGTCCCCCCACCACGCAATACCTTAAATCAAACCTGCTTAGAGAAGGGTGGAAATGCCAAGAGGAAAAAAAAGGTTCAAGAGGAAAGGAATGGCAAGGAGTATTATTGCTGAAGCGGAGCAGGAGTGGAACTCGTTGTATGAAACTTTAATATAGGAGATTCAAAGCCGAGAGGGGACAAATGAGAGTGGGTAGTATTTTTTGGGTGGGAGGGAGCTCTTCCTTTGCTGCCATGTCCTTTAAAACTATAGCTTTGAATTATCTTCCCTCACTCTCCAGCATATAGTCTTGCCAGACTGTCCTCAAGGGATCTTGGCACTGTTCAAATATTTCCACTTACAGTACTCATTCCCACAGCCTTGTATCATTCATCTCATTTAAGAAGAATCATTTATTTCACTTAAAAATCTTCATAGTAGGAATAAGGACATCATTCTCCAAAAAGTTTTTGCCTCTCATATGAAAACAATGGTATTTATTTGCTGCCTTATCTAATATTGAAATCTAATTAATGCCTGGTACCGAGTGCTTTTTTTCAGTGCTCCCAATCAGCCTCCCAACATATAAACAGCCCCAAAATGTTTTTCGGTATGTTTTCTGATATATATTAGGTGTTGTCTCCAGAATATACTTACTGCTCAAGAATGGATCTCTTAATGAGATCAAATGAGCACATACATGAATGGGATGTAAAAGGATCAGAGTCCCTAAATATTTGTAAAAAGTATTTTTTTAAAATACTTTTAAGGGATATATGTTAAAAGACAATGAGAAGCAAGGTTTATTTTTTCTTCTAGCATCAGTGGTTTGGTGAAAAAGTTCATAATTTCTTCATCTTGTTTACAGAGTTCTGCCCTGATTATACCCATTGCTACATTTTTTCCTATTCTTGAAAATGAAAAGAATGATTTTATATTTCCTTTTGCTGGTTGGACTTTTTCCTGTTACAGCCAGGGAGCGACAGCTTCCAAGAGTACCTTTAAGTCAAAGAAATGATGCTACTTTTTTTGGTAAGTTGCCATGAGTTTATAAAGCAAAGAAATGTGTATAGTTTTATCTTCCTAATCTTTGCAGATGAGAGGCATAGGGATTTGGGGTGTGCGTGGAATAACTGATTTCAATGGAAAAAGGAATAGCAAATGAAAGGGAAGTTAAATATTTTATTGAAATGGTGACTTGTTTTGAAATAAATCAGTAAGATATAGAAAATAATAAAATTAGAGTTAGGATTTTGAGGAAACAAGGCAAAACTATATTTGACATACAGTATACATTCCTATAATATTTAAAACAAAAACCACTTCTGAAGAAGACATTGAGTTTACAAAAACGTGTGTGTGACCATTTTCTTTACTATTATTTTTCTTTTCTATATTTCAAAATAGCTTTTATTCTCTTAAAAGTTTTACAATAAAATTTAGAGCAGGAAAATAGGCAAAAAATAGTTAATTTCCTCTATTCTCTCCACTGCCTTTTCAATCAAATTTCCGGAAGTAGCTTTTATAATTTAAAAAGTCATATTGTGATAATGTTTTATTCATCTGTATATAATGTATACATTTGGGCTTCTAATAATGTATTCATATTGGAAAATACTACTCTCAGTAAGATTGTCTATTTGTATTATATTTGAAATATGTAACAATATCTTGGAATAAACTAGGATAACAATTCTCTGTTGGAAACTTAACTATATGACATAATGCATAATTTTTCTTTCCACTGCTTATGTATAATAAATGCTTGATTCCCAGTAGAGGTTTGGCCTCCAAATTACAACATATACACTATTTTTACCTCCTTCACCCAATTTTTCCTTTTGAAATCTAGATTTAATGTATCCTTTGTAGTGAACCTCAAATGAAATGGATCAAAATTCTATCAGATGACCCTGTGAATTAATGGATCTGTTGTATCTAAAACAATGAAGCAGATATTATTAATTTTATGTTAATATGTCATTGTGATAATTCACATCATTTATATAATGAATCAAAGCAATGGAAATGTAATGATGATAGAGTGGAAATATTAAGAATGTATATTGTCATTCTGTGTATTATGAATTAAAATGAACTGAAAGATGACACTTCATGTCAGAACTTCTACTGTAGACAAGAAATCATAGAAGAACTGAGTAATCAAACCTTATGATTTATGCTCCAATCACAAATGCAGACAAAGCAGAAATTAATAATTCTGTGGCAATTTGTAATGTAGACTAGAGTAATTGGAAATGTTGGCCTTATATATGAAATTAAGTAGGAGGCAATTTAATAGAGTCCTGCCAAGAAAATAAGTGTTTATAGTCAATATTTTGCCCAGCCATTTAAAGAGTAACTATGCATGGACATCATCAGATGGGTAACACCAAACCAATCTAAGATTGACTAAACAAAGCTGAAGAAACCATATTCACTTAGCAAATAATAAATTGATTGCAATTCCTTCTTGTAGAATTACCATTAAAACTAAGAAAAGCAAAATCATCACAACTAACAATATATTTCATATAATTATAGATGATAAATAATATATTTAATTGGTTAGATTTGATAAATATAGAAAACTGGAGAACTGAATTGAAATGAATGCCTGGTGGAAAATTGAAATTGGTGACAAGATGACGTGAACAAAAATATCCAAACACACAAACATACAAAACACAAAATGAAATGATGCTTTAATGAAAAATTAAAAATAGCTGAAGAAAAACAGAATGTAACAGATACAGAATGCAAGAAGAGGCAAGAGCCTGGGAGACCCGGCATAGGCCACCTAAGAGTAGCTCTTTGCTCAGGAGCTGAAAATCATCCCTGCTGAAATCCAAGCAGAATGTTCAGTCTCTGAACAAAGAGACATTGGTACATGGCCTATTGCAGGGCTCTTAGGGGCTCTCCTACTCTCCTGAGGCACTTTGTACTCCTTACTTGCCTCTCCATTCATGAGATGGAAATCCTTCCTGTCACAATCCAAAAGGGATTTTCAGTCCCAAGTGCATAGTTTGTATCAGGCCTCTGAGGACCTCCCCCGTTAGGCATTCCATGCTGTTTATCTTACTATGCTGCCTCTTTGCTGAGGGGCTGAAAAACCTGCTTGGATTTCAGCTTCCTCATCTCTGGGAGCTGACTAAAAAAGATCCCTGCTAAAGGATTTCAGGCCATGCCTACTTCAGAGCTGAAGTCTTTTAGTAAGGAACTCTTTCAGCCAATTTCCAAAAATGAGAGGGAACTGGCAGGTGCAACAGTTTGCACCTTCCCTGCTGGCTCCTTATGGACTTCTTGGGAAACCAGGACAGAAGATTGCAAATGGTGATCACATGATCACAGGGCTTGACAAAAAAATTGTAAGTGAAAGCAAGTTGCCAGGCAGCCAGATCACAATTACTGTACATGATAATCAGGAGAGGGAGTGAACAATGCTTTGTGATGGTCAGAAGTGCTCTATATTCCATAAAGCAGCCTTTCCAGCACCATTGTTAATTTGAACCATTGTTAAGGGAACAGTCATAAGTTGAAGACTATCTGTACTACTTTTGTCAATACAGAATTCTACAGATTGAGGCTAGTCTTAAATATACTGGAACAGTTGGTTATATGACAACCAAAATGCAACAGTTAAGAGTAGAATAATTAAATAGTGCAGAATTTTTAAAAAATGTGGGTATCCAGATGTATATTACAAACACGACCTAGATAATTAAGAATCTCTATAGACATCAAGATTATATATTATATCTTCATTTGTTAGTTTACACACAGGATATATCAAGGAGAAATGCTGATCTAGGGAAAATATACATTTTAATTACACTTGATAGGAAAAAAACAAGCTTTGATATGCTGATGATGCTTTTGTAGTTGAAAGCAAGTAAGTTTTAATGGATCTATTGTTGAAATTGAAATAAGAATGAAAAGTGTTTCATTTTCTACATATTTAAAAACAATTACGATTATACCAATACCAACCCAATCAATACAGGAAGAGAAAAATCTAACATAATAAAAGTCTTTATCTTCTAGGCTCAATAATTCACAATGATGGTGATTATAACTTTAAGAAAAAAAATGAGAGAAAAAGTATGACAGATTTAGGTCAGACATTAAAATATAGAAACAAAGGAATATAGTGTCAAGGCATTATTTCCTTTCCTTTTTTTTGACCATGTATTGTTCAAGAGAAAGCTATCTATAGGCCATGGACACTATATAAGAAATAGAAGATAACTGGAAATAAAACTTCTTACACTTTTTAGACACTTTTATTTTGAAGATGTTTTGCATTATAAAACTGATTATATACATTTTAACTTGTTTTATTCTCATTCCAGAAAATGCTTGCAGTAATAAACGTCTTGACCTTGTGTTCATCATTGATAGCTCTCGCAGTGTTCGCCCTTATGACTTTGAAAAAGTGAAAGAATTTATATTAACTATCCTGCAGTTTTTGGACATTAGTCCTGATAACACTAGAGTGGGATTAATCCAATATGCCAGCACAGTCAAAAATGAATTTTCACTGAAGACTTTTAAGAAGAAACAGGATGTAGAGAGAGCTGTGAAAAGGATGATGTATCTTGCCACTGGAACCATGACAGGATTAGCTATTCAATATGCAATGAATATTGCATTTTCAGAATCTGAAGGGGCTCGGCCACTCAGGGAGAATGTACCTAGAGTTATCATGATAGTGACAGATGGGAGACCACAGGATCCAGTTGCAGAAATTGCAGCAAAAACCCGAAATTCAGGAATCCTAATATTTGCTATTGGAGTGGGAAGGGTAGATATGAACACACTAAAGTCAATTGGGAGTGAACCTTACGAAGAACATGTTTTTCTGGTTGCAAATTTCAGCCAAATTGAATCGCTGACTTCTGTGTTCCAAACTAAAATCTGTGGTAAGGTATTAAATATATATTTAAAAGTCTGTGTTAGACGTACTGATTTGAGGGCTGCTTGCTGTCTCACAAGGCAGGGTACAAGGTGGATAAAGAGGCAGAGAGGAAATAGGCAGGTAAGGAAGCCATCCCTTACATTATTGAGGCTTTAGACTGGAAGGGACCAAGCCTGGAATTGCTTAGATTGCGATGGGCCTTAGTTAATAATGGTAATGGGGATTGCATGGATTACAGTTGCTAAGAGATATCTTAGTCAGGTGATATCTTACTTTTTAACTGCATCACTTAGTGACCAAAATTCTGGTCTCAGTTGTGGTTGAGAACTACCTGTAGAAGGAGGATTATAAAGAAAATAGTGATGAGATTACAGGAAGAAAAGTCAACATGAGATCATCCGTGGCTTTGGGGTGGAGTTCCATCAGTACGCTGATGATACTCAGCTGTACATCTCCACCCCGGGCCACCCCAACGAAGCCGTCGAAGTGATGTCCCGGTGCCTGGAGGCCGTGCGGGGTTGGATGGGTCGTAACAGGCTTCGTCTCAACCCGGCCAAAACCGAGTGGCTGTGGTTTCCTGCGCCCAGATACAGCCAGCTTATTCCTTCGCTGGCCGTGGGGGGAGAGGTTTTGACCCCCATGGAAAGGGCGCGCAACTTGGGTGTCCTCCTGGATGTGCGGCTGTCTTTGGAAGAACATATCGCAGCCGTCGCCAGGGGGGCTTTTCATCAGATTCGTCTGATTTACCAGTTGCGGCCCTTTCTGGATCTGGGCGCACTTCGCACAGTCACTTCCGCCCTCGTTATCTCCCGCTTGGATTATTGCAATGCTCTCTACATGGGGCTCCCCTTGAAGAGTCTCCGGAGGTTGCAGTTAGTCCAAAATGCAGCCGCGCGGGTGATCGTGGGCGCCCCTCGAGGCGCACACGTAACACCACTTCTCCGCAGGCTGCACTGGCTTCCTGTGGCCTTCCGGATTCGATTCAAGGTGGTACTGATGGTATTTAAAGTGCTCCATGGCTCGGGACCTGGGTACTTACGGGACCGCCTGCTGCCATCAACAACCTCCCGCCGCCCAGTACGCTCCCACAGGGTCGCCCTCCTTGGGGTACCACCACCTGATCGTTGTCGGCTGGCGGCCCCGAGGGTGCGTGCTTTCTCTGTGGGAGCGCCCTCCCTGTGGAATGATCTCCCCCCGGAGATACGAGCCATGACAGATATCCTCTCCTTCCGGCGTGCAGTTAAGACCCTACTTTTTAAACAGGCTGGCCTGGCCCAGTAAGGGTTTAAGGGGTTTTAAGTAAATAGGGTTTTTAAATTTTAACTTATTTTAAAATTTTTGGGATGCAGCCATACTCATGTTTAATTCGGTTTTAAATTCTATTTAATTTTATATCTCTGTATTTTATGTATTTATTAGGCTGTACACCGCCCCGAGTCCCTTTTCGGAGAGGGAGCGGTATAGAAATACGATTATAAATAAATAAATAAATAAATAAACATGAATGGAATAAAAACCATGCATAGGTGTTTAATTAAAAAGTACATGGAATTGGGAAACACATTTCTAATAAATTAAGCAAATCTGCTGTGTTCCTGAAAGTGTAGCCCAGTTCTTAGTTCCTCTACACTAAAAAATTGTAGTGCTTAGTTATTATGCCTAAAATGTACAGATTTATGAATCTTACAATATACATTAACAAAGTGCAAAATTAGTTTTGATGCATGTTTTATTACTTTAACATGCATATTTTCTGTCCTGTTGATATTTTGGGGAGACATTCTTAAGTGTTCATAAATTGGATTTTTCAGTCACTTTTTGTGCTAATTTATGTATTGCTTTCCCCCGCCAGTCCAGCATATGTGTAGTATAACTCAACACGGTTGTGACCATTTCTGCATCAATATTCCTGGCTCTTATTTGTGTAAATGTAAACATGGATATATTCTGGACTCAGATCGGAGAAGCTGTAGCAGTGAGTTTCATGTATTACTTCTTTTATAGCTCACTATCTTATAAATAGAATTTATGGTAGAGTGATGCAACATTTTGACCTAAGGACTGCATCCCTTGCAGATTAGAGGTGTGCAAATATGCCTAGTCACATATAATATAAACACTATAAAACAGTTTGTAATCACAATGTTCACACACATTTTCCCTCTTTACAATACGTATGCTTTCAATTATTAGATTCCATCTGTGATTTTGAACAACATGCAGATTTTCTGTTCTGTTCAGAAAATATTCTACCTTTTCTCCTAATCAGCTTTATAATCTTTATGGAGTAGTACCATATGATGTCTACTTTGACAAAGAATTTAACACAGGTGAACATGGAAAGTTGGTCATTCTATGGCCCTTGAAATGTTGCTGAACAACTACAGTCTTCATTATTACTATGGATTGGGACTAATGAGAATTGACATTCAGCAACAATGGAAGAGTCACAGATTTCCCTACTTATACACATATTTTTAAATATATTTTTATAGGTAGAAAATCTTTATTACCTACCTTAGAAATTACAATAGATTTATATATTTGTTGTGTGCACTAAAAGTTGAAAGTATTGACAAAATTTCACAGGGCAGAATTACATATTGCAGAAACATATTAGGTATATAATCAACATAACCATCAAAGTTCTCCTTCAGTAATGTCTAATAAAATACATATCATGTCTTTTTTCTTGTTCCACATCACTGACTGCTTGGAAGAAATGCTGTAGTATGTGTTAGAGAGTTAGCTTTAAGATCAGTATTCTTTCTCCAGTATGAATTCTAGAGCATTGTGCAAGATTTATGTTATGTCTTGAATTAAGCTTTTTTTGTAAGCAAATGTTTAACTCAGTTCTTTTTCTCTTTCTTCCCCAATTTTCATGCTCCTTTCAGCATTTTTTGTTTTCAAAATAATATCTGAAGAAAACTTTGAGTTTAGACTCTAAATTTCACATATATTTTGATATATAATTCTAAACTTCATATAATACTTATCATCAATAATTGTATATAAAATATAAATATATCTGAACTATAAATTTATAGTTTAAATAATTATACATGCATTTGTAAAATAACACTACAGCTGTTTTCTTCCGTTGCCATTCTTGGATCCAGTTAAACCATACTCATGAAATCCAAACTCAGTAGGGTTTCCTGTTTAGTAGATTTGTATAGTATAAAGCAGTAAATAAATGAAACTATATACAGAACAGTATACTAAATATTGATAATACAGTGTTGCAGTTTCTTCCAACAGTAATGTTCTGAAGCTTATCCTTACGTGGTGAATATTATTAGAGATGGCTTTGCAACTAATTATTAGAGATGGCTTTGCAGCTGACTGACAAATGAAGTAGTAAAGTCTAAGATTTTTATTCAATTTTTATTCATCCTTGCTTTAAGCTTTTTATAATTTTGTTTTGCTTTATAATGAACATTCACTATTTTAAACAATTTTGGTTCACCCATTCAGTTTAAAAAACAACCCAATCCCAGTTTGTGGTAACATCTGTATTTTGAAACTTTTCTTTCCAGTTTCTTCCCTTCCCTTTTCTTCCCTTCTTCTCTTTCACTTTCAAGGCAGGGGCAACATTCACGTTTCGGTAAGCTTGTTTTGTTATAGTTGATTTTCTCCAATTCTTCTGCTTAATCTTTATAGTTGCATTATGCGACTCCTTGCATGTTTGTGCCGTATTTGTATTCCGTACCTCTGTCGGTTGACTGAAGTGCAATTGTAATAAGCAGTCTTGTAATGAAGTTGTTTTCAGGTTTTTTTTCCATTTGAAGAGCCAACCTTAAACTTAACTAATCAGCCATTCCTGTAGAGGCAGAAGACAAAAACAATTGCTACTGTGACACTGCTTTGTCAGAGCAATTGAGAATTAAATCTAAAGTGCTGTCAGGTTTTGGGATCAGTGTTCCTAGTAGCCTATACAATGTAATTCTAGATATAAATAATAATGACACCTCCAAGTTCTTGCTATGAAGCAAAAACTTATACAAAGACTGGCTTTAAACCAGCTGATTATCTGATTATAATATTTGCTGCAGAGGGACAGAAATTCTCAAAGGGTATGCCAGCAGACATAAAAAAGATTCTGTACAACAAAACATACAAAAACATGTTTATGTCCAGTGTTTCATTTCCTGAATAAAATGTTATCGCTCTAATTTAATCCAGAAGCTAAGAGATTTATATTTATATTTTATATACTATTATTATATGTTTCTTATTCTTTAATTATACTTTCTCAAACTCTCCTGGCTATCTGAATGCCAAAACAGAATGCAAATAACTACCAATTTCTTGCTTCATATAATAATATTTTATAATTTTTATAACATTTCTAGTCCAAGATCTATGTGAGACTGAAAAGCATGAATGTGAGCACATATGTGTAAATACACCTGGATCCTATGTCTGCCAATGCTATGATGGCTATGAACTTGAAGAAGATGGGAAGAATTGTTTCAGTATGTATTTGTTTTCAATTGCATTAATTCACAAAGTAGCTGATGATTTCTTTTATTGCCCCAGTATAATCCTGTATCATTGGAATTATTTGCTGCAAAGTTTCTGGTGAGAATGTTGACTTATTGCTTTACCATAATAAGTTCTTTGTGTTATATAAAAGGTTTATATGAATGTCATAGAATGTTTCATCAGTTTCAGAATAGCTTAAAATAGAATAGCATAGTTCAGAGACCAAAAAAGAATGAGAAAAGGATGCATGCTTTCCTTGTGATTGTTTAACTTCTGCAATGAATATTTTATTGGAAGAGATGATACTAGGAATCAAAATAGGAAGCTAAAATAATGGAGATATGCCAATTCTACCTTTTCCCCATATACTCTTTGTTCTTCCTTTTTTCCCCTCTGCTTTTCCCAGCATCTTGCTTTTGTCTCATTTTCTTATTGTTCTTTTCTGCTGTTTCTGGAAAGAGAGTTGTAGGAAGAGAGAGAGAATGGAATGTAGTAATGTATGGTTCTGTGTTTCTGTACTTATTCATTCAATGAATACATTTTTGTCCCACCCTGCTCCTTTTAAGAGGCAGGTATAATACATATATGCATATATGCATATATAATATGATATATACACATATTTATTGAGAAGGGGGAAAAAAACCTTCCCTTTTTCTGACCCTGTAATTCCTTAATTTGGGATAGAATCGGGGTGACTGATTGGAACTCAGTGGATAGCAATAGTAATAGCACTTAGACTTATATACCACTTCACAGTGTTTTGTACAGCCCTCTCTAAGTGGTTTACAGAATCAGCATATTGCTCCCAACAATCTGAGTCTTCGTTTTACTCACCTCGGAAGGATGGAAGGCTGAGTCAACCTTGAACCTGGTGAGATTCGATCTGCCAAATTGCAGGCAGCTGGCTGCAGCAGAAATAGCCTGCAGTATTGCATTCTAACCACTGCGCCATCATGGTTCTTAATAGTAATAACACTTAAACTTATATACTGCTTCACAATGCTTTATAGCCCTCTCTAAGTTTGTATCTATTTATCTATTCATGGTTATGCTTTTGAACTGCTAGGTGGGCAAGAGCTGAGCATAGTAGCTCTCAGGTTTCGAATGCAGACTTGCAGTATTTTAACCAGTTGAGCCATCACACTCTGTACTGTACATTGTTTTGTGAAATGATGTGGGGAACTTTAATATTTAACACTATTTTTTCTGTAGTGTCATATTCTGATTTGTTAAGAATTAGTAATTTCAGTTCCATTAATTGCAATAAGACTATTTTAAATCAAAGTTCAGACCACAGAATATATGTCTTTATAGACTTCCAGTAGTGAGCTTATCTATGGCTCCGTTTTTTTTCTTGTTGCATGTGTCTGTTTTACAGATAGTAAACTTGCTGGGCTGTACGGACTTCAAATATACGCTTAGTTTTATTGTAATTACAGCATCTGATTTAAAACAATCCATTGTAGATTGTAACATATATAAGATTGTACTTTTAGTTGAAGAATTGCATTATCTGAGTATGTTTTGGAAATAGGCTGTTTCAACTCTCAAGAATGACAATAATATAAGAATATGGACACATTTAAAAATAAACTATGCTTTTTTATTATGCCACTGAAATTTATATAGAATTCGGCTGGTATGTCAACAATAGATATCAATGTACTATCAATATTATATGTATTCAATGTTAAAGTTCTGTATCAAGTAACTTGTCTTAAATTTGATCTTGCTTGTGCTTCAGTTGGGGACTATTGTGCTTTGAATAACCAAGGCTGTCAACATGAGTGTATCAATACTGAAGATTCTTATTATTGTCAGTGCCATAATGGGTTCGTTCTAAATCCAGATAAAAAAACTTGCAAACGTAAGTTATCCACATCTCAATTCTGCTATGTAACACATCAAAAGTTTTTATTTTATTTATGTATGTATGTATGTATGTATGTATGTATGCATGCATGTATGTATGTATTTATTTATTTGTCAAGCAAGTATTAGATAACAGGTATAAGTATAAAATGGTTATGAATACATGAAATGGATACAAATAAAAAATAAACAATAGGACAGGGATGGTAGGCAGGTAGGCGTGCGCTTAAGCACACCCCCTACAGACCTCTTAGGAAAGGGGTGAGGTCAATAGTAGACAGTCTAAGGTTAAAGTTTTTTGGGTTTGGGGAAGAAACCACAGAGTCAGATAGAGTATTCCAGACATTGACTACTCTGTTGCTGAAGTCATATTTCCTGCAATGAAGTTTGATGCAGTTTACCTTGAGTTTGTATCTATTGTGTGCTCTTGTATTGTTGTGGTTGAAGCTGAAGTATTCATTGACAGGTAGGACATTGCAGTAGATAATTTTATGTACTATACTTAGATCAGACCGAAGGAGGCGTAGATCTAGGTTGTCTAGGTCTAAAATTTCAAGTCTGGTGGCATAAGGTATTCTGCAACGAGTAGAAGAGTGGAGAACTCTTCTTGTGAAATATTTCTGGATTTTCTCAACTATATTAAAATCAGATGCGTAATGCGGGTTCCAGACTGATGAGCATTGGTCTAGCAAATGTTTTGTATGTTCTACCGGTAGTTAGTAGTGTGACATTACCAGAGAAAAAGCTATGCAGGATTAGGTTAACAACTCTTAATGCCTTTTTGGCTATGTAGTTACAGTGGGCTCTTGCACTTAGATCATTAGAGATGAGTACTCCAAGGTCTTTGACATAGTTGAGGTCATCTACAAGGTCTTGACTATTCAGCTTGTATTTATTTTCTGATTTTTTTTTTGCCAATTAGTAAGACAGAGCATTTGTTTGTTGAGATTTGAAGTTGCCATTTGTTTGACCATTCTGACAAAAATGTTATATGTACCATCTTGCATACAAAGCAAAGAGATTAATCAGTATTTCCTTTGCATGCAGAAAATTCATCCCATAACATCTCTAACAGAAAGAATTTCAGGTACCCTTTCCTAGGAAATACTTTTTGCAGAGTAAATTCTAATTCACTGTTGATTTAGCAACAAGAAAAATATCAGGTGTCCAAAATAGATGTACGGAGCAATGCTCATCAAGAGAACAAAGATTGATACTTCTGATACTAAGGAGCGTACTCCTTAGGATAAACCTCAGGAGGGTATACCTGACTGTCAAGAAATTGATAATCCTGAGTCCTGAGAGGCTATGAGAGTAGTGCCAGCAACTGGAAGGACACAGGCATGCCAATAGGGGGACCTAAGCAACTAATAAGACCTGGGAAGATCCCTAACTCAGAACATTAAACGCCAGACCTGTTATTAAGGTGTGGAGATTATTCATACAGTAAAATGTGTGTCAGGAAGAGAGGGAAATAGCCATTTTAGTTAGGGATTGAAGTTGTGAGTGCATGTTCCTGAGAATGAAAATTTAACCTGAGCAAATATTAAAGAAGTTTTATACATGTAATAGAAAGTAGATTTAATTACAGAAAAAAAAAATAGGAATAGAAAAAATCTAGTGTCAACTAGCAACATCTTATCAGAATGAGATTCAAAGAGCGTATGTTGCTTTGAGGAAAAGACAAAACGATTTGACTCAATATTTCTTAGACAAAGAGCAGATAGAGTGATGGTCAATGAGATGACATGCAGTAAATCCATAAGCCCATATCTACATTACTTTACAATGTGCTCAATATACCATGAAATGCTGAAGAGTCAGTTTTTGAATAAGATACCCCTTAAAAATGTTGAGACATGGTTGGAGTATGGGGGGGGGGGGGGGGGGGGGATGAATCAACACATTCCTGTGTTTCTAGGAATGCCTGCAAATTTTATATTATGTAATTTTTATATGAAAAAAAATGTTTTACCTCTAAATATCCAAAGATAAAAAGTGCTCATTAAAACTAAGGTGCTAATCTTCATTCCATTCTATATATTTGATACTTTCCATTATTGTTCATCTAAGAGTTTATTCTCAATCTCCAGGACCAGACCATTGTGCTTTGAAAAATCATGGCTGTCAGCAGGAATGTGTCAATACAGATGAATCCTATTTTTGCCAATGCAAGCAAGGATTTATTCTTAATCCGGATAAGAGAACTTGCAAAAGTATGTTGCCCTAAAAGTGTATAGTAAGTTCATCTGCTTTTATTTATCAACATTGCTGTCATAACATATAATTTCAATTATAACTTTAGAACATGCTATGAAACTTCCTCCTTCCTATATTTCTTTATAATGTTCAGTTCATTCATATGTATAGACAATATTTATTTATTCAAGTACATGTGTATATACTTTTTTATTTTGTCAAAAGCTGTGTATCAGTTAGAGTACAACATTTACATAAAAAGTCTTCCTAGGGAACAATTCCCATTTTTCTTGGAGTTCTATCCAATCCCAAACCTAAACACTTTTTAGGGGAAAAATAAATGTGATAGCCAAGACCTGGATAATTAGAACAGATTTTACATTTCTTAAATAGGAAACTGATGCAACACCATGTAAATAAAGCAGATTACCAGAAATGTCACAGATTTATATTTAAGTCTGAAATGAAAACTCTAGCAGGATGGTGGGAACTGGGGTCTTAAGACTATCTTGTGACCCTCAGCCTAATTTCATAAGCAATTAAAACTCTCAGAAAAATTAACTATTCATTTTCTGCCTATTTGCTTTTTAGAGGGACAGAATTGTGTATCAAAAAGAACTGAAATGAGATAAAAACAAGGATATGAGGAAGAAAGTCTTAGAAAGATTAAGTCCCACTTATATTTGCTATAGACCTGTTCATCATGTTGCTTGAGACAGATTACTCCTGACAAAGTGCTCTCAATAAATAAAAAATGCCTGCCCTTTTCTGTACCATATAAAAGCATTCCAAATTAAAAATGGTTTCACTGTTGAATTGACACCAGAAGCATATAATCTGTCTAATATTTTATACCCAAATATTTTCATAATTATCTTAATTTTTCAAAAAATCTCCACTATTCTAATGCCTTATGTAAGCAAAAACAAGGTAACTGCTATCCTGTTTTTGTACTAAATCCAACATAGGCTTATCCAAGGTAGATTAGAGTAATGAATTTCCCAAGCAAGGCATTTGGAACAATTAAAAAGCAGTTGTGGCCATTAAAAGCCTGAAGCAGGGCTGTCATCATGCAATAGACTCACTAGCTGTGAGTCTGCAATTACTGAAATTCACTGTACAGTGCCAGGCCTACCAATCTCAGTAAAACTCAATTTGAAAGCCCATCCTCAAATTTAAATACCAGTCTTCAAAGTTTTGGAAACTCTAGTCCTCTTGATGCTCCTTCTTGCACAAACACAACTGCCTTCAAGAGCCTCAGGTAATTTTTAATTTCACTTTTGCTTTCTGGGAACATAAATGAAAGGTGAAGGTTTTAATAGCTATATATGCTGATTATTAATCAGTGTTTTAAAAATTACATTGTTTTCCAGAATTTTTACCTGATATGCTTATTAGTTTTCTCTTTCCATAGGAATAAATATCTGCAGTTTAGGTAAACATGGTTGCCAGCATGAATGTGTTAGCACTGAAGAATCATATATGTGCAAATGTCAAACTGGATACATTCTAAACAGTGATGGCAAAACATGCAGAAGTAAGTTAGATTATTTGAAGAAGTAAATTAGCATATCAGAATTAATTTTCATATGAACAGGTGTCCCCTAGGAATATGTTGGCTATAACAATATTGTGCCTTTTAAGTTAACTTTTTAAGTGACTTAATAAGTTTATTTATTCCACAAATAATAGATTTACTGTAAAGCCCAAAAAAGAAGAACAAATTAATGTTTGATTACCTTATCTTTATTTTTCAAATATAGATGGTTGCCAAAATAGTGAGAAAGCCTACATTTTTTTTGTTATTTATGGGCATCTACATTTAATTTTTTGAGATATCTCTGATACATAAAACTCTCTTGGTTCATGTTTGTAATTCTATAAATTACTAGTAAGAAAGATTTTTCATTTGTGACAGATGCTACTACCTGTAGAAGTGAAAATAAAAAAAACTATTTTATATCTGATTCTGTTTCTGAAGTTTTAATATCTGGATATTTTATAGCTTGAAAATTCAAGTGTTTTCTCTTTTACTGCTCAACACAACAATTCAGGAATAGATCATTGTGCTGAGTTCAAACATGGGTGTGAACAACTCTGTCTAAATACCAGAGAATCATACATTTGCCAGTGCTCTGAAGGATTCATCATTAATGAGGATCTGAAAACTTGTTCACGTAAGTTTCTTGCCTGAGATATTCTATAAAATTAAACAAAATAGTGCTTAGATTGTTTTCCATAATTTCTAGCAAAGCTTTATTCAAGTAGACTTTCACATTAATTAGCAGTGATTGGATTAAATGGTCAAGGAAAGCATTAGCAAACTACTCAGAAAAGCAATGGGCTATAGGGAGAGAGATTTTCCACGAAATGTGATTCCATTAAGAAAGAAAACACATCAGTAAATTTCATAGAAAGAAGTAAAGAAGAAGAAAACAAATAGAAATAAAAAAGAGGAAGAGTGTATTTCAAAACAAAGATAAGAAGTATTACTATTCTTTTTTGAATTATTGTAAGAAGGCCTTGTCACAAGTGTCAGTAAGTGTAGCTACTTGTGGAAGTTTAAGTATGTATAACTCAAATGATATACTGTACGTACTAAATCCATACAAAATACGCACAGCTAAACACATCCTCACCAGCTGCCACTATCTAGATAAGCAAGGATTAACGTCAGATAAAAAAGCACAAAAGACTACACAAATCAAGGTTCTACCAAGGTGAAAACCACACCCCAACAATGGGAGGGCAAGCTAGTGTACATATACAGGGAGCAAATGCCACACTCACTAGCACTGATGATTTTATTTAATCACGTAATGAATTGTCTGCAAGCAAACAACCATACTCAGAGAGCACCAATGACTCCACATGTCTACTACTCATTGAGAAACATTTCGGTTTTTTTAAGATACCATTGTTTCATGGATTCATCAAACAATTGATTATCAAAACAATCCATTTCACTGTTAAAGATTTCTTAAAGCTAGTTTTTCCTAAAATACGAGATATGCCAAGAAGTGTCTATATGTGGCCTCTATCTGTCCTCAGACAGGGTTTGGCACTGACATATAATATAGTATATTTTATATAGTAAATCAGGATAAGGATTTGAAATATTATCCAATCTTTATTCCATTTATCTTGTCTTCAATTTCTTCCTCTTCTTCCTTTAATTTCTTTATATCTTTTTAAAATTATATACCCTCCTTAGGGATATCCCCTTAGAGATGGGGTAGAAATCCAGTTCATCACTCATCATGGTAACATAATATTAGGACAGGCACGATCATATCTAGTGGACTCACCTCCAATGACTGGAGTAGCTTAAAAGAAACACCGCTTGCCCCTTTTTCACCTGGTTTTGGGCACAGGTGAAATTAAAAGAAAATAGATTTGCTACAGAATACATTTGTTTTCTTTTATCTTCTCTAGGAATCTGTCTCTTTTTTTAAACCAGGAAAGGATAAATAAACTTTCAATAAGAGTTTAAGAGGAAATAGTTCACAAAACAATTACTTTAGCCCCAAATAAACCAGGGCTGTTTGTGGCTACAATAAAGAAATATCACTCTCCCAACTCCCATTCCCACCCCAATCAGTTTATTCACAAAACAAATAAGGACAATTAAACCCAACAAATTTTTAAACAGCATATTATAGAGTATTATACCTATATAAATAAATAAATTATTCTTAAACTGATCCTCAGGAGCAGATTATTGTTTGCTGAATGACCATGGCTGCGAACATTTATGTGTGAACACTGGAACATCTTACATTTGCCAGTGCATTGAAGGATATGTACTTCAGAGTGATGGGAAAGCCTGCAAACGTAAGCTTGATTTTAGTTGAATTGCTTTTGTATTTTTTTGCCCTTAAACATATATTGCACAAAATAAATTAATAAACTTGTAGCATGGCTGAACTTGCACAGTAAAAGTCTGAAAGTTTGAAACATGCTCTCCCAGAATACCACTGAGAATACTCATCCTTGTCCCACCTCCTACTCTGTTCTTTGTAGCTGCTTGATAATTACCACTGCTTCCATCTACAAAATCTTCTGAGGGTGCCATATTTGGCATCCTGTCCCTATACCCAATGTATGTATCAATATATCCTATATTGATATAATGGCAGTGAAAAAATAAAAATAAGAAAACAAAAGAAAGAAATGAAGGTAAGTAACTAGAAATACCAGCTCTTCTATTTACTTATATCACAGATAAATAAAATCAAACTTTATTTTAAAAAAGTAAATGTCTTTTTAAAAATCCAATCACCAAG
The DNA here is from genome assembly GCA_023653725.1 of Bungarus multicinctus. Classification (NCBI taxonomy): domain Eukaryota; kingdom Metazoa; phylum Chordata; class Lepidosauria; order Squamata; family Elapidae; genus Bungarus; species Bungarus multicinctus. The sequence goes on from CM042846.1 coordinate 71,467,667, forward strand.
GAAAAGAAAGATTTTAAAAGCATATGTAATGTTCCAGTTATACCTCTAGATGGTACTGGTCCCCTAAAGAGTAGTTTACTATCCCATAGACTCCATAAAAAGATGCATTATAAATCATAGGAAACTGGAAAGAAATTTAAAAACTTCATACAAAAACTGAGGATATGCATAAAAGACCACCTGAAATACACAGAATTCCTGACCTTGATGAGAGATATTACAAAGGACAACAAAGATTAACTAACAGTAGCAAAAATGTCTAATACCGGTTCCTGGCTGAAATGTTCACATTTTTTCGTAATTGCTTTGCTTTGCTTTGCTTTTTTGAGATTTGAAAAATATGACAAGGAATAAAAATAGGGATTATGAGGTAGGAGCTGCTGGGAATCGGAGCAATAGATGTTTGTTTTAACCTGTATTTTTGTCATTTTAAAATGTTGCATTGTCAATTGTTTTCAGGTACAGATCTTTGTAAATGGGTGGACCATAGATGTGAGCAACTTTGTGACAGTGATGGTGAATCATATGTCTGCAAGTGTCATGAAGGATTCGTACTAAACAAGGATAGAAGAACCTGCAGAAGTAAGCAAGCATCCCTGAAGATAATTTATCATACTAAAAAAGGAATGAATAGGTTTCATGCCCCTAAAGAAGTCTATTTCACGGTTGAACAACTTTTACCAAAAAGATTAAAGTCCAGTCAAAATCTGCTTCCTTAGGATTTAAATCCATCTTTTCCTTATCTGTCTTCTAGGCTAACTCTGAACAATTCTTGTCATCTTACATATGTCTAACCTAACCCTAACCCTTTAGGAATTTGAAGAGTGTTATCATACTTAGTTGCAGGCTTCTCTTCACTAAGCTAAACATACTCCAGGATTTTCAAGCTTTACTCATGACTTTTTCCTTCCAGGCCCTTCATCATTTTGGTTGCTCAACTCTGGACACTTTCAGTTTGTCAATATCTTTGTAATGCCCAGAATTTGATACAATATTGCAGATGTATAATATTATAATACAATATTTTAAGTGTATTCTGATCAATATAGAATGTAGAGGAACATATTTTTATCTCTTCTAAATGCTTACAAAATGACTGCTTAGTTATTTATTTGGTGTCAGAAGTTTTATTCAGTATCAGCAAAAAACCAACTTGCCTGTAGTTACCCAAATATGTTTTCCCCCTTTTTGAAGAAAGCAACAAGATTTGCCTTTCTCTATAACATTACATAGCTCTGTGATTGCTCAGAGATAAAAGAAAAGGGTCCAGGATAACTTCATCCAATTGCTTTAGGACAGTTGGATATTAATCTGGTCTAGGAGATTTAATCTCATTTGCGGTAGTTGAGTGTTCCTTAAATGTCTCATTATTTGCTTTCACTTGCTTATTCTCTTTGTGTCAATTGCTTTATGTAGCTTTATTTGAACAGTTCCTCTTTGGGGAGAAGAACAAAGCAAAGAGTTGAGCTTTGTTATTATCTCCTAACCTGTTATATTACCATCTTCTACAGGTGACTGCATTGCTTCCCTTTTCTTCTTTTTACTACAGACAATAGCAAAAAACCCCAAACCACCTTTCATTAGCTTTACTTGCAAGCCTAAATTTCTTTTATATTTTTAAACTTTTATGGGAATATAAAGTTACGGTACTTGGTGGTTTGTTTCCCTGGTGATTACATCCCTCTTCCATTTCTTTTGCTTGACTTTTTTGATTTACCTAGATCAAAAATTTCCTGTCCCTCTGTATTTCCTACGATTTCCGTCTCATGTTTTCCCCATTAACATGTTATATGATTATACTTTCAATAACTTATTTTTGAGAAATTTCCAAGTCTCCCATGGCTTCCTTTGATCTGACAATTTCTTCTCCAGTATGTTCTAAACTTGTAGAAATTGACTTTCTTGAAATCCAGCTTGCATATACAGCTAAGAAGTATTATAGAAAATAATGTTTTTAGTATATCATACCTTTAGAAAGTTTTTACCAGAAATCTCTTTAATTGTACCCAGATAAAGATGTCTGCAAGTCTATTGACCATGGGTGTGAACATATCTGTGTTAATACTAATGATTCATATGTCTGCGAATGCCATGAAGGATTTATATTATGGAATGATGGAAAAACATGCAAAAGTAAGTAATTTATATCTATCATTCCCATTATTATTTATTTTATTACTGGAAGGAAGTCTCTCTCAAAAGAGATTCTGACCATATTCAGATATATTAAACTACAGCTCAGTGCAAACACAGGCAACTTTTAAGGAGAAAAAGAAGTGCACTTGATATTTGAGTAATATTCTAAGAACTCTAGTCCAAAAATGAGTGGAGCTAGGGAAAAAAAGCAATACTAGGTCTAAGTTAGAAACTGAAAGTGATTTTAATGAAATTAGAATTAAGTTACAGTAAGGTAATTTCAATTAACTTAGAACTAGTTAACATAGTTATTATTGTATTTAATTCTTTCAAAAAGAGCCCAAATAGCAATTGGTGAGATGTCGCAGGATGTGGCAGAAGGATTGCATCATAAAGCATCAGAGATTTCTCTCTGCTACTTTATGGATAAGCCTTCACTAGTGGTTAGGTGCTACTTGGATTGAACCCTCTTTCAAAGCCATTTCTCTGAGCTGAGTTGGTTCCTATATATGGCAGATATAAGAAGAGAGCCTGGCTTGAAAGAGCCAGATTTTCTCACTGTCCAAAGCAGAATGATTCTGGAAGTTGACCAGAGGGAGGAGCTGTACTTGCAACACCCTAAAGTAATCATTGGCGTGGGATCACCTGATTGACAGAGTGGTTTGAAAACTTCAGATGTTTCAGGTAAAGCAATGTTGTAATGATATGGTTTAAAAAAGTGTTGTGCACACTACCCAGAATCATTTTTTGCAAGATAGGCAGCTATATAAATTTGATTTAATAAATGAATAAAACACTGCTTGAGCATGTTTTTCCTGTTGTAAGTATAAATGAGGAAAAGCTTTTCATTCAGCTTGACCAATTTTTTCCTCCACTGATCAGATCCTCATTGCAGAGATTAAAAAACAAGATCTTGTTTTGAAGTTTTGCCATTTTTTAGCAAAAACATATTGATATTGATGACTTTTAATTTACTTTTATGTAAATATCTTTGCAATTCCATATTTATATTATGAATATGATAAATTCTTAAGTTGGAGAAATAGATTTTTTCGCTGACAATATTCCATTATTCCATTTGTTCATTTTATTTTAACAGGATGTAATGAAGGACCAATTGATCTGGTATTTGTGATAGATGGATCAAAAAGTCTAGGAGAAAATAATTTTGAAATTGTCAAGGAATTTGTCTTGGGAATTTTGGACTCTCTTACAATATCTCCCAAAGCTGCTCGTGTTGGTTTGTTGCAATATTCCAGCCACGTTCACACAGAATTCACACTGAAACAATTCAACACAGCCAAAGATATGAAGAAAGCAGTGACACAAATTAAATACATGGGGAAAGGCTCCATGACTGGGCTTGCACTGAAACAGATGACTGAGAGAAGCTTCACTGAAGCAGAAGGAGCCAGGCGCGTCTCAGCAAATGTTCCCAGGGTGTCAGTTGTGTTTACAGATGGACGCGCCCAAGATGATGCTTCTAAATGGGCAGCTAAAGCAAAGCAAAGTGGTAGGATGAATATTTATTAGAAGTGTAAACAATAAAAGAAATACAAAAGAAAGCTGCAAAAGTTATATACAACATCTTTTTTAATCTATAATTTTTATTAACTTCTAGAAGAAGGATTCTGGAGAATCTCTAGGAGTGAAATGCATACTACATGTTTGATGTTAAGGAAGGTTTGGAAATCTTACACTGGACTCAGTATACATTTTCAGTTTCCAAAGCCACATTTCTGGGGAATTCTGGCAGGTTTAATCCAAATGTATTTGTAGGAAATCAACTTGCAGAATACAGTGATCTATAATAACTAATTCAAATAAAAATTATAAGCAATTATGAGCATTTATGAATAAATGTGCGTATAGAATGCTAGTCTAAATGAATTTATTTATATTTAGACTCCCCTGACTATGATTCTGCAGTCATAGTAACAATAATAGGCAATGACTAAATACATAATTTTACACCAAAAAATAGATATAACTTTGTAAGAAATTTGAGGGACACTATATTTGGGTTTTGATCATAGTAAACGAAAATAATAGGACTTAGCTTAATCAGAATTAATTTTCCCAGTTGATTTCTATGATATTAAATGTAACTTGCTTCATTTGAATTAGAACTCTTGCATTTAATTGTTGCTTTTGAAATATTGTCTGTAGATAAATTTTTGAATTCAATTCTTTTTTATTAATTAATAGTGCTTATCTCAATCTTGAACTGTATTATGAAATTAAACTTATTTCATTTTTAGGAATCACTATATATGCTGTTGGAATAGGGAAATCGATTGAGGAAGAATTACGAGCAATTGCTTCTGAACCTGTTGAAAAACATATTTTTCATGCTGAGGAATTCAAAGCCATGGAAGAGATCACTGAAAAACTGCAGAAAAGAATCTGTGAAGGTACTAAATAAGCACCACATGATATTCTGTACAAGAAACAATTTAAAACTAATACAGATAGTACATTGGATTTGGACGATTAAAACATTAAAATAAATAAATCTGCCCATTCCTTCTGCACATCTGCGTAACTGCTGGAATATATATAAAACACAATGAGCAATACAGTAGTAGGAAGATTTCTTTAATCTATCACTTAAAAAGTGTATAACTTTATTTTAAGGCCAAAATCATAAAGTATCTTACTTCAGTTAATTTAACAAAAATGACATATACAGCTTAAAACTCCACAAAAATCCTTCCCTTTTTACACATTGCATTATGATATATTGCTAAAAACTATATAGGACCATTTGTAAAATAATGTGACTTGTTTGTAGTTGACTATCATGATCTGACTGCATTTGGCAATAAGTCCTATTTTGTTTCATTTTATCAATATTTTTTCTAGATCTAAAGGATTACCAGGAAACAACAAATCAGCTTCACTCAATGAATTTACTTTCCGAAGGTTTGAAATTATCAGTGTGTGCATGTCGTTTTTATTCAGTTTGATTCTTTTATACTATGCCGTGGCTAGAAGAAAAGCTAATGTTGTATCATTTTTATTATAATACTTCTGACAACTTCTTAATTAGATACAGAAGGTGTAGAATAGATTATTCTTTTTAGTGACACCTGTGCCACATATACTGTAATGGTTACTGATAACAGCAAAAACAGCAGTTTTGCCACATTTTGTCAATATGCACAAATGCAATCAAAAGCCATATTTATCACACGTACTAATTCTACTCTGTCCAGATTAATATTTCTAATCCAGAAATTATCATGCAAAGCTTTATACTGCTTATATCCACCAACAGGCTGGTTCTTTTTGAAACATACACACAAAGAAACCACTTCATAAAAGGATGAAATATAATCTCACTTCTGATCTCACTGTGTTGCCCTCTGTAGAACCTGAAGCATCTACCTTAGCAATTACAGATGTTCTTTCCTGTTCCAATTTTGCTGTGCATCATAAATATCTTTTTAAAGAAAAGCAATTATGGACAAAAGCTTCAGGTAAATGTTATTTCCATTTAGATTATCCATTATTTGTATAACCATAATAATTTATCTTATGTCATATTAAACAATTGTACTATGCATCTACTTTGATTCCCTGGGATTCTTGGAATATATCTTGCAGAAAAAGGCAGTTTCCTACTTATGATGTGTCTTTTTGTTTGTAAATATGAAACCATTGAGTTTCCATTTAATAATTTGAAACTCTTGTTTATAATTATTATTCTTATCTAAACCTTGAGCAATTGCACTTGTATTATAGTGGTTACCATAATTCAGTATTAAAATACATGCATGGAGCAATCCTCATTTTAATCTCAGATGTCTCTGTTTTCCTGCAGCAATTAAAAAGACAGAGAAAGAAACTTCTAAAATTCTTTTGTCATTCCATGAATTCCATTTTTCCAAAGAGTTCAATGGCCTAAAAACAAAATAGATTTTGTAGTGATTTTGTTCTTGTAATGAAAATATATTTCTTCTTACTATTTAACTAAATACACCTCACCTATTTTTTTTAGCAAATCCTTCAGATGACAAGAAAGACCTATGCAAATGTGAGAATCTTACTAATTTCCAGAATTTTGCAACCACTGAATTTAGGAAACTAATTCAGCAATATATCCTTTCTGTATATCTATTAATTTTTCATATAGATTTTCAAATCAATGAAAATGAATTATATTTCTATTTCTATGTAGCGAAATACAGTTGATTGCGAGAGAGGGGCAGGGTGGCGGGGAGAAGAGAGAGAGAGATAATGTCTAATCTTTGTTACTCCATAGTGCAGTTCTCCCCATACCTGGCAGTTACGTTCCAGATAGCTTTTGCTGGAATAGCACTAATTCTGTGACCAAAAGAAGCCGAACTATCAACTGATAACAGGGCTGTCTTTGAATACAGGCATACAAACTTCCTCAATCAATTTTAAAGTGCTGGTCTAGTTGTGCTTAAACCCAATCCTATTCCATGGTAAGGAAATTAATTAGTGGGAGTTACCTTGCCAGCTATTAATTATATGTAATTATGTGAGCCTTCAAATTAGTATTGACTTCTAGCTACTGCCTGTCTTCTATGTAACACTGTACTTACATACTTACTCTAGTTATCTAGCTATCTATCACATTAATACCTATCACAATTATATAGGAACTTTGGGCAGCTCATAGAGCTAGTCTGCTATATTCATTAAGTACCAGGCTAGAAACTAGGAGACTGAGTTTTAGTCACAAAGCCAACTCAGTGTCTTGAGTTAGTCTGTCAGGGCTCCAACAAATCCACCCTCATTCAAATCAAAAGTCTAGCTGCATCTAAGAGAAAAGTAAATTGATGTATTAGGAGTGGCCATGTCGGTGTAAGCTGGTTGCAGCCAATACTAAATTACATCATACATTTTCCCACACACACTGGATGTGGACCCCTCCAATGGGACACATCCATCTCCAAGAGTCATCCATCATGCTCTCCAATAATCTTCCTATGATCCAATAACTTTGGGCTGCTGGGTGATTATCTAGGCATTTCAAGAATGCCTTGTTTTCGCCCATACTCTTTTCTCTGGCAGCTAAAAAGACCAAAGGAGTATCTTTTTAGTTGACAGTCACTCTTTCGCAGTCCTAGGAAGGCAACAGCAAGCCATTTTCAAAGATCTTGCAAAAACAACGGCACTTATCCAAGCAGTTGCCAGGGATCAACGATGATTTGAAGGCACACACCCACAAAATGTAAAAACCCAAGAATAAAAAATAGACAAAACTATCCATTTTGAAAAAGCACCTACTGTAGGTTGAAATCTTAAAATGTTTTCTAGAAAAGTTTTTTTAAGAAGGTTCTAATGAATAGCTAGAATTGAAGCCAAACATGCTTCTCATAGAAGGCTGTTCCAGACGGTTGGGCTAACAATGGAAGTTGGTTACTCTAACTCCTGAAAAATGGAACCACCAGCTGCTTTGACTGGCATGATCAAACTGATCAGGCCTATTTCAGTGGAGATAAAATTGGTCTTGAAGGCTTGCTTCTGTTGCCAAGCCATAATAATACAGTACTTTTCCCTTAGTTATTTGAAAATTTCTTGCAGAATTTGGCTGCTTGAGTCCGTTGACCACTAGATGGCAACAAAGAGCTTTTTTCTTTGCAATTCATTGGATTTTTGCAGGCCAAATCTGGTGCCCTCTGGGTTTGTACAAATGCACTACTCATTTTCTCATATTCTGTTCTTGTTCCAATCTGTTGGTGTTTCAGTACATAGAGGGAATTATGATGATGAATAATGCTAAATTTTAGGATTGGTTTTGCTATCTTTTCATGAATGGCAGTACCATAAGTATTTGGCCTATTAGTATAGTATGCTAATACATCACTCTTTAAGAACATTAATGATGATGCTGAAGCACAAGCCCCCTCAAGCTGCAGTTTCAATACAGAATGGCAGTTTATATAATGTAGTTTGTTGTTCAGTTGGCTCCTTATGTGACCTGAAGGGTATCATTAAGGTTGTCGATGATTATTTCTTTAAATAAACTCATTGTCATTGGCAGTATCTATCCAAAATATTTTCTGTTGGCCAGTTTCAACTGCTGTTGATTCTTCCAATCATTTGAATGTTTTCCAATGATTTTTGCTGCAGTGTGGGCTCAAGGGTATATAGTGTCCATTGGCCATGTTGACTGATGGTGCCACTTCCCACCCATGTGAAGATTTGTATTTTTAGATTGATTTTCAAGGAAGAGGCAGTATTAGCACCTCCTAAAATTTGGTGCCTTAAATTAGCCGTGGCCCTAACATTACATGTCCAAGGTATTCCCAACAATTTTCTCCAGAGACCATAAATCAAAGGCATTTTGTTCCATCTTTTCTGAAGAAAAAAATCAGGCTTTTAAAGCCATAATTGTTAAAAGCCTTGATAATGCATATTTTTGATGTCAATGTGATATCCCTGTTTTATATTTGATCTAGATCAGCCAGTCTTTCTCTCAAGTATATGTCTATTTTATGGCTACAGTCACCATCCCTTCAAACATTTGTGTGTAGGAAGACTGTTACTACTTCAGCTGTTTCTATTTGTAATGACAATTCATGTTCAGATAGGTTTTTTTTAATTAACTAGATTAGTTTTTACATATTTTTTTACTTATAGCATGGCATTTAATTTACCTGCTTTCAGCCATCAAACTGGTATCTAAAGTTGTTGCTCCCAGTAATTTTAATTTCAATTTTTATTTCTGGGCCAGCAATTTTCATGTTCTACATGAACTTTTACTTCCAATTTTGAAGTATTTAGTTGTTCCATATTCCATTTTAGCTGTTCTGATTATAAAAATATTTCAAAGGTAGATGAGGTGGCTAATCACGTTTTTAAGGGCTAAATTGTTGTCTATACAGTCAAATTGTGGTATAAAATTGTGTTTGAATGTTTTACTAACTTTAGAAACGGCTGAATAAGCTATTTTCACCAATCGTCCTATATTATATTTATTTAAATTTATATACCGCCCCCTCTCCCAAAGGGACTCGGGGCAGCGAACAGCCAGAATAAAATGCACATATAAAACACATATATTTAAAAATTAAAAGAATTAAATATATTGGCTCTTACAAAGATTAAAATAAGGGGATTAAGAAAGATTAAAACCAGATTAAAAAATTTAAAAATCTCTAGGCCAGACCGGCTTGCTGAAATAAATAAGTTTTCAACGCACGGCGGAAGGTCATGAGATCAGGGATGGTCCTCATCTCCGGGGGTAATTCGTTCCAGAGGGGGTGCCCCCAATGAGAAGGCCCGCATCCTTGGGGTCACCAGCCGTCCAGCTGGCGGCACCCCGAGGAGGCCGACTCTATGGGAGCGTATCGGTCCTATGCAGAAACAGCCATTTCCAGCTCTTGGCTTTCAGAATTGAATGGGAACACAACTGGCAACAGTAAAAAGGAAATGAATACCCCCAAAATAAGACCCATTCTTATACTTTGGAGACTCCAAAATAAGCATTAGGGTTTATTTTTGGGGAAACACGATTTCAGGGTGATCAGCTTGGCTGGGCGCCCGCCCCAGCACATAAAACAAAATGTGATGAGCACTCAGGGACCGACGTCCTGTAGCAGCTGCAGCCCATCAACCCCTTGGGCAACATACTCTGGGGATGCTGGTAAGTTGATTACCTGTCCAAGCAGCAGTGGCAGAGGCACAGGAGGAGAAACATGCAATCCAGATGCCTGCCTTCCTCCTCCCATGCCCCTGTCTTCATCTGCTGCTGTTGCTGCTGTGCAAAGACGAGCTTCCAGCTGCCTGCTGTAGCCCAACTCTTGGCTTTCCCATGGCCCAAACAGCCCATCTGGATTGCCTGCCTTCTCCCTACCTCTGCTTCCACCTGCTGCTTGGACAGGTAATCAACTTACCTGTGCTGCGCAGGTTGCTGCTGCTGCTACAATATCATCAGACCGCACACCCTCGCTGCTTCCAGTATTGGATACTTCTTTCAGGCTGGTGAAATCAATAAGGTTTATTTTTTGAGTAGGGTTTATATTAGGCGCACTTAAAAAAATCAGGCTATGGCTTATTTTCGGGGTAGGCTTATTTTCAGGGAAACATGGTATTAGCAAAAATTGCTGGCCTAAATAATGGTGCCAAAAGGAGTCTGCAAGTTTCTTTTTCACAGCGATGATCTTATGTTTTTAGAGAGAAGCCTCAGTCTAAGTCAGTTCTGATTATTTTCTAAGTACAATTATTTAACTGCCAACATAGAAATGGGTAGATAAGAAGTGGTGTTTGCAAGAACTATTACAACAGGTGACATCATAATTCTTTAGCATTCATTCTACAAGCCTAATTTTATTGATTATTGTGTGTGTGTTCATATATGAACATAAGATTGGGTGTTTATCCTGTTTCACTTGATGCCTCTGAAAAAAACCACAAACAGAATATTACTATTCATGCGACAATGTACTTTCCCACACAATTTATACCATGGTTAAAACAATTGCATTAGAGTTTATAACATAATTATTTGAATAGTTTTATGGTCAGAAGAGATTTTAAGTTTCACTTGTACCATTTCTTGATCTTCAGTAGCTCAGTAAGGATTTCTAACTCTCAGCTATTTATAGCAGAAACACAATAACACCCTTCCCATTGCCAAAATGAAATGTCAAAGAACTAATCAATACTGGATTTTTGGAAATACAATTATAGATACACAGCTAGCTCTGACTCATTTCAGGGTTTTTCATTTTAAAAGAAGTAACTGTATATTTCCCAAGCTTGTCCATTATATGTGTAGATATTCTCAATATTAAATATTGAAGCAGTCTGGAATTGTTTTCCTTAACTTGAAATTACTGGAAGAAATGTCAAAAAGAATAGAAGCACTGGAAAATCGATTAAGATACTAATAAAATGGCCTTAGCAGCAATATACATTTGTTGGATATTTACACACAAAAAAATGTATCAAATATAAGGTGTTTTGCACAAAAAGGAGAATTTATAACTTCAGTAATTTAGAGTATCATGTAATATTGTATTTTTGCATTGACTAATATAAAATTACAAAATTTTTAGAAAACTATTTTTTTTTTCAATTAAGCAGCTCTGTAATATTGTAAAATTTTGGTATAAAAGGCAATTTTTACTATTTAGAAATCTGGAAAGTTCACTATTCATTGTAATAATGTACTGACTGGATGCAGTCAAATGTTAAGTTAGAATGGTGTTCCTATGCTTCTCATGTAGCAGTAATGCTAATATCTGCAGTAATAGCAAATAATCTCTCTGTGCTTTAGACTCTTCCTACAGTCAGCACTTTTTCCAATAAGTGATTGATGGTAGGGAAATTGGAAAGAAGCAAGCAGCGTATTTGAGGCACATTCCCTACATTCATGTTAATGACTAAGTATTTATATGTGGGATAGGGTTATGGGATATAATGTATAAAATGTTATTTTATTGCTAGAATTACATACCAAAATTTTGAATAACGTAGCTTTTTAAAAAAAGTTCACAAACAGATGTATCATACAAGTATTCTACCAAGTGTTGGCCAATGGAGGAATTGATAGCCATCACAAGGGAAAATTAATTCATTCTAGAACAAATTATAGTATTTCAGAACAAATCAAGTGCCTTAGCTCTGAATTATGCCAAAAATACATTATGTCCAATAATCTTTTTCCACCATCTATTGTTTTTCTTTCAGTTGTTCATAAGCTATTCTGTCTGGCTTTCTTGCTCTAAATAAAAGGATGAATTTGTTTAACTATATCCTTATTTACTGTTAATGTGCAGAGGTTCCGCCAAATAAGGAAAAGTAAAGTTACCCTTACTGATAATATAGAAATAGCATGAGATAGGATTATTTTTGAAGTCTAACAGTTGCTTAGATGATGAAGTGTTTGCTTGCTGAATTTTACTTTTTCTATAATATTTAAACAAGGCTTTTTTCTTGCCCTCACTTTAGCCTCAATTGTTTCCTCTTTTCTCTTCCTAGCACACTTATCATTTCCTTTTATCTATCTCCAGCCTAGCATTTTTTTCTATTTGCAGCAGTAGCAGCTTCTACAGTTGCAAATCTCTCAGCACACTCAGAATTTTTCCCCCATACGGAGTGTTAAACACTGCATAGCCCTAATTAGAAGATGGTTGGTTGCTTCCCTCCTTCCTGCATTTATACAACTAAGTGACTCTAGATGGTTTCTAATCACAAAATTAACCAGGTTTAAAGACCTGCTGGTTTTCAAATGCTGTGTACAATCTGAATATGCTTACATATGTACATGCACATTTATGAAGTAGGTGCAAGATTGATGAGAAATCTGGATATTGTGGAGTTTGTATTTGTATATTTTTAAATGTCATCTCTCTCTTTCAGATAAATACAAAATTTAATTAGTGGAGTCAAACATGGCTGTATTCTTTAATTCTATTGGTCTTCAACTCTTAATTAAATTATTTTATTTAGACCGTTACTAGTTGATTTCTCCATCAAACTATCCATAGAACTTATTGTGTCTGACTTATAAAAACTCATACCAACAACAGATTTAAAGCCAGTTTTATTACACAAAATTTAAAGTTTATTAATTTTACTTCTCACTGGTTTGTTCTGGCATGCTTCTAATGATATCAGAGTCACCTGTTGGGAAAAACATCATACTTCAGTATCAGAATTTTACAAATATTTTTGTCACGTACAGTATACTGTATTACAAAAATTTTCTTGATAACGTTATCTGAATATATTTCCAATGATAGATCATACTACGAAGTTCAATCAGTTAATGTAACTTGCAGGTAAAAATCAGAACTAGGGAGACCAACCAGTCCTGAGGATACAGTGCAAAGTGGTAATATAGCGAATGTCTAGCCTGCTACTGATTACTGTACAAACCAGAACAGCGAGAATATTCGCATTTAACTTTGCATCAAGATAAATTAACTTCTCACATCCAATACATAGTTTAAATCCTTAGCCTCTGATAAATTACTTCTTTAAGAACCCGTACAACATAGAATAAACTTTGTTAGTTACCAGATGCTTAATTCTAAAATTATTTGCTCCACTGGACCTACAGGTCAGGTATCAATTTCAATGTCCTCCTGACAAACAGATTTTCTTTTGATCAGGACAAAGGTTATTTTAGTGACAATATAAATCTTTTTTGTGTTTACATTAAGATGTTGACATATTGAAGTTTAAGTAACAAACTATCATGTTCCCATGGAAATCATGAGTTAAGATCAGTAGGGAATCTAATGGTATTTCCATGAATGGTTCATGGGGCAAGAGCCAGAAGTTGACCTTTCCCAATGAAAAAGCCTTAGTTATGGACCTAGACTCTAATATAAATATTAATATAAACTTTATATAATATAAATATTAATATAAACCCTAGAGTCATTTGACTTGTCCCAGGTTCTCATTTTTATAAAACAATTGAAGAAATGCCAGGTATACTTTGAGGCACACTATCTTTAAGATTGCCTCTTATTTTGTTTTGATTTTTATTTTATAACCACTTAAAGAGTTTTGCCCGACTTTATCATCTTTCCTGCCAGTTAAGTGAATGCAGCTGTTAATAACATGGTTGTTAAGTGAATCTGGCTTCCCCACTGGCTTTACTTGATAGGTCACAAAAGGTGATCGAATAACACTGGGAGACTGCAACCAACAAAACTTTGAGTCCATGAGGATACTACAACAATTTTAAATATGAAAAGTGGTCAGTAAGTCACTTTTTTCAGTGGGGCAGTAACTTTGGTGGCTAAATGAACTGTTGTAAGTTGAGCACTACCTGTGTTTACTGATTCACACAACTGTCATTTAGCCTCAACGTACCATATTTTTCGCTCCATAAGACTTAATCCCCCTTGTCAAAGTGAGTGAAAATGTCTGTGCGTCTTATGAAGTGAAAAATATGGGTCCTTTTACAGTGCTGAACCTCGCCTCTTCTGTCTTTGTCATTGCCCGTTTTCCTCCTCTAAAACTAAGTGTATCTTATGGTCAGGTGCGTCTTATAATGTGAAAAATACGGTAATTACCTTATATATAAGTATATTTACTAAAAGCTTGACAGATACACACATCATGTTATCTGATAATTCTTAAACCACATATGAAATAAGATTATACGATATTTGCTTTACAAACACTATTGATTTTATATTAGCATATTGAAGTGCAGAGTTCTCAATTCAATAAAATTGATAAGAGAATCCTAGTGAATAGACCAAGACAAAGGCATATCCAATTAAAATAACAGCTTCATCCAGACATTGAAATACTAAATACAATATACATACCTGGGTCAATTATAGCAAGTGTACATACTCTGTAGTACTTCCCACAAGCTGTTCCCAGTTCAATATTATTGCCACTGTAGTGATGCACACCAGTTTTGGCCAACATAGCATAGTACTCAATTTCTGATTTTCTAAAGGTATAGAAATAAACAGAGTACTTATTTGGCTTTGTTACAGATTAAGTCACATTCTACTGAATCTCCCATTAAGACATTAACAACTAATTTTTATTAATTTCATTTGTTTATTAAAACATAGAGCCACCTGTTTATCAAAAAGAACTCTGTACAGTAAACAAAATAAACACAAAATACAACTATTTATTCAATCTCAATTTATTTTTATGGAATTAATTAATTTTTATGGAACTAATGCATTATGAAGGCTAGATTTTATTTTAACCTGCAATATAGGTTAGAACTTAGATTTGAGGAATAAATTGAATTTCTCCTGGCTATTAGCCAAAGACCACGGTAACTGAAGCTGGCAATATTTGCAATATTTTTACAAAATAAAATCTCATAAAGACTTTATTATATATTCTTCATACAATTGCTATATGCAAGCAGAACTTACTTTATCAATTCTATACACCACTATAATACATTTCCCATGAGCATATCAACCTATAAAGGTTATCATAGTTTTATTCTATATCTACTTAGAACTTTTATCTTCACATTAACTTATCACATATACTAGTCTTCCTGATTTAAAAAAAAATTAAGTTAATAACCTACAAGATCATAAAATTAATGTTGGAATGTTCTCATCCAATCTCCCTTCATTGCTGAAATCTAATTTCAGCAAAAAAATGATATTCAGTGCCCGGTTGACTAATATATTTGAAAAGCCATTATACAAAAGCCAAAAATAACTACATGTCAAATAGATTTTTTACATTTGATAGTAAGACATTTTCATTAAATACTATAAGAAAGCAACTATTTTATGTGATCCTTTAATAAAAGTACTGTTCAAAAAAAATGCACACTTACCTCAAAGCAGGACAGTTATTGGCTAGGATAACCAACTTGGCTTTGCCCTGCCGAATCATTTTCAGAGTTTGCTTATATCCAAGAACATATTTACCACTTTTCATAACCAGCTGAAGCCTAGAGTTTATGGACTCTAAAGACTTTTTCTGTAATAAAAAGAATGGATGTATAGAATGTTTCCTGCATTTTATTTAAATTTTTATGCCACCCATCTCACTGCAATTCTCAGCAGCTCACAATATAATAAAAAGTAAAAGGAAAGATAATACAAAGCAATTAAAATTTGGAGAATTAAATGGGAAAACTAATAGCCCAGATGATGGGTGACCTGGGGTTGGGGATCTTTTCTATCCCATCAGCTACCCTCAACATAGCACACTCCTTTGGGGCCCCAAGCAAACAGCAGAGTCCAAGTTTTCAGGCCCTTCCCAAAGGCCAGGAATGTTGGGGTGGACCTCATCTCCAGCAGGAGAATATTCCAGAAGCCAGGGGTCATAGCACAAAGGGCCCTTCTGAACTCTGCCAGTTGAAATTCTTTGGCAGAGGGGATGCAAAATGGGCTCCTTCTACTAGAAGCAGGGTGATCTAATCCCGTCAGGATGACATGGCTCCTCAAATACCCTGGAATCATGCTATAAGGGGTTTAAACATAATAACCAACAACTTGAATTAGACCCTCCCCAAAAAACTTGGTAACCAATGCAGTATGCATAACAGCAGTGTCACATATGCCATTAAAGAACTGTCCACATTGCCACATTCTGTATCAGTTGTAGCATCTGAACACTCTTTCAAGAGTGGCCTTATGAAGAGCATGTTGCAGTAATCCAACTGAGATGATCAGATGAGTGACTGCCCACAGGGCTCGTATTCCAGAAAAGGATGCAACTGGCACACAACACAAAATTATGCAGATTCTCTTAGCTCATCTATCATACATAATACATTAAAATACCTTGTCTACTTTCTCTCTAGATGCCTTGCTCTATACACTGACCCCATCACAAAATGTAATATTTCATTCAGTATTAATAATTTGCACGCTTTTTAACATGGTGCAATGCAACAAAAATATCTACGAAGAATCCCATTTAAAACACAGCTAATATTTTTTGAATTTTCTCTTTCTCAAAAGCTCAGTCAGGAGTTATTAGAAAACAATTGTATCTTGCAGCCTTAAAAGCGAAATGTTTTGAGAGCAATAGCTAATCATGCTTATAATTCTATTACAGTTCTTGTTCAATCTTCTATCCAAGCCACAAAAAGTAACTTCAAGAGAAAATTCATAATATGAATTGCTTAACCCAGGGATCTTCAAACTTGACAGTTTTAAGACTTGTGGACTTCAACTCCCAAAATTCTTCGTCCAGTCATGTTAGTTTACTTTGTCATTGCACCAAGTAACAATGAAATCAAACACCATTTTCAGTGCACATCTTGACCATGAAAATAAAAACACACATCCTTCACACTCCACACATTGAATTGAAAACCCTGACACCACACCAACACTGCAGGAATTCTGGGAGTTGAAGTCCACAAGTCTTAAACTGGCCAAGTTTGAAGATCCTTGGCTTAACTAGTAGGGTTAAATAGATCCAAATACTGGTGTTTATTTTCATCCTAATATGCTTTCAAAACTTAAAGATTCTTTTAAAATGCATTTATTCAAAAGCATGTCAGTTTCAGATGAACTGATTTTTTTTAACAAAGGATACTTGCATAGAAAAACTCAGTGCAAGATCTAAAGATGGAGATCTGGCCATAGAATCAGATGACTGAATGGATATTATCATAATCTTGCCACTACACCCTTATGCTAGTTGATTTATGGATTACTATATATTTTAAGACATTCTAATGTATATTTTACCTTGATATTATGCAAAGATCATGCAACCCAAATTCAGTAATATTTAAACAGCTGTGGCAGAAACTCCGGCCACATATATTTTTCGCAGCTGCAACAAAGCCTCGATCTTCCATATAAATCCTGTCCATATGTGCGCATATACAGCACAGATGATACCAGCACGCAGCAAAACCTTCGGCCATCACCCAAAGACCTACAAACTGACCCTTACATGCTTCTATATCTCATAGCATCCGCCTTTGCCGTTCCATATGACAACCGTCATGGAAGCAATAACTAGGGCAGAAAGGTCCGAAATGGATCGCGCCTTCTAGGAGGCTGAAGAAGGCCCAGTCGCTATTGCTTAGGTGTTATCAGTGGCTCTTCTGATGATCTACCCCGTTTGATCAGAAATTTGTCGTCCCGAATCAGAGACCTTTCGCAATCGTTGCTGCTATCTCACTCCACTACCTCTGGCCTCGGGATCCCCGGTGATCCCCTTTTATCACCAGGTCAGCCGGCTGGCTGGCACGCTCACTCACCGTCTTCTTGGCGGCCACCATCTTGCCGGCTCACGTCGGCCCTGCCGTTGCCTGCGCAAAAGGAAAAGAGTCAACAGTGCGGCCGAGCACAGCCGTTTTACAACCACCAAACGCACCCCACACCCAAGGCGGCCCCCTCCTCCAAAGGCCCAGGCCCCGCTCACCAAAGAAGCGCCTCCAAGATGGCCGGGCAATGAGGAAAGGAAGGAAGTATCTCGCGGCGACGCGTAGGACCACGCGGGCCAGCGCGACCGACAGAGATTCTCGCGAGAGCAGACACCTCCACTCTCCCGGTCCGAAAACTCGCCGATTTCTGGCTTACATTGAGGGTGCGCGCGCAACAAGCGGAGATTGCCGCGCTTCATAAAACTAGCGGTTTTTCATAGGTTTATGCGGGGCTCAATCTTTATCCTGTTCACGGTGGAAAGAGTTTCTTAATCTTGGCAACTTTAAGAAGAATGGACTTCAATTTCCAGACTTCTCCGTGTCAATCGAGGTCCACATACCTTAAAGTTGCCAAGCTTAGAAATGAATAATCGGAGGATGTCAGTTTGTCTGTATAGAACATCTGCATAAAATTCTAAAGTTCATGATTAGCAATTTAATAAAGGTAAATTTTAGCATTTTAGCATAGCATCTTTGCGTCCTTTTTAACTTTAGAAAACCATGTTTTTCTTTTGAGCCAAAGCAATCTAATACGTTTCAGTTTTTTCTATACCCTATAATGCCTTTTGCTTTGCCTCAAGTACTTGTGGTTTGTATTGTAGATGATGGCGATGGAAAAGCTACTTTGCAAAGATACTGGGTGTATTTCAAATTCTGAGATTAGGTACTTTTTAACTCCACATCAACTTGGGTGCCTAAGTTTTATGGGTATCAACTGCATTTAGAGAGTTTTGTCTCTGGAGGAAGGAAAGTCCAAATGGATAATTGAATATTTTCAAATGAAAATTTGCACCATACTCTTATCTGGATTATTGTCCCAGCAAGTTGGATTCATTTAAGCTTTTGTGTGCCTCAATCAACATGTGAAATGTAAATCACTTTAAAATATTTAATTTGCAAAATAAAGGGCATTTCGGATTGAGGGACAGATGCATGGATTTGTTCTAAATGGTGAGTTTTAAAGCATATTAAATGGGAAAATCTTAACATCATTAACAAGTACTGTATAATTTCATTGGTAAATAGTTAAAACGCACCCAGAATATGGATACTACTGTATAAACTGAAAGATAGACATAGAAGATGGGCATTGTGATTGCTAGAAAAAGATAATCCCAGTTTCTCTAACTTTCATTGATAAGGCAGAGTTTTTAGGGAAAACGAATTTGGGTAGCAAAGTCTGTAATTTAATTATCTGCTGTGTTCCCTATCTGCTTTGATCTCAGCAACTAGGGAAAGTCCGTTCTAGATTCATACATTTCTGCTGCCTTCAAATTTAAGCTTAAAATTACCATTCTATCAGACTCTTATCTTGAGTAGAACTACACAAGCTTTTGTGCTACCATGTTGGAGCTTTTGGCCACAGAAGCTAAGTTGGACCAGCTTGGTAAAGAAACAGTGGGGAAACAGCAGTTCTCCAGATTGGACTGAACAATGAAAAAGACAATGGCAAATCTGTGTCATGCTGTTGCCCCAAAATGTTTGTAATAGTGTAGAAATAAACTTAATTATATTTGGGGGAAGGGGAGGATAATGGGTGGGACTAGAAAAAAGTGTTTGGCAAGATTCATGAAAATCAAAGAATGGAAGCAATGGAGAAGGTAGATGAGCCACTTTGAAGATATTATTGTACTAAATTCAATAAAACAGTTATCTATGAAATAGTGAGAGATGAGTCAAAGATCCATCAAACTTTGGTCCTAGAACATATTTTTGTAAAACAGGGATGAATAATTGATATCTTTTAACATTTTGGAATGTAAAATCTGTATGGTCCCACTTATCAAAGAAGCACCTTTGAACATAAATAACCACCATCCTGCTATTTCCTAATCCAACCTGGATTAACAGTAAATTTCTTTCCCGCCAGATTTTTTGCTCTTCACTTTGTTTTAGGAAATAATCAGTGAGTCATACCTATAAATATTTATATGCAGAGTAGTTCTAGATATATGGGAAGACAAATGTCTTATCAGTACGTCAGAGACCTGATTGATAACTCCAATTACTTGAATGTAGTAACTGAATAATACAGTTTGATCAAGAGGGATAGAATAAATATAAATGTTCAAGGATTGCATTGAAATTTTTGCTAAAGCTAATATAATGAATCTATTCAAAATAAACTGCTCAGTGAAAATGGCAAAATGCTAACTAGGAGCAAAGGATTCATTTGGATTCTTGCACAAGATGATAGTTTGGACTCAGTTTAAATGTCTTCCACTAAATGTATTGATGCAGATTCGGCCCTGGTCCTTCTACAACAGGCTACCACATCTAATAATGTGATGGATATTCTCCTATCATCAAAGTAAGGTTTGAGGAGCAGTTCCAGTCAACTTTTATATATAAAAGGGGCAGAATCTTTTTATTTCAACAACATATCTTCATTCTATTAAACAATTGCATCTGCACTAAGAAGATGAGGCTACAAGTAATTTTTTTCAAATCTATAAGATTCTCTAAAGTCTGTTAGTTTGCAAATGGACAAATATGTTGTTGGAACCAAAAGGACCGTTTCAGTTAGTTATATTATTTATTCATTTGATTTACAGATAGTCCTCATTATTTAATAATTTATTTAGTACCCATTCAAGGTTAGCATGACACAGAAAAAAGTGGCCTATGATTTATAGTTGTTGCAGAATCCCCATGTTCATATGATCAAAATTTGGGTGTTTTGGCAATTGTCATGTATTTACGATAATTGTAGTGCCCTGGGGTCATATGAACCCATTTGTAGCCTTTCCAGTCAACTTCCAACAAACAAAGTCAATGGAGAAAGCAGAATCCATTTAACAACTGCATGATTCACTTAACAACTGCCTTGCCTAGCTACAGAAAGTCTGGTCCCAATTGTGATTGTAAGTAGAGGGCTACTGTACAGTTTACATTACTACTGCTACCTTTCTACTCAGTTTGATACTTTATCACTGTGAACATTGTTATCCTAATACCATATTCAGAACCTCTCAAACACTGTGTAAAATTAGCTAGACATTGGACATTTCTTTCATGCATTTCTCTAATCAAACAAGGCAAAGGGTTTTATTAAAATTCCATTTTGGCAACCATACTAATTAGTTTTCTTCCTATGGGATTAAAGGAGTTCATGATAAATTATCATCTGTAAAGGAAGTGTAAACATGCTCATTCAATTACTTCTGATGCATGTACTGTCCTATTCATTTAGGGTCTAGAAACCAAAAAGACCTCATTGTTCCAAATCCAACACAATGAGAATTTTGGAAGATTGCAATCTGCTGAATCAACACTGACATTTTTGTCATTCTATCACCAGTCAGGAAACATTTTAAAAACCTGAGAAAAGCAAAGACTGCAGAAGTATAGACCAAACCTAGAAAATAATAATCAACTCCTAAATAATAATCAACTCCTAAGGCACATCTCAAAACATACATATACAATTTGATATAGTAGTTAAAGTGTTGGATTTGAAACTAAATGTTCTTCCTTTGGCATGGAAACCATTTGGTGACTTTGGATCAGTTATTCAGCCCAACCCATCTTAATATGATTATTGAGGAAAATAAAAGGAGTCAGCATTTATGTACATTGCAAAAAAAAGGTGAAATACAAATCAAATGAATAAAATACAGCCAATAGATGGATAATACAACCTAACAAATACCCTTGTTCATTTATTTAGAGCATATTAAACTTCCTGTAATGGCTTATGGTGACTCTCAGAAATACAGTTAAAGCATTATTAAAACATTATTAAACTAAAACAATGTATATTTTAAAATAATGAAATTGTTTTGAAAAGTTAAGCCCTCAAATAACATATGTTTTGAGCCAATTCCTAAACTCTAATAAGGAAGGGACTTGTTCCAACTCCAATGGCAGCTTGCTCTACAGTATGACCTACATAATGAATCAAGCAGAATTAACAACTGATGTCAGATGTATCCAAAGGAAGGATCAGCAAAATGTGTTCCATTGAATTAAAGGTGCAGAGTGAACAATATAAAATTGGATGGCCTGATACCCATGAAAAAAGTATTATGAGCAACTTGAAATAAACTTCAAATTCAACTGGCAACATAAGAAGTCAACTGTGGCCTTCAGGAACACACTACCAATCTCAAAAATCACTTTTTAGTTCCTTACAGTAGAAATATAATGAATTATATCAGTCAATTTGCAGAATCCAATAGATATCCAATAGATATTTCAATAACGTCTGTTACTTTTTATGTTTATGACTACATCTGACAGAGCCATATACTTTGTACAGTATTCATTAATGTTTGCATTGCATGTGAATGTTTTCTAATCAAACACAAAAACGGTTTGCCTTGGATTAACTGTTTTGTACAAACTTGCCTCCAGCTTGTATGTTCCACACTTTCCATCTGTCTGGCTGGTATGTTGCAAATGTTCAAAAGGTTAAACAATTACTAGCTGCATCACCCACATGAACCACCTGATGCAACAGCTATTTAAGATAATTAAAGAACCTGCAATATTTGTTTTGCTTTTCTTTCACCAGGAAATAAACTAGTTTTCAAAACATAAATCATAATGGTTATCATACCTGAGCAATGCAGAGCCAAGTCATCAAACAACCAAGTAAATGTGTAACTGTTTAATACAATAGGCCTATTGTCTGAGTCAGGGGCAAATGGCATCCCACCACAGGCACACAACACCCACACACACAAAACTAAAATGCAGTGTCCGTCATCAAAATATTATGATAGGGGGAAAAGTAATGATGTTTGCCTTGCTAAATGTAACTTTTAGGGGCTCCCTAAGTGTCCTTTGTTGCTAGTTAAGGATGACACTACCCACATGCAGGTCAGCCCCAAATAATCTGAGGTGGTGATTTTTGAATTGCATTCGCCACCATAGCAGTCGTATCAAGGAGTTTTGGCACTTTGGGATGTGCCCTTCCTGGCTGGGGTAATACAGGCCCACATATGCGACGGAAACTTGGTTATAAGTATGGATGCATTGAGCACACTGAAGTGATGATTAATTCAGATTATCTGAGGCGAAAAGGCAGCAGCGAAGAGTTGTTGAAAATTACCACTGTTGTGTCAGAAAGGATTTGGGGATTGTGAATGCCTGGAATCAACAAAAGTTGGGGGGGGGGGGTGGGGGGGGGGAGCGCTTGGCTTAACGTCCCAAGCAGAGTAGGCTGCCTTCAGCCCATTTAGCAGAATCGTCGTATAGGATTGCCATTAACTCCCTCGCTCTCCAGCTGACAAGTCTCTGGCCCGCCACAGACGCGCCTGCGCCCCGCACCAAGACTGGGTATGCCAAAAGTCTGAGAGGAGGCTTGTTGGAAACTACCCCTCACTGAGCCGTTCTTATGGCAACCGAGCCGGAGCGATAAACACTCTCCCGCGCGAGCGGACAAGGGGTAAGTTTCTGTGCCAACGCAACGCGGGAGGGGAGGGGGTGTGCTTTGGCTGGGCTTTTTTACGCGTCCGAGGAACCACCTGTGCGTATTCCTTTTCTAGCAGGAAGCGGAGAGCGGACTCGCCGGGCGTCTCACCTGTAGCCACAGCTGAAAAGACTCACCTGGGTGCTTGGCGCCCTTGGGAGCCGCTGCTACAACCACGCCATGGGGTGCTCGAGCAGCGCTCAGACCAAAGTCAAGGAGTTCGGCCGACAAACTCCCAAATCCCCGGAGACCAACGGATTGCCCCAGTGCGGTGAGTGCTCGGCGGTTTTTAACGTCCGCCAAAGCGAAGGAGTCGCCCTCGCAAGAGGTATCGCTTCAAGAAGCGGAGTTTGGGGGAAGGGGCGTGTGAGACATTCAAGGCTGGAAAAGCCTGGCTGATAAGAGCTAAATCAACGAGGAGAAAGAATAACGATTTTAGGAAGTGCAGCTCCCCCCACCCCCCCAATGTCTGCAACTGAAGAGATGCTTATGTTGCCTTTATTACTTCAGGATACCCTGTTCTTGGCTGCCCTAGTTGACTTCTCCTTGGTGTATCCCATTCCATCACCGAAGGGCAGGTAATTTCCAGCCCCCCATTGCAAAACTTAAACTTTGCTCTGATGTTGCTCCTTTTTGCACAGTGGTCCCTTCTCTATGGCACTTAGAAAAAATCAAAAGAGGAAACCACTTAATCATTCATGGACCTAGTCATAAAATTCCATCCTAGAAACATGCAAATAGATCCTGAGGAACAAATCCTCATTTTGTTGAATTGAGTCTATTTTAACAAATTAGCATAGAACTGTTATCCTTATTTATGACTAATCAATAATGACATATTGCTCTCCTGCAAGTTGGTTTGTCCTTAATGTTTATTTTCAGCATTTTCTGCCAAATCAAGAAAAACAATGGTTGAATTGGAACTGTTAAAATGAATAATCCTAATGAGGATTATGTATCAGTTTTAAAGATAGCTATGTAAATATATGCTTTCTTCAAAATCAACTCATGTAGAAAATAGTGATAAAAATTGTAATTTTGTATGCACTATGGTGTGACAAATTCTAAGTATTTCTGACTAATTTTAGTTTAAAATAAATTTAATAAAGTACTTTATTTACTTTAAAATAAATGTTCTCTACTTTTGTAATTTAAAGTCTTAAATCAGTTTTCTCATTTCACTTTTTGAGGAACTATTCAGCTGCTAATGTGACAATTTTAGTAAAGATTTTAAATTATATTCTAACTCTTCTAGATTATTTCTTAATCCATCTGACATGCTTTGATAATATATTACATGAAGGACCACTGTTACATATAATATATGCTGTTAGGTCTAATCATATTTTTATAATTGTACAGTCAGGAAAACAACATTGAAATGTGAAGCAAAGACTGCTATCTGGTGCAGTTTTTTTAATGCTGATCTCAGAATGGTGGCTATGCTACAGATGACTCTCGACAGTTTACAAGCCAGTAATCATTAAAATGATAAATAGCAATAATAATACTGGTAGTGATATTTGAAGAGATCTATGCGTTTATATATCATTAATCAATTTAGCCCTTGAACATATACTGTAACAGGCTCTTCCAACCACTTCCCTCTTGTAATTAACTCTGTTGTTTTTGCTTCAGTCATGTTGGTCAATGGAGGTTTAGCTCTTGTTATTTCCTCCCTTGTCAGACCCAGCCTGGATTGCTTATCTCTAAGAAGTGATGTTAACCTGCCAGCTATTGCAATTTGTTGCTTTGCTCATGATCTGGCCTTAGCTCATTTACCTATTTGTAACCACAGTGATATACATGTATTTAAAATACATACAGTTATGCCATATTATTTCCCAGAGATTAGTTATAGCAAAGCAACATGTGGTACCTTAAAGAATAACAATTTCATAAGTTATAATAAATCATATGGGTAGGATGAGAAGTGAGTAAATAGCAATTCAGAAGGAAACAAAATGCAAAACATTCATAAAAAGATAACTCCATGATAAAAGTGGCTGCAAATATTTATGTTTCTTTCTTTTTCTTTAAAACACACATTTGATCAACACTGGGAAATCAGATGACAGCTTGCCTATCACAGATAAAAATGATACAGAATCTGACCAGACTAAACTTGAACCCCTAGAGGAAGTGAAGCTTGGATCTTCTTGGAAAAAAACAGATGAGGATCTCTGTAAAGAGGAGCCTGATGCTTTGATTCAAGAAATAACAAAATATGACCTTTCTACCTGTCACAGAGTAGATCCTGAGGGTACAGAGCCTCAGCTAATGGCACCAGAAGAAAAGTTTGACAGAAGTCAGTGCTTATCTTTAGACTTCCTTGACACTGCTGGGCCTCAGGCTGTGGAGTCAACAGAGTTGGCTAGCAATCCTCAAGTTGCCACAGAAGCTGCTGGTTCTTCACCTTTAGAATCTCTCCAGGATAAGAAGCCTGAACCTACTGAAACCTCAGAAGGGGCCCCACTTGAGTCTTCAACAGAGGAAATCCGATGTTTTGTAACAGAAATTGTGACAGAACTGCTTATGGATGAAGAGGAACAGCTAACAGAGGGTAATAAATATTCTCTTGCAATTTCAAGGGACAGATTCTGCCATGTATGCTCAAACAATTATTTTTATGTGTGAATAGCAATAATGCTCACACTTAGATACCGTTTCACAATTACAGCCCTCTCTAAGCGGTTTGAGAGTCAGCATATTGCCCCCAACGTTCTGGGTCCTCTGTCTGGGAGCAGAAACTTTTGCTTAATAGATTTGAGCAAGTATTTGAGTATTTGAAAGTCATAAGAAAAGTAATAAAAAGGCTATAATATTAATACCTGTCCAAGATTAAATGACCACATGCTATCCAGTATTAATTTTTCCTTGTTTATTCCTCGTTCCACTAATGCTTACCAGATAAAATGGTAATTAGATAGTAACTTTACATGGGAAAGCTCTATCTAGCGGCATAGTGAATATATGCAAATGGGACAAAACCATCTCTAATCTGTAGATGGATCTGCTCATTGCTAAGGATAATATTTATTTCAGGTCAGATAAAATTAATCTGATGCTTGTATGAATTGTTGACCCAAAATACAGCACTGTGTTTTGTCTGGTTTAGATTACTGGAATCTTTTTTTCCCCAAGTGCCATATTGCATTGATTTATAGTACATCTTGTTCACTCTTACAATTCATAGAAATTGAGACGATAATGGAAAGAAGGAAGTAATGGTGATCCTGCATTTTTACATAAGACCCAACAAATTCTTTTTTTAGGATAATTCTGACCTACAAATATAGATTTTTATACTGTACCACTAGGACAGGATCTATGAAAAATGTATCCTGCTGGAAACAGCATCTGTAGTATTTTATTGAATTCCTTTAACAAAGTAGATAATTTTTTAGGGAATGGGAATTCCATCTGTGTGAATATCTACATGTTTTGACTTGGAATGCCAATAAATCAAGATGATTTAATATAGCTTTATAATTTAATTTTTAAATAGTTTTACCAATCTTTATCTCAGCAGCAATACTAGGTATATCTTGTGCTTTTTCCTAGTTAAAGAAAATCTATCCTGGCAGAATAATATCTATAGTTTGTTGAGACACTCAATGCTCTTTTCAATGTTCCTTGCCTTGATCTCTATAGTTACTGTCCCAGGTGAGGCAGGAGAAAAGGTGGAAAGTGAGACGCACCATGAGATAATACCTGGGGCCTCGGAAACAAAAGAAGAAACCAGAGAAGCTACACTGGTCACGGAGATAAGTATGTTGATGGAGAACAAAAACATGTAATACAATGTAATATATTAAGAACGCATTATATTGTATTGATATTCTTGTGTGTTCTACGGCAGATGTTCAGCTAGCAGCCTGTGAATTGCTATGTACATTTGCTGGAAATTTCTTTGTGAACTTGTTTCAGAAGGTATGATGAATATACATATTCAAAAGAGAACTAGAGATATAGGATGAATCATAGATGGACGTGATCTTAAAAGTCATATAGTCTCACCTCTTGTTCAGTGCACTCCAAAGATATATTTTTGTCCTATTTGAAGACTTTCAGCAAAAAATAAATAAATCACCAATTTATGTGACAGCCTACGTACATTCAGAAATAGCCTCTTCAAATCTGGTTTGAATCTCTTTTCTTGTAATTTCAACTTATTGGTTCTGATCCTGCCCTCTGAGGCAATGAAGAATAGGTGGGCCTCAACTTGTGACTGCTCGCTTAGTGACCGTTCAAGTAAATAGCTCCCACATTAGTTACAACCCAGATTCAAAGTTCCAACAACTGCCATTCACTCCACCAACCCCACAACCACATGACCATTCTGGACACTCGGTAACCAGTATGAACTTTGCAGCATCCTGCAATCATGTGATCACAATTTACATTTTTTTAACCAGAAACTGGCATTTATTTTAGGTATCTGGCAAAGACACCCATTACAAAAAATAGGTTCACTTTCTGATTGCAATGTTTGCTTAATGACTGCCGCAAAACAAGTCATAAAATCAGTCATGGTCACAATCTGCTTAATGACCAGCACAACGCAATGACCATGATTCACTCAACGCTCAGTAACAGTCATAAGTCAATAACTACCTTTATAAGTCCACTACCTCTTCTGTGGGACAAGTCTTTATTTGAAGACTGCTGACATATTTCTCCTAATCTATTTTTTCTGTAACCTAAACATTTCCAGATCCTTTAACTCAGGGCTGTCAAACTCGCAGTCCATGGGCCTGATGTGTCACACGCTGGCCACATACAAGCCCAGTTTAGCAAAGAAGAAAAAAGTTGCAATATGTCACCTGATGACGCTGTGACGTGAGTTTGACACCCCTGCTTTAGCTGTTCCTCAAAATGCTTGGTTTCAAGACTCCTCACCATTTTCGTAGCCTTTCTCTGAATTCATTGTCTTTTTTGATCTGGGTATCCAGAACTAGACAAAAATTCTAAATAATGTCTGAATAGAGTAAAGTAAATGCTACAGTTAAATCCCAATAATCTAAGCTCTAATGCTCCTGTTAACATAGTAATTGCTTTTTTTTTTTTAGCAGTGCAGGAGACTGCTGGTTCATGTTTGACTTGTGAACTGTTAGCCCCTTCAGATTTCCACCTTCCTTTACTTGTCATTACTTTCCCCCCCTATAATCTTCCTTCTCCAAAGATTACTGTTGAAAAAAATTAGCATAATTTTCGACACCATAGGAAAGAAATACTATAACGGGTGTTGGGGAAAGCAAGCTGCAAATTGGACAGATTTAGCATTTGGTTCCTACACCTCACCCTATTGTTCAGTCAGGATGCGGTTTTAAAAGTGAAAGCATAGAAACCAACTAGCTGATAATAATAGGTGGCAGTACTTGGAAAATGAGATGCTTAATTAAACACTCTTAATTCCATAGTTACTATTTGCCAATCTTGTTTTAGTAAAAATCAGATTATTGCTATAGCTTTGAGATTTCCCATTCTCACTGATCTGACTACCTGGAAGTCAAAACAAGTAAAGACAAACAAAAATGAACAAGCAGTTCTTGTTCTTTAATACCTTTTTATTGTTTCTGACAGCAGAGGTTTCTTTCCTGATAAACTTTAAAATTATTTCAGGGAGGAAAAAAGCTTAACTGTCTCCCATCGAAGTACTAACTAGGAGCCATAAAGGTTGGCTACATGCCACCACAGTGCTGATACACACACACACACACACACACACATGCAGACACAATTTTATTTCAAAATTCTTTTTAATGAACTACAACCTGCATTGTTTCCACTAGACTGTCTTCCACCCTCCCTGAGTGAAGGAGTGATCTCCTTTACCTGGTGAGAACATATAGTTCTCCAAGGTAGGAATTGGTCTTTGGTTATGTTGAGTAGACTGGGGGCTGTAGTTCATAAAATAATTTTTTGGGGGGATACCTCCAAATTTGTGCTATCTCCTAACAACTGCCTGAACATGTCCCTGCCATTTTCTTGGCAAGATTTCAGAAGTGATTTGCCATTGTGTGCTTTCTAGGGAAGAGAGAATATGACCCAGTCAGTTTTGTGCCTTAGATGGGACTATAATTCAGTCTCTTGATTTTTAGCCTGTTAACCTTTACATCAAACTGGTTCTCTTTTAGAAATGTTTGGAGTGTCGCAAATTATCCATCCTTGATCTAATTGGATATCTGTTCAGTTTTGGAGTATCTTCTTTCTGTTCAGCTTTAGGATCTAAATTGTTTTAGGATTCTATTCAAGATCTACATTTTCAATCTGAAATTTATCTTTTTAAAAGCATATTCTATTTTTGTTTTTTGTTTTACATAAAAAGCATTAGCAAATTTGCATAGTTATGTGTGCATACCTTTACTTCAAAAAGTATTCACCTGAAGATCTTTAATACTTTTTAAATTCTGTCTTTATATTACAGAACAAGCTAATGAAGAATGACCAGGGTTTCTGGCTGAACTTCATGGCTAACCTTTATGGCTTCTGGCTGGACCTTATCCTTGTTCACTCAGTTAAAATATATATTCCTGTTTGACAAAAATCTAGTTTTTATAAAAACTTGTATAAATTTATTACAACTACTGAATACTAAGTGAAAACCATTTTAAGAAATTTTAATGGAAAAATCAAGTTGCCAAGGCACTACTGAGGAACTGCATTGTTAAACCATCACACCTGCCAGAAAGTGTCTTTCCTGCTATTGTTTCAATGGAACTACAAATTGCAGAACACTCTTACTTGCTATAGGTAGAAAATAAATATGAAGGATAATATATAAGTTGTAAATGTGATTATAGATAAACTTAAATCTAAGAAGGTATATGGTCTAAACTAGGGTGAAAATAACTAAATTCCAGCAGTTTTTGTAGCCATGGATTATTTAATTGCATTAAATTTCTTAGGTGAAGTTTCTTGTAAACATGTAAGAATTGTAATTCTTATCTGGAAAGGGACCAGATGGGCTTTATAGCTTCAATCTTATTTCTTTAATATGGTATAGGAAAGAAAATACAAATTTCATTTCCTGAAACTAATGAAAATAGTGATTGTGGTCCTCAAAATACTTAGATGAGCACTAGTATGAATTGTCATTTAAAAATTAGAGATAGCCTGCTGAAAAACCAATTATATTGCAAATGTCAAGTTAAAAATGAAATGATTGATTACAGTATTCTTTAAACTATGCAACCAATAAAGTGAGCAGAGCTGTGCTTCACTCATTTTCAGAAACACATTCTTTGCTGCTATTTGTGTGATATGGCTGGTCTCATGCCTTCTCAAAAGTCTTTAAAATGTAACCTTAAACTTTGAAATAAATAATATATTTGTGGAATATGGTAATGTTGTCCAGATATGGGAGTCTATTGGGTAAATGTTTATGGGTATTGTAGAAAAAATATTAACTACATACTTGGTACAACTCAGGAAAGCAGAAAGGTTTTGTAGCTGATAAGATTTTAGAATCACACAACTTATGAAATGAAGGCATCTTATAGGATATCCAGTCCAATTCCTGCTCAGTGCAGGAATCCAATGAATTATTGATGGCCATACCCCCATTTGAAAACTTCCAGTTGGAAATCACCACTAACAAATCTGTTAGGAAATACTTAATATTCAGTTTTAATCTCAACCAGCTGGTCATTATCATGCTGTGTGAAAAGAGAAAGGATCTGGATACAATGCTTTTATTAATGTAACAAATATTCGGTTTTATTTGGCTGCCATACCACTATTGTTCATGTTCAGCTAGCAGGCCTTGCTATTCCTAGATGCATCTCACTCACATGCCTTCCCACCGAATCAATCCTGTGTCTGTTCATCTGATCTTTCCTACCCAGATGCAGGTCACTTGTCACAGTGAATCATTCTATTGGATTTGACCCAGCATTTGAGCCTTTTGAATAGTGAATTTGTCCATAATGTCAATCCCCTTAATTTTGTATCATTTCATCCATCTTGTGGGTCTTTAAAAAAAAGGAGTTGAACAGCACCAGCCAATGACATCACTCTACTTCCATCCTTAATGATACGGATCAATTTATGATCATCCTTTGAGACTTGCAGGTCATCCAGCTACTAGCTCATTGGACTGCAATACCATATTTATTTACCTTAGCTGCACTTTCATGAGAGAACTTCACAGATGTTTTGCAATCATGGTGCGCACAATCCATAGCATTCCCTTGGTGTAGCAGCTCGGTCATCATGTCAGAGAAAAATTAATTAGCCTAACATGATTTGTTCTTTACAAACACTGGTTCCAGAAAACAATCTTGCCTATGTGCTTCCAATGCTGAATGACAGGTTGTGGAATGAATGCCTTCCTTAGTACAGGCATTAACTGGTTGGTAGTTTTCCTGATCTTTCCTCTTTCCCTTACTGGGTTAATATTGGTTCTTCTCTAATCATTAGTATCTCTCCCTTTCTCCTGGAGTCTTCAAAGATTATAGTCATAAAACCACCTTTGCCAACTTCTATTACTACCGACATCTAGTTTATCTGGCTCAGTTGATAAATTAAATTACGAGTTCTACCATACCTTATAAGCTATGCCTCACCCATTCTATCTTTTGGAGAAGAGTTCTCTCTCCTGAGATTAAATGCAAAAATGTTAGAAGAGTTTCATCTCCTTATTCCCCTGTGTACTATTCACGTAACAGGCTTATAGCTTCCTTGATTCTTTTATTAAAAGCATACCTCACAAAACTATACTATTGTATTTTGCATTTCTTACCAGACTTACATTTTGAGATTAGCATTCCCAAGTCTATTCCTACCAGCTCATGCGAGCAATATTAGTATGCCACCTTAGTTATCAGGCCATATTTGTCATACATCTTTTTTGCTTTTCAGGTCATGATCCTCACAAGTCTCTTAAAGCTTTCCTAGTTTCTGCTCCTATGTTTTGTGCTTTCAGTATCTTATTTTTAGATTCTCCTCCAAATGATGGTGCAGAATTTCAAGATGATATCTTCCCATTTTTCATCTAAGTGTATTTCTTTAAGTCCAAGGTATATGACTGACTTCTTTCTCCCTAGTTAACACTTTGACATGGTTGCTTTCTTTCAAAACGCCTAAAAGCTTCAGTTAATTGATGAATCCCTTGTTGATCAGGATTAAGTCAGTTGCCTACCTTTTGAAAAAATTAAACTGTCAGCAAGAGAAATAAAAAAAAATGTTCAATTTCTCTTAATTTTCCAGCAAATCTCAGATTATTTGGAGAATTTTTCAGGTAGTCCTTGATTTGCAACAGTTCATTTAATGACCGTTCAAAGTTACAATGGCACTGAAAATGTGACAATGACAATGGAGATGTTGCAACAGTCATGTTTTTCACACTTATTGTCATGTTTTTCACACTTACGACTATTGCAACATCTCCATTGTCATGTAATCAAAAGTCAGATGCTTAGCAACTGACTCATGATGGCTGCAGTGTCCCAGGGATCATGGGATCACTTTTTGCAACCTTCTGACAAGCAAAGTCAATGGGGAAGTCAGATTCACTTAACAACTGTGTTAATATTTTAACACCTGCAGTGATTCACTGAACAGCTGTAGCAAGAAAACTCATAAAATGGGGCAAAGTTCATTTAACAAACGTCTGACTTAACAACAGAAACGTTGGGCTCAGTTGTGGTTGTAAGTCAAGTATCACCTGTATTTAGGAAGATATTGTCCACAATCTCTGGGAGATTAGTAGTAACCTTAGGTAGTGATACCATTCTTATGCTGCTCATCTTCATCTGTATGCTTTGAACAGGATGTCCAATATTTAGTAGCAAGAATTCCCCAGGTTTGCTCACAAATAAATCCACTCTGCATCCCTTTATGACAGATCTACGGTAGTCCTCAGTTAATGAATGTCCTGTTTAACGACTATTGAAAGTTACATTGGCATTGAAAATATAGCTTTACAACTGTCCTCAAACTTACAATCACTGCAGCATCCCCAATCATGTGACCATCAGCCATTTGGCAATTAGCATGCATTTAAGACAGTTGTAGAAGCCTGCAGTCACATGATCACCATTTGAGTTTAATAGACAGCTTCTGACAAACAAACAGTTGAGAAGCTGGCAGTAATTTGCAAATCACAGGCATGTGCTATTCCACTTGATGACTGCAAATAATTTGCTTAATCACGTTCAGCATTGTCCCATGGTGTTTCATTTAATTAGTTATTAACTGTCCCAATTGAGTACTACCTATATTTGTTTATATGACAGCCAGTGTGGTATAGTGATTAAAGACATCAGGCTGGAAACAGAGACAGTAAATTCTAATCCTGCCTTATGGTCAAATTACAGGTAAGGACAGTATTAGTTTTCTGACAGTTTGGCCTGCATGTCCCAATTACAACCAAAGCCTAGTTCTCCCTCATGCTGTTCTATGCAAGCTAGAATTTGGAGATCAAATAACTATGAGGTAGATGCAATAAAATCATGGGGAAAATTGCATAATATCAATCCCTGATTCATATGAAAGCTGGCAAAGTTGTCTCCTAGGAAGTGTCTAAATTGTCTAAAAATAGTATCTTAATATTGTAACAATAATTTATCATTAAAAAGAAATAGAGTGCCTAGCATAATACTAGTGCTCTGTTCAAAATGCCTATCCTAAAGGATTTGTGACAATATCTAGTCAGACCAATCAATCAATTATACAGTCATGCCAATTCGTTGTGGAGGAAAAATTTTTTTGAATACTTCTGAATTGACATTCTAATTTGGATAGCCAGCTGTTTTCTACTGAAATAGGATCCAAACTGAATTTTCTAAATTGAGCACATCCCTAAACCTATTAGAAGATTTACTCAGAAAGCCCAAACACATTTTTACAAATAAATAAATGTGATGTTATTATTAAGCATTTTCCTTCAAAAGCCAATTAGTTGTAGAAAAAGATTATATAAAAACTACACAAAATGTATTGTCATGTTTCTCATTACAAAATTTGTAGCAGCTTTGAATATTATCTTGTGAATCAGGCAAAGTGTAAACTGGTAAGTTTAAGTTTAAGAGCTATTTTCTGGGGGGTGGGGGAGAGAGTCAAAACTGATGTTATCAACACGGATCAGTGTTACAGTAATTTGATTTATTCTTCATAGATTTTTCTTCTAATGTTTTAAAGAATACAATTCTGTTAATGTTAAACACAGCTAGAGGTTAATCGTGACTCCCAAATTTTAGAAAATCTATTCTCTCTTATCTATGACAAGTTTATCTGAAGAGATCTATTGCTTTCCCGCCCTCATAATATGCTTTTAAGCAGTTTATAGTATTTAGTCTTGTAGAGTCGTTTACTCCAATGTTTCTCAACCTCAGTGACTTTAAGATGTATGAACCAACTCCCAAAATTCCCCAGGCAGCACACATCTTAAAGTAATTGAGACTAATGACATTGCTATACCATGAATAAACAAATAGCCTTAATGGTGCAGTGGTGCCTGTGAGTCAATCTGCCCACCCAAATACACCTAAATGAGTCAGATTCACAATTCAGGAATAATATTATGTGACAGAATCAGTGGCAGAATTGAATCCTATAGATAGTGAGAATGACTATGGCAAAAGAAATCAGAGCTGCTAGATTTTAGATGGTGAGGCATCTTGAAGAGGTCCCGAAATGGCAATAGCTTCAATCTCCACACAGGCACCCTGGAAGGAAGAAATATAACATATATAGTCAGGGCAGAGTTGGTTTGTTTTATGTAGAGCTCCTCGATCTCTTCAGCTCATGATATTTTAAGTCAGTGTTTCTCAACCCAAGTGATTTGAAGAGGTGTGGACTTCAGCTCCCAGAATTCCCCAATCAGCTTTGCTGACTGAGGAATTCTGGGAGTTAAAATCCACATCTCTTCACATTGCCAAGGTTCAGTTTTTAAATTATTCATCGACAACCCTCCCAAACATTTAAAATATGAAAATAATAAATGGTACTTTACTATGAATAATAATAACAAGAACATCATCAAGCACCGGAGAAATCAGGATTTTCCTCTCACAGAATCACAGTAATACTCAAACCAAATCAGTAAAACGTAACTGGTGACAATTACACTCCAGAAGCCATCCAGAAAAGCTTGATTGTATCAGTTTCTGGAAGGCTATTATCAAAGAACTAACCTCCCTTCCGGGAGAGGCTGCGCCATCACCAAAATGTAACATTTTCTGGCCTCAGGACCCCTTAGTTCATGAAAATGGAACATCACTGCTAGTTTCTCCTAGAAGACATCTCAGACTGACACCACGTGGAACAAGAGTTCTGAATATATCTTGGTACCAAGCCATATTGGACTTCATAATCAAAACTAGCTTTTCAAACTACTTCAAATTCTATTGGCAATTATTGAGGGCCTGCAAAATATGTGTAATAATTTCAAAATAACAAGGAGTACTTATAATAATAATACGTTGAACCAAATAATAAGTTGAACCAAATGCAACTTCGGTATGGACTTCAAAGGTAGCCCGTAAGTTTATTACAGAAGTTCAAATAGATAGTGGTAAGTAAGGGCATGAGTCACTGTAGCCAGGTTCTTCCATTTCAGTCACCCAGCTGGTGTACCAGCTACACATCCAGCAGAACTGTGAACCTGAGTTGAAGGTCTGCTTGCTAAGAAGCAGTACCACCACCTTAGAAAACCCTGGAGCTAACAAAGGGACAACAGTAACTTCATCTTTCTTGGGTTCAACTTTAATTTGGTTTGACCCATCCAAATCTCCCTGTCCTGGGACATAAATTTAGTATTTCTAGCAGATCTGGGGTAGCCAGATCAAGCTAAATATCATCAGGATATTGATGGCTCTGCACTTCATATCCCCACACAGCTCATCTAAAGAGCAGAGGGCATAGTGATCAATCTGAATGCACCAATTTGGTTTCCTCCCCATTTCTCTCTTTCTCTCTTGCCCCTTCAGCCAATGGATTTAATCCTGTCTCTGCTGGTGAAAATCCAGGAGTTATCCCATGGTGATGTTGCAATCACAGAAAATATTATGTCTTATGCAAATTAGAGGAACTCCCTCAATTCAAATGAGAGGATGCACAAACAAACAGTGCACAATCAATGAGTAAACACAGATAAGACTGCACTGATAAAAGCTAGTTTCTCAACATCTAAGTTATATTTAAGAACATAACCAAATGCGAAAAAGGGTTGCATTTTTTCTAATCTAAAAAACATTAAATTCATTCCCAGTGTTTATAGAAATGAAAACTGATACTTACCTTTGGAAGAGCCACAACCTGATAAGCAGCTCGGGCTGGAAAATTACACTTGAAAACTATATGGAATAGATAAATAGCTCCAATTAATAACTGACTGCAGAAATAGAGAATTGTATTTAGTTGAATTATATTAAATAGCAAGTTATAAAGTTAGAT
This sequence comes from Bungarus multicinctus, assembly GCA_023653725.1. Classification (NCBI taxonomy): domain Eukaryota; kingdom Metazoa; phylum Chordata; class Lepidosauria; order Squamata; family Elapidae; genus Bungarus; species Bungarus multicinctus. The sequence goes on from CM042846.1 coordinate 71,504,452, forward strand.
AAGAAAAAGCCTCCTGGTTCTATATAAGATTCATACAGAACGCAAGTGGATAAATCAGGAGTCTAAGAATTTAAATCCCCATTTTTATTTTTTTTTCAAAAGAAAGCGTGTTCCAAAATAAATGTGCTTGCAAGTTATGAGCAATACCAAATAGCCACCAGGATTTATAGAAACAAGCAATAGAGTTTTAGTCCCAGAGAAAGCACTTTCTATCTAAAATATAGCCAAATGAAAGAATTTGCATGCTTTTTAACAGATTATAGACTTCAAATGTTCCTTTACAGATTCTAGTAAGTTCTAGTACTGCTTGTACTTTGAGATAATATAATCCATAAACTTATATATCGTAGTTATAGCAGAAGCTTAAATACATATTTGGATATATCTCCATCCAAACACAAAATAAGGTAAAGAAATTAAATATGCAGCCACTAGCCATACTTACATTGCTTGTAGACTTCATTAATATCATTAAAATCCTTCATGTCAGTCATCAGTACAGTAGTCTTTACCACTAAAAAGGAAGAAACCCTGTCTTTAATTATGTTTCACGTCACCTAGCTATAAAAATTTCAGCAGTCAATATAATTAAGTCTGAACTTTTGTACATCACACACACACACACACACATTCTAGAGTAGGTTGGCATTTCTTCTGAGCAAACCTGCATAGAAATGTATTGCAAGGATTTTATCTGGCAAGTGATTTGGAACTGTGATTTTTTTTTTTTTTTATGAGTAGGCCACCCCATTCCAAATGGGGTTGCAGGGTTAGACTTCAGCCACCTTTGGTGGTTTCTGAAGGTGCTGGACTTCAATTCCTATAATCCTTCTAGGATCAAGACGCCTAGGTATTATTGAACTTTATACACCTTATCTTTTGGGGCAACAACTTGTGAAGAGTTACTCTATAATAGATGTATTCAATCTATGGACAAAGACTGCACACATTCTCCCCAAACCCCAGATTCGGACCCCAGAGACTTCCAGAAGTTATTAAATAATAACTTAAAGTTCGGTGCAGTGGCCTTGGTGGTGCAAGCTGTTAATCATCTAGCACTTAGTGCAAGCTGCCTGCAATTAGTGCAGGCTCAAATCCCACCAGGCTCAAGGTTGACTCAGCCTTCCATCCTCTCGGGGTAGATAAATTGAGGACCCAAGATTGTTGGGGGCAATAAGCTGACTTTGTAAAAATGCCGCTTGGGGGGGCCAAAAGCCCTACTAATAAGCAGGCATATCCAATGGAATGAAGGCTATTGCCGAGCACTTAGCATGGTGCTCCATAGACTGTAAGCCGCCCTGAGTCTCTGGAGAAAGACAGCATATAAATACAAATAAAAATAAATAAAATAAATAAATAAAAAATAAATAAGGTTATTGACCTAGAAATTAGGAGACTGTTCTAGGATTCCCTCACACCAGAAGTGGGATTCAAATTTTTTAACAACTGGTTCTGTGGGCGTGGTTTAGTTGGTGGGTGTGGCTTGGTGGTCATGTTATTGGCTGGGCGTGGCCAACTCAATATCACTCACATCGAGGCACACATCTCCTCACCTGGCCTCTCATGACTGTGAGGATGCTGCAACAGTTGTAAGTGTGAAAAATAGTCATAAGTCACTTTTTTCAGTGCCATTGTAACTTTGAATGGTCCCTCCATACAAGCAAAGTACCAGCAAAGGAGGGGAAAAAAACTCCAGAGAAGTTCCTGAGACAGGAAGTCTAGTCCTGCCAAGTATGTAATAAGGGTTAATGGAGAGGCAGTTTCTGTAAGCAACACCAAAATGTTTCCTTCCTGCCTTCCTTACAGGATTAGGCCAGTAATTTCTTCTAACAACCGGTTCTCCAAACTGCTTAGAATGTTAATAACAACCGGTTCTAGCGAATAGGTGCGAACTGGTACAATCCCACCCCTGCCTCAGACATAAAAGCTGGTTGGGTGACTTTGAGTTAATCCCTATCTTTCAACCCAACCCACTGTTCTTGTTGTAGAGAAAATAGGAGGAAGAAAGTAAGATTGCTGTTTTGAGTTACATATAAAAGTGGGATACAAATATCATCATCATCATGCAAGGAACTGGACTGAAAAATGTCCACAGAAACAAATTTTAATTACCTTTCAATGTTAATGGAGTGAAATTTTGTGTTATCTTGGCCCCAACCATTTCTTTTGGGTGTGCAACCCTAACCGTACTACATAAATACCAAATGTGATTCTTGACCCAGGAAAAAATGCTGTTATGAACATTAATTTTGATTGTCATTTAATCTGACAATCTGAAAAACAGAGAAAACCCTTAAGAAAGAAAAAAAGTGTACGAATAACCTCCAAAACCATAAACTAACTGTCTTGGAGGGGAGGGATTATCAAAATACCTGTAGTTTTACCAGTCAGAAAAGTTGCAGCACTAATCCACTGTTCCAAGTAAATAATACAAAATATGTACTATTTAAATTACTTACATACAACTTTTCTTCAAAGAGTCTACAGATATTTTTTTAATCTTAAGCAAAACCAACATAATAAAAATTTTAACACAATAAATTCAAGTTATATGGAAGGAACAGCCTGGGTACCATTGCAACAGTTATCTTGAATTATCAATTAATAGCTGTTCTTTCTCATTAGGCAGAAAACATTTTTTTCTCTCCATACATTTATAGATAAGTTCACCAATTTATTTGGATGTAAACATACCATTAGAGGAGTCACAGCCAGCAGCTTTCAAAATTTCCCCAATGTTTTGGAGGGCCTAATGAGGACAATGTTGAATTTATTTGAACATGACCACATCATCCCTTGAACTCAGACCAGGGTACAAATGGTAATCATATGCAAACACAAAAGTAAAACATCATGAAATATACATAAGAGCAGCCTATGATAATGAAAACATTATCATCTACTATCTAAGAAAACATGAAATGATGCAAATTCCAGCGCAGAGATTTAGTTACTAGTAATTGAGAATATTTGTAGCTCAGAGCTAAACTGAGGGGTCCTTTGTGCTTTCTGAGCTTGGCTGTTCTCTTGCAGATGTTTCATTATCCAAACTGGATAACATCATCAGACTAGCATCTGATTCATTACCTAGTTTGGGTAATGAAACATTTGCAAGAGAATAACCAAACTCAGAGAGCACCAAGGGACCCCTAAGAGATTCAATTAGTTCATTGAAATTAACCTTTTCAAGATAGAAAAGTAAGTGTGCAACAAATGGCAATTACATACAGTAGCAGCTGTATTCTTTTCCATATGCTAGATTGCCATCTATAGGGCAACCCTGAAGGAAACACAGTTTGATATACAGAAACAGTATGGAAAAGGGCAGGTATTCTACCCTGTGCTAGAGATTGCAGTGGTTCCTAGAAGATATAGAATTAACTGGATCTTTATTTTATATACCCAGTTCAATAGTTTATTTGCTTAGCATGCTCCTGTATGCATTTTATATGTATACCTTTTCAGTTAACAGTCTATTATGGCAACCAACATATACACAGATACCATATAGTGTTTATTGTTTAATATGTATTATCTTCTCAAAAGCTTTAGGAAAGTTATATTATATGCTCTCTTGCCCTGAAAGGCTTGTTTTTTAAAAAAAACAGGATATGATGTTTCTATCCTGTGCCTTTTAAGCTGAACTCAGCCAGCATAATTGCCCTTTCACAACCACAATATCAGGAAGGTCACTCAGTTTTAATTCAAACATTTGTTGGCAGATAAAAGTTGATGATTTTGTCAATGGAAGGCAGAAGGCGGAAGCAATTAAATATTTGGCACTGGGGAATGGTGGGACTTAGTTCAGCCACTCTTTGTTTTGCTGACAGGATGCAAGCAGGGGTTTGTTTTATTTCAGCTCTATTGAGCTCCAATAATGATGTCTATTTCCATAATGAAATTACAATACCAGATTCTCTAATTTGAACGTTGTTGGATGTGTTCTTTTCATACAACAAATGTTACATTAATCATCATCATCAAGCAACAACATCTGCTTATCCCACATCCTAAATGCAGTCTAAACGCCTTGCTGACTATATGACCAGCCATAATAGTAATATTAGACTAGTTAGTAGAATAAGTAAGGTTGTCAGCTTTGGAAGCCATGTTAGCACCAGAAGCTTCCAAATTCTTGAACCTGAGAAGATGGGAGGGGGGAATATCATTTTTCTTTAGAGTCAAGGTCATGTTGTTCCTGCACCAGGCTGAGGAGGAGTAGAGGGAACGTATGGCAGATGATGATTGGGGCATGTGATGGAATAATGGGAGCAGGAGGTGGATTTGTAATATTTTACTTATTGGAGGGAAACCCTGGACTTTCAGATTTGGGATTTCCCAGATGTGCCAGTTTATGACTCTAATAAAAGGGAACTTTGAGAACATGTCTGGTTCAGAATTATCTGTTGGTATTGGGTTTTTCTAGAACGCTGACAGAGATCACATTTCACCTGGTGAGTTTGTTCCTTTGCACCTCCTGGAACAAGTTGCCCACTTGAGGGATCCATACCAAGCTGCCCTGCGATATACATGGTCCGATCTACCAACACTGCTTGGCTAAGATAGGAAAAAGAAGGAAAAATAGGAATCAGTAAAGAGAACAAGAGATATTGAATGATTTGCTATTTGAATGTATATTTATATATTCATATAAATAATTATATTCATATATTATATGACATTCATAAATTATCACTAGTAACAAAAAGTCTTGCTAGGCCACCTTTAGAAGCCTGGTTTATTTACATCACTTTCTTTCTGTGGTATTGCATGGAAGAAACCCAAAGAAAGCAATTTAGATTTTTACTTTGAACATGTACATTTGTTCAATGCTGAAGAATAAACTTTTTGGCTTATAAAGATTTCTTTGTTTGTTCAATGTCAATTTCTACACAGCAAGAATTTAGTTCAAAAGAATATGAATCAAAAGAATATTAAATCTTGCATCAAAGTTATTATTTAATAGATGTTAATAACCTCCTCCCAAACTGGAACAATTATAGGATATTCTATAAATATGCTTTTAAATATAGCATTAGTCATATTGCATGGCTAACATGGCAAGTTACTTACAGATTCTGATTCTTCATTTTTTTTCGTTATGAATAGTCTCTAAGCTACTGAACCTCAATGAAAAATATATCATCTTTGTGTTTTTCCTCTGTAGCAAATGTTTCCAGCTTGTAATGCAGCTCCACACAATTTTAATAAAAATTATTAAAAATGAAACATTTTATATAAATTAACTATATTATATATTTTATACATAGTCCAAGACAATTCCTCTTCATTCAATGTGGCCCAGACAAGCCAAAGGTTTGGATGTATTTACTCTGTAGGTCACATCCTACTAAATCAGGACAGCTTAATTGAAACTCCAAATACCTCACACTATTTCCCATCTGGCCAAGAACATACTAGGGCTGGAGTTAAGAGTCCAACTTTATGCTATACTACCGAGCTGACGAAGTGAGCTGCAGTTCATAGTAATTAATGACTTTTAATAAAATCTGTTACTTGGGAAGGACGCTACCAGACTCCCGATTTTTGGTTATGATAGACCAGTGATGGTGAACCTTTTTGTTGTGGTGTGCCAAAAACGCAAGCACGCTGGCACCCACAATGCAATGCGCCCTGCCCCCCGCGCATGCATGTGCAACATCCCTGCCCCGCCCCTTTACCTGCACTGCTCATGCATGTGCCTCCTAGCTGATTTTCAGCCCGTTTGAGGCCGTTTTTGCCCCCCTGGAGGCTCCAAGGAAGCCTCTGCAACCTCAGGAGGCCGAAAAACAGGCCTGTTATTTCTGGAAGGCCTGTTTTTCAGCCTTCTGAGGCTACAGAGGCTTCCCTCGAGCCTCCGGGAAGGCGAAAACGGCCTCCCCTGAGCTCCATAGAGCCCTCAGGAGGTTGAAAATGGGCACTTCCAGTATTTCCGGAAGGCCCATTTTTTGGCCTCCCGAACCTGCAGAGGCTTTTCTCGAGCCTCTAGGAGGGTGAAAACGGCCTCAAATGGACTGAAAATCAGTTGGGAGGAGCACGCATGCACAGGGCAGGTAAGTTTGGCTGGGGCTCACATGCCCGCAGAAATGGCTCTGCGTGCCACAGATTCGCCACCATAGTGATAGATTAATATTGCTCTCTTCCAATGTCCACAGATTGTTGGCGAGAAAAAGTTTCTGCCATACAAGCAAATTCAAACAAATTTTAAAAAACACTAGATCCCACAAAGGCCTCCTCCCGAAGGCTGTGCCTTGGGAAAAGATTAGCTCTTTTTTACACATATTTTACACCAATTAGTCTTTTGAAGTCTGGGCAGCATCTGTACAAATGACTGAAAAATGCAACAGCAGCAGCAGGTCAGTCTTCTTACTTAGTGAACCAATTACTAGCATAATTTATCTGCTTGTACAATTTTCCATTCTACAATTTTAAGAATTTTGTCAGTAGTGATTAAAATTCACACATACTGGAAAGGTTAGAAATAAAGAAACCAAGCATGAATTTGGGCATCCTTGAGCAGGAAAAAAAAAGATTTTTGGATGAGACTCAGTTTGGAATCTCATCCCAAAACAAATATTGCAGAAGGAGAAAAATGCTATGAACATGCATTTTATTAGTTATTTGAACAAATATTTAAAATATTTTAGAACCAAAAGCAATAGAAGTGGCAAAAAGCTATAACTATCATATTTACTATATTCCAGACTAGATTTATAATTATTGCATAGTTGATTCATGTTTGCTATTATTTACTACAATAATAATGAATTTTGTCGGAATCTCTTTACATACGGTAGTAGTCAACCAATAGAAAAAAGTAAAGTGAATCCCTAGTGAATACAGTGCATTTGCATAGCTGCTTCCTACTAATCTGAATAGTTTGTAAAGTCCTATTCTCCAACTGGCAGACCAAGTATTTAAGCTCATTCAGTGCTGCTATGCAAATCCTTAGTTTTGCATAAAAGAGGATATTGCTAAGAGTTCTGCTATTTTTTATATGAAGTGAATTAAAGATTTCCTTGGAACTAAGCATAGAGTGAGCTTTTATTGCACAATACGTTGATTTGGGGAACTAAAAAAACCCAGAAAAATAATCATATTGTATTAGAATTATTTTAGTAAACATGAAAATAAAATAGGCACAGTATTATTTTACAAGTTTTAATTTGCACACTTCAAATAAATAAGACGATGAGGAATCTGAATTCAAGCAAACAGGAGTAGCAATCTTTAACTTTGCAGTATTCATTAACTATGTCAGTTGAGCAACTGTAGGAAGGAAAAATCCATCAGTTCCAAGCCAGGAGAAAGGTTCTGGAAACAATATGGAAGCTGATCGGAAAGAAAGTTTATTGATGAACAGAACCACAGCTTGCAGTTCTGGGACAGCTGACCAATTGGAATTGAGAGTGGGTGGATTTTTATACCTTCTTTGGACTTTGTATTTGATCTTCCTGTGCAAGAACATGTCCTTTAATATTCTAATGATTGTTGTCAGATTTCTATGGAGTCATGGCTGGCTCTATAGGCAGAAGAGGAAATGCAAATCCTAGGTGTTTGTCTGAGTTAATCTTGTCCACCTTAATTGCTTATCTGGAGTTTCTGACTTGACTCAGTCTTTCTGAATGGATTACCAAATCTGCATTTCTAAAAGCTTGCCTCCTCAGTTTCTGCTTGGGGCAGGAACACTGGTGCTGGTTTCTGCCTCCTTTAATTTGTTTTTGTTTTTTTTACATTTTTCCTTTAGGGGAAATATTCTATCTTGCCCTTTTAATATTCCCCAAAATATTGCATTCTTTAGGAGGGTGGGTGGGTGCTGACTTTCTACATAATTCAAGAATTATTTCATAAAAATACAAAGTAAGAGATAATGAAAATGTAATAAAAATAAATCACAGAGTTTTTTCGAATATTGTGACCCAGATAGATAAGAGTTTGCTGACTGAACCATTTAACAAAAATAACAAAAGTGTAGCAAAGCTTCCAAAACCCTAAATAAGTAAACCCTTGTACCTGGTCAGCAGAGATATCTTAAAGTAGGGGTCCCCAATTCCCGGTCTGTGGACTTCTACCGGTCCACACAATGCCAGCAACCAGGCCGCACAAACAAGTGAAGCCCCATCCATGGGATGTAGGCAGCACACAAGACCATGCCCCCTTTGGTCCGTGGAAAAACCTTTCTCCACGGAACCGGTCCCTAGTGCCAAAAGGTTAGGGGCCTCTGCCTTAAAGAATCTACAATGCTACATTAAGGTTATAGGACAAAAATATATCACGATTTAAAATTTAACAATACTTATGTTTTGTGGCATTCCTAGCAACAGTGATAGAGCATTCCTATAAATCTGCTCAAAAATAAAAATTTACCTATGTTCACTTCAGCTTCTCTCAGATAAAAGATTGCAGTCTTTGGGATGATGTGCTCGAAATAAGTGCAACACCAGTCTTGTTTGGTCATTAGGTCGTGTCCAATTCTTCACAACCCCATGGACCATAGCACGCCAGCCCCCCCGTCCTTCCCTGCCCTGCCCAAATTCATAGTCATTGCCTCAATGACACTACCTAACCATCTCATCCCCTGCTGTCTCCTTCTCCTTTTGCCTTCCATCTTTCCCAACATCAAGGTCTTTTCAAATGAACCTTCTTTTCTCATTAAGTGGCCAAAGTGTTTGAGCTTTGGCTTCAGTAACTGTTCTTCCAAAGGAATGTATTCAAATATAAATTTCATTGAGTCCAGTGGATTTTGCTCCAAACAATTTGGTATTGTCCCACAGAGAAAACAGAAACTCCTGGAAAGTCTTCAAGAGGCTCTTAATTTGATGATTATATGCTTAATAAGCACCTTATCCATTACTTATATGTTTTGTACCTATGCAACAGCAAACCCATTTTTATTCCTTTTCTTTTTACTATATTAAATATAGACATATTTCAGATGCTGCAATGCTTTTCAGCATCTGCATCAAGACACTAGTTTTAAGGCTACATGCTTTTAAATGTCTTTTCATTACTGCATTTCAGTAAAACAGTTGGAGTTGCCAAATCAAGTTATTGTAGATTGCAACATGTTCACTTTCTTCCCTTTCATTACTGCATTTCAGTAAAACAGTTGGAGTTGCCAAATCAAGTTATTGTAGATTGCAACATGTTCACTTTCTTCCCTTTCATTACTGCATTTCAGTAAAACAGTTGGAGTTGCCAAATCAAGTTATTGTAGATTGCAACATGTTCACTTTCTTCCCACGTTGGGGAAGAAACTCCAGCTCATTTAACATTCCTCCCTGTGCAGCTGTTGTAAGCCGTGCCCCCTCCGCTGGAACCGATCCAACTGGGCAGAGGTCACATCTGGTGGCAGCGAGTTCCACAGGTTAAAGCTGTGTCAAAAAGCATTTTTCACTTTTCGCCCTTACCTGTAGGGACCCATAGCAGCGGGAGCCCTTGCAGTACTGATGATTTTCTTCACTAATGCAGCCATAGCGGCAGAAGGCAGCAGACCAAACCCTCCTTCGGCAACTGCCAAGCCAACAAAGCCAATGCTTCGCTGCTCCTGAACTTTTACCCGCACCAGAAACTCAGCCCTGCCCCGCCTCCCTCGGTGACGCCGCCCCCTCGGCCGACAGGTCCAAAAAGCGCGCGCTGTTTTTCCCAAGAGCTCTTTTTTTTTAAAGGGCCTTTTCCGCCCACCGTAGATGACGCGAAGGATTCTGGGAGATGTGGTCTTCAAGTTAAGAGGCGTTTGCAGGAGCTGGTCTCGAGGTTTTCTGCTTTCGGGGGATTGGCGGAAAGAGAGAAACGGATCCCAAGGGAGTAGCGGCCCCGCCTTTCTTTCTGTCCGGGCTAGAAGCCGCGTGCGAGGAGGACGCGGCAGGTGAGAGGCTCTTTTGGGCCCCCGGAATTGGCAAAAATAGGTGGGGTGGGTTAAAGGAGAGGGAAGGTTGGCTCTGAAGTTGAAGAACTTGTGCGAGGAATGGAGGCTTGGTTGCTGAATGTCCGCCATCGAAAAACACTGTGGCTGGGAGGGCGCATCGCTCTTTACCCCTGAACTGCCCTGTGCGAGGGAGAAGTGGGTTCAGCAGTGGTTTTCAGGGCTTGCTTACGTTCATGAATCGATGCCCAGTTTCAGTTATCTCATTATCCTGTGCAATAATGTTCCTTGGGGCGAGTCCATTTTCTTCCGGGTTTATGGTTTTTTGGTACAAAATACCTTCATTAAAATCCTGCTGGTGTTCTGTTTGGTACACAGCGAAGCTGCAGAAATTTAAATGTTAGTGAAAGGATGCCCTACGCCCCGTTTTTCAGCACCGGTTCTGGTGATTGGCAAAATCCTTCCTGTTGTTTCTTCTTCTTTAGCATTACTATATTACGCCGGTACCAAAGCAGCAAAAGTCCAGAAGCAGCTTTTGCGCAGCATCACCGTGACAGATGCTGACATATTTCACTGCAGCTTGAGGGGAACGCATGTAAATGCAAAAGATTTTTCAGTGCACGTAACTGCAAGAGTTATCATTCACCACAGCTCATTTGTTTAAATTTTATATTTTTGGATAAACGTTTCTAAAGGCTTCCAGAGATGTGAAAAGGAATTAATGTATGCACTTTACATACGGATAGTTACATATGCGTAATGAATTGTATTATGTTTGCACATTCATGTCGTGGTGCCATTCAGTTTTGGGGATAGGTTGTTACTGTTAATTCTGTAATAGATTTTTTAAGTTGCTCTTTTAGTAAAGAATGTTGAAAAATGTAAATAATGAGCAGCTTTAAAACATTCCATGTGTGTTATGACTTCTATTACGTTTTTCAAACCACTGGAGATAAAGGCTATTTTATTTTCTACTGCAGAAATGTCAAATGCAAAACAAAAAAGAAGGGGCAAGAAAATGAAAAATCAACCTGCTAGTGTGACCTGTCCTTTTGATGCTGGACCAAGTCACAGTGAAGCATATTTTTGGAATGGAGGTGAAAGAACTCCTCAGCGGAAGAAACAAGGTATTTATTACGTTTAGCAGCTAAATCTCTGAACAGTGTTGGGCTTCTTAAAATAAATCTAAGAACTTTGTCAGGAAGTCTGTTAGTGGCCATTAGAGAATATTATTATCATCATCATCATCATCATTATTATTATTATTATTTATTTGCATTTATATGCCGCCCTTCTCCGGAGACTCAGGGCGGCTTACAGTCTATGGAGCACCATGCTAAGTGCTCAGCAATAGCCTTCATTCCATTGTATATGCCTGCCTTTTACTAGGGCTTTTTGCCCCCCCCAAGTGGCATTTTTACAAAGTCAGCTTATTGCCCCCAACAATCTTGGGTCCTCAATTTATCTACCCCGAGAGGATGGAAAGCTGAGTCAACCTTGAGCCTGGTGGGATTCAAGCCTGCACTAATTGCAGGCAGCTTGCACTAAGTGCTAGATGATTAACAGCCTGCACCACCAAGGCCCTTTATTTTATTATTGCTTATCATTCAACTTCACTGTCCAGCTTATAGTCTTGGAATTGCAGGTAGAAATAAAGACCGAGGCATTGCCACTTAGAATTCTTTCAATTTTCAAGTTATTTTTAAAACTAAGAACAAACAGTGATTTTTCTAAGTTTAGATAAGAGTTCCTGGGAGTTCATTGATTGATTGATTTGTTTGATTTGATTTATACCTTTATTTTGTACAACTCAAGGTGACATATAATGCTCCTATTTCCTGTTTTCCCACAAGAATCCTATGAGTTGAGCTGAACTGGAAGAGAATAACTGACCCAAAATCACCCAGCCAGCTTTAAGCATAAGGGTGGACTGGAACTTAGGTCTCCTAGTTTCTAGTGATTTGCCATTGTCTCCTTCCAGGACATTTTGTTTGTTTGTTTCCAGTCTAATCTACAGCCTTAGAATATTTTAAGGGTCTCTCATCTAAGTACTTATCCAATCCATTGCTGCTTAGCTTTCTAGATCAGTCAAAATTTGGAAGTGGTTTGCCACTGCTTGAAGGTTAGAGAAAGTGCCTGGTCCAAGGTCACCCAGATTGCTTTGGGCCTAAGGTAGAACTAGAATCACTGTTTCCAATTTCTAGATTGGTACTTTAACCACTACTCCAAACTGGTTCTAATAGTTACTACACCATAGCTAAGCCTAATAGTTATTCTTGGTATGAATACTATTTACAGAAACTGTAATCTGTTTAATCAGTGCTGATAGACATAATTTGCATGTAAAGGATATTATCATACAGATATATTCTGTAGAAACACACTGAAGTATAAATAATCTCAAATCTGTTTAGAAAATGACAGAATATATATTTTTATATACTCTATTTATCAAATTGACATTTGCCGCTAATTTTTTATGTACACTTCTTACATTTCAGTCATTTTATAATATAAAACTTTCCCCTGATTTATCAACAGAGTTGCACTTTGAAACTTCACCACAAGGCTTCTATCAAAAAGTTTCCCATGAAATGCCAAAATGTATAACTGGTGAGTATCCAAGAATAGCCATCTGTGAAATGCTACATTTAGATGCTATCAAATAGGCAAGAACAGTCCCTTAATCTGGTCTGAATTGATCTTAGACTTTGCTATGAAGTTTGTCTGCACTCCCCTACCGTACTTTATCTGTAGACTTTCCTTTGTGTTGAACTGTAAAATTCAGAGCAAATCTTGAGCTCATCTTTAGGAGGGCCACAAAAAAAAATACTAGAAGTTTTGTTTCTAGTTTTAACCAAGCAACGTAGTTTGCTAGATTCTATATTCTTCAGTAAACTGATTCTTAAATTATGCAAATAGCAATTTTCCCCCCAGAGCATAAGCAAACATTGGCATTGAATTAGCAGTTGCTTAAATCAGCGTTGTTACCCAAAAACCAGAAGTAAAAATGAAGGAATTGGCAGGTCAGAGGATCTTTTTTCTTGGGAAAATCTGCTTCGGAATACAGAATACTGTCTGTTTGTCAAACTGCATTTTAAAGCAAAATATCCTTTTTTCAGTGTCTCCTTTTGTGCAAGCTCGAGCTGCTGAAATTAAGGCTATGTTGAAGGCTGTTAAACAGAAGTCGTCCAATACTTTGGTGTTTCAGTCCTTGCCTAGACATATGAGGAGGCGAGCTATGAGTCATAATATTAAACGTTTACCGCGACGTCTCCGTGAACTTGCCAGAATAGAAGTGAGTTTCTTTGTCTTACTTACCCACTTTAGCTTTCTTAATACTTTGTGTGCTAGGTAATCTATGCACACTAGCAATCTGACTAGGGAACTTTGGGAGTTGAAGTCCTCACAGCTTAAAGCTGCCAAGTGTTATAAGCACTGATCTAGATGTCCTCCACATATACGGGACTTCAATCTCTAGCAGTCTCCAGCCAACATGGCCATGTTTAAAATTATGGAAGTTGATTTCTTGATATATAGAATCACCCTGGTTTGCAAAGTTTGTGTCTAGGAGAAAATGTGGGATTTATTTTTTTAAAAAAATTACAGAATTCCTAACCCTAATAAAGTGTTACGACAGTCCTCTGTGGAATATTCAGATATTCCCCCCGTCTCCCACCCTTTATTTTTTGCTGGTGATTCTTGAGATTTTTTCCCCCCAAGATTATCCTTTTGGATCTTTGGATCACTATGTCTTCTTCCCGTTTCTTCCCAGATCACAATTCACAGGTTATCTGAATTTAATAGTGTGTCAACTCATAAAACATTCCTATGCCTGTTTTAGTAATTGCCATAAAAGGGAGGAGGGAGGAAATCTGGAAGAGCAGTTGAAAGCAAAAATACATTCCAACTCTTCTCTTTAAAAGATTGTAACTAAAATACCAGTTTTTCCCTGCGAATATATTTAATTGGAGAACATGAATGATGACACCCAGGGAGGGAGGGGGGAAACAGGGTCACAAGGGACTAAACTAGGTATGCCAGAGTTGGCTTCATACAGGGCAGTGCCAGTATGTCACCTCTAATAAATCCTTTGAAATCTTTTGAAGTTTGGCTCGAGAATCATGATTTAATTAGAGCATTTGCTGGAATCCTGACACAGTGTAGTGAATGATGTTATTCCTTGCTTCAACAACATAGGCAGAGAAACCTGAACATCAGAAAAAAGCACTTTCAAAAAGCAAATGCCGTAAAGCCAGGCGCCGTCATATAAACTTGGTGATGGAGTTCAATCGCCGGCAAAGGAAGAACATTTGGCTGGAAACACACATCTGGCATGCCAAGCGATTTCACATGGTGAAGAAATGGGGATACTGCTTAGGAGACAAGCCCACAATGAAGAGTTATAGAGCCTGTTACCGAGCCATGACACAACATTGTCTCCTTCAGGTACTATGAATGTATCCATTCTTAGTTAGCTAATCCATTTGCTCTGATAGAAAACTGCATTCTTTCTTTGCCATAGTCAGCGATACTGCTGGGCAAGAAAAAACTGAGGTAGGGTGGTCTATATCTGAGAAATTCTATGGATCACTGTTTCTTCATTCATATTGAATATAGAGACTGGTGCAGTGGCCTAGAGGTGGAGCTCTTACCTCACAATCAGGAGGCTGTGGGTTCAATCCTAGGTAGAGACAGCTATTTCTCTTTGTGGGCACGATGAGAATAAATCTGCTAAATATAATTCGACATTGGTGACAGGAAGGGCATCCGGCCAGTAATCACTCAGCTCCATTCAGTTGCCCAAACTCCACCCTGCAAGGGATTATGGGGATCATTTGAAAGAAGATGATGATGATGATGATTCATATTGGACATAGAATTCTAAATACAGATTTACGACTGGTCCCTTAGTGAACATTTAAAAGTAAAATGGACTCAAAAAAGAGGCAGTTAAAATTTGTATTCAAAGTCTCCTCTCCTAACCTGCAAATCACATGATGACATTTTGGGCACTCTGCAACCAGCCTGCATTTATGACTGTTTGCAGATTCTGCGGTCACATGACCCCAATTTATGATGTTCTTTTCCTGGAAACCAGCATTTACTTCTGGTTTCAGGGCAAAAAAAAAAGTCCATTCCAGGTTTGTTTAATGACTATGGTGATTTGCTTAGCAAAAACTGTAAAAAAAATAAAATCAGGTTGGTCATATGATGTCCCCCTTAACGATTGTCGTAACATATGACTGTAATTTTGGGTTCAATGACAGCCATAAGTTGAGAACTATTTGTATTTAAAAAACCCATAATGTTTTATTTTTATAGAGCCAAAGCAACTGAATTAACATTTAGCCTTTGTACAACTTGTAAAATAGCTTGATGTTTATTTGCAACAATTCTTCAGACTTAATAATCTCACTTGAATCTGATCAATCCAGCTTCCTGATAAGGGTGTTAAGCTGAATTTTCTTCAAATTAATCAAAAATAAATTAATAAAGGCAGTAGACTCAAGCGCTTGCATTAGGAGACTGGAAGAATTTTATTGGGATGTCTCACCTGAAATTGACTAGTTTTTCTTTTGTATTAGGATTTATCATACTACTGTTGTCTGGAGTTGATTGGAAAAGAGGAGACACTTATAACAGCCCTTGCTCGATTGTGCAATGTAGACACAGGTAATGTTTCTTCAGACTATTAAAAACCTAACATAAAGGGTAGCTTCAAGATTTTAGCAGCCGAGTTTGTCTGAATATTGTTCCTGAGGAAGAGCTCAGTGTATTTTTTATAGCCCTTTGCATTCTGGTATTTATCCTTATTCCAAATTGTTAGTACAAACTGGCTAAGAAAATAACAATTTACTAATATAACTTGAGAAAAAGGGGGGGGGGAAATCCCTCTCAAACACTTTATTCCCATTCTCCCTGACTCCTTCATCTCCTCAAAAATAATTTGAACTGAAGTGGAGTCTATAAAAAAGGGGGGTTGGGGGAAGGGAAGAACAATTCCACATGTTGTATTCCTGTTCTCCCCTGGCCCTCCTTTACCCTGCATTTGAACTTTCAAGGGATAGTTTGGGATGATCATTTGAATCTAGATAGCCCTCCTTTGCAGTACTTAGAACAAGGGCCTTCAAACTTGGCAAGTTTAAGACTTGTGGACTTCAACTCCCAGAATTCCTCAGCTAACATGACTGGAGGAGGAATTCTGGGAGCTGAAGTCCACAAGTCTTAAAGCTGCCAAGTTTGAAGATCCTTGACTTAGAACATTATTTCGAAGTGTGCTTACTTGATGTCTCTTTTGTCAGGACCAACATTTGCAGCTGTTTCTTGCCTGTCTGGAAAGCGTCAAGGTTCCCTTGTGTTATACCAAGCTGATCGATATCCTCAGAATACGCTTGGTCCAGTTACTTTCCTTTGGAAGCCCAGACACAGATCTGGTGAGACTTCTGAAAACAGGCAACTCTGGATATGGACACACCCAGCTTTTAAGCAGGTAAAAAACTCACCATGTTATTCTTGGGTGAAATATTACAAATATGTAATGCTTTGGGCTGGTTCATTTAATTCATTTGCGATTAGCGTTCCTCTGAGTGGAAGACTGATTATTATTTTTTTCTTCAGAGGGTCATGTTAGCAACTAGTGAAGAGAATGTTACACGCATATATTGCGAAGGGAACACTTTTACTCTCTACTCTGCCATTTGGATAGTTTCACTGGAAGTTGCCTTACACCAGGTCAGGGTATTTGCAATCCAGCTCAATCCAGTAGTATCTGTTCTGGTTGCTAAAAACTCCCCAAAAGCATAGGCAGTCTTACGTGTCACCTATTGGCTGATGCATTTCACTGCCCATCTTTGGTGAACTTGGGTGTTCCTAAGCAAATCCTATTAAAAGACCTTTTGGTGGTCATTTGGATATATGACATTACAAATATCTGAACAAGGCTTAATACTGGTCATGATAAACATTTTTTGTTGAAATCAAAAAAGTTCATTGTCTCAGAAATATGAAGAGACATTGTATAACATTTGTCTGTTTTACCTCCTCCCCTTGATTCCATGTCTTAAAAGGACAGATTAATTCTGCAATTATTAGATAGCTGATAAGGAAGTAATGAGAACTGAAAAAGTTGTGTTCTTTGAGCCTGAGGCATGTGATAGAATCAAGTTATCCATGTACAATGATGGATAGTAGATAATTGCATACCAAAACATGTGTTCCTTTTTGAAGATAAATATGAAAAGGTAAGGCAAGAAAAACCTGGCATCAGCTGAGAAAAAATCATGGTTGCAGAGCAAATATTATCCTATTGAACTATAGTCTCTTCTGAAATAATCAGGTAAAAAAACAAATGCAGTGCCATTTTCTCTTCTGGTGTAATGTTGCTGCAGGTTTTTAAAAGTTTTTTTTTTAAAAAGGTGTTTTACTGTCAAGTATCAACTAATGCCTTTTGGAAACATAGATTAGTTTGAAGCAGGGCTGGTAAGCTAAATAAGAATTCTGAGAATGAAGTCCTTATGTACCGTAGGCCTTTCACTTTCAACCAGTCCATTCCTTCCAGTTCATAGGATAGTACTATTCTCCTGGCAAAGATACATTATAAGTCTCAGATTTATAATTTTTTTCCTGCTTCTCTGCAGGGCATCCTTGCTGAATTAAAATCGGTCTTCCAGTGTTCTGAGCCTGTGGAAAGCTGTAAGCCTGAACTTGTGGTTACTTTTTCACAAGAGGAAGATAAAATGAACATTCCTGAACATGTTGGCCACAAACGAAAAAGGAAAGATAAAGCAGCAGAAAGAGTTTTCCCAGTGAAAAAGATTATTGGTGATGGAACCAAAGATCCAAACCAACCGTTTTGCTGGTCATCACAAACTACTGGAATTACCATAAGGTAGATGTAGATTATGGCTAACTTTTTTTTTGCTGTTTACAAATTTAAGCTATTTTAAACTGCCTTAACAGTTACATAGATTTTTTACCTCTTTCAGTGACTTGACAATGGAGATTCTCCGATACCGTTTGATAGGTCCCCTCTCACATTGCGTCCTTACAGAGGCACTCAAAGTTGCATTTGTTCACACAGTAAGTAAATCAGTAATTTCAGTAGTTTTTTCTTTTATGTTCAAGATACTATTCAGTTATGATAGCCGAATGCTAAAATTCAGAATTTTATATCCCTAATTATAATTTTTGTGTTACAGAAGCATATACCTTCACAAATTGTCTCAAAAGCTCTATGTTATTTCAGATTATCTGTCATGCTTCTGTCTTTGGAAGGAATAGAGGATAATACATTGTATAACATGTTGAATTCTAGACCACTGTTTTTCAAACTTCACAGCTTGAAGATGACTTCAACTTCTAAGATTCCCTAGCCAGAGGAGTTGTTAGCTGGGGAATTCTGGGAGTTTAAGTCTACACACCTTCAAACTGCCAGGAATAGGAAACAATGCTCTAGAATTTCTATTTAAAATCTGTGTTTCAGATTCAAAAGACTTTTTTCAGTACGACATTTTTTTTTTGTAACTTGGGAAATGAATATTTATTGCTTTCCTTTATCGTGTGCATGGACGCCCATGGATTTTGTAATGTGATATGGCCAGACCAATACTTTTGCTCATATACTTCCTAGCTCTTTGTATCAGAGAGAGGAACTAACTTTTAACTGTTTATATTTTCTTTATTATTTCTCTGATCATTATTCTTCTGATCACTAGGACCTGGATCCTGCAGATTCTGAAATCAACAGTTGGTGGGTAGAAAATTGCAAAAATCCTGATTGGGTATCTCTCCATCATTGTCAAGAATCCATCTTTGAAACAATGCAAGGTAAAGTCTAATAATATTCCTTATGCTTTCTTTCTGTAGGTGAAGCCATTAGTGATTCCTAATATTATTAAGACAGATCCTTGTGGAGTGCATTATAGATGACTAAAACATAAGTGTCAAGGAGCAAGATCTCATGATTGAGAAAAACCTGAAGTCTAAAGCTGTGCAAAGACCATCCTAGCTACATCTGTGATTTAAGGCAGGAACTGAATTCAGAGGGATTCCTAGATTATGAACTGGTTTCTCAAATCAAAAGCCTTCCACACTGAGAATTGAGCTTCTCTTTTGAAATAATTGAACTGCAGAATAAACCAATTGGGATTACTGTTCTGGGTTTAATTTCAGAAAAAAACTCTTCAATCTCACAACAACAAGAAAGTTACTTACCCATTCTTCATCTTTTGCTAGGTACAATCTATATAATGCAAAGTTGACAAAAGTTTATTTTTAAAGTTTCATCTGTTTTGTATATTTTAAGGTTTAACTTCCTCAGACATTCCATCAGGTACTGTACTGGGTTTGACTGTTGGGGATCCTCGAGTGAATTTACCAAAAAAGAGATCAAAAGCCATGCCAAATCCAGCAAAATACCAAGGTAATGTACCATGCTCATAATGTAACAAAATCAAACCTATCAGATTAAGTTTATGTGTTTTTAAAAATTGCCATGGGACATCTAAGACTTGGGATTCAACTAGATTTGTCCAGGCCAATACACATTATGTAGCAAATAGAATCACGAGGAAGGGGCGTGGCACCAAACTGGTCTTGTGCTCACTGGAAGCCTCTGTTAAATAATACAGATGATCCAGGTTCGAATCCTGGCGAGGCCAACAGGTGCCATCACCCAAGATGATCACTTTGTTTTTATCTGTTTAAATTATTTCAGAAATAGATATTTTAAGAGAAGTCTTAAGCGTTCCTGGCACTCACTGCTTGCTTCACATAAACTTTTTCTTTTTATAATTGGAGTAATAATCATAGGCTGATAATTGCAAGTTTGCATCCTGGAATTGGATTCTTTAAGATTATGATTTCACTTTTATCCATTTATTTGCTCGCAGTAGCTCACCTTTTTTTTTAGCAGCGCAATTGTAACAATCTGTTTACCCTTCTGCATTTTGCCATCTGTCTTCCTAAAGGTATCTCTATATTACTTGATATAGCTAATCTATAATCAAACCCAATAATATAGTGAAATTTGCAGTGCAATTATAAAGATTGAAGGAACCATTAAGGCTACCATGTCCAGCCCTCTGCTCAGTGTAGGAATAACTGAGGATCCCAACTTGATGGCACTCTAGGCAGAGGTGGGATTCTACCAGTTCTCACCTATACACTGGAACCAGTTGTTAACATTCTAAGCAGTTCGGAGAACCGGTTGTTAGAAGAAATTACTGGCCTAATCCTGTAAGGAAGGCAGGAAGGAAACATTCTGGTGTTGCTTACAGAAACTGCCTCTCTGTTAACCCTTATCTACATTCTTGGCAGGACTAGACTTCCTGTCTCAGGAACTTCTCTGGAGTTTTTTCCCCCTTCTTTGCTAATACTTTGCTTGTGTGGAGTGACCATTCTACTGGAATCAGTTACAAAGTTACAATGGCACTGAAAAAAGTGACTTATGACCATTTTTCACACTTATGACGGTTGCAGCATCCCCAGTCATGAGAGGCCAGGCAAGGAGATGCGTGCCTCGATGTGAGTGATATTGAGTTGGCCATGCCCACTAATTAAGCCACGCCCACAGAACCGGTTGTTAAACAATGTGAATCCCACCCCTGACTCTAAGTTGTGTTAAAAATCATGCAATTAACCTTTCCAGCAATGCTTTACACCAGCATGCTAGCTGGGGAATTCTGGGAGTTGAATTGCACATGTCTTAAAATTGCAAGCTTGAGAAATGTTGGTTTACAATTGAAACTGCTCTTAATAGTTTAGAAGTCCCTCCCCCCCTTCCCCCCCCCCAAACATTCTACTGGAATCAGTTCTCTTACCTCTTGGATTGCAAACTTTTTAGACTCGGAATCTCAGAATTGTTCCTTCATCCAGCTAGAAGGACAGAACATGTTCACCTGTTTTTAGGGGTTTTCAGGTTTTTAAATATGAAAAGGAGTGGAACCCTCTGGAAGGCAAACAATTACCATTTCTACTCTTAAAAAATTCTCCCAAATCAAACTTACCAAATGGTCAAATTCTAACGGTGCATTTTGAGTCTGGGTGGAGGGAAGTTTGAAGGTATAAATTGGAGTGGTTTGGTTGCCCATTTATTGTTCAAGAAAAAACACCAGGGAAATCTTACCTTTTGCTGCCACATATTAGCTGTGTGATTTGAGATCTCAGCAAGACTGCAGCAGGCCCTGTGTTATCCAACTTGGTTGATCTTAAACTATTATTCCATTTTCTTTCCTATAAAATGATAGACAACAGACCTTGGCATCTTCATTATACTATTTCAGGCATTAAAAATGCTAGCAGAGCCCTCTTCAGTTTTCTCATTCCCGGTTCCTTCAATCTTTGATTTAGAGCACTTAATTTCTAGTCTCCAAATCATCTGAATTACCATTCTTTGAATCTATTCCAGTTTGTCTGAATCTTTTTTAAAATGTGGTGCCCAGAACTGGACACTGTACTTGAGGTGGGTTCAAACCAATGCTGAACAAATTATGAATCTCACTTTCAAGAATTGCAAATTGTATTTCTCTTACTGCGGCCTAAATTTGAATTTGCTCTTTTTGCAATTTATTTTGTTATTCAATCATCATTCATTAACCACTGTTCCAAATTCTTTTTCTCAAGTGACATTATCAAGCCAAGTATCCTCAGTTCTAAACTTGTGCTTCGATTTCTCTTTCCTAATTAAAGTCTTGGAGTTTGGCTCTGTCATCCATTACAGATAGTTCACAAGTTATGACCATAATGGGGCTTGCCTATTACAGTGGTAACCATCATTTTGTGTTCTTGTGATATTCATTAAATGAACCCATAGTTTGTTATGCTATAGTTTTGCCAAAACCTGAAAGTGACAGTTTCTGGCAAAACTGTTGTAAAACATGGCCGCATGACCATGAGACACTGTAAACAACTTTAAATGTGGCTGTGTTGTCACATTTCTGAAGTGTGGTCAAATGACCATGGGTAAGACTCCAGCCATCAGAAATCCGGATAGAAGTTTCAAAACTCCCTTTTCAGGTAGGTCATAACTTCGTAATGAATGACCGTGTCAGGATTCCAGCAATCGCCCTTAATAAATCATGATTCTGGAGCCAAACTTCAAAAAACTTCAAAGGATGCATTAGAGGCGACATACTGGCACTGCCCTGTATGAAGCCAACTCTGGCATACATAATTTACAGTCCCCTGTGACCCTGTTTTTCCCCTCCCCCCTGGGTGTCTCATAAACCAGATTTCCAATTGAGCCTGTTCACAGGCTGGGTGTCATCATTGACATTCTCCAATTAAATATATTCATGGGCAAAACTTTGGTATTTTAGTTACAATCTTTTAAAGATAAGATTTAGAATGTATTTTCGCTTTTAAGTGCTCTTCTAGATTTCCTTCCTCTCTCCCCACCCCCTTTTTAAAAATTATTATTATTATTATTATTAGTAGTAGTAGTAGTAGTAGTATTATTTATTGCAGTTTTATACCGCCCCCTCTCCCAAATAGGGACTGGCAACATAAAAGCATTTTTTACTTACAACCGGTCTGTCAAAACATTCCTATGCCTGTTTTAGTAGAAACAGGCATAGGAATGTTTTGACAGACTTGTTGTAAGTCAAGGGCTTCCTGTATTTCAGTCAGTTTCTCCAATCAGCAAGATTATTTTAAATTTTACATGTTCCTTCTGGAATACTAGGTATCCCACTTGATTTTGTCACCTCTAATTCTAGTAAGCATTTTGTCCATCTCCCTCTCCAAAATCATGAATGAAAATACAGGAACCTGACTCAGGGCCACATTGATTCTGATTTTGGACTCTTCTGTGTTTTTCTTTAATTGTCATGCATCCGAGCATGACAATTAACTAGTTTGCACATCCTAATTTTGTGCAATATCCTTCAATGGTTTGCTGAAATTAAGGTATTACAGTATCCACGCAGTCTACTGAATCACTTACCTAAACCAAAAATAAAACAAATGCAACAAAATTTATTTTTGATGATTCATGCAGATTTTTAAATTGAAGATTATGTGCTGATTGATTCCTTTATTCTCTTAGAATTTTCTGAGATATACTGTCAGACTGATTGGTTTGTGGCTTTTCAGATGTTTTCTGTTTTTTTTAAGATAGGGACAACATTTGCTTTCCACCAGTCATCTGGCATTTCACTCATTCTCCATTTTTTTGCACAGAAGTTTTCGTAGCTCCTTCATCTGGTATCTTTCAACTGGAAAAAGCAAGGATGAACACTTGATTTTTCTATAACAAACTTCTCATTTGCTTCCAGTAGCACTGGCCAGATGCAGCATGCATTGTGAAACCTTACTTTCTAACTTTCAGTATTGCCCAATAAAGTGTGTTTAATCCATTTGTCTAAAGTAAGACCATGATTGATCTAGAACTTACACCTGGTCTAATTGTCTAGTCTCTAAATGCACTGGGGACTGTTGCATATTTAATGTCAGAAAATCTGTATCTTAGTATGAGACAATTATGGATGCATCAGTTTTTTTGCAAAAGTGGTGTGACTCAGCCTGGCTGCATTTAAAAATTTAACCTATATTCTGTTTTTGGAGAATGTATAGCTGGTATAATTAGACAACCATTCAGTCTGTGATTTATGATAGAAGAACAAAGGCAAGAAAAAAAAGTCTTAAATGCACATATTTCTCTAATGCAATGGTTCTTAACCTGAGATAAATTGTCCCTGGGAAGATAATTTGGGCATATACTTGGATAATGGAGCAATTTGTAATTGCTTGTTTGTGAGTTGAGGATCCATTCTGGAGTCTGTTTTATGGGTCGGTGAGACAATATGTTTATTCTACACTGGAAAAAGAGGTAAATGAAAGCCATGGTGATACAGTGGTTAAAGTGCAGTATGGCAGGCAAAGTCTGCCCACAACCTGGAGTTCAATCCTGATGGGGCTCAAGGTTGACTCAGCCTTCCATCCTTCTGAGTTTGGTAAAATGACCCAGATTGTTGGGGGCAATATGCAAATAATGCTTCTACCTTGTAAGTCTACCTTGTAAAACACCATGGGGTGTTTTTATATAAGCCTAAATGCTATTGCAAATGGGCCAAACAGCTTTAGAACCATTGTTCTAATATAAAGAATGCAGACAAGATTGGATTTTGCACACAACTTTTGAGTATCTGTAAGTCACAGTTGAAGTGTTTAAAAATTCTCTTAATGACAAGAATATTCAATTTGACTATGCAATTAGGAAAAATGCATATAGCCTTCATAGCCCATTTTATACCTGCAATTAAAAGTGTTGTGTAGAATATATTGTTAACTTTACACTGCATGGAAATTAAGATGTCAGTGCTACAGAATCCTGTAAAGTTTTTGTGGAATTAATGAGGAATCATTAATGAGGAATCTAGTTAGAAATACATATATTAGAATTATTTCTCCCAGCTACTAATTTGAATACTTTTCTACTTGTACAATATAATGATAGCCTTTCCACGATGACAAGATCTTCTTTTTTATCTTTTCTTTTAGAAGATAAAGTTAAACAACTGATATTAGAAGGTGTATCTGAAGAATGTGCTCAGAGCTTTCTTTGGGACTCCAATGTCCGTAACAGCGTCACAGACCATAAAATGTCAGAACAGGTAGTTTTCACTATAATAACAAACAAACCCCATTCCTAAATATCTATGCAAAAAATTATAAGCTGAAAATTTTCCTAGGCTGTTTGCATTTATGTCCAGGGGTGTTGCTGTAAGAATCTTGCCTGGTCCACAAGCTTTCCTTGGGTGAATGAACTTGTGTTTTTGTAGCTCCTGAAATCCTATCTAAGCCTATTTTTAGGTGGGGAATATATCAAAGTTGTTACAATGCCATTCATGTGTAACATGGCTCGGTTCAATTTGCACGTTATCCCACTTTCTGTGGGTCTTTTGTATCTTCCACGACATTAAATAGTGATTGAGACCTGCAATGTCTAGTAATATGCTTTTAAATCAAAAGTTTCTGTTGTTTTTACATGTTGCGAAAGGTGTTGACTAAGTTATAGGATGATGTCCTTTCAATAATTATGCCGCTCCTCTAATCAGTTGGTTAACCTCCATCAACAAGAACTATTTCTGCTCATTTAAACAAAAAAAAATTACATTCCTTCTGCCTTGCCTCTACAGACACAAATAAGATATAGATAGATAGATAGATAGATAGATAGATAGATAGATAGATAGATAGATAGATAGATAGATAGATAGATAGATAGATCGATCGATCTTTGGTTCTTTGGGTTTTCTCCCGCGTAGAATTAGAAATATCTAGGCGACGTTTCGATGAAGTCTCATTCATCATCTTCAGGCTTTTGTTTTCGGCCTTGTGCACAAGCCTGAAGATGATGAATAAGACTTCATCGAAACGTCGCCTAGAAACTTCCAATTCTACGCGGGAGAAAACCCAAAGAACCAAAGATCCACATACAAATACTGCGAAAACCTCAGAAAACATATATATATATATATATGACTTCTAGGCCCCACAGATAACCAGACCCCTATTGTTCTGACCCAGTCCTGTTACCAGCAAGAAAATCTCAAACAAATGCAGCAACTCAAACCTTCACAGCTTTAATCTACAAATAACTTCTTTGTAGGTAAAAGATGGCTTGCAGCCAATTAGTCCAACCAGAAAAGCCTTAACAGAATTCTTCAGATAAGCCGGAGTCTCCAAACATAATGCTGAGTCCGTAGAATGTTTTTGCTTTCTGCAAAAGCAGAAACCTTTTGAAACCAGGCTTATAATCCCTGGAGGGAGGGGCCATTACATTGCATCCTTATTCCCGAGTCGCCTGTGCTGCTCCAGCTGTTCTCTTCTACGAATCATCCTGTACTCACGTGTACTTGGCACAGGCTCCTCAGGAACCTCCTCGTTACTGCTGCCAGCCCCCACAATCCCTGAAGGCAGCAGTCCACTGCCTGATGGTCCTGGCCCCTCATCAGAGTCATCGTTCTCCTCAGCCATCTGCACCTGCTGCCGGCTAACCACAACACCTATCTGCTGAGCTACAATACCTCACGTTCTCCCCCTCTATATTTGTGTTAGCATGAAAATTGCATACTACAAAGGACATTTATGTTCATTGGAGGACTGCCATGGATGGCAACTACATTCCAACCATGTATTTGCAGTGTTTTGTTCTTTTTCTCTCTCATCTATATTATGCAGTCCTCTTACAGATAGTCCTCAATTTATGACCACAATTGACCCCAACATTTCTATTGTTAAGTGACACATTTGTTAAGTGATTCCTCCTACCCCACCCCCATTTTAGGACCTTTCCTGACACCATTGTTAACCGAATCACTGCAGTTCAGAAGTGGTATTCAGCAGGTTCTGACCAGTTCTGGAGAACCGGTAGCAGAAATTTTGAGTAGTTCGGAGAACTGGCAAATATCACCTCTGACTGGAGATTTTACAGTATCCTTCTCCTTGCCACAGCCACCAAGCAGAACCGGTAGTAAAAAAAATTGAGACCCACCACTGCTGCAGTAGTTAAGTTGTTAATTGAATCTGGTTTCCCCATTGATTTTCCTTGTCAGCTCTGAGATTCAGCTGCCGAGAATGTTAAGGAATGAAAAGTGGGTGGAGGAGTTGAAAAGTTCAAGGTTATTTCATATGTCACATTAAAAAATTCCAGCTGTAGTTAATTGGTTCTCGTGATTAATGAAGTGTAAGAAGTAGGAGGAGAGAAGGTGGATTTTTGAAATACGCTGAAAATGACTTTCAGTTTGGGAAATTCCATAGACCTTACCTGAGACGTTCTAATAAATCAGTTGGAGATTATACTTGTCTTGGAGTGATTGATCACCATGGGCAATTTCTGGATGTCTAACATTGCTTGTCAGAAGGTCGCCAAGGGTGATCACATGACCCCAGGACACTGCAACCATCATAAATAGGAGTCAGTTACCAAGCATTTGAATTTTGATGATGTGATAATGGGTTGCTGCCAACGATCACAAGTCACCCTTTTCGATGTCATTGTAACTTTAAACGGTCACTAAATGAAAGATTGTAAGTCGAAGACTATCTGTACTAACCACACTGCAATTCTGGGAGTTGCAGTTCGCACCATATCACAAGAAGGTTGGGGAAGGCTGCTCCAGCCAAACCAGCCTAAAAAGATTTGTGAGTGCCCTGTTTTTAGCCACATGCAAATATTATAATAAAACCTGCTGAATGTTTTACTTTCGTATCATGAAGCTGCTAATCAGTATTGGTTCCCAAAAAATACAGCTCTGCTTTATTTTTGTGCCCTAACTTCTGAAATTGGCTTTGCTTTAACTTCAGCATCTCACAGGGATATCTGTGATATTCAGTATCTCTTAAGAAATTGCATGGAGGCTAGAGGCAAATGAAGATTTGTGTGTTCATCTGCTACTTCAGCGGCCTGGTTCCTGCGGCCTGGTAGTGGTCCAAGAGGTTGGGAACCCCTGATATACAGCTCACCATAACAAACTCTCACTTATTTTTGAAATATCTTTTAATCCAAACTTCACAGCACTTTGTCCTCTTTTTTCCTCCCAGGATTTGAATCATCTGAGAAGTAAACTTTTGGTACCAGGATCGCATCTTGATTTGGGCCTGCGAGAATCCAAGATTCCTATACTTTTGGTTCAACAGCCTGGAAAATTGCTTGGAGACGATCGATTGGGATGGGGAAGTGGCTGGGATATTTATCTGCCCAAGGGTTGGGGCATGGCCTTCTGGCTGCCTTTTGTAAGTGAGGTTTCAAAGTGAAGTAAGGAGAAATTAACCTAAATTATATATTATATAACCTCAGGATGCTTGGTACTCCAAGAAGAGTTTGCCTTATATGCTCTGTTGAAAGTTCATATATACTGTACTTTTCTATATGACTGTAACTTCTTTTCCAATTTTGTTGTGAAAACAAAAGGAAGTACGGTCTAACATGCATGCGTGCATGTATTTATTTCCTTGAACCAGGTTGTGTTCCTTTTTCCACAGAAAAAAAATAGAGTAACTAAGTTACATATGTCTTGTAAAAATTCTTTAGATTCAAATTCTATTTTCTCATAAAATTGTAAGTGAATTCAAACATTTTTTTAATAATATACAGCATACACGCAATACAAATATTTATTGGCAAGCTATTTCTCTGGACATCCATATTTGCAAATACGTTAGTAAATAACAATTGTGATTTTACCCATAAGATATAAAAAAAACTTCTGTATCTCTTTATCTCACCCATACTTGCATAGAGATATTATAGTATAAGTTCATAGAGAAAATCTAAAAGTGCAAAAATGCAAACCCAAAGTAGCAACAGATATAAATCTACAATAACTATTTTTAATTTATATGCAGTATTTTAAATGTAAATAATTGTACTCAAGAATGTAAGTAAACTGAACATGTGAAAAAAGAAAACAGTTTTTCACCACATCTTTTAACCTTTGCCCATGGAACATACTGTAGGTAAGAAAACCAAAAGTGAAGGCATTTTGTTGATTCCATATAAACTGAATGAGAATAATTTTTTATATTACCAGCATCCAAGACCATGTCATTGCCTTGCCTTGTAGATATATCAAGGTGCAAGAGTCGGTGGCTTACAAGAAGCTTTGAAGCACTCCCTGTATAAGGGGACACCCCATGTTCCTCATGATTATCCAGACTGTCCTGCTGGTAGCCAGGTTGAAAAAGAACTAGAGGAGAATCTCCTGGAGAAGTTTAAAAGGTAAACATTTTATTGAGGTGTTGCGATCAACAAATCTGGTCCTGTAACATGCAGTAGCATTTTATAATTCTGTGTGCACTACTAGAAAGATGGTGATGATGATGTTTATACTTCCCCCCCACCTTCCAAATAAAAATCCCTGAAGGGGGTAAAGATAAAATAAATATAGACAGACATATTGTGGAATGGTATCGCAATTATATTTGGAAATTACTCTCTAAAATGTGTTCATTTGCAATAAGTAGCTGCTATTCAATTTCTTCCTAGTTTGTGTGTGCATGGAAGCCCACACTTGAAGCTACTTGGGGAGTTTTAGAAGTAGTCTGTTGGGTATCATGTGTACACTTAGGCAAGAAAAATAAAAAGTACACATATAGACTGGGTGAAATCAAGCTCAATAGCAGTAACTGTGAGTGGGATAGAATAGAATAGAATAGAATAGAATAGAATACTTTATTGGCCAAGTGTGATTGGACACACAAGGAATTTGTCTTGGTGTAAATACTCTCAGTATACATAAAGAAGGAACATTCATTAAGAATCAAGAATCATAATGTACAACATTTAATGATAGTCATAGGGTACAATCAACATCAAATCATACTAGGAAACAGAGGATACAAGCAACAAAGTTACAGTCAGAAGAGGGAGGGGGTGGGTGATAAGGAGTGATGAGAAGATTAACAGTAATAGTAATGTACACTTTGTAAATAGTTGAACAGTGTTGAGGGAATTATTTGTTTAGCAGAGTGATGGCTTTCAGGAAAAAACTGTTCTTGTGTCTAGTTGTTCTGGTGTGCACTACTCTATAGTGTCGTTTTGAGGGAAGGAGTTGAAACAGTTTATGTCCAGGATGGGAGGGATCTGTAAATATTTTCACAGAAACTTGGAGTCTTAGTGAACAATCAGCTAAATATGAGCCAGCAGTGTGCAGCCAAAAAAGCTAATGCAGTCCTAAGTTGTATTAACAGAGGGATACAGTCAAGATCAAGGGAAGTATTAATACTACTCTATAAAGCCTTAGTAAAACCACACCTAGAGTACTACATCCAGTTTTGTTCACCACATTATAAAAAAGAAGTTGAGACTCTAGAAAAAGTACAGAGAAGAGCAACCAGGATGATTAGGGGACTGGTGGCTAAAACATACAATAAACGGTTGCAGGAACTGGGCTTGGCTAGTCTAGTAAAGAGAAGGGCCAGGGGAGACATGATAGCGGTCTTCCAATATTTGAGGGGCTGCCACAGGGAGGAAGGGGTCAAGCTATTTTCTAAAGCACCTGTAGGCCAGACAAGGAATAATGGATGGAAAATGAACAAGGAGAGATTTAACCTGGAAATAAGGAGAAACTTTCTGACAGTGAGAACAATCAACCAATGGAACAGCTTGCCCTCGGAAGTTGTGGGAGCGCCATCACTCGAGACTTTTAAGAAGAGATTGGACCGCCATTTGTTAGAAATGGTGTAGAATCTCCCGCTTGGGCATGGGGTTGGACTAGATGACCTACAAAGTCCCTTCCAACTCTGATTATCTGTTATCTGTTATATGATGCGGACATAATTCCTTTGTATTTGCAGAATTTATTTGAATGTGCAAAGTAGCCACATAGAATCTACCTCTCGTTTTTATGATGGAACCAGAGACATTAGTATGCCATTAGTATCATCTAGATTCAGCAGCTGTTGGGCTCGGAGATGATTTAGGGTGAACCATAGTAGTAAGCAGGGAATTCATTCTGGCATACTTAGAAGTATCTTAACATGAAAGCCAGCTCAGTGATGATAAAATGAAGTCTCACTGTTCATCACAGAATTAAAATACGATGAAAACTTCCGGCCTTAATAAAGCTTCTGATTTTATCAGGTATCTGTATGGACATGAAAGATTAATTTTTATACAAACATACATACATACAAACATGTATTTTGCAGCTCAATATGTAACTGAAGAAGCAAACAAATTTAAAAATATGCTTTTATAGGAATAGATAATTTCATGGGCTTTGCTGCTAAATACAGAGTTGTTGTTGTTTTTATCACAGGCGACCTCCTGCAAAAAGAGCCAATTACATTAAACATGGGACCTTGGCTCCATTCCTCTGTCCATGGGATAAACTCACACAGGATTGGGAGACTAGATACAAAGTTCATAGGAAGTCCATACAGATACCAGCTTTGGACAGGGAAGATTGTGTGTCTGAAGAACATGTCCTTGGTGGTCCCAGCTCAACAACAAGTATGGTAGATGCTCCCACAAGCAAAGCAGACCAAATAGATACATGCTGTCAAATTATGGAGATGGAAAATGAGGAAAAGGCAATAGATCCATGCAAAACAGATGAGGTCATTTCAGGTCAGGTCTTCTGCATTCTCAGGTATGTAAAACAAATGTGTGCCTTGTCAATCACTCTTGGGTAATTAACCTATATGCAGTGTGAATCCCTAAAATGCATTTGTCTTGAAAGAAAAACTAGATATAGAGCAAATCATCATCTTCAGGATATAAAATTTTCACTTTAGCCAAGGTAGATCTTTCTGTTTACTGACTTTTCTTCAGTTGCCTGCAGTTACAGGAACTAATAACGTCAATGCAGTACAATTATTGAGTTTCTGCATTGCCCTGCCATTCATTATGCATATAAATACTTTAGGATGGATTGTCAGTAGCAAGAACTACGTACTCTTTGCTACTCCTTAGATATTGTAAATGTTGAGCATGCCAAACTTGCACCCATCCGTTTTACTAAATTCAAACACATAGTGAACTTCATTTGTGCACAGAGCATATATTATTTTGTTATTTACCATGTATGTTAGTATAGTACAGAGGAAAGCAACATGCAGGTCACACAGAGCCCTTGCCTTCCCACATTTGCCATCTCCAAGGGCCTTAGGGTGATGCAGCTGGAGGTTGATGGAGGAAGGGCCCAGCATCACAAAGGATTCACTCTACACATTGATCCAGAAATTAATGATATTTTTTGCCCAGCATATTGTGTAAACCCAGACTATATGTTGATCTGTTAATAATAATTAGTAATAATAACCCTGCAATAAAACCTTTAACATCATCAAACCAGAACATCTGCCTATCTTAGGTCCTTGGGAAGGACATGATAGGTGAGTAATAATGCCAAACCCAGGGTTGTACTGTCAACCCAGTCTAAACATCTGGTTGACTGTACAACCAATCATAATAATACAGTAGTAATTATATTTTACATCTTCAAGAGTTCAAGATGGTGTACATAGCATCCTTTCCTCATTTTCCACACAACAACCATCTTAGAAGGTAGTTGGACTAAGAGTAATTGGCCCAAAATCTTCTAGTGAGCTTCTGTGCCTGAGGGTGAAAGCATTCTCCCTGGTCCTGGTGCCAGAAAATCAAATTAATTCATAAGTCTTCGTTTAGTTAACAATAGTCTCAATAGTTAAACAAAATCAATGAAATATTTTAAGCTTTGAACAGATTCTGTTCCATGAAGTCAAAGTAAATATCGTCGACACATTTGCAAACTTAGAAGGTTTGGAAGTAATGTTGTAGCAGTCTTTTATTAATAGCAGTAACAACAGCACTTTGATTTATATACTGCTCCATAGTGCTTTAGCACCCTCTGAGCAGTTTACAATTAGGTTGCACCCAACAATCTGGGTCTGCATTTTACCGACCTCGGAAGTATGGAAGGCTAAGTCAACTTTGAATCAGTCAGAATCAAACTCCTGGTAGGGGGTCAGAGTTAGCCTGCAATATTACATTCTAACCACTGCACCACCACAGCTCTTACGACTATCTCATACAATGAATTAAATTATCTTAAGTGCTCATCCTTTTATTTTATTTATTATTTTGTCGCCAAATTGGCATCAGTTAATCAAAAGAAAGTATTGATGGACTATAGAGCACCTTGATTTTCCAGAAAAAGAAAAACACAGCATTTTATTACATTTAAATGCAGTTTATGTGCCACTCAATCTCCCATAAGGTTTTAAATAATTTAATATAGTTGGGTATAAATGCATACATGAAAGTACATGTATTTGTCTGTGAAGGACAAAAATACAATGAAAGGAGAAGGTGGAAATGTGGAATAAATTATTCTAGAAAAACATGATTGAGTAACTGGTTAGAGTCTGAACTGGCAGAATTCCATTTTCTCCATAGTTCTTAATATTTTACTTTTTTCATTAACTAGAAAAATATTGTATCCTCTCAACAGGACCAGAAAATTATTAAGGCAAATATCATTTTGGTGTCATCCTACATCTGGCAAAAGACGGTACCGACAGCATCGTGCTTCCAAAATGAATGAGAAAGAACTAGCTGAAGATACCCTAATGCCTATTAATCAACATTATCCCAGGGCCCTAGTATGGGTGAGCTTGTCCTTACTCAGAAAAGGAAATCCTGAATTACACACAATGATTTGCATTCCAGAAAAGGATGACTTGGTTCAGCTCAACAATGACCAGCATTTTTGTGGCCCTCAGGAACCTAAGCACAAGGACCAATTTAAAAACAAGCTGTGGAAACGGAAGGGAAGGACAAAGAAAGCGAAGGATGGGAAGGTAACAGAAAAGAGTGCCTTGAAAGAGGAAGACCTAGTTTTAGGGTTATGGCCTCACCCTCTACCAGATGTTGTATCTCACTGCTCCAGAGTTCTCTTAGGGTTTGTCACTCAAGGTGACTTCTCATTAGCCTCTGGCTGTGGTGAAGCTCTTGGCTTTGTAAGTCTGACAGGTTTGCTGCAAATGTTGATTGATCAGCCGGCAGACAAGAAGGGGCTTGTACTGTTGAGAAATCCAGCTTCATTACAGTACAGATTTGCTAGGCTTAGTGTTGAAGTTTAATTTGCCTTGAACTTCAATATAACATTTAAGGGTACTAGACACACACAGTTCCCCTCATTTAGAATCGAGCCTTCCAAAAACGAATGCCACCTTTGTTTATATGTAACACAAAACAGGCTTTAAAAACCTGTGTCCATGGTTGATTCAAATACCCATTTCCATTATTCAGGGGGGATATAAATTTTCTGAAAATGTATACATGCGTTTAAAAGTTGCTTTAAAAGTAACTGACATTCACTCTGTGTTTAAACAAGGGGTTCCTCCCCATTGCCTGAAATCGCTAGCTTTGACACTTTGGATAATATCCTTTTGAATATATTGCTAGAGCTGGCAGAAGATTATGGACTCCATGTAAGAGAATTCTACCCAAAAATAGCACTATGGTGTAATATTACTTTCCATGCTTTGTCTGAATCTGACAGGACATTGAATGAAACCAAAATTAATAAAGCTATGGACTGCTAACTGCATGAAGGATTGGGCTACCCATTTTAGCCTTGGCTGTTCTGAGCAAATTATACTTATGTAGTTATCGTCTATTTTGGAGAAGTCTTCATAATGTTTGAGAGAAGATAATTTGGCTTCTCTCTCAAACTTGTGCCGTTTTTCATGATTGGAAGGTGGAATTGCATTACTTTGTCTCAAAGGTGTACTGTTGTGATGGTAATGAGAAGTTCCATTGACCACTCAGCATATTAGAATGTTTTAAAGGCAATAAACATTCTTACAACAGAAGATTAGTGTTTGTGCTTGTGTCCATGTGCGTTGAATTTGAATTCTTATGTGAAGATAAATTGTGAAGTTTTCTTCTTCCTCCCAGGATGGCTCTGTTACTTGGTACAGAAACAGTTGAATTCCTTATGTGATTTCAGATTGTTGAATTCAGATCTTAAATAATATTTGAGTTTTTGTTTAAGATGTAGTAGAAGTACTAATAACATGCACTTGTGTCTGAAGATTTGAATCAAACCATAATGGAAGTAGTGGCATTGTTGCTTTTTAACTTCCAAAAAGAATGAAAGGAACCCTTCTATGATATTGGGAATTTAAGCAGGGGTGGGATTCAAAATTTTTAACAACTGGTTCTGTGGGTGTGGCTTAGGTGGTGGGCGTGGCTTGGTGATCATGTGACTGGGTGGACATGGCTTGGTTATGTTATTGGCTGGGTGTGGCCAACTCAATATCACTCACATCGAGGTATGCATCTCCTAGCCTGGCCTCTCATGACTGTGGGAATGCTGCAACAGTCGTAACTGTGAAAAATGGTCATTTGGTATTTTAAATTTTTTATCAGTTTTATATCTGTTAATTGTATATTCGGCCTCCAATTTAATCATTTTAAATTGCTTTTAATTGTATATACTGTTTCTGTTTTAGTTGGCTGTACACCGCCCCGAGTCCCTTTTTGGGAGAGGGGCGGTATAGAAATTTAATAAATAAATAAATAAGTAAGTAAGTAAGTAAGTAAGTCACTTTTTTCAGTGCATTGTAACTTTAAATGATCACTCCACACAAGCAAAGTACTAGCAAAGGAGGGGGAAAAAACTGCAGAGAAGTTCCTGAGACAAGAAGTCTAGTCCTGCCAAGAATGTAGTAAGGGTTAACGGAGAGGCAGTTTCTGTAAGCAACACCAGAATGTTTCCTTCCTGCCTTCCTTACAGTAATCCAGTAATTTCTTCTAACAACCGCTTCTCCAAACTGCCTAGAATGTTAACAACCGGTTCTAGCGAATAGGTGCAAACTGGTAGAATCCCACCCCTGAATTTAAGTCTTACTTGAATCATAAGCTTTATTTTATATTAAGATGAATAACAACACATATGCATGGACTCTTGGTTTTAAATATTTACATTCATTTTGATGGATTTTACTTTCTTCCCCTTGATCTTCCTTTGATGAAAGAGAGCCACTTTTTCAAACAATGTTCAGCTATTTTTTAGTATAATGCTGTAAGGACATGTTTTTTTCATTGACAACACAAATGTATGTTAAGACAGTACATGAAACAGATGTATCTTGTTCTCTATTTTAAGATTCTTGTTAAATTTTTATTGTATAAATAGCAGAATTTTTGTTTAAATAGCTAGCACCTTTTGTAAAAAGTTCAATTTTTTTTAAAAAAAAACAAGATAAGTAAGCTTCCAAGCTTTGAGCTTGAAAAAAACAGATTTACTTGTTTTCTCTAAGAGTTTGTAGTGATTTATATGGCCCTTGCCTTTTTTCTGTGTAGCAATAATTTGTTACAAGAGGAAAGATTGGCTGGATTCCAGTATTCTGCTAAGCCATAACAGCTTTGCTTGGTTTTGACTTCTGTGCTCTATAAATTGTGGTTTATTGCTAATTTTAGTGTGTGAACCTAGTCAGTTGTGCATTGATCAGTGAACCATGGTTTAGAAAGCATAATGTGTCTAACGTGTGAACCATTGAGTGATGGACTATTGGTTTAATGACAAAAAGTAGCTGAATTGCATTGTGAACATTTTGCCCAGATTTGAGGTTGGTTCCTCAAAATGTATTGGATTTCAATTTCTCCAATTTTCAAGCTGTTTCAGAATTAGGCTAATTTAAATCCCTCACATTCCAAAAGAGAATCAACTTGGGGAAGGCTGCTGTAGCATGCCTATATTCCATAAACTGAATCAGAGTTTTTACTGTTTGAGCTAAAGGTATTTGTTTCTTCATATTTTATTTGCAATTTTAAAAGATGTGCAGATATTTTAAATCACTTATATAATTTAAAACTGTGTTACAGATAGACTTTAAATGTAGGCCAAATTTTATAATCAAATAAATGCATTCTAGGAAGAAATTACTAAGTCTTTCTCAGAGTCTTATCTTTGCAATTTTCAATAAGCTTTTTAGTACAGTTATTATCTACTAATTAGCTGCTTTATTTTTAAGAAAAGTGTATTTTTCTAAGTAACCAACTTTTCTATTTGATTCATAGAAGGATATTTCTCCTTGTGATAAACCTGTCACAATTCTATAGACAATAATATAAATGAGAACAATAATTATACTAATTTAACATGCTTTGCATTAACAATACCATAGATAGTTGCCAGGTGATTGTTGGTAAAAACTAAACCTTTTTTTCCCCCTTTTTACAAAGGTGGCAAGAAGTGCCTTTCATGCATGTATAGTTAATTTTTTCCAGTGCTGAAACAGGCCACAAGGTGTCCCCATAGGAAAAACAATGCCCTACTACAATATTTTGCTTCTCATAAGTTTGTAGGCAAATGCATCAAAAAGATGTATGCAAATACATTTTTTAGAATACTTTAAAAGTGTGCTTCTTATGATAATAGTATTGCATTCAATTCATATTCCATATTTCATTTTACTCATTCATGGTTCTTTCCTTCCTTCTTTCAACTTAGGACATTTTTTTTTGGCATGTACTCAGAATAGTCTTGAGATGATAAATCAAGAGCAAGCAATCAGTTATTAGATTTTTCAATGTACTACCTTAAAGAGGGATTAAAATAATTTTCTAAGGCCTATTGCTAAGTTTTTCCCTTTTCCCTTAGCCAATTATCAGTGCAGGAATGGATGACTTGAAGTAAAGAAAACAGTGAAGGCGAGATAAACTTGTTTTCCCTGTTTCTCATATCTTTCCTATTCGATGCATTTATTCCGTTAGCTTACTTTCCCCAAAACTGTTCTTCTTCAAGTATGTTATAATTTATATCATCTCAAGCGAGCTTCCAGCCTGCTTTATACTTTTTCCTAATTGAAAAGTCTGGTTAAAGATATAGGGAAACAAGTTAATTCATGTAAACTTTTTTGTCCAAATGTTTTCTGCATTTTTATTGTAATTTAGTGCTGACTCACATTTTTGCAACCCAGATATGGTAGCCCTTTCTCTTTGATTCAAAAAGTTGATTCCAAAACGGATAAATATAAATATACAAGTGCTAAAATGTAATGATTTAAATCAGTAATAAATCAGTAATGATTTATAGATTTAGGCCAAGGAAGCTTAAATCTATACATATAAGGGAAAAAAGTATTTTTCTCTCCCTTGTGCATCTTAATTGTAAAATCTCTAGTAGTTGACATTAAGGATTCCCATTCTTTCAGACCACATAGCAAGATGATATGAATGTTTGTAGGTAAACTGTTGAGATTTCTTTTAAAAGGCATCTTTTTCTGGGCCTGACCATTAGCTCTGATCCCAGAAAAGTATATGTTTGAAGTAAGGATAAATGTATTTAAATTTCTTTAACTTTATTTTCCAAATGTTCTTTGAAAGCTGTTCAGAGTTTATTTTCTTTCTCCATAAAGTATATGCAATAATATAATTACAAACGCTATAAAGTTTCCAAACAACCATTAAGTGCACATCATTATTTTTAAAAAAATATTCAAAATCTTGTTTAATCCATTTTATAAAAAGTAAATCCTTAAAAGATATATTTAAAGCCATCGTAGAAAAATAGGATTTTAAAAACATAATAACTGGTAACATTACTGGAACATTATCAGATATATGTATGCATTCAATTAAAGATTAAAATACTAAAAAAAAAATCCAGCTAGGAAGAACTCTTGATTTGGAGCTGAGAAAAAAATTTCTTTGTGGTGAGGGATTTAAAAGTCTCATATCTCACTAAACATTTAACATGTAAGTTTATATGTGATTTCCATGTAAGGGAATTCATTCAGTTGGAAAATATTTTGCTATAACACAAGATCATCACTTGATTAAAATCTAAAAATGAAGACAAACATTTGAAATACCTGTGTTGAAACATCTGGATGTTCCTTTAACTGACAGTAATTTGAACATATGTATAGTTATTAGAACATTCAATAATCAATAGTAAAAAGATGCCCTTCTAGGCCCCGTATTGTTTTACTATGAATTTTAAGACTTGTTAATCAAAATTACTATATCCCTAGCAGAGTTTTATTTTCAACTGATATATAGGTAATGAGTTCAGCTGAGAGCCAAAATTGTTTTTCCCATGCAGAAGCATATGAATTCCTTAAAAATTAAAAAATCCAAGATTTTCATGTTTTAATTTGCCAGTAAATACCTGAACCTTTAAAAGAAAACTTGAAAAACAAATCAACAATCTATAGTAGTCTTTAAAAAAACTAAATAAACAGAACAAACAAACAAAGCTACTACTCCTAGAATAGCTGGATGAAATAAACTGAAAATAGAACTGAAGAAGCTTCTTGGATGAGAAGAGAAACATTTTCAAAAAACAAGAAGAAAGTTCAGTTGCCTTTTGCAAAAAACATGTTTGGAACATTCCAACATATTTGTGCCAGATTAGAAGAAACTATCCTGGATTAGCTTCCAGTCCCAATAAAGTGTTAAGATTTCTTTTTTGTCTTTTATCATTGGCACAGCTGATGGCTAAGACTTCAAAGAACTATTTTTAAAAACTGGCACCTCTTTTGCACTGGTTCCTTTAAAGTGAGGCATACTACATGATACTACAATGGACTTTAAGGCCAGAATATGATTGCAATGCACAGTTTAGACTGTCATGAACTGTGATCATGCACACATTGATTCTGAACTCGGCTTAATCAGATCAGTTTATCTGATTTGAATTTATGCTTTCTTTATTTGGAAGTTTTTTTTTTTTCTGGAGGTGTGCTAAGATCAGGATTAGTATGTGTTAGTATTTTCAAACATATTGTGACTTTCTAAAGACGTGACTGCCTTCTGTACTATTGCAGATTGTGGCGTTCTAGTCGGCTGCTAGATTAAAGAGTTAACAAAAGCTATAACTTCTTTCTGCAAGCCATTTTGTCAGCATATTAATTGTATCCAGGCTTTCTAAATACTTTCAGAGTGCAATAGCTCTTGTAAGTCAGTTGGCAAATATATCAAGGGTCTCAAAATTGTATCTCAAAAAATGTATCAAATTAGCTAAGAACTATAACCAGATCTTTCCAAAAGAAAGCAGATGAAAAAAAAGGCATGGGAACATTGAGGAAAGCCCAGGGAAGCAGTTCAACATATTCTGCAATCAGATTTTTAAAATCTACTTTTAATCCTACAGGAAGTATGCTGATTGTAGCTATAAGCAACCTTTT
Source organism: Bungarus multicinctus (assembly GCA_023653725.1). NCBI lineage: Eukaryota > Metazoa > Chordata > Lepidosauria > Squamata > Elapidae > Bungarus > Bungarus multicinctus. The sequence continues at coordinate 71,543,948 of CM042846.1, forward strand.
AAACCCATTTGTTGGCCCGTTATCCAGGGGGACTTGACTACTAATGTCAAATGCATGTGGAATCTGATTAGCTGAGTTGTCTTTATGAAATCTATTTGTTCGAGGTAATTTTGTACATTAATGGGAACAAGGGACTGGAAGTGCATCCATCCATTGCTTTCCATCCATGGGTTGCCATCTTCTGATGTACCAGAAGGACAGACATAAATAGTTAATGACTCTGATTTAACTCATTAGAGAGGAGCTCAAGGGATAGGTTCATGGACTAAATCATATCTCTTTCTCAATTCCCATCTTTCTTTACCGTTCTTGCAGATTAAAAAGAAAGTACCGCTGTGAAGTTGGTAGAGTCTATATTCTAATAAAATAGTAAGCAATAGTTTAATATAGTGTTGAGAGTAATGAAGCAATAGGTTAGTGATAGCATTGAGAATAATGCATGAACTCAGGTAAAGAATAATTATGACCAAAGAGAATTAGGATACCAGAAATTGGGGATTAGATTGGAGCAGTACATAAAGGTAACCATGTATGTAACATAATTTAAACAATGATTTTATATTTCCCATATGTCCATTGTTATCTAAGAAGGAATACCATCCCCAAAATGTCTTCACACAGGCAAAGCTTTGTTGAGAGACAATTATTAGGATTCTTACAAACCAACTTTTCCAGTTCAGTGCGCTACAACCACCTCTACTCCAGCGGCTGAATTCTTATTCTTTCTCTTCCTCCTGCCTCCCCCTTAATAATCTTGCATCTGGTCCATTTTTTTCCCTTGCATTTTTTCTTCTATTTGCACACCATATCTAATCTTGGGTTTGGCAATCATAATAATATGCATTTTTCCCCTCTTCCAACAAGCTGCAAAATAGCCTTAGACGGAAATAGGCTACATATATTTGGCTACTTATAACGGGCAATATGAACAAAACAACTTGTTCTAACTCTAACCTTGAAGGGAAGAAGAAGTAAATTAAGAATATGAAAATAGAGTCATTGGCCAACTTTCATACAAGACTTAGATATTTTGGAACTGAAGGAGGTTATCAGGCATGAAAGACCAAGTCCACACTGAAGGTTCAATTAAACTGATTTAATTGCATGGGAATCTTCTCAACTAATGGTTGGTACCTGCTTAGGGTTAGATAATGATCAAAGCACTCAAGGAGGAATAGACTTAGTTGTCTTGTGGCTGTTCCTCCTTCTAGGCTAATCCCCCATTCACTCTGCTTCCATGTTCTGCCACTCCTTCTACAGAGATGTTCCAGTATTCTATGTCTTGAGATTAGAAATTCTGAAAACTCAGTAATACCTCTGTAGGTCCATTTTGCAGGAAAAGTGTGCAAGAAAGGACTTTCTCCTCTTTGTTCAAGTTGCCAGCAAATTAGCAGGAATAAACAGGAATAAATCTACAAACTGGAAAGCCACTTTGGCCTTGTGATTAAGGCACCAGCCTAGAAACCAGGAGACTGTGAGTTCAATGAAAGCCAGGTGGGTGTCCTTGGGCCAGTCACTCTCTCTCAGTCCAACTCATCTCACAGGATTGTTGTGGAGAAAATAGGAGGAAGAAGGAGTATTAGATATGTTTGCCACCTTGAGTTGTTTATAAAAATAATAAAGATGGGTTACAAATTAAATAAATACAGTGGTTTTAGAATTATAGAACCATAAAAGTATAGTGTAAAACCAGAGGTTTTATAGTTAATAGGAGATTCTTTGCATTTTTAATTTGTAATTCACATTTGTCAGATACAAGTTTTATGGCATTTCCATAAACTGAGAAAATGCAATGAAACATGACTTCTAGCAACCATGTGCTTGAGCTTCCATAGGTACCTCTTGAATGAGACAGACCTGCACTCTGTATATTTTAACACTGAGATAAAATGCTTCTAGTTGTGGCTTGGTATTTGTTGTACATGGACAAAGTAGGCAGGTAGGCAGTTCATATATGTAATTTGTCTTAATCTTGAATAGTCTGAATGAACCAGCAAGTGTTACCAACACAGAACAAAAAAAAATTCTTTTGTTCCTCCTGATGCTTGTTTTTCATTGATATTTATCACAAAGCATCATTTTCCTTTAGGTTGCAAAGATTCCAAGTGATTACCTTGTTTGTCTTAAAGCTTTGCATGTTGCTAGATAGTAGATTATACCATAAGGTATCTACATACTCAATAATAATGCAAATATAAGCTTACAGGAACATCAAAGATCACTTACTCATGTGAGAATCAAGGATATAGCTTATTGATCTATTAGATTCAATAAGTCCCAGCAAGCCCCAGAAGAAAGAGACATGAACCAAAGTTTTCAGCTAGGATGGTTTCAAAATATACCAGAACTACTTGTAATCCTGCTGAGCCATTGCTAACTGTGAAAACATATTTTTGCAAAGTATGCCCTTGGATGGATAAGTTTAAAACAGGAAGAATGAAACTGTTGGAAATGAGGAACTGAAAGTAAGTTACACAAGTATTTAAGGAAAGTAACAGTTAGTGAAGTTGTGAAGCATGTATGTAGTTAGAAGAAAAGTATAAAGGATAGGGTTGGAGGTCAGCTCGGGCCCTTTGATTTATGGCAATCCTTGCAGGACCTGCTGTATGTCACTGGACCCCATTGCAATGGCTTATTAATGTAAGTCTATTACTGCTATTATATCTTTTATATCTATTCATTTCTTATGTTCCAAATTATTAGAAACAATAAACCTCTGATCTTAAAGTAAGAATTTTTGTTTGTGCTGCTGTCTGTTTCCAATTGATTTTTTTTTTAATGACACTAATGAGCATTCCTAGAAAAATAACAAAAAATATCAGGTCAATGGTCAAAATGATAAAACCATAAAAGAGTACAGGTAATCCTCAATTTACAGACACAGTTCCATTGACAATCAAGGCAGGCAGCTGACAAATGAGTTGTACCCACCCCTACCATTTTTGCCTTGGTAGTTAAGCAAATCAGTGCACTCGTTAAGTGAATCCTATGGTTGTTAAGCGAATCTGGCTTTCCCCTCCCCATTGACTGTCCTTGTTGGGCTGAATCATGGTCATAAGTCAAAGACTACCTGTATCTGTGTGACACCTTTCTTTCATGAACTCCCTTGGCTGCCGGTATACTTCCAGGTGCAATTGAAGGTATTGGTCACAGGAGACATCAGGCGGGGTTATTTGAGGTACATCTATCTTTCATAATCTCGGCCAGGCTGGCAGCAATAGTGCCATGTATTGGGGCTCAGAAGCACGCCTCATCTGTTGCAATGCCTGCCTTCTGGAATGAGATCCCCCCCTCTAAAATCTGTGTGGCTCCCATCCTGCTGGCATTCTGTAGAGCCCTTAGGACCTGGGTTTTCTCCAAGGCCTTTGATTACGTTGGATGGAGACCCTTGTTGGATGTGTTTTTGTTTCTGTGTGGAGTGACCAGATCTCATCTTGTTTTGTTTTGAACTGCATTTTTGTTCCTTACATTATGAGTATCCAGAGTTGGACGTTACCTGAATTTAAATAAATGAATAAATAGTCATGGTGGAGTCTTGGCATCAGTGTAGAGATCTACATACTAGGAAACCTGCTGCTTGCTAATATAGATGGTTTATCTACATCTGCTGCGGAATATGCAAAGTACTTCTTTATTATTGCATAAGCCTCAAAAACATGTAGATTTTAAATTCCCTGAAGGCCAGGAATGGTTTACTTTGAAAGGATAGATTTGATATAAGCCTTCTATTAGGAAAACAGGCTTTTTTAAAATTTAAAAGTGGAATTTTAATTGTGTGCTATATTTTATCTTGTAAAAATATCTCCATTTGGTTCTCTTTTTATTAACACAAATGCATCAATACTGCCTCTGGCTACATTGCTGAATAATATTGTAGATGAAGCAAACAGACAAACAGAACACACCAGAGCCATTTTTATTGCTAGAAGCCGCCAGGGAAAAGCCGCACTCAGGCAGTTCCATCATAACTTTTAAAGCAAAAGCATTAAAATACTTACTTGTCCCAGTTGTGCCTTAGAACTCTGGAGAAGGGCAATATTAGCATATGTAGATAGGCTTGTCTTGAAAATGAGGCAATGAAATATAGCAAAAGGTTTTTATTACCAACAAAGGTGTTCTACAACTGCTTTCCCTTCTGGTTTCTAAAGCTAATGGAGAGTCCAGTCCATGTTATAGATTCTTCATCTGCGACTTTTCCTAGAGCGTAGGGAGCACATCATCTCAAAAGAACTATATATTATGGTTTCAAAGAATAAAAGGTGCCTCAACCTGTTCTCCAGAAAGTATGTACATCATAACACCAATAAAAGAACAAAAGACATATGAACAACATATATTAACAGCAGTAATTGGGAGGGATCTAGGTGTTCTCGTAGATTACTACTTAAGTATGAGCCAGCAGTGTGCTGCAGCTGCCAAAAGGGCCAATGCAGTTTTAGGCTGCATAAACAGAGGAATAGCATCAAGATCATGAAAAATGATAATACCACTCTATAAAGCCACACTTGAATACCCTGTCCAATTCTGTTAACTACAATACATAAAAACCTTTGAGACTCTAGACCAAAAGTCTTCAAACTTGGCAAGTTTAAGACTTGTGGACTTCAACTCCCAGAATTTCTGAACTAACATGACTGGAGGAGGAATTTTGGGAGATGAAGTCCACAAGTCTTAAAGCGGTCAAGTTTGAAGACCCCTGCTCTAGAAAGAGTTTAAGGAACAGCAACAAAGATTAGTAGGGGATTGGAGGCTAAACTGTATGAGGAATGATTGCAGGAACTGGGAATGACTAAGTCTAACAAAGAGGAATGCAAGCCTATGTCCAGCTTGATAACAGTCTTCCAATATTTGAGGGGCCATTACAGAAAAGGGGAGGGTGTTTCAATCTGTTCTCCAAAGCATCTGAGGGCAAGTTAAGAAGTAAGAAATGGAAGCTTAACAAAGAGAGATTGTAGATTTTCCTAGAATTAAGGAGACATTTCAGTGAGAACAGTTAACCACAGGAACAGCTTACCTCCAAAGTTGTGGATGCCCCATCACTGGAATATTTTTTATGAGGAGATTGGACAGCCATTTGTCTGGAATGGCATAGATCTGCTTGAACTGGGGTTGGACTAGAACAGTGGTCTCCAACCAGTGGGCCGGGGACCACTGGTGGTCCACAAGAAAATGTTGGTGGTCCGCAGAGAAATATCACTCCCAAAGCACCCCCCCCAAAGCAATTAATCCGGGTTGCGCGGAAACACAAGGCTGTGCCGCCCACATCGCCTGCCGGAACACAAGGCTTGCGTCGCTTGCATTGCGAACAGCATGAGGTAGTGAGGGGAGGGGAGAATGGCGGAGGGGGGGATTAGCCCACCCGCCCCACATGCCTCGCCTGCCACCGGGCTGCTTCTTTCCGCTTCTTTCTTCTTCTGCTTTTGGCTGCACGCAAGGAAAGCAGCTAAAGTCTTTCTTTCTCTCACCCAATATCCGCCAGAATTGAGTCTTTGGGACCCTGCAAGGCATCCTGCTCCAAGAGGCTGTGCCGATGCAACAAGTCTCACAAAGACTCATTTCTGGCGGAGTTTGAGGGAGAGAAAGAAAGACTTCTGCTGCTTCTGCTGCTTTCCTTGCATGAAGCCAAAAGTCTCTCTCGCTCTCTTCCCCTGAGAACGGAGCTGGAGACGGTATCCTGCGATCCCAAATAAAGAATGATGGATCAGTAGGAAAACGGGGTGGGGAATTTTCCTGCAGACTTTTTTTTTGGATTTTTCCAGGGTCCCTGGTCCGTGGGATGTAAAATTATGAGTTTGGTGGTCCCTGACGTCCAAAAGGTTGGCAACCCCTGGACTAGAAGACTTCTAAGGTCCCTTTCCAGCTCTGTAACTTCTGAAATACTATGATGCATAGATTAGCATCAAGAAAGAACTGTGCATGTTACTAGTTGCTTGTTGTTTGGACATGCTGGTGTTATTACTGCCTTATTAATCTGGGCCAAGCCCAAATACACCCCTTTCAAGGCAATTATTTTCTTGTATTTCCTCATCTCCTTTTAATCAATAGCATTTAAAACAGATGGATAATAGTTAACCTCTCTTTTTCCAGAGAACATTGGGAAGGGTGGAGATCCCTTGATGTGGAAGCCACTGTGTTCCAAGGCCTGGAGATCAGTGGGGAGATCTGTTTTCCCTTCCCACTACTGTATTGCAAATAAATATTCTTATACTTGTCTCAGTGATGTACCACAGAAGCCGGAGACATGCTGGGGATAGTGAAGGTTCCCAGTACATTCAATTTGACTTCAAGCACCTTCAGAATATCAATAGAGGAGAACAGTAACTCCAGATGTTATGGTTGCTGCTATGAAATCTTTGGTGATGGATCTCCCGTTCCAACCAAAAAAATGCGAAGCATGTAATATTGTCTCAAATGTCCTTCCAGAACTAATAAGCAAAAGCAGATTTTAGGTCCTGGTCTCTTCAAGTGAGGGAGGGAAAAAATAAGGACCTCTTTAAAGGCTGCTGGCTGGATAATCAGTGGCAGCCTTGAATTCTCTTACCTTAGCATTGCGAACCAGCTCTGCTAGCCACCTATTATAGCTGGAGGGTTTTTTCCCAAAAAAGAAGGCCCTCTTAAACGCCCAGAGAAGGGAATAAAATCTTGTTTCACTTTGAGCTTTTAGTTACTGGTTCTGCCCCTAGTCCCTCTTTTCAAGAAGTGAAGGGAATGCACAGTGAGTTGCTGTACAGATCAGCTTACTCCTTTCGAGACAATGCTATGTTTCACATTTGAGTCTGCTTTGACTCCTTTTCATGAGTTTTCCTTTGTTGTAATTAAACTTGGCATCTATATTTGACACTCCCCTATCAGGCTTTTGAGGACCAGAATGCCTGCTCAAGCTTTCGGTGGCAGAGAATAACAATGTGGCTCCCATTATTTAGTCTCGCGTAGAGTTTTTGAAGACTGAGTAGATTATCCCCTACTGATCATTTTTTTAAATTCTATTTTTCCCCTCTGGAAATATATTTTACGGAGAGCTGGGAATACTAGTTAAATCTATGTAATAGAGAAGATGATAAATGTTCTCGCTTTGTGAATGGCCAAGAAATTAGAGTGTTTTTTTCCAGAAGCCTTTGTGTATATTTTTGAGCAGCTGTGATTTTAAAGATATTAAATAGGTTACCTTGGCTACTGCTTGGGATGAAATATCAAGACCAGGATCTGTGCAGATATTGGTACATGAGTGTAACCAGAAATTTTGTCTGAATCAAAGCATTTATTTGTTTGTAATACACAAATGGTCAATGGACTAGATTGATTTTAAAACCATGTGGCTTCCAACAGTGCTCTCTCTAGATCAGGAGTCTTCAAACTTGACAGCTTTAAAACTTGTGGACTTCAACTCCCAGAACTCCTCCTCCAGTGATGTTAGCTCAGAAACTCTGGGGGTTGAAGTCCACAAGTCTTACACTTGCCAAGTTGAAGACCCTTGCTCTAGATTGCTGTAAATCAGCTTTTGAAATGGTCAAAAACAACATCAGTAAACCATCTCTGGCATACTGATTTATCTGTAATTATTATGTTAACAGTCAAGCAAATTAACCATAATACTAGGTTGGATATAACATGTTTGCCTTGTGGGATATAAGAATAATTGCTTTTCTTGATTGCATTTATTACTAATTAAAGTTATTCTACTGCTGTTTAGTAAGGTTTCTTAGTGATTTACACTGTCCCTTCAGCTTTAAAATATTTTCATAGAATTGGCATTAAAATATTTGTTGTACTAAAATGGCTCCAAAAAGCATTTTAATAAAATTGCCCTGTTTGCACAAAGAACTGCAAGAGAAAGGAAGTAAAATATTGCTGTCCGTAATTGTGGATCTCTGATGTTTTTCTTCTGCTATTTCTGTCTTTTCTTTCCAGCAAAGTATCTTTTGATTGGTAGTATTAGAAGTGCCAGTCTGAAATTTGTAACAATATTTGATCTGTGTAAATGGAGTTTCTTGTGTGGATCAAAATTGGAATCTGTGCACCAAAACAAAAAGACCTGTGTTCTAATTCACCTTCTTCTAAACTGATGGTTCTTCTTAGTTTTATTCTCATTCAGAGCAGGAGGCACCAGCCTATTCTTTCTTAATCTTGAGAACAGAACTAGCTTGCAACAAGAATTGCCTGATTCTCAATAATTAAGTTTGTAAATACAGCAATTACATTAAGCGTGACCCCCTTGGTTCTCTCTGAGCTTGGTTGTTTGCTTATAGATGTTTCATTACCAAACTAGGTAAAGTCATATCTAGTTTGATAGCGTTATCTGGTTGGGTAATGAAATATCTGCAAGCAAACAATGAATCTCACCAAGACCTCCCTAGTTCAATTCTTCTATTAGAATTATCTGAAGATATGAGATACATAATAAAATATATGACAACTGCATATTATTGCATGGTTGTAGCAGAGATATTTTGAACATCATTGCTATAATGGTTGGAGCTTATGGGACTTCATCCCTCCAACATTATAATCAGTGGCGGGATTCAAATTTTTTTACTATCGGTTGTGTGGGCGTGGCTTAGTGGTTTCCCAGAACTGGTCAGAACCTGCCAAATACCACCTCTGATTATAATGTCATTGATATGCAGTATATGTAGAGTTTACATGAACGTAGTATATTTGTAATATTTATATTAAGGAAATTAACTTTGGTAAAGTGGCATAGGGAATATGTTCCATAATAAATACAAATTATTTCAGAACTAGGTAATATGGTTAACATTTCTATTTACGATACTCTTAGCATATTAGCAGACTTCAGAAGGATGTTATTTTGGGATAAATTATAGAGAACACTTTTGGAAGTGTAAAACTCTTGTCACTTTTTCAAAACTGCTACCATGGCCATATCACAAATTTACTGTTACCAGAGTTCAGCATCAAAACTCCAACTGACTGCGCAGTGGCAATAAGGAGTTTTCTGCATTGTTCTGTTACTCTCTGTGAGTGTTACTGCTTTTTGCAGCCAAGATCTGAAAATCCTGCTGTCTTTCAGAAGGCCAGCAGGGGACTCTGCTCCTCAGCCCATCCTGCTGGCCTTCTAAGAGATTCTTTATCAGCTCAGCTTACCTCTGGCACCAGGTTGCCAGCACTCGCCATTTTTTCTTCTCCAGGAGTGTCTCTGGAGTGTAAATGAAGCTTAATGGGACACCTGAAAATCAGTGGCTGAAGTTTTATTTTACAAGATTGTGTCAATAGATGGAAACTAATCAAGGGAGAAGCCGCCAAGAACTAAGGAGAAGTTTCTAACAGTGAGGACAATTAACCAGTGGAATGGCTTGCCTTCAGAAGTTGTGAGGGGAGGCTTTTAAGAAGAAACTGGACAGCCATTGGTCTGAAATGGTATCGGCAGGGGTGTCAAACTCGTGTCGTATTGTGACTTTCCCCCCCTTCGCTAAACCAGGCGTGAGCATGGCCAGCACGTGACGCTGCAAGTTTGCTAGCCCTTGTACTGGATCTCCTGCTTGCGCAGGGGATTTTTTTATTTTATTTTATTTATTTATTTTTATTTTATTTGGTTTGTCAATTGCTTACAAGATAATAGGTATAAGTAAAAACATAGTTATGAATACATGGATACATATAAGAAAAACAAAAAGAAACAATAGGACAGGGGCGGTAGGCACGTTGGTGCGCTTATGCACGCCCCCTACAGACCTCTTAGGAAAGGGGTGAGGTCAATAGTAGACAGTCTAAGGTTAAAGTTTTTGGGGTTTGGGGAAGAAACCACAGAGGCAGGTAGAGTATTCCAGACATTGAATTGAAGGTTGAATTAGAAGACCTCCAAGGTCCCTTATTATTCGATTTTCTCCTGTTTATTGGTTTATTTGCCATTTCAACAGCCTAAGGAATTCAATCAAATGGAGCAAGTAAGTATTGTAAGAGTACTCTGGTATAATGGGTGCTATGTTAGTCTGCCCAGTAGTAGCTCCTTCTCTTCTAAAGAAACTTAACATTCAATCTGGATTACTTTTCATCTAAATTCAACCAACACAGGGACTTCCTCTTTGCAACTATTGGGGACATCTAATTTTGTCCCCTTCTCCTTTCATGCTGAGAAGTAAGCTATCTTAAGCAAAGCAGCTCTGCAGGCATTTTGCAGGTGGGATACCTTTCCTGTCCATTCGCTTCCCATGCAAGGGCAGCACTTGTGGCCTCACAAAGGTACCCAAACCCACATTGAAAAAAAATCTTCAAGAGAGCTGGCCTGAAATGGACATTTGGCACTTACTTACTGATTAGCTTGCATTTCTAAAAATAAAACACTGAAGTAAAAGTCAATTTTTGGTCTCAGGCCAGAAACCAAATACAAGATAGATTAGTTTAGCAGCTTGGTTCACTACCTCAAGCTGCAAAGTGTGGGATATTCGTTCTCCCATTAGTCTATTTTTATTTGCCATATATTTTCTTAGGTTTTAGAATGGTGACTTGGGGAAAAGGAAGGAGAAGGAGAGAAGCAGGGGAATGCAAAAGCTGTTTGCTTTTGGCAATATTCAGACCCCCCTCTTCTGTTTTTGTTAGCAGGGGCAAAAACTCCACCAAGAGACCACAGGCCTTTGTGGAGAGAACAATAAATGGCACACCAGCAAATGGAGTTGAAAAGAATGCCAAGGTTGTCACTCCCCATCAGTGGTTTGGATGGATTTCCTCCTCTGAGAAACATTTCGAATGCTTGGGGCTAAATTGTGCACAGGCAACAGGTGGTTTGCTTTACCAAAGGGCATGTGTAATGCTTAAGTGAACAAGAGCCAAGTTCCAGCAGATGGGCTCTTGCTCACTCGGCTCTGTGGAAGGATATTTTTCATGTTATGTGTGGAAAAAAGAGCAGTAACCCTGGTTCACTGGAAGAGGTCTTGGTCACAAAAATAGCCATTAGCTAATGAGTCATCCCAATCAGAGTACAAAGCATCTAGGCTCCTTCTGGGATATATGCTAAGCTAGGTTTCATGCACATGAGAGCGGTTGGGAACTTAATCAGAGCAAGCATTATAGGAAGGGGGAGAACCAATTGCTGATTTAAATTATTTGCATTGTAATCCCGTTGATTTCCTTGAACTTTCAGTAATGTGTGTTTAGGATTGAAGACGCAGGCTCCTAATCCACTTGGAGATGGGAATGCTAGCTATCTTCCTGCATCCATTCCCTTGGTAGTGGTGGTGCTCCTGTTATTAATAAGCCCGTAATATCACAACCTGTTATTAATTTGCATTACTTTTATATCCCGGCCTTCTTCTGGGAATTCATTAGTTTTCTACTTATTTTATCCCTCCACAACAAACTTGTGAGGGCCAAAGTCCACCCTGGTGTTCTCCATAGACACATGTGGATATGTTCCGGCATATCCCGGGTTCCCATCCTATACTTTAATCCCTACATCACTGGCTTCCCAATGCTGCTTTTTTTTTTAACTCGGTTCTTGAAATGCCAAGTGTGAACATGAGCCAGGAAAAGGTTTTGCTCCCCTTGATGACACAGCTGGCAAACCATAGTCCAGGATGAGACAATGATGAGCATCAAAATGAAATGATGGTGAGCTCAAGATTGCAAGAGAGAGCCTGGTTAGCTGGCTTGTGACGTTGTGATGACCGTGGAAGTACTCCGGGCATGCAAATATGATGCACATATCGATGTCTATTTGAGTGGAAAGCAAATGAACAAAATTGATTGATAGGTCGGCGAGGATATACAGGGACATTGGTTGAAGCAACCTCAAATCAAAATCATTTTTTTTATAGTCATAGTCTTAAAAATGATGAGGTAGAGTTAAAAAATTGAGAGGTACATCATAATCTAAAATTTAAAACTAAAAAATATAAAACAAAAATGTAGTAAAAACTATGTAGAGAAACAAATGTAAAATAGTCTAAAAAAAAGGGGTAGCAGCATTAAAAGAGTGAAGGAAACCATAAAGTTTAGTATGTGACATATATATCAAATTACAGAGCATTCTCTTATGACGAACTAGGTGTTCATTTAGCCTGGTTTATGGCACCAGCCGTCATCTGACAGAGGGGTCGCCAACCTTTTGAACCTCATGGACCACCAAACTCATAATTTTAAATCCCACGGACCACTAATATGAATTTTGACTGACGGTGGCTTGCTGACATCGGTGGGAAAGTCAGTCCCATATTCCAGAGCTGCAGTAGTCACAGGACTGGTCCTTTGGTCATCCCAGAGTAGCTGCTCCTCCACCTGGGTGCACAGGCCTGCCATGGACTGAAGGAGCTGCTCCGGGATGACCAAAGGGCCAGTCTTGTGACTACTGCAGTTCTGGAATATCGGATCGACTTCCCACCAACATCAGAAAGCCACTGTAGGGCGGATTTCCCTCCTCCGCCATTGGTCTTACGTTCCAGCTCGCGTGGTTCTACTTAAGGTAAGACTTGCGCTTAGCCGAAGGGTGGGGGCCAGCAGGTGGGTGGGCCATGTGGATGGCGCAGCCTTGTGTTCCTGTGCAGCGTGGATTAATTGCTTTGGTGTTGACATTTCTCTGTGGACTACCAAAATATTCTCACGGACCACCAGTGGTTCTTGGCACACTGGTTGGCAACCATTGATCTGACAGATTTTAAAGGCTGCTGTGTGGAACCTAGCAACATTTTGTGTTATAGCAGGATTAGCATCTGAATGTAACAGGGAAGTATAGAATTGCTGTTTGTGCCCAGAGTATTGGTGCAGTAATGGTGAAATGAGGCTAGTACAGATGGTTCTGTAACACAGGCACTGGAAAAACACATGCTCTGTGGTTTCTATATGTCAGGAGCCTTGTCTCTCCAGGTAGGGAACCTTCCAGAGGTGGTATTTAGCCAGTTCTGGCCAGTTCTGGAGAACCGGTAGTGGAAATTTTGAGTAGTTCAGAGAACCGGTAAATACCACCTCTGACTGGCCCAGCCCCCATCTATTCTCTGCCTCCTGAGTCCCAGCTGATCGGCTGGGTCTTCTTTTGTTGCCCTGCACAGGAGAATGGAACTGGAAAGCAGTGGGGTGGTGAGGGACTGGGGATTTTACAATATCCTTCCCCTGGCACACCCACCAAGCCACTCCATGCCCACCAAGCCATGCCCACAGAACTGGTAGTAAAAAAAAATTGAATACCACCACTGGATCCTTCTTATATCAGCCTTCAAGGACAGCTAAGGGGAAGAGCATGTCATTAGGCCCTCTGGTATCTAGATACTTTGAGATTACTTAAGTATACCATGGGGAGGTGGGAGAATATTATTGGATTCACTGGCAATTAAGACTGGGAATCTGGCTAAATCTGATGGGCACTCTGTGTCTGCTACACCTTGTTAATGAATACTTTGGTCTGATCATATCCCATTCTGAGTAGAAAACTGGAGAAAAATCCAAGGACAAGATTCTAGTTGCCATTGCCTCTTTCCATATGGACAAAAAAATCATCACTCATAATTAGTGCACCTAATGCAGCAAGGCTAAAGGGGCAAAAAGGATAATCTGAGCCAATAATTGAGTATGGTTACCCACACTCTAGCTTTCACTTTCATGAGGCCTATTCCTAGTCTCAGGGTGGCATTAGAGACACATTCTGGGTCTTAACTGGCTGGTCTTAGATATTTGGATTGTACAAGTTCTAATTATGCAATTAGAGAAGAGCTCCAGCTGAACACCTTAAAGAAGAGCTATTGGGTTGGCCTTGAAGAATTTGAAAACTGCAGGTATACAGTGGCCACCTCTTGTCTAAAGGAATTTAAGAAGGGTTGATGAGCTTCTCTGTGCATTTTCAGCAATGCAGTCCCCATAGGCCAGGGGTCTTCAAACTTGGCAGCTTTTAAGACTTGTGGACTTCAACTCCCAGAATTCCTCCTCCAGTCATGTTAGCTCGCGAATTCTAGGAGTTGAAGTCCACAAGTCTTAAAGTTGCCAAGTTTGAAGACCCTTGCTGTAAGCTTTCCTACTGCCAGCAGAATGAAGGATGACTCCCAGATATTTAAAACAGGAGATCTGTTCAATCTTGTGCCCATCTATGCTGCTTGAGTCGCTTAAAGCAACATCTGTCATCTGCTTTTTTGCTGCATCCCAACTGATAAATCTAACTGAAACAATCTGTATCCATAAATACAATCAATTATGCATGAATTAGGTAGAAAAAAATGTTCACAGGAATAAAGCATGAAACACGAAGAAAAACTTAGGGATGCTTATTTGTCAAAATTAGTCAAGGTACCAGGTTATCCTTTAGCTGTTTTTGAACAAAGGTAATTTGGATAAAAAATGATAGCATCAAAACTCTGTAGCTGTACATTAACATAGGAAAGAGTGTTACATATTTGAATAATCTACCACGTTGTAACTTTCTCCTTTGGGAGAGGTTTAGCTATGAAAAAGGTAAGAGGAATAATCAGCCACAGGTAAATTATGCCTGTAAATTAATAAGAGCGATCTGCTGACATGCCCCTCTCCAGGGGATCTATCTCTGACAGAGTAGATCGATGTTATGAGCTGACCCTGCCTCTAGGTGATCCACCTGTTGTTCTTGATCCCCCTTTCCCTGAAACCCTTGGGGAGGCATGTTGGGAAAGGTAGAAAATTCCCCTTGGGGATGTACCTGAGGAATGTGTGGGTCCATCTCGATGAGTGACTGGCCTGAATGAGATTCGCATTCTAAGATAGTGGATTGTCTTCTGGCCCATACCGACTGCTGAACGCCAGCTGCAATCCCCTGTCTTATCGCTAGTTCCATCCATGCCCTCATCCTGGATGGCATATCCTCAGGGATGGAATGATCTTGGCGGAGGCCGGTCGTCGTTGGAGTAAATGTGGCCTCAGAGGCCCGCCGTGGTGCGGCTGCTGTGGATGAGGTACCGAGCGGAGGCTGCCTGACAGTACTCTGGATAGAAGGGAAAGATCCAGGGGAAGGAAGCGGGAGTGTATGGGCCTGGATGTTGCAAGTGGGAGATGGGGCTGGTGAAGTCCGGTCTGTCTCCCTCATACGCTTGTTCAGTTGTTTCTCTATAGCCTGATGGTGTCTATGATTGACAATTCTCCCGTTCCTTGTGAAAATAATTTGAGCGCTGGCTATTATCAGACAATAATCAAGTTTTAATTTTTGCAGAGCAAGCTGCTTGACATAGCCATGGCCTCCCTCATTATCTGAGAGATTTATTGTATGACATCAGTGCAAAAAGGTAAGTCAGTAACCTTGAGCTGGTTATCCAACAGAGCACAGCTGAAGCCAATTTGGTGCCCTTCAGATGTGCTTGGATTCTGGACCAATTCCCAGCCCAAATTCTAGTTACTGAAACCCAACACATCTGAAGGCACCACTTTGGGCAAAGCACGCAAAGCATAATTAGAGCAAATATCCAGACTTGGATGATAATTTATTCAGACCTTTAAGCCATACTCCCAATTTATTGTGTGTGTATGTGCATGTCCATGCATTTATATACACAATTGGTCAGTTTTGTAAATGACAATCTATTGGTGCTAAAAGATTGCAGTATATTTGCAAACTGGGAAATAATTGAGAAAATGACTGAATAGTTGGCTTGACAGTGAATATGGTCTGCTGCAGTTTTAATGCTTGTGGGAAGTGGCACATGGCCTCTGCTTCGGTGATTAAGCCAAGCCCTAAATTCCTCTAAGTCCCATTAGGGGGGGAAAAACTGAGTGTATTCGGCTTAGTTACCAACATCTGTATATTTACTTGCCAATTTTGAAGTTACAAAGTTCAGTTCCTGGAACATGCATCAGCTGCTTGAGTTGAATCTACTTGCTGCTATAGTGTTTGTCCACCGCTATTGATGAGCACATAATTGGAACAAAAACCACTACCAAGAAGAGCTGTAAATAGTTTTGCAAATTGCATAATACACTTCAATAATGTAGGAGGCAAAAAAGTGTTGCTGAAAGTCCTTTTAAATACTAAATTCTAAATACTATAAGGCAGGGGTATCAAACTCACGTCGTGATGGTGTTGTCGTGACGTATTGTGATTCCCCCCTTCGCTAAACATGGATGGGCATGGCCAGTGTGTGATGCATCCGGCCTGTGGACTGGGAGTTTGTCAGCCCTGCTCTAAGGCATTGTTCTTCAACCTTGGCCACTTGAAGATGTGTGGACTTCAACTCCCAGAATTCCCCAGCCAGTCATGCGGGCTGGAGAATTGTGGGAGTTGAAGTCCACACATCTTCAAGTGGCCAACTTTAGGAAACACTGTAAGGTAAACTAGAATAGCACTGAGAAATAGGTCTGCTTTATTTCATTTGACATAACTTTTAAACTGCAATTAGCTGATGAATTGCACTGCAGCAGAAACATGTATTCTTGCCAACATAAGCTCGGATGTGATTTTTGACTTACTCTTTTCCCATTACTTTCATGAAATGGCAGTCCACAAGACCTTTTGCACGACTCTAGCAATTGGAAACCTTGTGGCTAATTTATCTAAGCCCAAGAATTGCAAACAATAAGGAGTATAATTAATGGCCTAAGGCAGGGCTGTCAAACTCCCGGCCCACAGGCTGGATGAGTCATGCGCTGGCCACACCCACGCTCGGGTTAGCGAAGGGGGGGAAGTCCCGATATGTCACATGATGCCGCCATGACAACGTGAGTTTGACACCCCTGGCCTAAGGGATATACCCAATTCAAATTTGACAGGCTGCTCTTGCAAGCAGCATTGCTGGCTTGCACAGCAGTGTATGATAGTCAAGGGATTCTGGAAGATTATGAGAAAAAACTCAGGAGCTGTGAGGATATAATGATCTGATACATAATTAGCAGAAGAGAGAAGTGTAGTGAATGCAAAAACATATAAATGGAAGATTTAAAAAACATATTTTCTTTTTATTCTTTGGTTGGAGACTTGAGAGAGATACTTTCTTTATATAAAGAACCATAGGATGGGTTATTTGAATCTGGCTGTATTGTGCTGCTCTTCTTCCCTGTGGGATTAAAACAACAATAAAAATACTTGGAGCAAATATGATAAATCAAATCCAACATGTTTAATTACGTTCCTTCTAAAAAGCTTCTCACTATAGGCTTCACTTTGTTTTGCTGTAATAGAGAATGGCAACGGGATGGAAATAATTCAAGATTTTGTTTTAAAAAGTGCATTGGCAATACGAAAAGAAATTAAGTGAAAAGTAATTTTTATTAAAGATGATTTGAAGAGGTATCTGATGTGGTTTTTCTCTTCAACCCTCCCGCTAATGGTTGTTTTTCAGCTGTGAGAGTAGGAATGACAGACAAAATATTTCCAGACTCTGACTTACCAGGAATGTGTTCATAGTCTATATAAAATGTTGTCAAATGTTCCTTGCTTCTGTTCTGGGATATTATAGAAATGCCAATAAATGTCAGAGAACACCTGCAAAAGAGTGGTCAAACTTGTGACTTTCATGCAATAACAACTGGCTGTCTACCAGATGTTTTGGTCCACATCCCCCACAAGTCTATTGGCCATGCTGGCTGGGAGTGATGGGACATGAAGCCCCAAATCAATGGAGCTTATTATGGGCTTCTCTCTGTTGCTGAAAGATTTGGAAGCCAAGTTTTTCTAGGCCACGTAGGGTAGAAACTAGGATAAAGCTAACATTACTTCAAACAACAATGGAAGCCTTCAAACAACAATGGGCCGAATGCAGTTAATTTACAATACAACTCAAGTCATATCTGTTCTTCTCATATCACCAAAACAGGGCAAGACTGTTTTGTATAACTGAAGTACACTTGCTGTTGCTGGTAAGCTCAAAAAGCTCTTAAACCTTCTTTTCTCAGAGATGCACTTTTAAAAAGCGAACTGCATGTGGTCCTTGATTTATGACCAATAATTTAGTGACTGTTCAATTACAGCACGGGGGTCAAACTTGCAGCATTATATTGCCATCATGTGATATTTCGTGACGTTTTTCCCCTTTATGGAGCTGGGGTGTCTGTGGCCTGCCTGTGATGCATCTGGTCTGTGGGCGCCAGTTTGATACCCCTGAGTTACAGCAAACCT
Source organism: Bungarus multicinctus (assembly GCA_023653725.1). NCBI lineage: Eukaryota > Metazoa > Chordata > Lepidosauria > Squamata > Elapidae > Bungarus > Bungarus multicinctus. The sequence goes on from CM042846.1 coordinate 71,561,958, forward strand.
CCTCAAAGCTACTTGTGATACTGCTTTAAAGTTCTGACAACTGTCCCTCTTATGGTCATGTGATCACATTTTGGGTGCTTGGCAATCAGCCTGCAGTTACAGCATCTGCAGTGACGTGACCACAATTTTTGGATTTTTTTGGCCGGAAACCAGGGTTTGCCTCTGGTTTTCCCTGAAAAAAGACTCCTCAGATATAATAGGTTTGCTTAAAGACATTAACAGCATTCACTTGACCATCACAAAAAAGGTCACAACATTGGGCGCAGTTACATGGCAGTCTACTTAACAACCATGAAGACTTAACAACCACAATTCTCGACTCAATTATGGTCATAAGCCGAGGACTACCTGCAACTGGTTAAGCTAATGGAGTTTCACCTCTGAGGAACACTGGATATGGTAAGAAGCGGCTCAAAGATGGAAAAGTTGTACTGAGTAGCTTTTATGTGATTTTTGGTTTTGTTTTACTATGATTTTTTTGTGTTTTGGCTTTTTCTAAACCACAATTGCTGAATTATTCTGGATTTGAGAAACATACTTTGCTGGATATTGTTCTGGAGCCCTTGCCCTTTGCTGTGAAATTACAAGGGGCAAGTAGCCAGAGTCTCTTTTAAGAAAATCTTTTGGCTTCTACAGCAATATCTTTAGGAGGCTAAGCTTTAAAAATATACATCTCCCTGGTAGTTCAATAATTTGCTTTTTGCTTTATGTGTCATTATTAGTGATTTTAATATATTTTATTCACATTTATCTTTCCTGTTATTTATTAATGTATCCTAAATAGTTTGTAATGCTTAGCCTGCCCAGTTTAATTGATGGATGAAAACTCCCATTCATACATGGAATTAAAACTGAATGAAATAAAACCCACATGTGATCCTTATTAAAGCTGTCCTCTAGCGTGAGAAGCTGTAGTCAGAAAAGCCAAGCCCAGATTACCCTCTGTAACTATAGACTGACTTGAACCATTATGTTGAATTTGTTGCATCTTTGTTCTTCCTCTTAACATAGTTAAGAACTTGAGTGTAATTTTGGAAGTAAATTACTTACCCAAACAGAGACATGAAACTACTCAGGAAGCCTGCACCTTGGAACTCGTGATAAAACATGGCTCCTTGGATTGAGACAAAACCCAAAACAGCATTGCTTGAGTACAACCAGTTACATTTGAAAGCAATGACATTTCCTCTAGCTTTAATCAACAAAACAAATATCTCTCTCTCTATTATCCATCATGATGGTGATGAAAAAATAACTTTGCAAAGAATGCACACATTTGTATAACTTTTGCAGTGCCCTCGTCTGTCACATTTGCCATTTTACTCAGTTTCTCCGTCAGTCGAATTCCAGAAACTTCCCTCTCAACCAACTGTTTGGTATTGTAGCCTTTGGGTGTAAAACAAAACCTGAAGTAAAATCATAATCACAGCTGTGGTCATGTGATTTTCATTTAACAACCACTTTGCTTAATGACTGTTGCCAGTCCCAGTTGTGATCACTAAATGAGAACTACTTGTATCTATTTCAGATCCCAAAAGGTACTTTCTATCACTATTATACTTCTGTATTCATGCAGGAAATGTGTTAATTTTCTTATTCCATCTGGAAATGAAAATTATGGGAATATCATCTGGAGAATGGTGTTTTCTACCATAGAAGAGGTGGTTGCAAGACTGTCCAGCTCAAAATTTTTCACATGTGAAGAATGCACATTATCTTCTATTATGGGGATTCAGAATAAGGAATAGAGAAAAGAACCAAAACAAGACAACAGTCAGATAAAGGAAAGTTGAGTCTGAGGAAGAAATATAATTTGAAAAAACATCTTAGACTTAACTTTTTCTAGTTCTCCATTTTAGCTAATGCAGGGCACAAATTGAACAGTGCAGATTAGGCCATAAAATCTAACTGTGTACTATCACAATTAGTAAAACTATCACACTATTGGTAAAACTATCATTTTAAATATTAGTAAGCCAAAAACACAACCTTATTTCTACAGGTCTGTAATTGCTGATATAAGATAAATACAGTTTAAAAAAAACTCTCCAAAATAACAAGGAATTTCAAATGTGCCAGAAACTCCAAGCTCTCTTATTCATTAGAGCCTCACCTGGCAGTCATCTAGCTCCCTCCCCTCCCCACCACAAGATGGCAGCAAAGCAGTTAGGGGTTTCTACACCTCTGGACCAAATTGTTAAAAGACTTTCAGCTCATTCACGCTTAGAATGCTGTACATTTAAAAAATAGTACAATAGCATTTTGAACTGATTTTAAAAACATGAAATAGACAATAAATTTAATAAACTGGTCTTTTTTTAAAAAGAGATAATTAAAAGGAATATTCTCAGCTTGAGCAAATGACAATAAGGTTCTATCCTGACATTAAAAGTCCGATTGATTATATTTAATTCAATAAATTAAAAAAGTTTTAATTGCCATGATACACTTTGTGCTGATTACACAAATCAGGAGCTTCCTAATGAGTTTATAATCATGCAATTTCTCTGCCTTGTTCACAGACTACTTGATAGCCATTTAGAATCATTTGATGTTCTGCCTTAATTTGGTAGTGCAGTACCAATGCTAAATTTCAGATGACCAGTGTTATAGAATGCAGATGGAAGAATGCCCGAGCCAGAGCAATGACTATGGTTAAGTGAGAACATATGTTTACCTTTATGGCTTATGGGTGGTTGCTTTTTTGGCTATTTATCAGTGGCACCCCTTAGGAAAGGTGTAAAAATAAATAAATCAAGATACGGTCTCAACAGGATGGCTCTGCTTTTGTGGCCACAAGAGACATGTGGACTTTACTCTCCCTGCCCCGCACACCCAATGCCACCATACTATTGCTATTTGCAAGGCACAACGTAGCTAGCAAGGACACATGAAACAAATGAAGCCTTTCCAAGTGTTAGCTCTTCTGCAAAAAAACCCTCTTGTTATCAGCCATTCCTTGACAGTAATGATAACAACTTCCCAATAACAAATATGGCCATGCATACACTATACTTAAATTGATTTTAAAAATATTGACACTTTATGCAACTCAAATTCAGTGTGAATTTAAGAGTTGGCCCAGAAGCACAGAGAATCAAATTCTCCATTTGGTTACATCATTACAGCTGTTTGGGGGTAAATATTTCCTCTGGATCAAGTAACAGAGAGCAATTTTAACCCAGCTGCTGAATCAATCTGTATTTTCAAACTTTTAAAGCTCCAAATAAGTAATCCATATAAAATAATGGAATTCCTGAATGGAAATCTCTTGAACAACCAATGACTGAACAAACCCCAGAGTGTGTTAAAGGGATAATAAAATTTAGTGTAAGAATAACTTTTTGGCTCACTGAAAATGTAGTATATTGGTCCCATTTTGCTCGCTTCTGTCTTACCTCAGCACACAGTGCTTGGGAACTGGAGTCTCTTTTCAACATATCCACTTCACATCATCCAGGATAAATGTAAGTAACTTAAAATGACCTTGGATTCATTCTAATTCCTTCATCTTGGCCTTACAAGTATAGCATGTTGAAATAGAATACGGCTGCTTCAGTACCTGGTTGGCTGGCAATTGCTTTAGTGCTGAAATTAGTTCAGCAGGTAAGGGAATGGGAAAACTACAATGTGTATTAGAAAAACATCCATTGTGTGTCAGTGCAAATACTTGTAATAAACCAATAAAGCAAGACAAGGGGAAACCATCGGTGCTGAGAAAATTATATTCAGATTTTTGTGGCCAATGAATCAATTGTCTTATTCAAAATGGATCTTCAGACATTAGACATGTTCCAGAAACAAATAATCCTTAAGGCACCAAAAATGGCAGAGATAAGTATAGTCTTTAATGGATGATGATGATGATTGTAATTTAAGAAATGCTTATGTTTGATTGCAATCACATCCTCAATGGGAATTGTTTATCATTAGGACAGGTGGGAGAGAGAGAGAGAGATCCCAGGTATTTGAGGGAATCCAGGCCATGAATACTGTGACAATGCACAAGGGGACATACTCAGGGATGGGATGCAGGGGGTTTGCAGGGGTCCAGGAGAAACCCTAGCTAAGATTCTGTGCAGTTCAGAGAATCCCCAAATCCCACTCTTAGCTGACCCCACCCACCCCTCCCCTCCCTTCCAGGAGTCCCCATATGGCCTATTTTGGATGCAGGTAAGTGTAGAGCATGTGTGGAGGCTTGGGGAGGGTGAAAAATGGGCTTCGTGGAAGTTCGTGAAGGCTGGAAATGGGCCCATTTCCGGCTTCCAGTGAGCCTCTGGTGCCCTGGGAGGCTGTTTTTGCCCACCCAGAGGCTTGAGGAAAGCCTCCTGAGTCTGGGGAGGGCAAAAATACCTCCCCCCCATGGTGCAGGAGGCTGACTAGGCCATGGCCACGCCCACCCAGCAACTGGCAGAAAACCCTTTGCTAAAAGTTTTGAAGTCGACCCCTGGACATACTGGAGCAAACCTCACTTTTATTTTTACCTTCCCAGGTTCTGTGTTGAAACAAGCCATTCTTTCCTAGCGTAGAGATAGTGTTGAAGATAATTTTTATTTCTAGTGCAACAATACCCTCAGTGTTCTAATCAGATTTCAGCCAATCATTTTGGGGGAAACTTTATGGTAAGAGCCCAACATCTTTTGAAACATGAGGTTTTCCATCTTCCCTTATTACTTTTTTTTAAATACTATTCATTAATTTGCTTTCATCAAAGTTAATGAGCAAACCTGGGAACTGGGCCTGCTTTTATCAACCCTGTGCCTCTGCTTTCTACTGATTGAACAAGCTTCTCCAACTTTTGCCCTTGATATTAATGAGTCTATAGCTCCCATTCCCACTAAGCAATACATAGTATGATAGACTTGCGGGGCTGGCACGTTGTGCAACAAGTTCATATAGTGTAATAAGATTGGGACTGGGTTAGGGACTTCTGTCCTCACTGTGAGTTGTGTTGGGGGGGTATGCACGAAGGTAGGCTCAGCCAATCTCATTGTACATATGTTGTACTCTGGCAATAAAGGTAATAATAAGTAATGCTTGGGAATTAAAGGAGTTATAGTCCCAAAGTGCCTGGAGGACTTGAAATTGTGGGAAAGGATGCTATATAAGAGTCCATGATTCCACAAAACCCCAAGCACAAGGTCTACTTTCTTAGTCTCACTGTCAACTAAAACGATACTCCTTTGGTCCTTTTAGCTGCCAGAAAAAAGGAATGGGGGAAAACAAGGCATTCTTGAAATGCCTAGATAAATCACGTCGGCAGCCCAAAGTTGTCGGAACATAAGAAGGTTATTGGAGAGCATGATGGATGACTCTTGGAGATGGATGTGTCTCATTGGAGAAGCCACATCCAGGAGGTGGGGGGAAGACCAGGGTCAAGGGGGAAATGTATGATGTAATTTAGTATCGGCTGCACCCAGCCACACACCAACATGGCAATTTCTAATAAACCAAATTTCTTTTTCTGAGATGTGGCTAGAGACTTTTGACTTGAATGAAGGTGGATTTGTTGGAGCCCTGACATTCACATTTGGTGGAAAAGGGGAAAACAAAGATTGATGCCTTTATTTGATCAACATTTACCTGCAAGGATAGAACTAAGAGTAGAGAGCACATAGTTCAGTGGAATGACTTGTGCTGAACCGTAGATCTCCATTGCTTGATTCAAGAACCTGTAAGAAGAATGTCTTATGTAACATAAATAAGAATTTAAAGCCCAAGATATAATTCTTACATTTTTAGGAATTTCAACACTTCTTCCCTAGCAAAAACGTTGTATTTTGAAATAAACTCATCCTGTACTACATATATTTAATTAAAAATAATAACAATGTGGCAGATGACAGCACCTAGCTAATCTTGGCTGATCTTGAAAAAGCCAATGCTTAGCATCTGGATAGGAGGCTACCTGGAAATGCCCAAAAATGTACATTAGATTGGGGGTGGGGAAACGGATTACCAATAAATTTTTGTCTACGCAACCCTCAGATATAATTAAGGGAGATTTTCATTTAGTAATGTAGATAAAAACCATCATGAGTTCTATTTCCCCCCATATCTATAGGGATATTTTATGTTATTAGGTATTGGGCATTGCCTGAATGTAAATGTTGAAACAGGTAGTCCTCTACTTACAACCACAATTGAATCTAACATTTCCATTGCTAAGCAAGAAGTTGTTAACTGAGTTTTGCCGCATTTTACAACCTTTCTTGCCATAGTTGTTAAGTAAATCACTGCAGTTGTTAAGTTAATAACACAATTGTTAAGTGAACCTAGCTTCCTCATTTACTTTGCTTTTCAGAAGTTGCAAAAAGATGACTCCGGGACCTTGCAACTGTCATAAATATATGCCATCATTTACAAATTTAAAATAAGAAAACTGAAAAGATCAATTGCAGAGGTTGGGTATCTTTTCAGCTGACTCGGTTCCATTATAAACAAAGTTATTAATAAGGCCCAAAGAAATTGACTTGATAGACTAACAACTGACCCAGATCAGACAATTCCCTGGATCAACATTTATTTTGATGTTTCTGACCTCTTTGACTATATGGTTATTTTTCTATCTATTCAAAAGTTACAGGATCTTCCAAGCAGCTGTTTACATATTTGAAAACAAAGATAATTCACTCTTTAAAAGCATGGAAAGGCTATTAAAAAATCTCTAAATGCTTCCAGCTAGCAATTTCAACTGTGAGAAACAAAGTTACATAAAAGAGTTGATGTCAAAGCAAGATCTGGAAGAAAATATTTGCTACCACTGCCTGAAAATGTGTCAGGTCTGCAAAACAACTCACAGATCACTGCAAATAACTTGCTAAAAGCTTTAGCTGATCCTAAAACAGCTGCTCATCACACAATATTGGTTTTAAAATTATGTGTATTGACTTGCAAAAGGAAACTTTTTCTCCAAACTCATCACAGAACTGTCCAAAACAGGGGTCACCAACCTTGGCAACTTTAAGACTTGTAGACTTCAACTCCCAGAATTCCTCAGCCAGCTTTGCTCAACTGAGGAATTCTGGGAGTTGAAGTCCACAAGTCTTAAAGTTGCCAAGGTTGGAGACCCTGGTCTAAAATATGCAAAAGAAAAGTCTAATAAGCATTACACATTTTAGAAAAAAGGCTTTGGGGTGATAAAACAAACACTGAAGTGTTCAGCCACAACTACACAAGATAAATTTGGAGAAAAACAGGGTGATGAAATTAAAGGGGGAAAAAACCCTTTAACAACAGTTAATTTTGAGGATGGGTTTTCGAATTGAGTGGCAGTCAGTGGCACAAGCAGTATTGTGCAGATGGAAGGAAAAAGGGATAAAACCAGAGGTGGTATTCAGCAGGTTCTGATCAGTTCTGGATAACCGGTAGCGGAAATTTTGAGTAGTTCGGAGAACTGGCAAATACCGCCTCTGACTGGCCCCACCCCCATCTATTCTCTGCCTCCCGTGTCCCAGCTGATCAGCTGGGTCTTCTTTGGTTTCCCTGCACAGGAGAACAGCGCTGGAAAGCAGGTTAGTGGGGTAGGGAGGGAATTGCTGGTTTTAATCTTTGCTTCCCTACACATTTATGCTATATATCAAAATTTGCAGAAACCTTGTGTAACATGTAAATATTGGGTCACCTTATCATTCCATTCCCACCCTGCTCCAGGGGAAGAATACTGCAAAATCCCATTCTCTCCACACCCCACTAACCTGCTTTCTAGCTCTGTTCTCCTATGTAGGGCAACCAAAAAAGACCCAGCCGATCAGCTGGGACTCAGGAGACAGAGAATAGATGAGGGCGAGGCCAGTCAGAGTAAGGATTCATTGACCAATACAATTGATGTTGGCTAAACCTTTGCATGCCATTGTACATTCTATTCTAATTTTACTAGAATGAGTATTTATTAGATTTTTAAAGATAATGAAACAGTATATTTCATTTTATAAGCGATGGCACCTCTTTTCTGACCACCAGGCATTTCAATTTTTAGGTTTCCAGATTGTTAAAATACTCTACAATAAAAGTGGTGGAAATCTACTACTGTATGTCTTAAGAAACTTTCATCACAATTTGAATGCAAAAGTCCTCACCCTGCAGAAGATGGTGTGCCATTGAATGATATCATATACCAAAATAGCCTTTTGATATCTTGTTAAAGTCCAATTTCTAATCTGTTTTTTAACCATTAGGAATTATTGTGACTTTTTTTAGCAATAACTGAGCAGTCTTGATGGATCCAAAATAATTTTTAAAAACTTGCATGTTTATGGAATAGTCAAGATTTTGAAAGTTATTGCAAATTCCTCTGATTTTAGCTGTTTTTCTAATGTCGCAAAAACAGAGGGTCCACCAAAATAAGTCTTGCATTAACTTTGTCTGCAAGCTCTTTTTTGTAATTTCCAGACTTGCAACCTTACAATAAAGTAGAGCTTAGTTCTTCTGAATGTACTTCTTCTCTGGCCTACTGCTCAAAGTTGATAGGAGGGCACTAGTTTGGGGAAGGCCTTTCTTCCTTGACCACATATAATTTCCTTCTAAAATAGTCTGACCTAATTGACCGACACTTCTATATCTATATCTTAGGCTTAGGCCAATTAAAGAGCCACATCTTTATCTTAGCCCTAAATTTCTTCTCTGGCAATTTCATCAAATGTTCCTGAGTTCTAGAATTTATGAAGAATAAAAATGTGATCTAAATTTTCTATGCTTATAGGAATTTACAATCTACATTCATATCTTCTCTTTGTTCGCCTTTCTGAAAGCCTCACAAATACAGGTTCTCCTCACACTCTAAAGATAAGAACTTTAATCACTCCATTTTATCCTTCTAATAACTTTGGCTACCTGTCAGAAGGTGCTCCAGAGAGTAAACTTCGCACATAGAAGGACGCAAGCTCAATCTTTAGCATGAGCCATTAATAACAGTAGGTGATGGAGAAGTCAGATACAGATAAACAGGGGGTGACAATCTTCAGGGTACTTAATGAGCTTCATAGCAGAAGGAAATAAAGATCTGGGCCTTGAACACATTAATAATTATTTCTTCTCTGATCACCAAGTTCTGTTCAAATACTCCTAGGTGACGACAACTGATGGGAATAAATTTAAAATTTACTGTTCTTGATTAGAATGGATATGACTGTTTTCTCTAGCCTTATGCCATTGGCCAACTTCGCTGGAAGACATTGGATCAGAAGTCCAATACATTGGGTGAATATTAGGTTGGAGAAAGAGCCAGACCAGAGGTGGTATTCAGCAGGTTCTGACCAGTTCTGGAAAACCGTAGCAGAAATTTTGAGTAGTTTGGAGACCCGGCAAATACCACCTCTGACTGGAAATTTGGCAGTATCCTTCCCCTGCCAAGCCCACCAAGCCACGCCCACAGAACCAGTAGTAAAAAAAAAAAATTGAATCCCACTACCAAGCCAGACATAGAAATGATATAACTATTTGCTAAGTTATATTTACTGCCTGTCCTAGAACATCTAATTCGGCATTTAAGAATTATATGCTTTCTTGCCATCATCAGAGTGGAATCTAATCCAGGAATAAAAAAGAGGAATAATTCAAAGCAGCCTTCTCTAGCCAAGATCTTCTAGAAGTGTTGGGATCATTATTCCCAGAGTTCCTAATCATCAATCTTACACAATTGAAGTGAACTAAGTTTGGAACAGTTTGAAAACTCAGCATGTTAGAATATGGACTGAACATATTCATATGTTCAGTCCATATGAATCCATATTTAGTAAACAAACTTTGCTGACAACAGAGACATGAAACTAAGGGACTAACTTGCAAAAGCTAAGCAGGGAGGGAGGAAAGGTGAACAGAAAGGTGAGTGTTAATGACTGACCACAGAGCTAAAACTACCTTGTTGATTCAACAAAGCAGTAAAAAGCTGTAAGATGTAGCTGGCTTGAAGTCCCGGAAAAACATAAAAGTATGTTTGGGAAAACCTGCCTGTCTAGTTAACAGCAAGATAAAGCATCATGGTCATAAAACAAAACTAGAAGACAAAGTCATAAATGCATCTGTGTCCACATTTGGCAGAACCTGACTGTTCTTTTATGTTACAATATCAAGTATTAAAAGAATATGGAAAAATGGAGAGAACAGTACATTAATATACGTTTTCTAAAAACTTACTTGACTTGAAATATACAAGTTGATGTCATTAGAATGAGCATAAGATAGAAAATAGGGTAAGTTAGCTGCATATTTCCCTTCACAGAAAATGTCAGCATGGCTGCCACTGCTTTCACTGAAATGATGGTCAGAGATGCTGCAGAAAAAATAAGAGAAGCCGATTAAAACAGAACATTAATAAAGATAATTTTATCAATCAACCAACTGTGAAAAATTGGTAGGTTTGCTCATATAGTTCAAAACATAATAGCTACCAATGGCCTTCTACTGAAAACATTTAAGAATTGATAACATGGAAATGATAGTTTATTTATGAACAGTCTCTTTTATCTAAAGTAGACGAAAACTTACTATGGTGTTGCAGTAAGATTAATATCATACATCAATATATATTGCCAATTCTGAACAGTGGATCAATTGAACTTATTAAGAGTATTGTATTGGTACAGTATGATTATAATGTCTGGATCAATAAATCTTTGGATTTTGTATCTATCGAATAAATAGGTTTTCTTTCTATGATCAGCGTATAAGCACTAGTCTTTCTCATCTAATCACATCACTGAATTCATTTGAAAAACAAAATGATCTTTTGTCAGGATATATAAAAGAAAACATAATCTTGTTCATTCCTAATTCTCTGCTTGTGGTGACAAACTTATCCAGCCTCCCCACAGCCATAAATTGCATCACTAATATATGCAATATGTGCCTCTTCGTTAAGCCCACTTAGATATTAACTGAAAAATTGTATTTTTCCATAATACACTACAACCGTTCTATGTGTGTATATAATTTGTGGTTGCGCTTTTATTCACAAGGGCAATTTCAGATGTTTGGCACCGTTCTGCAACTCTTTTGTCCAACATGAGAACCAAGGTAAAATAACAGAGGGCAGACCTCAGCAAGTTAAAATGTTGGCATGTGGCTTTGTGGAACGAGAGAGTCCACTGATGTAATTTTTTCCCAATAAAATTCACCGCTTCCATTCTGCTTGCTGACAGATGTATTGCTAGAAGTGAAGATATTAAAACTGATGGTATTATCAGAGATGGTGAGACCATTTCCATTCCTATCAGGCCCAGGGAGCCCCTAAAAGCATCAAGTATTTAAATGCAGCAGTTATTTTTCTAGCTAATGTAGAACCAAAAGAGGATGGATTGGTTTGTGGACTCTGATAACAATTTCTACTTAGCTACAATAGCAGCAGCTGGAAAAAAGATGACATCACTTTGAAAGCAGAAAACTTTTCATTGTCCCTATTTTGCTTCTTGATTCTAACCATGTTATAAATCCCAGATTAAGCATGAAACAAAGTGATGTGCAATGAGTCATTTTGCAGAGCTGGATTACTCAAACATACAGTTTTATCCAATCTCTTTTCCAATAAAAAATATATTTAATTTTTTTTTCTTCATGCCTATGAAGTACAGACCTTATTTAAGGCAAGTGGGTCAGATACAAAAAGCACTCTGATTTTCTCCCATCCTCCTTACCCAGGCAAATCAGTATACATGGAGCGTGGAAGAGAATAGAAATAGAAAACCCTGTTTATAAGCTTTCCAAAACTATTTTTGTTATAAGCCATTTTTGTTGCAAAGTCATTTACTGGTTCACTGTCATTGTGGATGGGATGGACGGATAGCTGATCGAAAGTTGTTTATTTTTAAGATAATTAGATAAAGTTGTAAATATGAATTCATAGCAATTTTAAGGCCAGATAAATAGTGCCAGCTTTTTCCAGAGTAGTAACCTGTAGCAGGAGGGGCAGAACTGAACAATAGAGTTAAAAGAGAGATCAGCCTAGAGTTCCTATATAGCCAAAAGGGGACTAAGTCCAATCACCATGTCTAACTCCAAGCAATGCTAGCTATTAATTGAGAAGATTCCCGTGCATAGGCTGCTTAGCAATACATTTGTTGAATTGGATCTTTACGTGTGGACCTGGTCTTTTGTGCCTGACATTATTCCTAGGACAGGACAGGACTGTAACTCTTATTATTCTCAGTCAGGATGGCCAGCAAAACCTCCTACTGCAAACGATGCAGTTGTAAGAGACTTAAATGTCTTCACATAGATTTGGAAATGCTTGTAAATAATGTAGCATCATCCGGATTGTATGATACCTTAAAACCCAATTCAAAGAATCCAGATCCACCAGCATCACTAGCTTGTGATTTCTTACAAAACATACTGGGATGTTGTGTGAAACATCACCCATGGGTCAAAGTGAATGCAAGAGGATGACTGTAACATGCATATATGTGAATGATGTAAAATTGTTGCCCAATATTGACCATGGCAAACTGAGCCAAAACAAGTACTCTCGTGGGCTCTACAAGTGTTTCTTATCAGGGCAACCTGGTCTCCCCAAATATGTGATGGAGCATACTGCTTCTGCTTCTTCCAAGCTTGTGTTCTCTGAATGTATTGGAATAACAGAGCTGGAAGGGATCTTGAAGGTCTTCTAGTCCAACCCCCTGCTTAGGCAGGAAACCCTACACCAGGGGTGTCAAACTCAAGGCCTGGGGGCTGGATCTGGAAACAGCATCTTGATAACAGCAAAGGACCACCCAGTGGTGTCTATGCCTGCGAAAAAGGAGCTCAGAACAGCCACGTGCTCTTGAGCCCCATTTTCCCTGGCAGAGGGTTGCAAGAGGCTAGCCCAACTGAAAACAGAGTTCGCGAGGGCCGCACACACACACCCAGCTCCATTTTTGCTAGCAGTGGGTTTCAGGAGGTCGACCAAACTGAAAACGGAGTTTGTGAGGGTCTCACATAGCCCCCCCTCCCTGAGCTCTGTTTTCACTGCCAGAGGGTTGTAGTAGGCATTCACAGCTGAAAATGGAGCTCAGGATCCCATTTTCACTGGCAGAATGCCTGGACCACCACAGGTGCCCCCCAACATGAGTGATGTCAAGCCGGCAATATCCATTCTGGCCACACACACCTGGCCCAGACAAGGTCAAATACAACCATGATGCAGCCCTCAATGAAATCCAGTTTGACACCCCTGCCCTACACCATTTAGACAAATGGTTATTGAACTACAGTTTTAGGAATTTCGGGGTGCCAGTCAGAGGCGGTATTCAGCAGGTTCTGACCAGTTCTGGAGAACCGGTAGTGGAAATTTTGAGTAGTTTGGAGAACTGGCAAATGCCACCTCTGACTGGAGATTTTACAGTATCCTTCCCCTGCCACGGTCACCAAGCCACGCCCACAGAACCGGTAGTAAAAAAATTTGAATCCCACCACTGGTGCCAGTATCACATTGACCCATGAATACTGGAAGCTGAATGGCAATACATCTGGCACCAGGGTGAAGAAAGCTACTATAGATCATTAGAACCTAATCTAATGGGCCTAATCTGTGAAAACAAACTTTATCTTAGGACACACAGTGTGCCTCTAGGTTCCCGAGTCCCATCTGAACCCAATTAATGAACTTGACAGAGTTATCTCATAAGAATCTTCCAAGGATCTAGTTAATTTTCTAGGAAATGTAACCAACAAAACCATCTTTTATCTTGGGTGTGTCATACAAACAATTGCACAATCTTCAGTTGTAAGTTTACCTTAACTCTGAATGGAATACATGTGCACGTGACAGCACAATATGTAGTGCTCATACAACTGTATGGCTTCTATATGTTTTTCTCAAGGTGCTTAAACAGACTCAAGTTCTTCTTGTGACTATGTGGTTTGTTTCAGCCAGTGCTGGTCAGAATTTCTTTTTGCTTTAACAAAACGTTACAAAACCTCTAATTCGCTCCTCTTAAGAGCAAATGGGAAAGCTACTTAAAATATAAACCTAAAAAACCTAGCCCAAAACAATCCCACAATGCCCAGCTTTATACAGGTACATCTGCAACGAACATCTGAATGCCACAGCATCAAAGATAAGCTAATGTAAGGTTCATGAGGTCCATAAACAGAAATGTCCTGCATCCCAGATCCACATAAGGGCAAGATAGAGTAGATAGACATTGCTTTTTAAAAGTTGTATCTGTATGCCAGCCTTTCATAATTTAGAAAACTGTGAGGCCAGTGTGGTAGGAAATGCTCCTGAAAATAGCAAAACTGAAGGGTAGGGTAAACCTTCTTATTAGACAGCCGCCTTTAGCAGCCAATATGGTCTTTGAATAAGCACCATAGTTGATATCTAGGTATAACAGAATAATAGTTAATGGGACCTTGGAGATCTTCTACTCCAATCTCCTGTTCAAGCAAGAGACTCTAAACCCAGTGATGTGATTCAGCCAGTTCACACCACTTCAGGAGAACCGGTTGTTAACTTTCTGAGCTGTTTGGCGAATTGATTGTTAGAAGAAATCATTAGGGCAGAGAACCGGTTGTTAAATTATTTGAATCCCACCCCTGCCCTATACCCAGTGGTGTGATTCAACTGGTGTAACAACCAGTTCAGTGCTTGCGTGCTTTGCGCGCATGGACACCATTTTAAAAAGCCCATTTTCAGCTATAATACTTGCCTTCTGTTGCAGCCCCGGTGAGTAAAACAGCTGAGGAGCAGCCAAAATGCTCTGCCGTGCCAATCAGCTGAGCTCCAAAACAAGGGAATAAAGCACAGGAAAGAGCAGGGGCGGATAGGCAGAGCCAAATGATCACTGGAACTACTAGTTCGCCTGACCTGGTCCGAACCAGTAGAATGCCACCCCTGCCTATACCATTTCAGACAAATGGCTGTCCAATTTCTTCTTAAAAACCTCCTATAGCCATCTTTTCTCTGGCTATATACGAAAAAGAATGTGATTTGAGTCAAGCACACTTTCCGAGGCAGCAAGCATAGCTCTGAGCGGATACGATAGTTCCACTTCATACAGCAGTTGGTCAATGCTACTACCAGTAAGTCCTCAACTTATGACCACAACTGAGCGCAAAAATTATGTTGTTCAATGAAAAATTTATTGAGTGAGTCTGCTCCTTTCTCTGACCTTTCTTGCCTCATTTGTTAAGTGAATCAAAGCAGTCCTTAAATTAGTCTCACGGCTGTTAAGTGAAACTGTCTTTCCCGTTGATTTTGGTTACAAAAGGAGATCACCTGACTCTGGGACACTGCAACCGTCATGAAAGTGAGTCAGTTGCCAAGTCTCTGAATGTAAACCACGTAACCACAGGGATGCTGCAAAAGTGATAAGTGTGAAAAATGGTCATAAGTCCCTGTTTTCAATGCCATTGTAACTTTGGTCACTAAATGAACTGTTGTAAATCAAGGACTACCTGTATTTTCCATATAGCTCTTGGGACTCAGAGGGGAGGGACTGGTCAAAAGACACCGAGTGAGTTTCCATGATCAAGGAGGGTTTGAACCAGTGGTGGTATTCTACCGGTTCGGCCCAGTTCTAGCATACCGGTAGCGCCGAAGATCAGCAGAGACAACCGGTTCTCTCCGTGGAGCTGCTGAAGCTGCTGTTGGGCCCACTGGCCCATATTGACCTTTATTCCCTGCTTTTGAAGCACAGCTGCTTTGCGCAGCACACCAGATTGCAGGAGATGAGTCGAAAAGCCTCCGTGCCTGCACAAAATACGTGTTTGATGCACGCATGCGTGCCAAAGCGCGCCCACCAAGCCACGCCCACTGAACTGGTGGTAAACTATTTTGAAACCCACCACTGATTTGAACCTGGTCTCCCCAGTTTCAATCTTAACCACTTATGCCAACTCTGAATACAGGTTACTTAGCAATAGCACTTAAAACCAGGGGTGGGATTCAAAATTTTTAACAACCAGTTCTGTGGGTGTGGCTTAGGTGGTGGGCGTGGCTTGGTAGTCATGTGACTGGGTGGACATGGCTTGGTGATCATGTTATTGGCTGGGCGTGCCAACTCAATATTACTCACATCGAGGCATGCATCTCCTTGCCTGGCCTCTCATGACTGTGGGGATGCTGCAACAGTCGTAAGTGTGAAAAATGGTCATAAGTCACTTTTTTCAGTGCCATTGTAACTTTGAATGGTCACTCCACACAAGCAAAGTATCAGCAAAGGAAGGGAAAAAAACTCCAGAGACATTCCTGAGACAGGAAGTCTAGTCCTGCCAAGAATGTAGTAAGGGTTAACAGAGAGGCAGTCTCTGTAAGCAACACCAGAATGTTTCCTTCCTGCCTTCCTTACAGGATCAGGCCAATAATTTCTTCTAACAACCGGTTCTCCGAACTGCTTAGAATTGTCGTTCTAGCGAATACGTGTGAACTGGTAGAATCCCACCCCTGCTTAAAACTTATATATCGCTTCATAGTGCTTCGTAGCCTTCTCTAAGCAGTTTACAGAGCCAGGCTATTGCCCCAAACAATCTGGGTCCTCATTTTACCCACCTCGGAAGGACAGAAGGCTGAGTCAACCTTGAACCTGGTGGGACCCGAACTGCCAAACTGCTGGTAGCCGGTGATCCGCAGAAGTAGCCTGCAGTACTACACTCCAACCATTGCGCCACCATGGCTCTACTTGTTGACTTATGACCACTAAAGGGTTAGTGATAGAAAATTCAGGATTAAGGACTAGAATTTCTGTAACTAAGCAAAGTGGTTGTTAAGTGAGCCATGCCTACTTTTATGATCTTTTTTTAGCCATGGTTGTTCAGCGAATCACTGCAGTTTTTAAGCACATAAGGCCATCATTAAGCTTCCCCCATTGATTTTGCTTATTGATATCTGGCTGGAACAGTCATAAATGGCGACCCCAGGATGCTCCAACTATCATAAATATATGCTGGTTGACCAGTGACCAAATTCTGATCATATGATCTTCACGATGCTGCAAGTATAAAGACTGGCTGTCAGATACTCTCTTCAGTGCCATTGTAACTTTGAACAAGTTAAGTCAAGGATAAGTGTATTTTTGAATGTTTTTATATAAGAACCTCTGTTCTAGCATGGAAGAGAAACAGAGCACAGGACCTTAAATTCTGGTTCCATGCTAATTTATCACCAGCTACCAAAATGTGTGCAGTAAAGACTGGTGTGAATATACTTAACAAACAAACAAAAAACAAACCACAAGCTTGAACCATGTTCTTACCTAGTAGTGCTACCATTGTTAACAAAACTACAATATGCTTTGCTTCTTTTCTCTTGTGGAAATACAAAAGAATGCAGAAAGCTACTATTTCCACGATCTGAAAATAGAAAAAAGATAACCAGCTTAAATTGTTAAAAAGGAAAAGTTTTCAACAAAACCTTTAACACAATCTACTTTCCTCTTTTAAGATGAGTAAGAAGACGAACATCACCACATTTATCAAGCAATTATCTCCATAAACATTTCCAAAGGCAAAGATAAATTCCCATTTTTCCTATGTTATCTTACCCTTTCACGTGCCTTGAAAGATTTAAACAAAGGAAGGAGAACTGGGGGTAGGGGAGCTCTGCTGTAATAATCTGGCAAACAAAGGCATCCAACTTTAATAATACTGAGCCATAAATGTACACAATCATCTTAGTTAGGAAAGGAACTAAAGAAAGCCAAATATAATCTAAGTGCAATGAGAGTACTCCTGTATAAGCAAGTTGTAGACTCTGATTCTTAAACTATGGCCTATCTTATTCATCATTCATATTATTCAGCTACTTTCTTCTTAAGCTCTAAAAAACATAGAATAAACGTATAGTTCAGTTCAACACACCTGCAATGCATTTGTAACCATATGCTGGCTTTCAATCATTGCCTAGCCAACTACTTGTCAAAAGGTTGCATAAAAGAAAAATATACAGCAGGGTTTAATCGTATGCTAAGGAAAGGTTGTCTTTGAAAGACATTTCACAGATGGGACTGCCTTAACACTACATATAACCTAGACCTGCAGTCTTACAGCTAACGGCAACACTCCAACTTGCATGACTTTCCTGTTCAAAGTAGTTTTCATCTGGGCCATAGATTGTTCTGGAATTAGCTACTGAATTTCAGCTTTCACCAATTTGATCTCCTCCAGCTATGTTGGTGTATGGTTTCCACATGCATGACCATCCTGGCTGAAAGGTAAGGTATTGGGTGACATATAAATCCAGAGGGCACCAGATTTGGGAAAATGGTTCTACGGAGTATCTTTATAGCATTAGTGCTGTAATTCTGGAGTAACACTTATAAGGCTATACACTTATAAAACTATTTTATGGAGTCCTTGATTAGAAAATTGGCTAATTCAAGCTTGCACCATTTAGCATAAATCTGAAGAGTTGGGTAAACAATTCTTTTAAGATTTTAGAAGCATATTTTCTTTCTGGCATGGCATGGTGGAGGCGCCATCACTTGAGACTTTCAAGAAGAGATTGGACTGCCATTTGTCAGAAATGGTGTAGGGTCTCCCGCTTGGGCGGAGGGTTGGACTAGATGACCTATAAAGTCTTTTCCAACTCTGATTATCTGTTATCTGTTTTTGCCTCTTGATTCTTTTACCTGGAGATGCCTGGAAATGATTCTGGAAACATCTGTATCTAAAACAGGGCTCCAAGTTAAGATTCTTTTTCTTGGGCATTGTGCAAAACAAGAAGAATACATGAGTGTTCATTAAATGTCTCCATGCTCTGACCTATGGCTCCAAACCAAAGCCAATATTTATTTATTTTGTCAAGCGATTATAAGATAACAGGTATAAGTATAAACATAGTTATGAATACATGGAATGGATACAAATAAGAAAAATAAAAGAAACAATAGGACAGGGATAGTAGGCACGTTGGTGCGCTTATACATGCCCCCTACAGACCTCTTAGGAAAGAGGTGAGGTCAATAGTAGACAGTCTAAGGTTAAAGTTTTTGGGGTTTGGGGAAGAAAATCAATAAACTAATTGCCACTTCTTCTAATGGACAACTTGTTTACTTTTGATCCAGATGAGTTTCACATGTGTTCGATCATAAATCTGTTCCATTTCATTTTCCAGATTCAAAATATGGATGAAAATTTAGATTTAGATTTCCTGCTAAGGTATGTTTGTGTATATGTGTCTTTTGAGCCAAAAACTGCATTGAGAAAATCAGAGTAGTACATAATTCAAAGATAACTTAAGAGGTGATAACTTAATGTGTGAAACGCAAATCAAGCTGTGTGGGTAATGAAATCATCATCATCAGTGAACTGATGATATTACCTAGTTTGGTAATGAAATGTCTACAAGAAAACAGCCACACTCAGACAGCACCAAAGAACACACAGTTCAATTTTGAGCTACCAATATTCTCCTCTGTCGGTAAATCATGTAGTCTTCTCTTTAAAAAAGATTGATTAGGTTTATCAGCATCCTGAGACACTTCTTACTTTAGAGTTTTCAACATGTATTTTAATACTGGTGTTTAGAAAGGAAAAATCTGAATCAACTCAAGGGCTATAATCATTCACTGTCCTACTTTTCATAAAAGAGCTGCTCCTTCTCCCTTCTTGTCCTTACCTCCCAATTAAGTATCTTTACTTCATTTACAACTGTATTTTTATGGTTTATATGGTTCTATGTGAGAGAGATTCATTTATAAACATTTGGTGCCACTTTAATACAAAAATCCGTCTGTAGTATGACAAATGAGTGGGTAAACAATCCCTATTTTTCTTTCGCCTCCCCGGTCTCAAGTAATTTTTCAGCTGAACTTCATACAGTTTGTCCCAGAGGCAACAGAAATATAAATTATACTTGCAAAGCAATTTCCCCCATAGCAAGATAATAGACATGAAGGGAAAGCTTTTTTTTAAATTCTTTTAAACAAAGACTGATTTCATGTACACCTTTCAGCTCTTATAGATGTGAAAGACACCATTTTCACTATTATTTCTTCTCAGAACCACTTTTTCTAAACAAATCATGCTCTTGCCTTCACAAATCACGGAGAATGAAGATTGTTGTACAGTATCCAATTGCTTTTTCATTTCATGGGTGGCCATATGAATCAGATAGATTGATGATAGGTAGGTAGATAAGTAGGTGGGTAGGTAGATACAGATGATGGATGGTCGAATAGATAAAGAGAGATAAAGATTTCTGATAGACAGACGGACAGATAGATAATAGATGATGGATAGCTGGTTGGGTGGGTGGAGAGATAAATATTGTAGATATAGATGATAGACAGACACATACAATAGAAAATAAATGGATAGAAAGATGCATAGTGAGATAAAGATTGCAGACAGACAGACAGACAGACAGACAGACAGACAAGATGGTAAATGGATGGATGGATAGATAAAAGATACACAGAGAGATAAAGATTGCAGATAGATAGATATGCAGACAGCTACTAGATAGATAGATAATAGATGATAGATAGATGGCTAGATAGAGAGATAAAAACATAAAGAGATAAAGATTGCTCTCCATCTTTCTTGTATGCTATAGAGTAAGAGTCTTCAAACTTGACAAGTTTAAGACTTGTGGACTTCAACTCCCAGAATTCCTAAGCTAACATGACTGGAGGAGGAATTCTGAGAGTTGAAGTCCACAAGACTTAAAGCTGTCAAGTTTGAAGACCCTTGCTATAGTGCAGCAGCCCCCAATCTTTTGGGCACTAGGGATGGAGAGAGATATTTCTGTGGACTGGAGGGGGTGGGTGGTTTTGTGTGCTGCCTGCATTCCGCAGGTGGGACTTCACTTTTTTTCACGGACCGGTTTCTGGCATGTCACAGACTGGTACTGGTCCACGGACTGGGGATTAGGGACTCCTGCTATATCGGACAGAAACTTGCACTGCAGAAATTGCATTCTCAGCTATTCATTCCCATGTTTCACCAGCCTCCCAAAACTCTCCCTCCTAATTCTCATTTTCCTCAATAGCCCTGAAAGCTTTGCTCTTCTCCAAGTAACAATGGTTGAAAAAAGTTCCCTCTTTTACTTTTCTGCAGAAGGACGCAGAACATTTACACAACAGTTCCTAATGATAAATGCCTTAAAATAATTTTGATTCACATATTAAATAGATATGGTATAAATCAATAATTGGGCTTAAACTGGATCAATATAATTTGGTATAGACAATCTTTGTTCAGCTTTAACACTTGGAGTTTGTGATTCCTAACTCTAAGTCTAAACTTTCCTGGGTTGGTCTAAACTAAAGCAGTGGTAGCCAACCAGTGGGCTGAGGACACGTGAGAAAATTTTGGTGGTCCGCAGAGAAATGTCACCCCCAAGGCACCCTCCCAGAGCAATTAATCCAGGCTGTGTGGGAACACAAGGCTGCGTCGCCCACAGGGCCTGTGGGAACACAAGGCTTGCGTTGCTTGCATTGCAAACAACACGAGGTAGTCAGGGGAGGGTGGAAAGGGCGGAGGGGGAAACTTGCCCCACTCACCCCCCCCCCCGTGCCTTACCTGGCCACCGGGCTGCTTCTTTCCGCTTCTTTCTTCTTCTGCTTTTGGTTGCATGTAAGGTAAGCAGCAAGGTCTTTCTTTCTCTCCCCCAAACTCCACCAGAAATAAATCTTTGGGACCCTGCAAGGCATCCTACTCTAAGAGGCTGTGCTGGCATGACAAGTCTCACAAAGACTCATTTCTGGCAGAATTTTGGAGGAGAGAAAGAAAGAGTTCTGCTGCTTCTGCTGCTTTCTTTTCATGAAGCCAAAAGCCTCTCTCTCTCTCTCTCTCTCTCCCTCCCTCCCTCCCTCTCTCTCTCCCCTCCCCTCTCCTCCCAAGAAAGGAGCTGGAGACGGTATCCTGAAATCTCAAATAAAGAATGATCGATTGGTAGGAAAAAGGGGTGGGGAATTTTCCTGCAGACTTTTTTTTTAAATTTTCCCAGGGTCCCCGGTCCACGAGATTTAAAATTATGAGTTTGATGGTGCCTGAGGTCCAAAAGGTTGGCAACCCCTGGTCTAAAGGCTAGAAAAGTGAAAAATTTTGTCAAGGCACATTTTCACTTACAATTCTGAAGAAACACAAAGAGAACAGAACGCTTTTGCTCCATGTTGTATTAAATATTTTAATCATATTTATTACAGATTAGACGAATCTGCTTCGTCTCTCCTGTGGAATTTCTCCTTTCCAGATTTAACCAACAAGCTACTCACCACGGTACATTTTCACTCACATTAATGTAATTCATAGAGCTCATCAAACCAGAACCTACAGTTGGCCTTGGTAGAAGTATTACAAATGTCTTTATCCACTTCATACTTGCGCTAACATGCAGCTCCTGCAACTGCTTTTTTGTCCCCTTCTTGTGGACCTGGCATCGTACTTGAGCTTACCGAAAATAAGCAGGAGAGCTTCCACCCCCATTTTCAGATTGGAAACACATGGTAGCTATAGTATGAGTGATAAAATAAGGTTTTTTTTCTTAAAAAAAATATAATTCTCAGCAAAATGCAAATGTAAAAAAAACTTATATTTGGGGATTCATCAGAGTGAATGGGTTTGAACAGAATAGAGCTGGAAGAGACCCTGGAGGTCTTCTAGTCCAGCCCCTTGCTGAAGCAGAACTTATACAATCTCAGACAAGTGACCATCCAGTCTCTTTTTTAAAACCTCCAGTAATGGAGCAACCACGATTTCTGGAGGCAAGTTGTTCCATGGTTAATTGTCCTCACTGTTGGGAGGTTTCTCCTTAATTCCATGTTGCTTCTCTCTTTGGTTAGTTCCCAACCATTGTTTCTTGGCCTGCTCCCTGCTGCTTTGTGCTTTAATTGTCCGAAGAATCTTTCATTATTCTCAATCCTTGAAGATTTCAAATAACTAGTCACATGATTTGCCACTAGTCTGGCAAATTGCCATCTATGGAATATGAAACTTGAACCTACACAAAGATATATATTTTTTTCCGCTAACCTTTATCTGTCGTTGTATCTTGGTGAAAATAGACTAGCTTGTTCTTTTTAAGCTGAATTGTTTCTCACAGAGAAGTACTCAAACATTCTTTTTATTACACCCAAGGAATGTGCATAGAATAGCTGCTGAAGTGAGTAAACACAGATCATCCATAACATACAACCACAATTGAGCTGAAAATGTATGTTGTTAAGTGAGATATTTGTTAAGTGAGTTGTGACCCATTTTATGACCTTTCTTGCCACAATTGTTAATAAACCATTACAATGGTTAAGTTAGAAACACGGTTCTTAAGTGAGTCCGGGTTCCCCATTGACTTTGCTTGTTAGAAAGTCACATGACCCCAGGACATTGCAACTGTGATGAATACGACTCCGTTGCCAAGTATCTGAATTTTGATCACGTGACCATGGGAATGCTGCAATGGTCATAGGTGTGAAAAATGGTCCTAAGTCCCCTTTCTCGGTACCATTGGAACTTTGAATGGTCACTAAATGAACTGTTGTAAGATGAGGACTGTTTGTATCAACATCCTTATTCTAGAAAATGTGTTATGAGAGAAACAATTGTCAGCCTTCAAGATTCCTTTCCTTCGCATCTTTCGGCTGCCATAGTAACGGGTGGTGGTGAAATAATTGGGCTTTGTGGGTGTGGGAAATGTGCTGGAGGTTTAGAGAATGAACTGCATAACGTGAGGGAAAACTTTATTGTTTATGCTTACTTGCTTACTTACTGCGCAGTCGCCACTCTTTATTTAAATAGGCCAAGGTCAATGGGCAGATGTCACCACCTGAAGATACCCCACATGACATTATACACATCTTTAATTGGATGGACAATTTGAACTCTTGTGGGTAGGAATGTTGCCATCATTTTGTATATGTGTTTTTTGCATGCAATTCCTCAGATTCAGAATTGTTTTGATGCTACCACTTGATTTCCAGTAAAAGATATATTTTCTCTATATAATGGGGTCTAAGCATTTCTTTCTTGGACTTTGAATGGAGCACCACCTGAAACAGTTCTTGACTCCACAAATGTATGCATTCAAAATGGCCTCATCCACAATCAAAGGCCCTCAGGTGGGAGAGAAAGAAATGGGAGAGGAGGGGAAACAGGGTGAAATAATCAAGAAAAAAAAAGAGGAAAAACTGGCTTGAAGCCTGAACAGGAACAGACTACTGTACGGTGTAAAAATTGGTTACAGGTCATGCTTCTATATACTGAATTAAGAATTTTCTACTCACCATATAAATCAAGAACTGCCAACTAACTAAATCGGTCTGTATCGTCCTTGCTGTGACTTTTTGGATAATGTGAGGTGCAAAAGTCACCAATAGAAACATTCCCACGAGCATCACTGTTCCACCTTGAAACACATTTAAATAAACATTTTTTCTGTTATTGCATTTAAAACAATGCACAATTTTTAAAAAATGATAATACACACCTGTCCAATAGATAATTGAACTGTTAAATTAATTTGCAACCCAAAGAAAAAGATAAAACAAAATGAGATGTTAAATTGATACGAGCAACTTCAATATATCACATATACATTAATAACTCTTTTATATTTATTTATATTTTATTTTAGATTTATATTGATCTTGTTATATTTTCTGGTAAATGAATATTAAATCTATGCCAAAGGGAAATCCATTTAGATAATCATTTTATTTCTATACAGTACATAAGTTTCCCGTCCTGTTCTGACCAAGGCTTCCTGAGACAGTAATTAGGCACACACTTAATCCAAACAACTCTCTTTTTATTTCAACGCTGGGAATTAGGTTCATTCCCAGCCCATAATAAGTCCCAAACAGTCTCTCGAGATAAGCACCCACCTTTATCTCCTTTGAATTACTATCAACAACTAAAGTGCTAAATTCACTGTAAAAAGCCAAACGAAGTACAAAGTCCACACAGAGCTTCAAGGTTTAATCCAAACAGAGCGAACAAAGTTGCTTCCTGCATGGTTCCTATCCCTTTGCACTTCCTTTATATCTTATGGGAGGGGCCAATCACCTCCAAGCCTTACTCCCTAGTCGCCCCTTTTGTTTTAGCTGCTTTTGCCTTCTGGCAGCTCTGTGCACACATGCACTGGGAACAGGCTCCCTTGGGTCCTCTGCCTCGCTGCTGTCAGATTCTGGAGGCTCCGGAGTCAGCACATAACTCCCAGATGGTCCTGGCCCCATCTCTGTATTGGACACAGGACCCTTGACTGAGTCCTCCTCAGACTCCCGGACTGGCCCATGTTCCTCCCCACTGTCTGATTCTGCTGCCGTCTCCGCAGGCTGCCAGCAGACCACAACACTTCCCAAATAATCTTGATTTTTTTTAAAAAAAATATATGAGGAAATCATTATTATGTAGCAATTTTGTAAATGTTAATAGAAAGGACCTAAGAGGTTTATTGTTTATTTTTTCAGGATTTTATTTGTAAGCAAAATGTGAACATTAAATTAGGATTCTCTAAACAGAAAAATATCATCTTTCTTTTGAGTTTAAAACCCTGTGCTTCCAGAATCAACCCATGGAGAATATCTGGGGTACAAAAGACTGCACAGAAATATTAACGGGATTATTTGAAAGGGGAAGAAAAATGCAGAGGCGTGGCAGAATTCTATAAAGTATTTATGTGCTTATGCAAATCCTCCTAATACTCATTCTCTTTGTCATGATATTGCTAATGTTAATGGAATGCAGCCACATCGTTAAAAACCTCTGTGGCAGAGATACTTAAATAAATCAGCACAGACTGTGGCTTCAAACTATGACAAGCATCTAAGAGGAACCTGATCAGCTGAAAAATAAATTCTCTGTACATCCAATTAATCGACTACATGTTCCAGGATTAGGGCAATCTAATCTACAGTCTATAGTCTACAGAGACTATTCCATAGGCTGTATTATCTGCTTGTTATTTGCATAGGAACTCAAAAATCAGCTTTCTCTAGCATAGCATTGCCTGGGAGATTTGTAACACCAAAATATCTGGAGAACACCAGCTTGTCCAAAGTCATTTCTTGCAATTTGTGCAAAAGGGGAATACTTCACAGAAGATGAGGTTTCCATGAAGATAGGAAGTTTAGGCAGGAAAAAGCACCCAAAATTGTTTCATTTAAAAAGGAAGAAATGATGGGTAGTTGTGGCTTCTCAAAAGTAACACAAAAATTTCACATGCTGTACCTATTACTGGTCTTTCGACCTATGTTCTTGACATAATTACCAGTTAGGTTCATATAGTTCTACCATCTGGATCAACTACATCATAGTTATCTTTTCTTACTTGCTTCTGGGTCCCTGGAATTGACTCCAACCAAGATTACACTTGAAGTCACATCCTTAAAAGTTCAAAGGCACTAAAATGTTTATCCTTCATGCGCCCCCTTCATGAAGTTTTTTTTTAAATCAATTAATATATAAATTCTTGCCTGTTATTTTAAATGTACGGATGTTAATACATGTCATGGATTTTATGGTTTAGATGCTTCTAATTTTATAATGCTGTATGATGTGATCATCAATTGTAATATGTTATTGCATTAATTGCCATTTTGTTCTATGTCTGTGCAATGCTTAATTATAACTGCATAATAAACAGAACAACTACTGTCAGGACTAATAACATTTAGTTATAATCAATCTTGTTGAGTTTAATGAAAGTTTATCCAGGGATTCTCCTGCTTTCCATCCTAGTCAAGCAGATACTCCCAACACGGTCATAATCAGGACTAGGAAGTAATAAAACACTGTAGAGGTATCTAAAGTAGGAGACCTGGAGCAGAAGAAGCAAAGGTTGTCCTGGGAAGCTTCAATGCAATAAGGAAGTAAGTAGAACTGGACAAAATTTAAATTTAAATTAAGCCTAATCTTATCAAACTTTAAATAAGCAACGATGTAACTCCCTGTATGTTTAACAGTTTGCCTCTTCTCTTTGACAAGTTAGTATTTGACACCAACTTTTTGGACAGGCCCTGAGGGACATAGTCACACTGTTCTTCAGGGTTAGCATTATCAATCAGAATATCCCTTGTGCCAGTTTCATCAAGTTCTTCTTAATAACTTTTGTTGAAAAGGAAAAAGACCCAGTTACCAATGGGGAAACACAAAAGGGAGATGCTATTACCTAGCATAATGGGACATTCAAAGGCAGAAGCAGAGCAATTGAACCTGCAATGCTTTCTTTGCAAGCATCCTAATATCAGTTATTTTCTTACAGTGAATCTGAAGAATTTTACACACAGCCATTATGACTCATACTCTTTAGGCATCAACTATCCATGGCGGGTGTAAAATATACTATTTCTTGGTTTTGCTCAATTCAGATAGGCACGCCTCTGTATTATTTATTGGGCAAAAAATCTTGAACGCATGCATACTTCCCAAGCCACATGAGCCATTCCTTTTAAAATAATTAGCTCACTTATCAGCAAAGTAACGAAGACATAAAATGTATCATAAATCATAAATTGTATATGTTTCACATATAGCTGACAGAAAATTCTCCATTTGTAATGGAGACCATCAGATGAAAACAGGATAACTTTTTTTGCACAATTAGCTTCTGAATCTGATCTTGGAGTTTGTTCCTAAGAAGGAAAATCAGTCAGAATGTCCCACTTAAGAAATATAAACAGATGCTACAAAAAGGATTATTGTAAATAAAGTTTGAGACTGTAAGTCATCTTTAATATCTTAAATTTGCAAATGACTGCTGTAATTTCAGTGCCAAAATAACATTGGACTGTTAACTTATCTAAAAGAATGAAGGTATTTGAAGGTAATAATTATTAATCAATTATACATTAATACATTTATATTAATTAATATAAACTTGTTTGAGATGGTAAGAAAAGTTCAATTTATTCAAAAGACTCAACAGCAAATTTTTATTAAAATACTTTTTGTATTACATTATATTAATGTTTAAATTGTGCTGAATTACAGTGAAGGTGAAGCATTTGCAAAGTTAATGTTTTCAAAATAAACAATACATCAATTAATAATTTGGCAATGATTGTTTATGGTACTTACCCAATATACTTTGAGATCTAAAATGCTCTTTTAGGAATAAGACAGCTATAACGGCACTACCTGGAGAAGAAATGTTAATATTACGTAAGTTTCTCTCTCTCCCTCCCTCCCTCCCTCTCCTTCTGTCAATCTGTCCCTCTATAGTCAGTCTTGATAAATTATTTGGAAAGTGCAATAAGCAAAGCTAAGTGGTTAATGGAGAATTTTGGGACACCTAAAATAAGTACCCAACATAGGTTGTCTAGGGGAAGGGTCAAAATTGTAAAGCTCTATCAACTAAATCCTTTCAGCATTTGGCTAATGCAAAAGGCATTCTGCTCTGCCTTAGCCATGGTAAATTGCTTACTGTTCAGAACTTTTAAGTTTGAAGAAGTAGGACTACATCTATAAAATTTTTTAAGGATCTAGGACTCCTCCATTGTTTAGGAGCAGTGCAAGGGGAATCAAGATGTTGGCCATGGCAGCAAAATCAAGGCCTCTCTGTACACTTGTTTGTCAATGCAGATAAACAAGAAAGGTTACCTCTCCCTCGTGGATGCCACTGTTTGGGAGATTACGAAGGTAGTGTTAGTTAGGATTTTTTTATGGCTATAAGTTGCCAAACTTATAAGTTGTAATTGGTGGTGTACAAATTGTAAATTAAAGAAATAAAACTTAACTGCAGCATCTAAAGTGTTCCAACTACTCCCCTATTAGTTCACTGAACACTTGGGATTTAAGTCTGGGGAGTGGAAACCATCGTGCAATTTTATCGGATGGGGAGGCCTGTCAATGCATAAAAGTTCTAATTAACTTCTTCTTAATCCGTACAAGTTCACAATATTTTGGCCTTCAAATCCCATGGGAAAACAACAACAAAATCTTGGCAATCTTGTAGAACATGGGCCATTTCTAATAAACATTTTAATTTTTCTTCAGTTTAGCTTTGGGGATCTGTGCACGCTGTGTCGCTGAGCAAGGATGTAGATTAGAAGATCATTATAGTCAGGCATTCAGTCCATTTGCAATTCTGACACGGTTAAATTAAAGAGAGTAAAAAACGAATAACCAGTGCAGAGATTTTGCCTGTACAAAGCAATAATCAACTAAGAAACCGGTGAAAAGAATTCATTATGTCCACTCGGATGGCTTCTTCAGAAAAAAACCCCTCGCCCTTTATCAAGCTCCTATTTTGATGCATTCCTCATCTTTGCATCTATAATTTAAAGTGAGTCATGCTGAGAGCGCTGGATGAAAGTCAACTGGCTGTGCTTGCCAAGGCAACATTTTACATATTCGTTCCCTTACACATTAATCTGTTCAGGACCAATCGCCGTTTTTTTCTTTTCACCAGTTGCATATCACTATTGGGCTCATGTCTGGCCACAGGTTCTAGTGTTGTAATAATAATACGACCTGTCTAATTCTGTGACTTACCTTCTTCTTCTACCCTAATTCTTGCAAATTATTCCAACTACTGAAATTCAACTCCCTTTTAAATATCCTATAGTTGGTGACAAGTATCAGTCTGCTTATTACAACACTATTAGATATCTCATGATGATGATGGCAACTCGCAGCATTTGTGTTTATAAGCATTGGGTAAATACTTGATGTAATTATAATAAGCACAGAGAGACAAGCTCATTATGTAATATCTCCCTGCAGGTATTTAGCACACAACGAAAAAATAATACTGTACCGTTATAGCAAACTGTTGCATTTTATTTGTGTACTGTACAGCAGCCAAACTCTCAAATATTATCACTTGCATCTTCCTAGGATTCTACCACCTAATTTTTGTTTCAATCTGCTACAAGCTCTCATCAGGCTTTATATTAACTCTTTGGCAGTCTGTGGGAGATTATTTCTCAGTGATTTATAGCAAGAAGACTTTATATTCAGGCAATCTGCTTATTTCAGCTGTTCCTTACTGGAAATATATATATATATATATATATATATATATATATATATATATATATATATATATCCAGCATATTTTATTTTGCCAATGATCCATAAAAATAGAAAACTGACTTGCTCTCAGAGGATTAAAAAGAGAAATAGCCACCTGCAAAAATGTGTGTTTTTAGTATGAATTCTTTTCCCCCGGGAAATATAATTCCCCCACCTTTAAGTAATTTAACCATAGTTGCTGTAAAGAGCTACCGAGTTCTATATGCAAATTAAAAAATGTGATCCTTTTGGAGATGCACTTAAAATATATATCTACTTAGGTCATCACTCCATGTGAAACATTCAGGCTGACAGCTTTCGCAAGCAAAAAGTACTGGTATCCAAGCAACGTTAAACTACAGCAGAATGATCGAAAGGAGTGAATGTGGAGGGGAAACACTCCAGAATATAAATCACTATTCCCTCCAAGATCCACTCACATCACAATTTCAGTCTTGCATCTCAAATGGATCCCCTTAGCCTGCAGGAGTTGGAAAATGGACTGACTCCCAAATAGCCTCCAGATTGAAAACTATGTATTAGTGAGAAATAAGCTATGATGAGCTTTTTCCTCAGAAACGACCAATCTATGTGGAAGAATTTGTACTGTGCTTTTGGAGAACGGTTTACAATGTGAAAATGCCTCAGCAATATACAGTGGTACAGTTCTGATATAACTTATCAACTAGACCCAAATCTTGTCTAAAGATGAAATGTCTCTAAAAATATCTCAAGTTTAACTGTTATAGAACAAAAATTAATTGACATGAGTTATCAGAAAGGCTTATATGATCCTTAGATGAAACATACAAATCTGCTGTGACTGAATAATATAGAATTCCAGATGAAAGTAAAGAATTTAGTACAACAAAGTAATCAGTTATCTCTCCTCATGTACATTTCCCAAGAGGCAAAGATGTATTTTCTGGGCTAGGCATAATAGTTTGCTTTTGGCATGATTTCAAAGAATGTACATATTCTAAGATCTCGTATAAGAAAATGCGTTTTCCCTATGGAACTAAGGGATAATGAAACAGATCAATATGTCATTCACTGTAACATCTATATACACATTCACCATTCTTATATGTAATCCCTTCTTCGTCTGGAAGAACAAGTAATATCGTATTTATATGATTTTACTTTTCACAAAACTCTAAATCTATAACCCAAATTGACCGGACAACCCATCAATAGATTATCTCACCTCCTTCAAACATCTGGATAGTCAGAAAGACTGACAAGTTTATAGCTAAAACCATCCGAGAACTTCTTAACTAGATCAGTTTGGGGTCAACTGCCAAGGAGATTATTTTATTGGATTATTTTACTGAATATGTTTATATATTCAGATATGTTATGTTAATTTTACTCTATTTTGATGACATGTTACGATTTGATATGGCCATCTGATTACTCAGTAAACAATAAACTTAAACAATATAACATAGATTATAGCAAACTACTGTGTGGTGGCAATGAAAATTAGGCACCAACTAATGTAAGATCTCCCATAGTTTGTTTGTTGACCATCTTGATGTCAGTTTGTTGGCCATCTTGATGTCATCCAATGTTTTATTTCATTTTAAATAAATGCACCTTGGCTGTAATAATCTATTTTGAAATTTAAGACTTGGCGTTTAACTAGCATAAGCCCTTACACTCAGTAGCATCCTAAGATGTTTCAGTTTGCATGAAACCAGTCACATGTACCAACCATGTACTGCTTCTGTTTTTACTGTTTCAGAACAAAGACAGTATTCAGCTTGGCAGGAACAAGTTGACAACAGTAAGACATCTGCATGGAATTATTTTTTCTAAGACTGTCATTTGTCTGAAAAGTTCTGAGAACTGTCATGTGTATGAGAACATTAATAGCAAACTCAATTTTCAGTACTAGACAAAATGAGACCAACCTTCATTCAGAGGAGACTGTGATGTCTGAGCAGGACAATTCTATGACATAGCCACATGCTTTCTAAAGAACCTTAGAATAATATTGTTTGGTACCAATGGAAAAGAATATTTCTAGCTCAGAGTTGAACTATGGGGTCCCTGGTACTGTCTGAGCTTGGCTGTTTTCTTGTAAACATTTCATTAAATAATTAGGTAATGTTATCAGTGCTAGAAAATCCCATTCCCTTCTAGAACTGATGATGTCATCTAGCTGGGTAATGAAATGTCTTCAAGAGGACAAGCAAGCTCAGAAGGCAGTAAGAGCCCCACAGTATTGTTTGGGTTCACTCTGACTATCACACATAAAGTGAAGGATAAGAAGTCTCACCAATGACAGCCACACTTCCTAAAGGAGCAACAACCATAACTGGAGCAAATCCATAGGCTGCAAAGTTCCCAATTTCTCCAATTCCCATAAATATAATTCCACACCACCAGAGTTTGCTTCTGTAACAAGGTTTCTGAATGACTTGTTGGGTCAACCGAAGATGAGAATATTTCTGAAAGTAAGATATGAGGATGAAAGATATGAATTGATACATTAATGGTAAATGAGCATTAATATGGTACTACAAATATTTTTCCACCTTTGTAAAATAATACAACACTGTGGCAATTATATGAATCTTAAATAGGATTCCTAAATAAGAATTTATAGAACAAAATCACCAGGAATCAAGAGTCAGTATTCTGTGTTAGAAGTTTGTAATGCTTGGGTATTTTGGACTTTCACACAAAAATATTTCAGAAACTTTGAATATTTAGGGGGGTCTCACATCAATGCCAAGATAGACATTTTGTTTTAAGAAACCAGAAAGGAAACTTCAGTCGTGTGTTTGTTGCTTGAATAAGGGGAACATGGAATGGCTGGAGAATATAAATAAAAGGATTTATCAAAAAATTAAAGGGAATATTGGTTGTGTATGCCCATGAATATCAATTGAGAAATGATCTTGACCCAGTAGAAATTTCCATTAGCAACAACAGAGCTGTTTGCCTTTTCTCTTTCTTTCCAAAAGCCACTTCAAGGTTTTCAACTTTTTTGTAAGTCATTTCATTCCTAAGATTTGTATCTTGAAGGCGATATAATATGTCTTTCATGCTTTATAAGACTGGTGGCATAAATGTAATACAGAAGCGTCTATCAATTGTTAAATGGCTCAATTGGCAAGATAAATTGACCAAATTATTCAGTCATTGGGGAAACGAAAAATATAATTGACACCTTTTATAAGAATTGACTACCTTTCATTGATTCTCAGAATACAAATAATTGAGATTTGCTTTAACATAAGAGTTGTTCCTATGATTTATTTATTTCATTATATTTCTGAATGTATAACTTCCCACTCCAAAAGTTGATGTTAATACAGGATGTAACGCAATAAAACACACACATTAATTTCAAAAGATATATATATAGCATAGTTCTAATACATGGGTTTAATTTTATTAAAAATGATTTTTATAAGCATTTTTTGTTCTTATGGTTATAGTTCTACATTAAGATGTTTTTGCCCATGTATTGCCCACATATGTTTTGCATTGCACTTATGCATATTTACATAAATCAGAAAGAAGTATGGGCCATGTTTTATAAATTTATAAATAATATATGAATACATACAGTAACCACATTGCAACTATAATGTAGCTCAATACTACTTTATCTTAGAGCAACATCAACTAATACTAGACTTAGTCAATCTTAGTGAAATCAGTTACATTTAAGGTGCCACACCAATTTTATCTATTATTTTAAAAAACCTGCTTTAAGTGTGACTAAATTCCAGTTTCATCTGAGGCCTCCATCCCAGTCTACATATAGTTCTACAGCTTGCAATACAATGAAGTTTTTCATACCTGCAGATTCAAGGAGATGCTGATAAAAATGTTTCCTGTGATTGCCAATAAGATGCCAAAGAGCAAAGTCTGAAAAATATACATATAATCAGTCAACCAGATATAATTTTCAAAATTTCTGGCATCTGTTCTGATGCAGGTGGTCCTCGACTTCCAACAGTTCATTTAGTGACTGTTCAAAGTTACAAGGGCACTGAAAAAAGTGACTTATGACCATTTTTTTGCACTTGTGACCGTTGCAGCATTCCCATAGTCAGTGTGATTTATATTCAGATGCTTAACAACTCACTCACATTTATAATGGCCTGCAGTTTCCTGGAGTCGTGGGAATCTCCTTTTGCAGACAAGCGAGATCAGTGGGGAAACCAGATTCACTCAACAACTGTGTTATTAATTTAAGAACTGCAATGATTTACTTAACAAATGTGGCGAGAAAAGTCATAAAATGGGGCACACTCACTTGACAAATTTCTCACTTCACAACATAAATTTGGGGGCTCAATTGTAGTTGTAAGCCCTGTACTTCTATTCTTTTATAAAATCATTGGATTTTTAAATCTTTCTTAGATCACATTGTTCTATAAATTGACTTGGGAAGACTCACAAGTGACTTCAAGTTTTAAACAAGCTGTGGGTTGATACTAAAATATCCAGTGCTCTTAGACTTCATATATGAGGTGTGTGTCTACCTGCCTGTCTTATCATAAAGCTTTATCTGTCCCTAAAGAAGATAGGACTTGGGTATGGAGTATTATTCCAAATAACAATTCCAAGAATTGTGTTTACTTTCTGGAAAAAAGTGTCAGAAAGCACATGCCAGTAGGGAAAGGGTGTCCAAGGGTGTTTCCTGACCTTGTACATACTCATTTGGATAATAATCAAATAACAAATCTGTCTGAAAATCAGACTGCAGCTATTGAAAAATCTTACAGACTGGAACTAGAATAAAAAGTTAGTTTACTTTATTGCCATTGCACCTCGTACAATGAAATCCAACACCATCTTCAGTGCACATCATGACAATGAAAATAAACACAAACACACATCCTTCACACTCCACGCATTGAATTGAAAAACCCTGACACTGCACCAACACTGCAATATATAGCAAAATTCAACAGAGCTACTGCCCTGGGATAGAAGCTGTTTTTCAGCCTATTTTCCTTGTTTTTATTATTTTGTACCGTTTGCCAGATGGTAATAGTTCAAAAAAAGGGTTCCCAGGATGAGATGGATCTTTGAGAATGTTTTGAACTTTCTTAAGGCAGCGGGAGCTATAAAGCTCTTCCAAAGAGGGGAGAGGGCAACCAATGATCCTCTGGGCAATGACGTTAAACCTCTGGAGTGCTTTCCTATCTGCCACTGTGCAATTGGCAAACCATACACAGGCACAGTAAGTTAAGATAAGGGAAAGAGGTAAACAGGTAAAAATGGTTAATATGCAATATAGTAGGGATGCAGTGGCTCAGTGGCTAAGACGCTGAGCTTGTCGATCAGAAAGGTTGGCAGTTTGGTGGTTCGAAACCCTAGCGCCGTCTAATGGAGTGAGCTCCTGTTACTTGTCCCAGCTTCTACCAACCTAGCAGTTCAAAAGCATGTAAAAAATGCAAGTAGAAAAATAGGGACCACTTTGGTGGGAAGGTAACAGCCTTCCATGCGCCTTTGGCATTTAGTCATGCTGGCCACATGATCACAAAGACGACTTCGAGCAGCACTGGCTCTTTGGCTTTGTAACGGAGATGAGCACTGCCCCCTAGAGCCGGAAACGATGAGCACATATGTGTGAGGGGAACTTTTACCTTTACCTTTTATGCAGTATAGATTGGGTTTTTTTTAATGTGCCTTAAGGCAGGGGTCTCCAGCCCCCAATCCATGGACTGGTACTGGTCCGCAGCATGTCAGGAACTGGGCTATGTAAACAAGTAAAGCCCCACAGGGTGCAGGCAGCCCCCTCTGGTCCAGGGCAAAATCTTTCTCTGTGCAACTGATCCCTGGTGCCCAAAACGCCAGGGCTGCTGCCTAAAGTCCCCAGAAGACCAAGCAACAACATTCAAAGTTACATTATTGTAGATTAAAACTTCTATAAATTGTTTTAAGAACTGCTTAGCCTCTTCTGAAATAACACTGGATTTTCAGAAGAGAAAGATCGGCTCTTACTTCCATGATGCAAAACAGGAACAAGAATCAGATAAGGAATATGAACCATAGTCATCAAATTCTCTTAACAGCACAAAAGATAAGTGGACATTGAACAGCCTTCTCTAGACCATCAGAAATATAGAATATAGAATAACAGAGTTGGAAGGAACCTGGGAGGTCTTCTAGATCAGGGGGTCGCCAACCTTTTGGACCTCAGGGACCACCAAACTCATAATTTTAAATCCCATGGACCAGAGACCCTGGGAAAATCCTCAAAAAAGTCTGCAGGAAAATTCCCCACCCTATTTTCCTACCGATTGATCATTCTTTATCTGGGATCGCAGGATACTGTCTCCATCTCCGTTCTCAGGGGGAGAGGCAAGAGAGACTTTTGGCTTCATGCAAGGAAAGCAACAGAAGTCTTTCTTTCTCTCCCCCAAATTCCGCCAGAAATGAGTCTTTGTGAGACTTTCACGCCAGCGCAGCCTCATGGAGCAGATGCCTTGCGGGACCCAAAGACTCATTTCTGGCGGAGTTTGGGGGAGAGAAAGAAAGACTTTTGCTGCTTTTCTTGTGTGCAGCCAAAAGCAGAAGAAGAAAGAAGTGGAAAAAAGCAGCCTAGTGGCCAGGTGAGGTGTGTGGGGCAAGTTTTCCCCCCTCTACTCTTTCCCCCCCTCCCCTCACTGCCTCGTATTGTTCGCAATGCAAGCGATGCAAGCCTTGGGTTCCCACAGGCCATATGGGCGGTGCAGCCTTATGTTCCTGTGCAGCCTGGATTAATTGCTTTGGGGAGTGCTTTGGGGGTGACATTTCTCTGCGGACCACCAAAATTTTCTCGTGGACCACCAGTGATCCCCGGCCCACTGGTTGGCGACCACTGTTCTAGTCCAACCCCTGCTCAAGCAGGACACCCTATGTCATTTCAGACAAATGGAAATCCAATCTCTTCTTAAAACCCTCCACTGATGCGGCATCCACAAAATGACTGCATCTCAACAGATGCAGTAACAACAAACCCACCTCCCTCCATTCCACACTTGAAGACAATCATTACAATGGAACATAATAAAAGTAATTTTTAAAACCATGCTTAAACTGGAATGTTAAAACAATAAACAGCAGAAGCTTACACTCAGTTCCCTAAAAGGTCTTTTCCAATACTATGGAAGACTAAAGTTTGCTATGGAAGACATCTTGGAAAATTTAAATCCAGTTATAATATTAGCAAGCATTAAAGATGTGTGTTATCCCTCATTAAAATGACAATCGTTCATTAATATCAAAGCTCATACTTAAAAAATAATGTTTAAAACCATGCTTAAACTGGATTGTTAAAACAATAAACAACAGATAGATTTTCCCTATGATAATTTACCCAGTCGTTGATTAAAAATGGACATTCTCCAATTCAGGAGCTCCCAAAAGAATTCACTGTTTACCTTTATGATTTTCAGCAAATTTGGATTGAAAAGCATGTCAGTAAATTGTCATGTTATGTATCACTTTTAATTTGTTATTGATGTATGCATGTTGACTTTTTCTTCAAAAGGTGATGCTTAATCCCCAATAGACAAGCTTAGCAACAGAAGCAAACTTCTTTCTATTCCTTTAATTATAATGGTGCCTGGATTCAAATTTGAAATTAAAACCCAGGCATGTTCAAAATATGGGATGGGGAGATGGAGCGAAGGACAGGATCTGATGGTAAATTATACTGTGTTTATTTGAGCACATAGCAATGGTCCTAAATCACAAAAGGAGAAAATGTGATCTGAAGAGATACGCAGCGCAGTGTAAAGTTACCCGATTTTAATCCCTAGTCTAAGATTCCTGCAGTGCAGCAATGAGTAGGAATCTTATTTAGAAACGGAGAATCCTTCCAGGGAGCAGATTCTTGGTGTCCCTCACCACGCGTGCAATTTCCAGCAGCTTTATAGCTTGTCCTGACTTTCTTGGACCTTTCTTCCGACTCTACACCAAGCGGAGCCCATCTGGCTTAGACACTATCCGAGGCTATTCTCACCTTACTTGAAGAAACCTCGGAGGACTTTAATGGACCTTACTTCAGAGTAGATCCTAAGCCAGAGATCTCCAAACGTAGCTGGCTGGAGAATTCTGGGAGTTGAAGTTCACAAGTCTTAAAGTTGCCAAGTTTGGGGACCCCTGTTCTAAGCAAATGTTTCTCAACCTCGGCTACTTTAAGGCGGTTGGGCTTCAAAATATGGGATGGGTCCAGTCCAGTCTCCCAGATTTCTTCAGCCAGCAGGTTCCCCAGTATGCCTGGGGAATTCTAGGAGTTGAAGCCCACCTCTCATAAAGTTGCTGAGGTTGAGAAACGCTGCTCTGAACTAGCCTCTTAGAGAGGGCGAGAGGAAGCCCTCGGTACCAGCCTCTCTTCTCCTTACCTGTTCATTTGCAAAATACCAGCCTTGGGAAAGAAACTCGCGCCTGCTCGCCCTCCCTCCCAAAGTGGTGTTTTGGAGTAAGGGAGACGATCCCATAGTCTCTACTTTGCCTCCGCTTCTCCGGGCTCTTCCGCTACAGGAACGCCTCAAGCGACGCTGGGAGCCGAAGAAACCGGTTTTTAAGCCCAGGTGAACTTCCTGGGGCCGGAGCGCTTGGCGACGGGAAGGGCTCTTGCCTTCGTGGGCCGGATGTTTTCACAACAGGTGTTTGTACGTGGGGTGGGGTGGACCCAAAAGAGAATCAGGAACTGGAAGGGGCCGCGAATCGGGAAGAAAGCAGAATGCCAGCAAAGCGAGGCGAGACCGCTTTGCTGCAGTAGAAAATGTTTGTTTTGGCAGGTGAACTTTACTAATCTTTGAATAGCTACATAGGATAAACCTGTCTGACTTCTGATAAATAGGTAGGTACAGATACAGATTAACAGAGTTGGAAAGGACCTTGTAGGTCATCTAGTCCAACCCCGCCCCCTCAAGCAGACCCTACACCATTTTTGAAAGATGGCAGTCCAGTCTCTTCTTCAAAGCTTCCAGTGATGAAGCTCCCACCGCTTCTGAAGGCAAGCTGTTCCATTAGTTGATTGCTCTCACTGTCAGAAAATTTCTATTTCCAGGTTGAATTTCTCCTTGATCATTCTCCATCCATTATTCCTTGTCTGGCTGTCAGGTGTTTTGGAAAATAGCTTGACCCCTTCCTCTCTGTGTCAGCCCCTCAAATATTGGAAGACAGCGATCATGTCTCCCCTGGTCCTTCTCTTCGCTAGACTAGCCATACCCAGTTCTTGCAACCGTTCTTCATACTTTTTAGCTTCCAGTCCCCTAATCATCTTGGTTGCTCTTCTCTGCACTCTTTCTAGAGTCTCAACATCTTTTTTATAGTGTGGTGACCAAAGCTGGATGCAGTACTCTAGGTGTGGTCTTACTAAGGCTTTATAGAGTGGTATTAGTACCTTACTTGATCTTGTCCTGCAAGCGTCTCCAAAAAAGATCCATGCTAGAAAGACCTTAACCATAACCCTTTCCTGGTTTGGGTACTGCTGAAAGCAAGCTGCTGAAGGAATGGAGTGGTTTGTTTCAGATACCTGTAACATGGTGGTCCCAAGGGGGTTAATATGCTTTCCTGCCAGAGCCCTTTAAAAGGGGAGCAGTGCTGCAAACACAAGTTGTAAAA
Organism: Bungarus multicinctus; assembly: GCA_023653725.1. NCBI lineage: Eukaryota > Metazoa > Chordata > Lepidosauria > Squamata > Elapidae > Bungarus > Bungarus multicinctus. The sequence continues at coordinate 71,601,417 of CM042846.1, forward strand.
ACGGTCACACCTTCCGATACAAATTGGTTCAACGTATGTGGCCTCTGGGAGTTAAAGCCCACGCATGCGTCTTAAAATCACCAAGGTTAGGAAATGGTGTTCTAACCTGTGGCTGACATACTTCAAGTGCAGCTTTATGTATTCTGCTCTTCCACTTGAGCTTGCCATGGTATGGCACCGTGTTTTGGAGCAAGTCGGGAGATTGGTCAACACAATGATGTGTTTGTGGGCACGGGGGTGTTAAAGCAAGAGTGATGTGTCTGCATTGCAGTGACTTCTATCTTATATGGGATCTACATATGGGACCCCAACACTGCCTCATCCATTCATTCAGAATTTGCCAGTGGTCAGATAAGCTGTGGAACTGCCTGCCCCAATTCCTTACTCCTTCCTTTGGGGAACTTTTTGATGAACAGTATATTAGGGTCATATAAGTAAATCAGAACCTCACATTTCTCTTAACATTACAATTCATTCATTTCAGCAGCGCTGATAATTCCGATTTAGTATATTATGTTTTTATTATTACCTTTATTGTCAGAGTACAACATGTGTACAATGAGATTGGCTGAGCCTCCCTTCGTGCACACATCCCCAACACAACTCACAGTGAGGACTGAAGTCCCTAACCCAGTTCCAATCTTATACTATGTGACCTTGTTGCAAGTCTATCATACTATATTGACATGAAGTTATTTTCTGTTCAGAAGTCTAACAACCCACGGGTAGAAACTATTCTTCAGCCTGTTTATATCTCCTACCCTATGGGAGGAGAGTGAAGAATTGCTGACACAGTTATAGAAGATTGGGTGAGTTGTTCAAACCCAGCCCACAATTCATAAAACTACGATCAAATCAGGTCTTGGTGTTATCCAATCCAAGAAGACTTGATACAATAGGAATCCCTGAATAGCTACATATGGAATTTTTTTCAGACAGCATTGTCTATTGGCCTTTGGTCAAGGAAGATAGGAGCAGATGCTTAATAAATAGCAGTGGGCCTGCAGAATGGAAGAGGTAGTTCTATCATTAGGAAATTTGCTATAATTAGGGAACAATTATAGGGAACAAGGATTAGAGGGAAAAAATGCCAGTAATATTTAGAAAAGAATGCCATTTCTTTGAGCCTTGGGGTGTTTTAATACTGCCCATATCCCATGGCTACAAAGTGGCTCCCCTTTGCTTACATGGGGCACAGGGAGACCATATTGTCAGGCAAAACTCTTTGATTGAATAATGAGATTGGCAGCCAATCTTTGCTCTCCTCCAGGCTCGGTTATTATTACTGGGCAAGAGTCCCAGAAACACAAGCCATCCAGCCATAATAATAGCGGCAGTCTCTTTTAATGCATCTCAGCTCATTGACTGTGAGAAAAAACTCATGGCTCCTTTGGCAGGAAGCACTTGTATTACTATTGAGAAATATTTATAACCATAATTAGAAGGAGAAGTAGGAGGAAAGAGAGCAAATGCAAGGAAATGCATCGATGTGGTGTGATTTAAGCAGTAGCGCTATGCATGGGATAGCAATGGCTTTCTCCCATGAATACTTGAATGCATGTAATAAATGCAAAAAAATGTGATGGCTGGAGAGTAGAATGGAAACTGGAGTAAACTTGTTTTAAAAGTTGATTTTTTTTTTTTAAAAAAGTGAAAGATAATTCAAAGCAAACCAAAAAAGGACTCCTTTAGACTATGTCAATATATATCAATTTGAAATACCTGTTTGGTTAGATACTTCATGGTTCATACTGTATTACCGCTGCAAAGGTTACAAATAGGAAAAGTAGAAAAATTCCTCACACAAATATTATAGCTATTTGCTGTTCTAAACTGTGTAAAACTGTGTCAAATTGCAAACCAATCGAGACAGCCTCATTTGTAAATGGAATCTATTTTGCATTCCCTTACAAAAAGGTTTACAATCAATAAATGAGAAGAGACAGCAAAAATCCACAATAGTATCACAACAGCCATTTTTTTCCATGTTTGTGTTCTCTGCATTTGTCCAACATATTTGAAACACATTCTCTTCATATCTTGAATGATAAAGCTATTGTGACAGAGATTAGGGTTGGTAATAAAATGAAGAAATTATAGATTTTTCACATTCTGAATAATGAAAAGCAATAAAACATCAAATGATGATTAAACCTGTAATCTGGATATATTTATCTGGGAGATGTCCCCATCAAATTAATTGGGGTACATTTATATTTTATTTATTATTTTTATAAATAACTCAAGACAGCAAACATACCTAATATTCCTTCCTCCTCCTATTTCCCTCCTAACAACAACCCTGTGGATTGAGTTGTGCTGAGAGATAGTGACCAGCCAAAGTCTCTCAGCCAACTTTGAGGCCTAAGGCGGGACTAGAACTCACAGTTTCTACCCTGGTGCTTTAACCACTAGACCAAGCTGGCTCTAAAATAAAATATAAAATTCTCCTGGGTAAAACCACAGTTCTGTGTAGAGTTGCATGGAGGTAACCTCCCACTGAACTTTGGGGTTTTTTTTCCCCCGTAATAGCCATGCAATCACTTTTTTCAAATGTGTATGTTACCTGTGAAGCTGAACAGTTATTATGTGGGTTTTATTATTCCTATAGTATACTACAGCATCCAAAGTATACACCATGCATACTTCTTCACTTAAGAACTCGCCAAACATAGCTATGTAAAGTGAGCAGCTTGTTTACAATAAACCACTGTACTAGTAGGGACTCCATGCTATCAAATTAGAGAGAAATCAGTATTATAGTAAACAGAGGTCAAAGATCAAACCCACAATTTCATATAAAATTCCAGTCCATGTACACAAAATATTACAATTTTTAAAAGGTCCAAGTCACAAGACCATCAACTATTCTTAAAGATAATCAAAAGCAGGATGGAGTAAAGGAAGTGAAATTTAAATGTAATTTTAATCCAGAATTTAATGCAAGGAACAATCATATAATGGACCTCTTTTAAACCTTGACAGCTGACTGTCAAACAAGCTCTTTTGTTAAACAGCTAATTCTTTTCTTATTCAAACAATGTCTTTAGAATGTCAGTTATGATAACATTAACATAACCCCAAACTTTTGATCTCTTTATCTGGTGTGTGAGATTGGGTTCTTGTTTGTTTGTATATATATATATATATATGTGTGTGTGGGGAGAGCTACCAATTACATATAAACTGTAATATTCTGTTTGGTCTTTTTCATCTATGAAAAATCAAGGGCAAATTGAGCTGTAACTGGAAAGCCACTGTCATTTTGCTTGGCTATGCTATATGTCATACTGCAAGTAAAGGAATATAAATTATGATTTTTATGTACAGAACATGTCTTTGAACATTGAAACTAGATGTCAGAGAAAAGATTAGGCTTAAAGGAAGATTTTTCACATCAACTTGTCTACATGGTAGACATGTTTATTAATAAACAAGTTCTGGGTCTTTGATCTGATCTGAAATTATGCCAGTCCTAAACTCTGTCTTTACATAATGCGGCTGGCACAAATTACATAATTCATGCCATTTGTTTGATGATGTCATATAGGGCAACATCATAATTTCTTCTGTTTGCCTCTTGTTCACATATAACATGAAGCCTTAATGTATGATTTGTTTGTACTGGACTTAGCATTATGTTCAAATTCATAAGGTTTAAGGTTATAGGTTCACCAGGCAATATTAATTTGCTCGACAAAGTGATTAAAAAAACCTGGAATAGCATTATGTATGAATGTAGTCATTGGTTCCTGAATTATGTTAAGGTATCTGTTCAATAAGCAACCATGGCAGAGAAGAGATTTGAAACGCTTAATACAGTCTGGTGCAATTTTATTCTCTTTACTCTGATTCATTTTAAACAGGTACTATCTCCTAAATCATGAAATATTCAGAAAGAAAATCCATTGGAGCAGACCTACCTGACCTGTTTTGTATCCAGGACTATTCAGGCAATCCTAAATTGTAGAATTACACAATATAAACATTGTAAGGGACCTGGAAGATAACCTAGTTTATCTTTCTGCCCAGAGTGGAATTCCACTATTTACAGCATCCAAGAGATCATTTAAATCCCTTCAGTGAGGGAGATTCACCATTTCCTGAAGCAGGCTGATCCCTTATTCAACTAGAACTAACAATCAACCAGTAAAATGGCTTGCCTTCAGAGATTGTGGATATTCCCATCACTGGAGGTTTTCAAGAAGAGACTGGATAGCCACCTGTCTGAAATGATATAGAATCTCCTGCTTGAGCAGAGGGTTAGATGAGAAAGTCTCCAAATCTGATATTCTATGATATTCTGTGAATAGCTCCCATGTGTTAGGAAGTTCATCCTGATGTCCAAACAAAATCTACTTCCTTGTAATTGAAATTCAATTTCTTTTCTGGAACAACTCTACAATTCTGCCCTGGCTTTTCCATGACATCACTTCAGGTACTTGAACATGCTATCTTGTCTCCCATAGTTTTCTTCAGGTTAAATATACCCAGAGCCTCAAACCATTCCTTCCAGGTTCCTTGCCTTTCCTGATTCTTCTTCTCTGGACATGGTCCACTTTGCTAATGTTCTTTCTAAAACACGGTGCCCAGAATTGGACACAATACTCTAGGTGTAGTTTAAATAATGCAGCACAGAGAGGAATGGTAATGTTTATTGATCTTGACTGCAGCTGTAAAAAAAAAGTGGATGCCGTCCTAGGCTGCATCATATTGTTGGCTCATGTTCAGTTTATGATACACTCACATCCTGTTTGCATGTGCAGGAAGGTTCTATCCCACATCTGTTGCCTTTTTCCTACCCAAACTAGCATTTAGCATTTGTTGCTGTTGAAATCCATCTTCCTGGTTTCTGCCAATGTTTCAGCTTGTCAAGATTCTCCTGACCCTGATGCTCTCTTCTGAAGTCTTTGCCATCTCCCAATGTTCCTGTCATCCGCACGTTTGCATATCATATTTTCTAAATCCACATCCAAGTCATTTTTAAATATGTTGAACATAAGCCTTGCATAACAAATTCTTCTTAACTTTGTTACTTGCTATTCGTTTTATCATTTTTTTTAGTAGCATGTTCCCATGAAAGTTCTGTGGACAAGTACAATGTTTGTTTTTCATACAAATCATGAGAGTTTGTTTCAGTGGTAATCTGAAATGCTATAGATTGGCCCCAGGTTTGGAAAGGCTGGCATTCAGCTCCAGATAATTTGACATTCTTGTTCGGTGCAGCAATCCCTGTGTTTGCTTCCCAGAAAAAATTAATCCACTGTATAATTTGTCCCTTGACTTTCGGTACCAACAAATGCAGTAAATGGCATTTTTATAAAGGGTGATCACAGCAAATGATGATCATGATTATAGCTGAAGCATCTAGCAAAGCTTAGCAATATCTCATTGTAGAGATGTGTATGTAGTCCTTGACTTAGTTGGGGCCAGAATTGTGATTGCTAAACGAAGTGAGTTGTGCCCAATTTTATGACCTTTTTGCCACAGTTGTTAAATGAATCACTGCAGATGTTTAGCGAATCATGATCCCTCATTAAGCAAATCTGGCTTCCCCCAGGAGCCAGCTGGGAAAGTCACAAATAGCAATCACATGACTCCATCTTAAATACATGCCAGTTGTCAAGCACCTGAATTTTTATTGTGGGTGTGCTGTAACCATCATAAGTGCAAAAACTAGTTGTAAGTCAATTTTTTCAAGGCCATTGTAATTTCGAGCAGTGGCTAAATGAATGGTTTTAAGTGAATTCTACCTGTAGAAACTTGGTATGAGTACTGTATATCAGTGGTGGTATTCAGCTGGTTCACACCAGATCGGGCGAACTGGTAGCAAGAATTTGGCATGGGTCATCAAACCGGTAGTAAGTTCTGGCCAGCCACACCTCTGACCCCCTCGCCCGATGTTCACTTTACCCCTCCCACCTGATGTTCACCTGAGGTATTTCTTTCTTTTTTTTCCCTCCCGACAATCAGCTGTACATGCGATCAGCTGTGCCAGGATTCCCCTTGCTGAGGCCCAGGAAGGCAGAAAATGGCTCAGCCCCCCCTCCATTTTTTGCCTTCCTGAGCCTCAGAGGAGCCTTATGGGAGCAAAAATGCCCCCTCCCCATGAGGCTCTTCTGAGCCCAGGAAGCTCCCAAAATGGAGCATGGAGGAGTGCTGAGCGCCCCTCCCATGCTCTGTTTTTTTTTCTTCCTAAGTTGTAGAGGAGCCTTATGGGAGCAAAAACACCCCCCCAGAGGCTCCTCTGAAGGCCAGAAGGCCCAAAATATGGGTGGGGGGTGGCTGCAAAAAAGCAAAAAAAAAAAAAAAAACCCACCCAGTCACATGGCCATGTCCACCAAGCCACGCCCACAGAACCAGTAGTAAAAAATTTTGAATCCCACCACTGTTGTATATCCTATGCTCTTTCAGCCAATCCTTGAAAATGATACACACTGTGCCTGTGATATTCAATAGCTTTGGGGGTAGTTCACCATGTGAACTATGCTGAAAACTCACATTCAGCCTACTGAAACTTCTGTAGGACATTTTCTTGCCCTGATCAATTTATCAAAGATATATAACATTCAGATTAAGGTAGATATGTTGAAAAAGAGAGCATGGTTAGACCTGAACTTTTTAGTATAATGCTTCATGAAAATAACCCTGGGTATAACTGAGAAATAGTTTGCCATTGTCTTTTTCTGGGGAGTTTTAACATTTCTCCATTTCTTGAAGATAGAGTGATGGACAAGTTATTTTCAGGAAATTCATGTTTCCACCCTATTCCACAAGGTATTCTAAATTATCTCTCATTTCACTGGGTGTTTAAAAATCAAAATACATGCAAGGTCAATTAGATTGTACTTGTAGTAATAATAAACCAAGACTTAGAGCTGAAAGAAGTCTTAAAGGTTATCTATATCAACCTTTTACTCAGCACAAGAATCACAAGAGCAATGTCTCTCAACCTTGGCAACTTCAAGAGGGTGGCTGGGGAATTTTTAGTCACCCCTGCCTGTATTTTGAATTTTTTAAAAAAACATGAAATAATAGATGATAGAGTAAAAAACAGTCTTGGAAAATCTAGAAGTCCCCAAATATTTTGAGGAATCTAGTTTACCAGCGCCAATTGATGCAAGCTTCCACTACATGACTAAAATCACAAAAGTTGACAGTGAGATCTAAAGCAATTACAATAATTTCTCTGAGAAAGGAATCTCCTTATGGGGACATTTTTGGAAGTGTGCACGAGCAGCTCTTTCCATTCTCCACTGCTGCTTCCTGCTCCTTAGACAGGATTACCTCTACCTCAAATTATTTGTAGCTTGGTGGGTGCAACTGCATTGGTTCCCCCCCCCTTTTTTTTTTGAATTGAAGAATGACATAAACAAGTTGAATCCAATGAATTCAGATTCTGTACCCTTAAGAGGTTTTTCAGAGCAAACCCTCGGCAGCTCAATCAAGAATGATCAGAAACTAATGCAGATACAGATTATCTATGCAGCAGATTATTGAGACATGAAGCATGTCATTTGCATGTCATCCTTACCCAGAGGTCATGCTAATCTTCTCTGTATTGTTCCAATTTTAGTATATGTGCTGCCGAAGCAAGCACATGAAGAAAACCTTTTAACAACCCCTATTTTACTTCGCCAGTCAGGTCATACCCTCACACATTTCTAATAACAGTGTTAGCTTTTTGTTGTTATAATTCTAAAAACAATTAAATTTTCTCCTTGTTATGATCCTCTGCCATTGCCATTCCAACCTCCTAAAGTTCCTAGACAGGGCCTGCATCTTCTACTGCAAACATCTAATCTACAAAGCGTACCTCCCTAAACAGAATCCTTGCATGCAGAATACTGGGATGCTAAAAATAGCTTAGTTTTTGCAGAAGAAAGCCAGATGCCAGGCATGCAAATATAAGCCATATTATCTACCCTGGTGGTTTTCCAACAAACTTCCCTCAGGGACCTTTCCTGCACTGATTCGCCCCCCCCCCCCACTTTACTAATCACCACCCATATGTTTGCCACTGAATTCCTGTGTGCTGCAGGGATTCTCAGATGTCCTCTACAACGAATCTCAATTTGCACAGTGCAAAAACCAGCCATGTTATGTCCATCTCTTTGAAACACAAACCTGCACCTGGGTTTTACATAAATGCAAGAAACTGGGTGGAAAGAAGCTATGTTTGACATCAGGGTATAGCAAACTGTTTGCCAGGCTAGAAATCAAGGGAAGAAAAGAAAACAGTATGAAGTCCTACTTAACAAAAGGATTTTAGAAAGGATTGTGTTCATCAGTTCTACGGTCCTTCCAAACAGTTCCTTGCAATAGTCAAGCTGTAAGGATGGTATCTGTGTAATTGTCATCAATGATCGCAGCGGATACACATATTGTTGATTGTGCAAATCCCAACTAGCTGAGATCAGGGCCAGTTTAAGAATTTGGGGTCTAAAGCAACAGATGGTTTGGAAGACACCTCATCTTATCCCATCATCACATTCAGCTCTAGAGTAAGATCGCAAATGGATTCCAGCCAAACAAGAGTTTAAAATTATGGAATCAAAATGGAATACCCACAGAGTCTGAACCAGAATTTAAAAACGTAGCTGGAAGAAACATATTGGGGATAAAATTTTAGAACTTCTAATTAAAAAAACATTTTTCTTCTTTAGAGAAAGTAACAAGAAAATACTTTATTTTTTAAAATTGTTTCCCTTGTTTTCTGATTTTTACAGTTCTCTTGTCACACCTGCCTTTTAACCTTCTCTTTTACAAAGCAGAACAACAAAATCCACTACTGCTTCTAAAAACAGTATCTTAGGGAGCTCCTTCCTATTCTGTGTTTCCTGTCCCTTGGCCAACGAGGACCTCTCCTCTTCACCCATGGCTGTTCAGCTTTCAGAAGAATCTTAGGTGAAGAATCTTTTGGACAGTAAAGGAAAATATTTGTATCTCCCTCACTAGCACTACTTTGGGTAATGAAACGTCTGCAAGAAAACAACTAAGCTCAGAGAGCACCAAGGATCCCTAATCTTTGGTTTAACCTAAGGCCAAAGATTTGGTGTCCTCTACATCACTCTTTCTACATAATTCTGTATACACTATCAAGCATGGCAGTTGCTGATCATCCTGGGATTTGAAGTTGGTGTGCACATCTGGAAGTCACCAAGGTTTGGAAACATTGAAATAAAAGGTTGTTTTCTAACTACCTGAATAGAAACACTCCTTGCTTAATTCAAAAGGACACATGCAGAGCACAAACACACTCATATCCCACACAAGGTTTTGGTTAAAAATGTTACTGAAGCATTTCTGAAAATGATCGGTATATAAAATATATTTTCCAGAAATGTCATGTGAAATTTGCCTGCTTTCCATGGGGAGGTCAGGTTTTTTCGTGTTGTGAATTCGATTCTATGTTTAGAATATACGGGACATTCCTTATCATATTTATTATGTTTTCAACATATTCTAGCAATTTGAAAGTTGAAAGGTCAGTGCCTTCTCATCAGGAACGGATCTTTCTTTTTGAAAATAACATTTTTGCCATGTGTATTAAAAGTTATTTTATATACAGAATTTAGAGATTGTCTTCTGTTTCTTTTCCTGCAGGGATCAATGTGCTGGAAAGAAAAGAAAGAAGCACCCCAACTTGAAATCAAGCTGTACTAGACAAAGAAGCTGATTAATGATGGAAGAGATTTATGGGGATTTCAATCAGGGAGGCTTATGGGTGTAACACATGAAGACGACTTGACTTGATGGTTGTGGATAATCTTGTTCCATGTCCAGTTTTCACACATATGGAATAAATGGAATCCACCCCTATTCAAAATTCCCCAGGCTTCCTTCTGCTTTATAATTTACTCTTACAAGATTCTTGTTTCTAAGAGAGTATAATCCCACCGCATATGCATGGCACAGTGGGGGTTAGGCAGTGCCACTTTCCAGCTGATTGAAAATAGTTTGGGATGTCTGAACTGCATGCAGAATTCCTATCAATCCAGCTCAAAAACTTCTGGTTCCATAAAAGAGACAAAGTTGGGTGAATCCAGAAATACTTTATCACAGATTGTAACATCACAATTATGAAGTATAATGTATGTAGTTACTAAAGACAGTTGTTTTCCTCCTCAAAGAGTGGTGAATATTACAATCTGTACTGAGAGTAGAGATTCAGCAACCAGATCTTTAAGATATGCTGATGTACCATGCAAGAACATATGCACAAAACTTCTAAAGCAGTTATTATAGAATTGCCCTATCAGTCTTTTTTCACCTTGGTGTCTTCCCATAGTTTTTATTTATTTATTTATTTATTTGATTTGATTTATTAATCGCTTACAAGATAATAGGTATAAGTATATACATAGTTATGAATACATGAAATGGATACATATAAGAAAAATAAAAGAAACAATAGGACAGGCATGGTAGGTATGTTTTGGTGCGCTTATGCACGCCTCCTACAGACCTCTTAGGAAAGGGATGAGGTCAATAGTAGAAGGTCTAAGGTTAAAATTTTTGGGGTTTGGGGAAGAAACCACAGAGTCAGGTAGAGTATTCCAGACATTGACCACTCTGTTGCTGAAGTCGTATTTCCTGCAATCAAGTTTGGTGCAGTTAACCTTGAGTTTGTATCTATTGTGTGCTCTTGTGTTGTTATGGTTGAAGCTGAAGTATTCATTGACAGGTAAGTCATTGCAATGTATGCTGGTATACTGGTTGGGAACTGTACAAGTAATCCTCAATTTACAATCATTCATTTAATGACCATTCAAAGTTATAACAGCACTGAAAAACGGGCATTGTGATCATTTTTCAGATGACGAACCTCATGATCACATGATCAAAATTTGGACGCTTGGCAATTGGTATGTATTCATGATGGTTGTAGTTTCCCAAGGTCTTATGATCACCTTTTGTGACCATCTGACAAACAGAGTCTACGGTGAAGCCAGGTTAACAACAGTGTTACTAATTTAACAATTGCAGTGATTCATTTAACAACTGTGATGAAAAAGGTTATAAAAATGCATTTAACAATTGCCTTGCTTAGCAATGGAAATTTGGGGCTCAAATGTGTTGTAAATCAAGGTCTATATGTAGTCTAAATGAGTGGGGGAAGGGTCTTTACATGAGAAGTGAGAAGGAAGATACTGTTTTATTATATAATTTTCTTCTATCCCAACACCAGTACTGGAAATGGATACCAGACAGAATATATACATTACTTAAAGCAAAGATGGGCCATTTTTTGGTGGCCAGAGACCACGTTTCTCATTTGGAGAGAGTCTCTGTCCCATCTTGAGTTGTGTAGTGATGTAAATAGGCAGGGCTTGTCTGAATTACGAGACTTTTTTCAATGTTTTTGTGGGGAGGAAGATTTGAAACAAAATGAAAGCTATTTGGGGGAGTTTTCATTAGTTCTTTTTGCATGGCTTTCTCTGCAAAATATTGTAGATGAGTTCAGGGAGAGGAGGAGCAAGTGTGCAGTAGCAACCACAGTGGCGGTCCCTGAAAACATCTTGGTTGAATCCAGGGGTGGGCTTCAAAAATTTTAGCAACAGGTTCTCTGCCTGGTTGCTGGGTGGGTGTGGCCATGATGGGCGTGGCCCAGTTGGCCTCCTGTATTACAGTGGGGGTTGTTTTTGCCCTACCTGGGCTCTGGAGGCTTTCCTCCAGCACTCTGGAAGAGTGAAAATGGCCTCCACGGACTCCGGAGGCTATCTGGAAGACACAAACGGGTCAATTTCCACCCCTCGCCGAGGTTCTGTGTGTGCCCTGCGCTTACCTGCATCTCAGACGGGTCGCGTGGGGACTCCTGGGAGGGGAGGAGAGGGGTGGTCAGGAGTGGGATTTGGGGTTCTCCAAACTGCCCAGAATCTTAGCTAGGAGCTGTCCCGAATCCCTGCGAACTCCCAGCAGTCCAGTCCTGGTTGAATCTCTATAGATGCAAGGATCAATTCATGGAACTATAATGCTGGCAGAAATTACTCCTGTGATCTAGAAAAATGCTTCTGTTAAATCAGGAGGCTACAACTTTTGGGTGACAGAGGAGAAGCAAGGAGCACATTGGGGAATCAAGGACTCTGGTGGTGGATGTTACTGCAAAGAATACGGGCTTATGCCCCATGTGTTGACAGAACCTATCAACAGTGAAAACTGAAACATTTTCTGAAAGATGCCCATCTTTGCCTGTTATGAGGCTGCGGGAAAGATTTTGTAATTTTTGTAGAATCATAAACATACTTCATCAGAAGGGATCTTGGGGAACTCAAGGTTTATATACACAAGGATGCTATTTGCTACATTAATTTCAGCAGAAGGCTAAATTCCATACTGAAGGCTAAAGGAGAGTTAGCCAAACTAAAATGCAACCCATTTAATTTTTGCGATTTGCTCTCTGTATACATGTGCGTGTTTAAATATAAACTAAGAAATAGCTGCCACTTCGTAACAGTTGCTCCTATGCCAAATATGGTAATCTTGACATTCTAAAGCCCAGGGCTCCATGTGCCGTAATTTTACTACTAGGAGCAGAAATGCCCCTGGCTTCTGGTTGCTCTCCTGGAGTCCTGTCCACTACTCCTGGGCCTTGAAATGCCTTGCACTCACAGATAATTGGCATGAATGTTACTGTATGCCTCTCCTTTTATAATGCATTGTTCCCTCCCCACCATCCATAGATATTTTCCATGGCATCCTAGCGCTGCCAAAGTATAAGAGATGATGTTACAGTTGTAAGAAAAAGGGGAGGACGATGGTCTTTGAAGTGGCTTTTGATGAGATTCTGCTTGATGAGATTGTGCGTGACGCTAACCACAAAGGAAAACTAAACTCTTTATTGAACAGAGAGAGAGAGAGAGAGAGATCTTGAGTCAGAAGCAGCAGCAGGAACAGAAGGGTGTCATTAAAAACTTGAAGTGCTGGACCAAGTGCAAACAGAATAAAGGCTTTTGCTCTGTGTTTCAAGTTGTTTAGAATTATTCATGGAGAATATCAATTCAACCTCCCCCCCCCCCCCCCAGCCCAACCCCTTGAAAGCTAAGGTGCCTATCATTCTTTTAATTAAAAAAAACTTATTTAACTATTGATTCCCTTACATGTCATCAGTTTTAAAAACAAATTCATCTTCTTCCAATCCAGCCTCTGTCAATATATATTCTACATATAGGCTGAACAAGTAAGGAGAGAGTATAGAGGCTTGTTTTATTCTTTTGTCAATCTGGAATGGGCCATGTTTCCATTTGGATTGTGTTTTTATGTCCTGTTTGTTTCTCATGAGATCACTGAAATGTTCTGTTTTTCTAAGACATTCCATAGCTTGGCATCATGAGCACAGTCGAGGGCCTTGCTATGGTTAATGAAGTATGTATTGACTTCTTCTTGATGTTCTTTGCTTTCTCAATTACCCAGCATGCATCAGCAATCCTTCCTCTTATTTATTGGCCTTTTCTAAATCCATTTGAATACTCAGCATCTTCCTTTCACAGAGAACTGTAATCTACATTGGATGATTCTAAGTATTCTAAGGATAGGATAGGGTAGGGTAGGATAGGATAGGATAGGATAGGATAGACTGGACTGGACTGGAATGGACTGGAATGGAATGGAATAGAATCATAGACTTGGAAGCAGAGGTGGTATTCAGCAGGTTCTGACCAGTTCTGGAGAACCAGTAGTGGAAATTTTGAGTAGTTCGGAGAACTGGCAAATTACCACCTCTGACTGGCCCCATCCCCATCTATTCTCTGCCTCCTGAGTCTCAACTGATCAGCTCGGTCTTCTTTTGTTGTCCTGCACAGGAGAACGGAGCTGGAAAGCAGGTTAGAGGGGTGAGAAGGGAATGGAGATTTTACAGTATCCTTCCCCTGCCATACCACCAAGCCACACCATGCCCTCCAAGCCATGCCCACAGAACCGATAGTAAAAGAAATTTGAATCCCACCACTGGTTGGAAGGGACCCACATCCCAAGACATTATATCATCCCGAACAAACAGATGGTCAATCCTTTCTTGAAAATCTCCAGTGATGGAGCACCAGAACTTTGGAAGGCAAGCTGTTCCATTGATTAATTGTCAGGAAATTTCTCCTTAGTTCCAGGTTGGATCTCTCTTTAATGAGCTTCCACCCATTGTTTCTTGTCATACCCTACAGGGTAGGATAAAGTTTGTTTGTATTTTCTATGGAAGCCTACATACTGACAGTGTTGAAGTAATAAACAGCCACAGTGTCACCCAAATAAATGTTCTATTCTTTGTAAGTTTTACTTTACACACACTTTCAGTTTTAAGTCTCATTTTTGCAGACAATCTATTTGACTACATTTGTTTGTGTTTAAAAGTGTGAATAGTTTTCTCGTTTCCCCCAAAAAAAGCTGGAGCAAAAGAATATGATTGGCCTTCCTTGGTATATGTTAGACATAATTCAGAACACATATAAGAAATCTCTCATTACCCAATTTTGACCATGCATAAGAGCCCTATTTAAACTGTAAATTGACAGCCCTTCTATACACTCTTCTATATGCAATATGATTTTTTTCCCACAAAAGCCAGATGGTTGGGAGCAGATGGTTTTTTGCTACTAAAGAGGGGCTGAATTTTAAATAGCTCAGTGTCCTCTCCCTGCCACACAGAGCATGCCTTTTAATCCTTTTAAAAAAGATTTTTCTAGAGTTCATTGTAAAATAAAATACAAATAGAAAACAAAAATCAGGAAAGTTAAAGAGAAAAGAAGAGAGGAAAGGAAGAGAAAGTAGTGACTACTGATTTTTTTCAGTGCAGAAGAATACAAGAAAAAGGTTAAAGCCTCAACCTTTTGCTTTACATTTCTAAACATTTAAAGCCATTTCTATAATAATAAAATCATTCTAAAACCCAAATCTAAACTCAAAGTTTCCCCTCCCCCAGTTTCGAGCACAAAGTCAAGAAGCAATTTCCAAGGGGAAACAAAACTAGTTAGGTTCTTATCTTGAATTAAAGCAGTCCATTTTGCCATCTTCACCAGCTATATCCCTTTTACCATCCGTTCTTCGATGGTGGGAATTAGTGTGTCTTTTTCCATCTTTGTCCATATAAGATTCTTGCTGCTGTCAACATATATAGTAACAAGGTTCCATTTTCTTTCAAGCTCTTTATCCATCAAACCTAAAAAGAAAACTTCTGGTTTCAGTTTTATGTGAGGGCACGCATTTTATTCTTGAATAAATGCCCAACTACCTCTCGGATCCCAGAGTTGAGCAAACCGTCACCTGGAGACCCAGGCCTCCTTGTTTTAATCACTGGCCTAGCTCCTGCCAAAGCAGATCCAGCATTGGGTTGCTTTCTTTAACATTTGCCTCACTGATTCAAGCAACATTTCATAGAGAAACCAAACAGCCAAGGCTACTGTTACCAAGGCACTGTGCCAATGCACTCTTGGTGTGTAATTTCCCCTTATATTTTCTGCTGACATTTTCCTGACGCCTTGGCTTGGGAAGCCATTTTGTCCTCAGAAAAAAAGGAGCAAGAACCACAGCCTCAAATATCACAGAGAATCAGAGCTTTGAGAATCAGTGTCCGGCAATGATTAACCCAAAGGAGAATTATATGACCTATTCATTAGGTTGAATGTAGTAATATGCACAAATATGTATTTAATACAGAGACTCACAACGGAACTTGGAAAGTCAATATCCTGGTGGGAAAGAAAGAAACCCTGCCCTACTCTACAACTGACAAGGTAGTTCAGGTCATGATATCTGTTTTTATTATTTGTAATATTTGCTACTTTTAATGTTTGTTTCCATCTTAACTCTATGTACCTATTTGTCCCTTCCTGATTTGGATTTAGTTGGGTTTTAGACAATCAGGATGAATTTGTAGTTTGTAGCCAGGAAGTTCTCAGATATTTTCTTGCATTACACCATCATTACTGTGTAATCTATATGCTCTGCTTCATTTGGAATCCAGCATCAAATTGATTGAGGTTTTTTTTCCCTACTCTTTATTTTGAAACCTGTGAGTCTGAAGGACTTTGGGCCATTATGTTTTTTCCTCAACTTCCATGTTTGTGAGTGTTGTGTTCAGCTTAACATTAAGCAATATTCACTTAGTTCCCAAAACTGCTTCTCATAATTTTTTACCTCCTAGCTTTCCATATCTCTTTGGAACTTGCCTTGTGAGATCAGTTTTTGTTGAAAATATACAGAATGAAGGTTTTTAGACAGAATACAGCAATAGTGAATCCAAATCTGGTTCCATAACTGGTATGATCTCCCTTCTTGCATTTTTAATACTCAAGCACATTGTACATGTCAGTTGCTACTTTTCAGGTCAGTGATTGAATGATCAGATAGATTTTGAGCAGTCCCGTTTAGTTTTTATCAAATCCTGCAATCCTAAGAGCAAATAAGCCTCCTTTTGATCTTCCGGTGATCATCAGAAGAATATGATGCTATCCTATTTAGTATATAATAATGACCAAGTCAGATTAATTCCAGTACTTGAGGGACTGTCAGAGCAAAGGAAGTCAACTTATTCTCCAAAGCACTCAAGGATGGGACAAGAAATAATAGATTGGAAAGCCAACCTAGAATTAAGACTACAAGAATAATTAATAAGTGAAATGGCTTTTGATCTTGGAGCTGTTGGGGCTCCGTTGCTGGAGGTTTTTAAAAAGGGACTGGGCAATTATTTGTGCAGAATAGTAAAAAGTCTCCTGTTTGAGATAGAATTTGGAGTAGAACACCTCCAAGGTCCCTTCCAATCCTATTATGCTTTCAAGGTCTTTTAGATCAGTGGTTGCCAAGTGGTGGGCCATGGCTCACTGGTGGGCCGTGAGAAAATTTTGGTGGGCCACAGAAAAATTTCACCCCCAGAGCACTCCCCCCAAAGAAATTAACCCAGGCTGCGCAGAAACACAAGGCTGTGCCACCCACATGGCCAGGGAACCCTCCCTGCCACTCCTTACCAGGCAAACTTGCCTGCTAGATTGCTATTTTTCCTTTTTCTGACCATCATCTGTTCTGCTATGTCAGGAGATTTAGATTAGCTAGGAAGCAGGAAATTGTTGGATTTCTTACTTTCTAGCTAGTCTCTAGATCTTCGGCTTTGCTTTTAAGCACAGCTGAACCTCCCTTAGGATTGAAGGTTCTATTATTCAGTGCAGACTCATGGCAAGCAAATTTTTATGTGACAGACTGAGCTAGCTAATGGCAGAAAAATAGATCACTGAATGATTCTGTGAGCAACTCAATCTGCATGCCTGCTTTGCCTGATTTTGGGTAAAAGTTGCTCTTTTATTTTTTAAATAAAAAATTCAATATTTACAAACATTGTATGTTGTGAGTTAATTTTGTGAGTTTGCTAGCAAGCAAATTTTATATGACAGACTGAGCTAGCTAATGGCAGAAAAATAGATCACTGAATGATTCTGTGAGCAACTCAATCTGCCTGCCTGCTTTGCCTGATTTTGGGTAAAAGCTGCTCTTTTATTTTTTAAATAAAAAATTCAATATTTACAAACATTGTGTGTTGTGAGTTAATTTTGTGAGTTTGCTAGCAAGCAAATTTTATATGACAGACTGAGCTAGCCAATGGCAGATAGATAGATCTCTGAATGAATCTGTGATTCTGTGAGCAACTCAATCTTCCTGTTTGCTTTGCCTGATTTTGGGTAAAAGTTGCTCTTTTTTAATAAAAAATTCAATATTTATATAAATATTTATAATATTTACATACAAGTCATGCCCAGCCAGTCACATGACCACCAAGCCACACCCACAAATTAGGCCATACCCACAGAACTGGTTAGTGGTCCCTGGGATTTAAAATTATGAGTTTGGTGGTCCCTGAGGTCCAAAAGGTTGACGCCTGTTTTAGATGACTTGAAAGACGCCTGTTTTAGATGACTTGAAATGCTTTGCCTCTTTTATATTCTGTATTCACACTATTTGTCTGTGATTAAACTAGAACAGATGTGCTTTGTATTTCCCTTGGTCTTCAAAGGTTAATGATCAGTGCACAAACATTAGTTCTTCTCATCTCCCTAATTTGTATCCATTTTGCCCTTACTGTATGCTCACAGGCATTCGAGATTTTCTCATTTATAGCAACCCTTGCTTTGCCATTTCTAGAACTTCCTTATGCTTATTTTGTAATGCTAGCTTCTCAAAAAGATCACCTTTTTCCATTATTCTGTATAGGGAAATTTGGAGGAGAATATTATAGTCCAATATTATATAAATATTTTTCTATTTGTAATTTACATTTCTGATTATGCATATTTAAAACAGATTACAATCTGTTAAGTTTGAATTTGAATGAGTATATCACCCCCAATTCCAAAGTAGTTCTTCTTTGTTGATACCCAGTACAGAACTATGTTATATGCATGTTACATTTTTGCAGAAGATTCTTCAGCTGATGAGGCTGCACAGGAATACAAATATGATATACATGTGAATGAACATGCATACTACAGTACAGCAATCCAGAAAAACAGTGACTCTGCAATGAATGTAGCGTTACAGTAGGCCAGACTCATTGGACATTGTCTTTTGGGGAAGGAAGCCAATGAATTCTGCTGGAGGCATTTCCCTTGAGAGCCAACATCTGGCCATGATGAAGCATTGGAAAGCATCTCTATAGGTATCAAGCTTCTTTTGGCTCATGCACAAATATGTTCTAATGTCCACAGTGCCAACATATTTGTTGCTGTTTTAATGTTTTCTTAGGACTGATTGGCATTATCTTCTTTAGGTTTTGTTTAAGTCTTCTGTTTTCCTGTTTTAGAATTCAACCCAGTTCTCACCACAATATTCTCAGCAGGCTGAAGTGGCTTTGTGCTACTCTTTTGTTTCCCTGTGGGTTTCTGAACGAAAGGATTTTGCCCTGTGTTCATTAGCAGCAGCTAATGATTTGTTCAAATCAGCACAATCTCATTTACTCAAGTAGCAACCTTTTTGTTGAATCTTCAGGGAGAGCACGTGCTTTCAAAATTATAGTAATTGGCATGGCCCGACTCTCTTCCTTAAAAGCACGGAATCATTAAGTTGGAAAGATGACAGAAGTCACCCAGTCTATCTCTTGGCATTCTTACACTTTCAATACTAAAATCTCCATTGTGAATGATAATCTTAATATACAGTTTTAAGTTGGTATAGTAAGGTGTCTACCACTTGTCCTTTCTTACTGTTTAGTTTGCTTTGGTATTTCTTTTGTTAACCCCCTTAATTACTCTATGAAACGAAAGGAAGATATTCATTGAATACATGAATGAATAACATCCCTGATTGCGGTGAAGTCTATAGCTAACCTCAGTTGAATATGCTTCATTGCAACTCTTTTGCAAGCCTTTTTATTATTATCATTTTTATACAACTACAAAAGAGAAGAAAAACAAATGCTTTTCAAATAAAACAATGATGTAGGGACAAATAAAAGAAGCAAACAAACAAAACTTAAAAGTTCAATAATTATAGCTAAGTGAAAATTACTACAAGCCTATTTTTAAACAGCAAACTGAAACGTAACCATATGAAATGGTACTGTTCAGGTTTTTATGCCAATAAAAAGTGAATTCAAAGGCTGCAAGCTGTTTCATCATGTTTCATTAAGCCAAGCTTTGGAATCTCACATACAAATCTTTTTTCTATGAAAACGTAATATTTTTAGCAACAATCCATGAACCATAAATCTTGATTTCTTCATAAGTAGATTAATTTCAAATTTTGGCATGTGTGTTAGGAACAGCATCTTCAAAACTTAAATATTCTTCCACAAACATTGTTCACAATAATAGGAATTTCCAACCAACTTGAAACCACCAAATGTTTACTAAAGTCCCTTCAGCTGGTTCCATCATTATCAGGCAGACAAATGATGCTTTTTCACTATCCATTGAGAGGTCATGTTAAGTTAACTCATTTTTTAAAATTAAATTCAAATTAAGATCCTAAGAGATATATTGATTATGCTTAAAAGATGAGGACATTGATTTGTAAACTGAGAGCCTCTATTTTTTTTTTTATTTCAAAGTTCTTATGAATTAACAATGTTTATTTTAGTAAAGTTTATAAATTATTAATAAAATTGAATTGTATCTGGATAATTTGATCAAGGATCTTCAAAACCATAAGAGTTTCAAATGCTGCCAGTGCACCTGGTTCAAAGAATATAACAAATATTTTATCTGAAGATATTATTCCCTTTCAACTGTTTTGCAGTCCTTCATCTTCAGCAAATGAAGATTGATAGAACAATCAGAAATGTGGAGGCATTGAAGCAGAACTTGCCTTTAATATACATTTTATTTATTCTGATTTGTGCAGAATAAATATCTGCTCAAGATTTCTTCTCTTTTATTATTTGAACTCTGCTGCAAGCAATAATGTGGAGTGCCTACATTGTCAAGACTGAGTATTAAAACTATTGGAGAAGAAGAATCTGGTCATTGGGGGTCATTGGTGCTTTCAGAGCTTGATGGTTTTCTTGAAGATATTTCAGATTTACAGATTAACAAAGTTGGAAGGGACCTTGGTGGTCATCTAGTCCACCTCTCCCACCCAGGCAGGAGACTACACCATTTCTGACAAATGGCAGTCCAATCTCTTCTTGAAAGCTTCCAGTGATGAAGCTCCCATAACTTCTGAAGGCAACTTCTATTCCATGGGTTGATTGTTCTCACTGTCAGAAAATTTATCCTTATTTCCAGGTTAAATCTCTCCTTGTTCAGTTTCCATCCATTATTCCTTGTCTGGCCTTCGGGTGCTTTAGAAAATAGCTTGACCCCTTCCTCTCTGTGGCAGCCCCTCAAATATTGGAAGACTGCTATCATGTGTCCCCTAGTCCTTCTCTTCACTAGACTAGCCATGCCCAGATCCTGTAACCGTTCTTCATATGTTTTAGTCTCCAGTCCCCTAATCATCCTGGTTGCTCTTTCCTGCACTTCTTCTAGAGTCTTAACATCTTTTTTATAGTGTGGTGACCAAAACTGGATGCAGTACTCTAGGTGTGGTCTTACTAAGGCTTTATAGAGTGGTATTAGTACCTCACTTGATCTTGATTGTATCCCTCTGTTAATGCAATTTAGGATTGCATTGGCTTTTTTTGGTTGCTGCTGCACACTGCTGGCTCATATTTAGCTGTTTGTCCACAAAGACTCCAAGATCCCCCTCACAGCTAGCACTTAGACTTATGTACCGCTTTATAGTGCTTTACAGCCAGTGCACCTGGCTACTTAATAGCTGGCTACTGCTATTGAGCCTGGTTTCACTCAGTCTATATATGTACGTTTGTTTTTTCTTGCCTAAGTGTAGGACTTTACTTTTCTCTACATTGAATTTCATTTTGTTAGATACGGACCAGTGTTCTAGTCTCTCAAGATCCACCTGGATCTTGAGCCTATCTTCTAGGGTGTTAGCTACTCCTGCCAGCTTAATATCATCTCCAAATTTCGTAAGTTCCCCTTCTATTCCCTCATCTATGTCATTAATGAAGATATTGAAGACTACTGTGCCTAAGTCAGAACCTTGTGGTACCCAACTGCTTATTTTCCTCCATGTAGACTTAGACCTATTAAGGACTACTCACTGAGTAGTAATTTCATTAAAATCCAATAACATGATCAGTGCTAGAAGAGGTGGGGTTTGCTCTCTATTTATATACAAATGGCTTGCAGTGTTGGTGAATCTACTGTAATGGTCACAATTTCAAAAGAGGCAGAGAAATATGTTTTCTCATTAGACTTTCATTAAAGAGTCATATTTAAATCACAGCTCTATTCCACTATAATTAACTTAGTTCTCCTTTAGAAATTGCTTGTGGAAGTGAAGGATCAGATGTGCACAGGAGGCCTTGGGGATCAGAGGAAGGGTCATATGTGACACTCGTTGCAGAATACCTTATGCCACTAGACTCGAAATTCTAGACCTAGAAAACCTAGAACTACACCGCCTTTGGTCTGATCTAAGTATAGTATATAAAATCATACATTACAATGTCCTACCTGTCAATGAATACTTCAGCTTCAACCATAACAACACAAGAGCAAACAATAGATACAAACTCAAGGTTAATTGCACCAAACTTGACTGCAGGAAATACGACTTCAGCAACAGAGTGGTCAATGTCTGGAATACTCTACCTGACTCTGTGGTTTCTTCCCTAAACCCCAAAAACTTTAACCTTAGACTGTCTACTATTGACCTCACTCCTTTTCTAAGAGGTCTGTAGAGGGCGTGCATAAGTGCACCAAAACGTGCCTACCATCCCTGTCCTATTGTTTCTTTTATTTTTTTTATTTTTCTTATATGTATCCATGTATTCATAACTATGTTTTTACTTATACCTATTATCTTGTAAGCAATTGACAAATTGACAAATAAACAAATATGTGGAGATAGGAACCAGGTATGGATGGAATGGATATGAGAGGAAAGAATATGAATTCTGATAAAACATTTTCTCTTGTCTTCATTTTTTTTGCCTTAAGCAGCCTTGCTCTTTCCTGTCTTCTCTCTCTCTACAGGAGGGTGGGGTAATGGGGGTGGGGGTGATGCTTCAGACAAAGATTTAAAACTGCTTTTACTTTTCTCTGTAGAAGGAGGGGGTCGAGGAGAATGGGGGAGCTACCTTGAGCTGCTCTGCAATAGGAAAGTGGTTGAAACTGCATATTCTTAGCGAGACAGAAATTAATACCTTAAACCACTACCCAGGATATTAGGGACAAGAATAGTTTGCTTACAAGAAAACCCCAAAAAACCACATAGCTGGCACATGAAACAAGGGCACTTTGCAAGATACCCGTGACCTGGGGTGAAACACAGGTGATGCGACCTTTAGTTATGTAGGGGGCTGAGATCCAAATAACCAATCAATATTATCCGTTATGCATGCATTATTAAGGGATGAATGTGAATATGAATGTGACCACCCCTATAAAAACTGCTGTAAGATTGTAATTGGGGCCCTTGGTTAGCTTTTGAGCCAGGGTCCTTATATCTCGGTACCAAAATAAAAGTATAATTTTGTTCCACACCTTCTGTCCGGTGACTTATCGGCTTCGACACCAAGCAAGAGCCCAGTTGTGGGGACAACAGAGGCATAAAAGACCTTCATATAGCAGAGATCCATGAGCAGCTGGAAAATCATTTTAACAAGTTATCAAAAAAACTTGTTCAAGCATTGCCTAAGAATTCTTTCTTTCCTGGTGTAGCCAGTATTTAAAAACTGTTGATTGAAAATTCACTGAAAAATATTATTTAAAAAAAAAAATCTGATGAATGTTTTGGTCATAACAGACCAAAATAGTATAAGTGTAGTCTATTATACTATAGTAAACTGACAATGGGATATCTCCCAATTTTTAGTAAGCATAGAATTTCAGTTACAGCAACAGTGGATTTTTAGAAGAATCTTAGAGTGATAAAGATACAGCATAATGACTTGGATATTCAATCCAGGATTGATGGACAATGCAAACATTACTCCCCCAACCCCTAGCAATAAATGAATTGTTCAATGAATGAACATATAGATTCAATATGTTATCTGTTTTACACTGTGTCTTTGTCAAACATTACTGTTTAGAACTGAATCCTAAATGTTTCTCTGGAGGAAGGGCAACTTGTATTATAATCAGGACTGTATTATAACTTTTCACAGAACTCATGGTGAAGATAATATGAGTTTAGATTGCCAAGTATACCAATAAAATAAAGGAGAAAGTGGGATATAGATGTATTTGCAGATAAATAAATGGAGGAAATGTTAAACCTACCTATTCTCACTGATGCAAGAGAATCAAAGAATTGCTTCTCTATCTATTATAGATTTCTTTAAAATTCAAATACTATGTTCTAATCACTTTTAACAAAATTAAACATCTTGTAGTAATTTTCTTTAGTAGGAATAATATAAAATCTCTCTTTCTTCTTGCTTTCTGATGATCTTTATAGGTGGAAGATAAAAGGTGACTTAACATCTCTTCAAAGAACAAACAGAAAAATACTGTATTTACGTTCTTGCCTTCAGTGTAGCTTCACTGAATAACCCCAAAGTCTAATCATAATTTAGAAGGGTGGTAGATATGGCCTTGTCCAGAAGTGGATTTGATAGTAAAAACCATCTTTCTGAGATAAATATGCTTTGACCTATAGAGGCTTATGTACAATTGTGCTTCCCTTCCAGTTGCTGCTAGATCAATGTTTTTCAAACTTGGCAACTTTAAAACATATGGAGTTCAATTCCCAGAAATATGGCTGGCCTGGGGAATTCTGGGAGTTGAAATCCACACATCTTAAAGTTGCCAAGTTTGAAAAACACTGTTTGTTTACAATATTAGTTGCATTTGTTAAAATGGCATGGCATGGTGATGGGTGCCTTTAATTTTTTTAGAACAGATTTTAAGTCACTCCCAGATGAGTTGAGGTAACAACTTCCAGAATTCCCAACCAGCACTCTGGATTGGGAAAGACTTTTTTATATTAGTCATGGGATTAATGCTGTGATCCGTTTGCCAGAAGAGTTATGGCAGAACCTGTCCTTACAAGAATTCAGGGACATATATTTTAAAAATAAAATAAAATGAGCTGGTAGTGGCAAAGACCACTTCCCAAGATGCAATAATGGAAAAATTCTCTTCAAGAATCGGTGTTTAGACCTCACAAAAATGCACAGCAAATTGCACTGTGATTTATTTGTCAAAGTCTTTATAGGCTGGGCGTTACTTTACCCCACAGCTGGAGTCAATTTTTAATATTTAAAAGTGGAAAGAAAGCAAAACCTAAACACATACAGATTTGTCTGTTTTAGATTGTGCCTTTCCCAAACATTACTGTTTAGAACTGAATCCTGAATGTTTCTCTGGAGGAAGGGCAACTTGTATTATAATCAGGGCTGGACCGATGAGACCAAATGATCTCTTCAACTGCACCTTCTGTGACCTGAGTTCCATAACCTCTTCAGCATCAGGACACCGCTATTGCATTATTTTTCCCTTTTTCTGGTAAGGAACATGTGTCAGATACATTTGTCTTTGTTGTCCTGTCTTTTCTGGGGCAACCCCTAAATACACTACAATGATACAATGAACTGTGTATGAAACTCAGCAGTTGACTGAACAACTGCCAAGGAAACAGATTAAAAGAGAAAGAGAGAGGTGGCATTGCTGATTTACATCAGTCTTGAATCACACACAATTAGGGCAATTGCTACAACATTGTACGACAAGAAACTTTTCCAATGGCCTTCAATTTTATTCGCTTAGCCAGAAGATGCAAACAGTGTAACGGCCCCACTGAGAAAGAGATCCAACCTCAAGGCACATCTTGCAATCAAAATAAAAGAAAGAATCTGTCGTTGGCAGTTTATTTCCAATTGCTTTTAGAAGCATTCAAGATCAATATGAGGACTAGGCATTGAACTTGTATGGGCATTCTTTACTATTTAGTCTAGATCACTCTCCTCCCTTTTCAATTCCAAACCAATTCATTGTTTAAGTGTACCTGTGATCACATCACTGACAAATACACACTATGGGAGAAGGTGTTTTCTTTTCTTTAAGTTTCTGTTATTCAGGCAGATAACAACTTAAAATCAGAGAAATAAAGAATGTGAATCTGAAGTCATTTAGTCCAACTGTTAGGTCAATGCAATGCCAGCATCCCTGATATTTTTTTTCTTGTAAGCATCTGTCACATTCTAATTGATAGAAAAGGTATGAGGAAGCTATACCTTATGCCAGATGTGATATTCAGCAGGTTCTGACCAGTTCTGGAGAACCGGTAGCAGAAATTTTGAGTAGTTCGGAGAATCAGCAAATACCCTGGCCCTGCCCCCATCTATTCTCTGCCTTCCGAGTCCCAGCTGATCGGTTGGGTCTTCTTTTGTTACCCTGCACAGGAGAAGGGAGTTGGAAAGCAGGTTAGTGGGGTGGGGAGGAAATGGAGATTTTGCAGTATCCTTCCCCTGCCATACCCACCAAGCCATGCCCACCAAGCTACACCATACTCATCAAGCCATGCCCACAGAACCGGTAGTAAAAAATTTTGAATCCTACCACTGGTTTGTGCCAATGCATGCCAGTGCTTCCCAACCTTGGTCATTTTAAGATGGGTGGGCTTCAACTCCCAGAATTCCCCAGCCAGAGTTGAAGTCCACCCATCTTAAAATGACCAAGGTTGAGAAATACACCCCTACGCCATTTTTCTGGTAGTCATTTTCATTGTATCATAGCATTTTTGAGTCATCAGATATTAGCTGTTACATTACATAAATTGCTCTGTACTATACAGCTGATTTTACCCCACCAAATACCCCAAATAGTTTAACTTTAGAATTAGTTTTTCTAAAAATTAGTTTCTTTTTTACCAATTGGACTGGTGTCATGAGGAACAAAAGATTTAATTATGTTTGCTGAAAGACAAGGGAGAAACTTGCATGTATTATGCGTAGGGGTCTTCCTCTTTGTAGCCTCTAGAATGGTGGGAGACAGGGGTGGGTTTCTACCGGTTCTGTCTACCTCTGTAGAACCGGTAGCTCTGAAGAGCAGCAGACATAGAACCAGTTCTATGACCGGTTCTATGTCTGCTGATGTTTTTGCCCATCTGCCCATCCGGGCTCTTACCTGATCTTTATTTCCTGATTTTTCAACTTCAGCTGCCGAACAAGGCACAGCTGCAGTTACAAAAACAGGGAAAGAGGGGCTGTTTCAAAGGCTGCATCTCTGCACGCAGCTGCTGTTGACGATTTACAGGCACTCGCAGCAGTGCAGAGAAGCTCGTAAATCCTGAATCGGTAGTTAACCCTCCCCTAGTGGGAGATGAGTGCAATTGTGATCATGGCAAGGGGATGAGAAAGAATTTGGCTCTCATTTCCTGTGGAGTAGTTCTGACCCAAAATAGATACTTGAATAATGGAGCTTCTTTCAAAAGAAGTCACATTGGAGGATTCCATCATTATATTCCCATATGGTTAGAGAGAAAAATACCTTTAAATTACACTTGACTCCTAATAACTAGAGGAATTCATCCACACAGGATTTTTGGCAACCACATGCAAGTGGTTGCTGCTGCCATTTTCTAGGTTCGTTTTTTTTGGAATTCCCTTTCCAGGCATTCCTAGTTGTCTCTCATCCAAATCCCAACCAAGATTGACTTGACAAGGCTGATCAATGTTTCCCTCTGTAACCTTGTGCATCCACTACCAGTCAGTGTGGATAATACTGAGATAAATGAGCGAAGGCTCCTTAATTCTAAGTTCAGTTCAGCTGGAATCTAAAGAACTTATTTAAATATTGTGTAAATTAATGTAACCACATTATTTCCACAACTGTCATGCATAACAGAATAACAATAGAGTTGGAAGGGACGGAAGGGATCTTGGAGGTCTTCTAATCCAACCCGTTTCTCAAGCAGGAAACCCTATACCATTTCAGACAAATCATTGTCCAATCGCTTCTTAAAAACCTCCAGTGTTGGAACACCTACAATATTTACACTGATTAATTGTTCTCACTGTCAGAAAATTTCTCCTTAGTTCTAGGTTGCTTCTCTGCTTGGTTAGTTTCCATCCATTGCTTCTTTGTTCTGTCTTCAGATGCTTTGGAAAATGACTCCCTCTTCATTGTGGCAAGACCTTAGATATTGGAACATTGTTATGATATCACCCCAGCCCTTCTTTTTATTAAATAAGACATGCCCAATTCGTGCAACCATTCTTCATATGTTTTAGCCTCCAGTCCCCTAATCATCTTTGCTGCTCTTCTCTGCACTCTTTCTAGAGTCTCAACCTCTTTTTCATATCGGGGCGACCAAACCTGGGTGCAATATTCCAAGTGTGGTCTTACCAAGGCATTATACATACCACTTTATAAAGTGGCATTAACACATTAGCACATCAACATGAAGGTATCCACAGCGTGCATCTATCCATACACAGATAGCAAGCTGCTAACTTGTTTTGTTTTTATATTTTGTAAGATATATACTACTGAATTCCAGTAAAGACAGGGTCTTCTGTAATTCTACTGGCAAAACTGATTAGAGTGTTTAACTCCCTGACTTATAAGCAAGTTTTCTTCAACCCAGACAGTCAGAGAAATCCAGATAAATGTGACCACATCACATCAGTTCAGGGGTGGGCTTCAAAAAAAATTAGTAAAGGGTTCTCGGCCTGGCTGCTGCCTGGGTGTGGCCATGATGGGTGTGGCAGTTGGCTTCCTGCACCATGGCAGGGGGGGCGTTTTTGCTCTCCCTGGGCTCAGGAGGCTTTCCTCGAGCCTCCAGGAAGGTGAAAACAGTTGTGTATTGACTGTAGTTTTCACTCAGGTCCGTGCTTCAAGCGGGAAGCACGGACCTCTCTCATTGGTTGATGCCGTTTGACAGCCGGCTATAAAAGGAGCTGTCAAACGGCATCAGCTGTTACCGCTCCAGCTGGCTGCCGTGTTAGCGCGGCAGTTGCGGTAACCTTAATAAAGTTAAAGCTGAACCTTTTGCTTCGGGTGTCTGCCTCAAGTAATTCCTGCCGCTCCACAATAAAAACGGCCTCCCAGGGCTCCAGAGACTCTCTGGAAGCTAGAAAAGGGCCCATTTCCGGCCTTCCTGAACTTCCAGGATGCCTGTTTTTCACCCTCCCCGAGCCTCCGCATTTTTCCTGCACTTACCTGCATCCAAAACGGGCCACCTGGGGACTCCTGGGAGGGGCGGGGTGGAGTGGGTGGGGCCAGCCAGGAATGGGATTTGGGGTTTCTCCGAACTGCACAGAATCTTAACCAGGGGCTCTCTCAAACCCCTGTGAACCCCCAGCAGCCCACCCCTGCATAAGTTCCTATAAATCTGTTGGCTGGGTTTACACTTTGGTTTAAGTGAAAATTTTTTGAAATTGTAATGTGTTGAACAAGCCACATTGGTCTAGCTTACATATAACATTAAGCTGTAATAGGTAGGTTTACATGCCACACTGACAAGCCCTATTATGAGAGTGTGATGTGTGAAACCAGCCTTTGGGCTGAAAGTATGTGACCATGTATTTTGTCTGCTGCAGCTTGACTTCATTAGCAGGGGACCTCACTCAAAGAGATACTGACCTCCTAAGCTCCTCTCACTAATTTTCAAGTAGTGAGTCACTCGCCTAAAGCAAGCGGCATCTTCATCTCATGCACAAATTTATCGCTTCAGACCTTTTCTCTGAATCCTTGTTTATACATGCGGCAGATAAAACAGACGGAGTGATAGCTTCCCATAGAGGAGGATATTTTCCTGACTTTCAGTAAAGATTTTAAACAATGAAAGGGGATTCATTTTCAGTTTTCTTTTTCAATTAAAACCAACACTTTCCTTGCATCTAGCCAACTTGTCCAATAGGGGATGGACTAATTTAGAATATTTCCTTGGAAGTACTGAATGTTATATGAGGGGAGAGGTGCCTTTTCAACATGATGCTGACATCCTTCACTTGCAATGTTAATGGCACATCTAACATTGGTGCCGCATCCAGCTTTTGTTCAAAACAGGACTTAAATATAAGATGTGCAGGTTGGGCCACAAGGATTAAGGTTGCCACAACCCCTCCTAAAACTGCAATTGCCCACTTTTAATGTGACAGAAGACTACATGAGGATAAAGAAGAAGGAATCATATGCATTCATTCAATAATTAAATGACCTTGTAATCATATTATGTGTAATCCATTTTTTTGTTTTTTCTACCAGATCCATTTATTTTGAAGAGGTGAGTCCTCCACACAGATTATGAACTTTTGCTGTAATTTCCCTGAACCCCACCCCCAAGTTGCTGGTCCATACTTTAAGCTGGATCGTCAAAGATGCCACCTTGGAAAGTTTCCATTTCAACTGGTCCTCTTTGCAACAATACACAACACCTGGGGAATTGTCTGAGTTTCGACCCCCCCTTCAGCTTACTACTGAATTCGGCTGGCTTTCATCTCTAAGGAGGGACTAGAACTCACCGTCTCCTGGTGGTTGGCCCAAAGTCACCCAGCCAACTTTCATTCCTAATGTGGGACTAGAACTCACTGTCTCCTGGTGATTGGCCCAAGATCACCCAGCCAGCTTTCATTCCTAATGTGGGACTAGAACTCACCATCTCCTGGTGATTGGCCCAAAGTCACCCAGCCGGCTTTCATTCCTAACGTGGGACTAGAACTCACCGTCTCCTGGTGATTGGCCCAAAGTCACCCAGCCGGCTTTCATTCCCAATGTGGGACTAGAACTCACCGTCTCCTGGTGATTGGCCCAAAGTCACCCAGCCGGCTTTCATTCCTAATGTGGGACTAGAACTCACCGTCTCCTGGTGATTGGCCCAAAGTCATTCAGCCGGCTTTCATTCCTAATGTGGGACTAGAACTCACCGTCTCTTAGTGATTGGCCCAAAGTCACCCAGCCGGCTTTCATTCCTAATGTGGGACTAGAACTCACCGTCTCCTGGTGATTGGCCCAAAGTCACCCAGCCAGCTTTCATTCCTAATGTGGGACTAGAACTCATCGTCTCCTGGTGATTGGCCCAAAGTCACCCAGCCGGCTTTCATTCCTAATGTGGGACCAGAACTCACCGTCTCCTGGTGATTGGCCCAAAGTCACCCAGCCAGCTTTCATTCCTAATGTGGGACCAGAACTCACCGTCTCCTGGTGATTGGCCCAATGTCACCCAGCCGGCTTTCATTCCTAATGTGGGACTAGAACTCACCGTCTCTTAGTGATTGGCCCAAAGTCACCCAGCCGGCTTTCATTCCTAATGTGGGACTAGAACTCACCGTCTCCTGGTGATTGGCCCAAAGTCACCCAGCCGGCTTTCATTCCTTATGTGGGATTAGAACTCACCGTCTCCTGGTGATTGGCCCAAAGACACCCAGCTAGCTTTCATGTCTAAGGAGAGAATGGACAGACTAGAATTCATTGTAAATTAATCCATCCCCTAATAGGTAAGTTGGTTAACCAATAGACCAAACTGGCCTACTGCTTTGCATGCTCCTGCAGCTTCTCACAACCAAAACAGCAGATGGCCTATAGGCTCGGAAGCCTTGCAAACCCTCCGCTGGAGGGATGGACTATTAATTATTATTGTCCTAGAGAGAACACCAGGCGAGGAAGTCGAGAAACATCCCCATCTTTCTCAGGCTTCCTCTTTTCCCAGCCTGATGCTCTGTTTGGTACAAGACTCGTGCCAGATGACAGCCGCTTCCAGCTCTGCGGAGACGCTCTGTGTTTTAGTAAACTGCATATGGAAACATGAACACACTTGGAAAAACAAAGGCATGTGCCTTTGCATGGCATATCACACTTCATGGCCAATTTCAGCCTCAGAGCTCTATTGTTCTGCTGGTGATTGGCACCAGTTCCTCGAAAGGCTGCCATGGGTGTGTTTACCAACACGGCTCTATTCTTTAACATGCACCATATGTTGGAATTATGAAGATGAAGGAGAAGGCTCCCCTTTGGTAATGCTGATTGGGGTTTGTCTTTTTTTCTCTCTCTCTCTCTTTCCCCTTTTCTAGTTTTTCTATATTATCTTCCCCCAGTGGAGTCAAGATGGATCCCAAATGAAGCCCAGTATAGATCAGGGAAGTGCTCCATCGGCCATAAGTATATCTTGCTCAAGCAGAAGCATTCTCTTTCCCCTCAACGGAAGGCAGTTCAAGAAAGTCTTGATTTGGCCTCCAGGCTGTGTCATCAGCAGCTTAATCCTTGGTTTTGAAAACCATTCCCAGACACGTTCACGACAGCTGGGCTAAACTGTGTTGGATTGTTCCTGATTGTGTTAGACAACAGTACACGAAAGAAATTGTGAAGTTGTAGCTTGATTGTTCCCAAGATGAAATCATAAAATAAGATTATCAGCAAATGTAGCTATGATATGCAGGAAGTCCTTGACTTATGACTGGTTGTTCAGTGACCATTCACAATTACAAGGGACCTACCTTCAGTCTACTTATGACTCAGAATCAAAGTTACGATAGTTGGATCCCCTCTGTGGTCACATGACTGAACTTTGGGTGGAACATGGATACATTTCTGTCTGTTTGTAGTGTTCCATGGTCACATGACTTGGTTATGGTTTTGCCGAAAACTGGAGCTTACTTCCAGTTTTTGGCAAAACTTTGCTTAGCAACCGCCACAAAACAAATCCTAAAAGCAAGTTGATCGTCTGATAGATCCATTTTATGACATGATTTATGATCATAACAGGCATATTCCATTATAGTTGTATGTTGAGGATTTGTTTGTATACATGGAAACTTTATATTCCCAACAATATAGATCAGAGTTAGCCCAGAATCCACTTTTATTTCCAGGAAGAAAAAGACATTTGAATGTATATTTAGCTCAGTGTGTGTGTGTGTGTGTGTGTGTGTGTGTGTGTGTGTGTAGGAGGGAGCTGCATTTTCAAATTTGGACTAAGTTCTACTGAGATCCAGTAAGGCTTCAAGCAACTATATCTGCTTAGTTGGCTTGCATGATGTACCTCCTAAATTAAAAACAAATGTAAAATACCTCCTTTCTGATTAACATGTTCATTTTCTCTTGAAATTCAATTGCTTTGTTGATTGATAGATTTGTGTCCCATTTTTATTCTTTTTACAAATAACTGAAGATGGTGAACATATCCAACATACCTTTGAAAGAGAGCAACTGGCCCAGGTTCACCCTGCTCGCTTTCATGGCGGGAATAGAACACCTGGTCTTCCATTTTCTAGCTTGATTCCTTAACCCAGAGGTCTCCAAACTTGTCAACTTTAAGACTTGTGGACTTCAACTCATTGAAGTCCACAAGTCTTAAAGTTGACAAGTTTGGGGACCCCTGCCTTAACTAGACCAAACTAGTTCTGAAAACTAACTTCATTTTATTTTTGTTTATTTTATAACAAACTTTGATTTTTCTCATTGTTCAGTACTTCAATAGTGAGAAATATAGTTCTTGCATTGAGGAAAAGGCATTCCAAGCAAACAACCAAGCTCAGGGAATATCAAAGACGCCACAGGGGAGAAAAGAACAGTTTTAAGCAAATGGATTATATTGATGAGAAGTGAAGGATGGATTTACAAAAAAATATTCAGACTGAGAATTTTGGATTAGATTCAAGACAGAGGTTATAATGTGGATCACATTTTAAAGTCAGCTGTTTTATCCTGATTCACTGAATGGCAACATCAACATTTTTCAGCATGAGAAAGGTATGCATTTTGATAAAGTAATTCCTGTAAATAAGAGCTTGGAAATCTCAGTTCGGAAACCAGAGCATCTCAGTTCTATGATACTGGGGGGGGGGGGAATTACTCCTTTTTACAGTACTATACAATAAATTACAGCATCTCAGTTCTATATTAACTGATGGATTGATTGTCTGAATTTTTAGAATTCTCCTTAAAGATCCAAGATCACCCTCCTCTCACAAAACTAAATGTGTAGAACCAAGCAGCAATATAACTAAAAGCAGAATTAAAAACCCACAATCGTGTAGCTATGGAAATTTAATATTGGAAAGGATCTTGGAAATTATGTAGTCCACTTGCTCATTTCAGCGCAGGAAAGTGGCACACACAGCATCTCAGAAATGTGACTATCAACCTAAGGATGCAAAAACGTTGCAAAAAATCTGTGTGCATGAACTGGGAATCCTCTAGCCCCGTATCTTCTCTAAGATGCACATATCAGGAGTGCAAATCCTTCAGACAATCACAATTTCTACAGGTGGAAAATTGTGGGTGTTCCATCGCTGGAAGTTTTTAACTTCCATAGAATGTAGAACATAGAAGAGATCAGACAGTCATTTGTCTGGAATGGTAGATGATCTCCTGCTTCAGCAGAAGGTTGAACTAGCAGATCTCTAAGGCCCCTTCCAAATCTCTTATTCTGCCATTCTACTGCCCTTGGCCCCTTTCCAGAGACATATAGACTCCTTGTCAGTTGCCTTAGGAAAAAGCATAGTGATACACAGGAGAGAAGTGAATTTTGTGACATTCTGATGGGAGATCTGTATTTATTTCCTCTTTTAGAAAAAAAAACACAGAATCCCCAGAATTGTTCAGCTGGTGCATATTATGCAAACTAAGACATTTACATATGTTTCCCTGTCTAAAGCTGGACAGCTTGCTGGGAGTTCATTATCCAAGTTATTTTGACAAGCCTTGAGGCAGAGGTAACAGAGATTCCTAGAATACTGGTTTTATTAACATCTATGAGACTGGGTCATGAAGAAATGGAAGTGACTGGATGTCTGAAAGAAACACGAGGTTGAGAGATGGGCTTTTTCCCATTAAATTTTCCCATATAGTTATCTACGCTGTATTGCACAATGTATCTTGTTCAAAGGCAAGATGCATACAATTGCCAGTTGCTTTGGCTAGTTAGGGTGAGACTATTACCACCCTTGTGCTTCTTTGATCACAGAAGCACATTCCTTTGCATCTCCCATGACATGTTAGGGGAGACATGATAGCAGTGTTCCAATATCTAAGGGGTTGCCATAAAGAAGAGGGGGTCAAGCTATTCTCCAAAGCACCTGAGGGCAGGACAAGAAGCAATGCATGGAAACTCATCAAAGAGAGAAGCAACCTAGAGCTAAGGAGAAATTTCCTGACAGTTAGAACAATTAATCAGTGGAACAACTTGCCTCTAGAAGTTGTGAATGTTCCAACATTGGAAGTTTTTAAGAAGAGATTGGACAACCATTTGGACAACCATTTAGAGAGGATGGGATCAAGCTATTTTCCAAGCCGCCCGAAGGCCAGATAAGGAATAATGGATGGAAATTGATCAAGGAGAGAAATAAGCAGAAATTTTCTGACAGTGAGAACAATCAACCAATGGAACAGCTTGCCCTCAGAAGTTGTGGGAGCTTCATCACTGGAGGCTTTCAAGAAGAAATTGGACTGCCATTTGTCAGAAATGGTGTAGGGTCTCCTGCTTGGGTGGGGGGTTTGATTAGATGACCCACAGGGTCCCTTCCAACTCTGTTAATCTTTTGTCTGCTATCTGTTTCTTAATTTGTTTGAAATGTTATATGGTCTCCTGCCTGAACAGAGGGTTGGACTAGATGATCTCTACAGTCCTTTCCAACTCTGTTATTTTAAAAAATGACAAAATCTATTAATTCTCATTAACTAAATTGTCTTTTGTCTTATTTCTGCGTGGTTTGGGACCATTCTTTTACTATCATAATATCAGCTGGGCTAGAAGTTAACCATTTGCCCACCATTGCTGTAGGTTTAATAGACAAAACAGTTAAACAAGTAGAGTCTTGGTTTGCACAAAATGTACTGTGTTAAAACCAAGTTGGGGAATTTATGGCTCAGCATGCAATGGGAGTTCAACCACCTTCTTATCCAGGCCATCAAATCAAGCAATACTCTGGTTTATTTGTTTGGGGGATTGCCTGCAATTAGGGATTGTGTTTTATTAACCTGCATTTGTGTTTCAAAGGGTTGTGCTTTTGTCTCTTTCTGACAAGAAAAGAAAGAGATTCCTTTGAGCGTGCCCTAAGTCCTATGCTACCTAGTGACCAAAATATATGATGCTATCCACTCACCCAGGGATCTCAACTGAGTAAATTATTGTGTTTGGAGGAGGGGGGGGGGTATTTTAAAGAGACAAATAGGAATAGGTCCTGCCCCAGCTGCCCCATGACCATTCTTTTTTCTTTTTTGAATCCATTTCAGTGACTATTTACACAAGTTGTCTTTAGACAATCTTTTTTTTTTTTGCAGTGTAAACTGCATACTGCAACTGTTTTCCTCCTGTCCTTTTTGGCCAATTTGCCATGTTTTTTTTTCATCCAGAAAGATTTCCTTAAAAGAGAGGCAGGGAATGAAGAAGAATGATCTTTAACTTTTTCCACCTTTGTTTTGGCTAATGGTTAACTTGATTTTGAGCCTTAAAAGTCTGCTAGGAGGTGTAGCTTAGAAAGCATGCAAATATTCTCCACTATCTGTCTTCATCACGGAGATATTTGCTTAATAGGTGGAGAATCTCAGCTCTTCACACGTTCTTTTCACTTTCATTTTAGTTACGCTTATCCTGTTGTGCTGTATTTTGTTATTCAACTGTAATAGTTATCTCTGCTCCGCATCCATCTTTTCGACAACTTTACATTCGAATGTCTTGAAATATGATGAATAATGGTGACTTTAGTCATACTTGCTTAAAGCAACAATGGGATATATTGAACAAGAACAAACCTACATGAAAATGACACTGATCAGAAAGATACACACACATTCCCTTGATTAGATTTTGATTTCTATTCAAAAGCTCTCAACCACAAATATGTGTGTGTGTGTGTGTGTGTGTGTGTTAGGTTTTGAGCTGATAAATAATTAAAGAAGGGAGACTAGTATAGATCTATTTCAAGCTAGTTAGCTCTCGTCAGCTAGCCATACCCTTACTGGGATTCGAACCTGGGAAGTATTACATTTGAGGCAGTTGTAATTGCCATTAGGCCACAGGTTCTCATCCAGATCAATGAATATATATATATATATATTCTGGTTTAAAATATTATCATAGTCTTATTCTTTGAATTGTTACCTATTTCCTTTGTTGCAGAATGTTATTGCTTTGGATTATATTTTAGAAAGTTACATTATATGTAACAAACACAATGCTATATTCTCCTTAGCACTCTTGCACTGAAACGCAAGGAAGTGTTATGGTTTCTATGTGTGTCATTGTGTCACTCTTGACCCCTGCTAACTGCCTGGACTAGTTCCTGAAATTTTTTTGACAAGATTGTCAGAAGTGACTTAGTTACCATTGCCTCTTTCCTAGGGTTGAGAGAGAATGACTGGCTTAAGGTCATGCAGTTAGCTTTGTAGCTCAAGCAGGACTAAAATTTGGAGTCTCTCAGTTGCTAGCATGGTGTCTTAATCACTACACCACACTGGTTTGCTGAAAGATAAGAGTAAACAAACAAATTCATATTTTATTAAAAGAAATAAGATGCAGTCAATTTGTATTTGCATCATCAATTTGCATTTGTAGTGCATTGATTGTGTCTAATTCAGCTTTCCCAAACCAGTGTCCACCAGATGTGTTAAACTGCAATTCCAATGCTGGATGGTTGCAGGAGTTGAAACCTATCCCATCTGAAAGGGAAGTTTAGAGAAAGCTGGTCTACTTGGTTTATTAGCAGTCACTATTTTGCACGCTGCAAAATTAAATCCTGTGGTACTATATATCCAATCATAAGAAAAGTATCCTTGGAAAAAGAAAGCATGGATGGATATAGGAAATCGTTTTTCCCCCTTGAAATTTTAGAAGTGGAAAAAAAAACACCCCTGTTTAATAGAGTCTTTTTACATTGTTCCCATTTCACAAAACCTAAAAATTTAAATCTAAATCAACTTGACAGTGTCCTTTTAAGTTTTTCATGATGTGGATTCTTTGAGTTATTGTTCACTTGTCTGCTTTTCATTTATATATATTTTCTTTCAATGGAACAACAGGCTGGTTTACTTTTAATATCACTGTAGCACGCAAGCAATAAAAAGAATGACATGTCTTTCAAATGTATGAGCTTTTTAGTCTACTAAACAAGGCCTAAAAAGTAGGGACTTTTGAATCTAAAGAGTGCTTTTGGTTTTATTCTGAACAAATGGATACTGGGCCATAATTAGAATGGACCCATTGAAACAAATAGAGCAAGACTAAGTTAAGGATCACTTATTTTAATAAATGCCAATGTTCTGCCACACTCTCTTACATACACACCAACTTTAAGAAGGATTCAAAATAACTGAAATGGGCAAAGAAGGGCAATCATTTTAGGATGCATCAGTTTCACTTTGTCTTGCTGATCAGGGTTCACCTCAAGTTCTGCATGCATATTTAGGCACCACGCTTTAGAATAGAATTCTTTATTGGCCACGTGTGGTTGGACACACAGGGAAATTGTCTTGGTGCAAATACTCTCAGTATACATAAAAGAAAAGATACATTCATCAAGAGTCAAGAATCATATGGTACAATACTTAATGATAGTCATAGGTACAATAAGCAATCAAATCACACTAGGAAACAGTCAGTATAAATCGTAAGGATACAAGCGACAAAGTTACAGTCGTACAGTCACAAGTGGGAGGGGATGGATGATAAGGAGTGATGAGAAGATTAATAGTAATAGTAGTGCAGACTTTGAACAATGTTGAGGGAATTATTTGTTTAGCAGAGTGATGGCGTTCGGGGGGAAAAGGAAGTACTCAAGCTCTCTAGAATAGGTTCAAAGGACGTGATGAAGATGATCAAGTGCTTGTAAAAGAGGACCTGTGAGAGGCTTTGAGGGAATGGGGTACATTTAATCTTGATAGATAACATCTGAAGGCCATATTCTATTTCAGGGGTGTCAAACTCATGGCCCATGGGCCAGATACATCATGTGTTGCCCACACTCATGCTCAGTTTAGCAAAGGGGGGAGTCATGATTTGTCATGTGATGATGATGTGATGATGTGAGTTTTGACACCTCTGGTCTATTTCATAATTCTCTATGAAATAAATGGTTTATGTTACAGCAAGGCAAATTCCCTCACAGACAGAAGGGCATGTTATGTTTCTTCTTTACCCAGTGTGAAAAAGTCTGGCAGAAACAGGTTAGAATTCTATCTATCTACTTATCTAGTGCAAATCCCACACAGACATCAGCATAAAATATTATGGACTGTTGCAAAATCCAAACAACCCCTAGGTGGCAGTGAAGAGTTGGAATCTTCTGTGTCTATCTGGACTATCTAGTGGTTATTTGGATTATTGCTGTCCTAATCCTGTGGTGCTGAAAGGAGTTTTTAATTCAGAATCTTTGTTTTGAATAAGGGTTCTCTTTCAAGAGCACCATCTCCCTTGATCCACAGATATCAATAGTCACTTGGTGGAATTAAGATATCACAAAACTGTTTCACCAGAAAAATGGAAACAATGATGAGTACTGTTTTTGGCATATATTCACCATGCCTGATAGCCTGTTTTTCACTCATCCTGGACATACATATAAAGGTAAAGGTTTCCCTCGCACATACGTGCTAGTCGTTTTTGGCTCTAGGGGGCGGTGCTCATCTCCGTTACAAAGCCAAAGAGCCAGCGCTGTCCGAAGATGTCTCCGTGGTCATGTGGCCGGCAGGACTAAATGCCAAAGGCACATGGAACACTGTTACCTTCCAACCAAAGTGATCCCTATTTTTCTACTTGCATTTTTTACATGCTTTCGAACTGCTAGGTTGTCAGAAGCTGGGACAAGTAACGGGAGCTCACTCCATTACGTGGTGCTAGGGATTCAAACCACCCAACTGCTAACCTTTCTGATTGATAAGCTCCGCATCTTATCCACTGAGCTACTGTGTCACATATATATTCATCCCTATAAAATTGTTAAAAGACCTAAGTTTTAGGTGCTTACCTGAAAAAAAGGAAAAGAGGATTCTTTGTTGCTTTTCCCAGGATTTAGGTATGCTCTGCTTTTGCTGTTGGTATAAGACATGTACACTTACAAAAAATGAAAAGTAGCAATGATTCCCCTATGTATCTTTGCTGTAATATTTTACATGTTTAGAGATATTTCTTGACATTGCCACATTCCATTGGCCGGGGACTGAGAATATAGGAGCCCTAGGGTGTTTTATATTTCTGTTCTCATTATCCTAGATTGTGACTCTGCTCTCCAGAGCTAAAAATAGGAACCATCAATATTTAGAGCAGTGTTTCTCAATCTTGGCATCTTTAAGATGCCTGGACTTCAACTCCCAGAATTCCTCAGCTAGCATGCTAAAGGAAGCTTGCCTGCAAATTTGATAGAAACCACATTGGTGGTAGAAGCTAATGTTATTTGATTCTGAAATGCATACCATTCTATTTGCTTGGAGGTTATGGTCAGCTATCATTTTCTTGTTGCATTTTCTTCATATTTTTCTTAGAGTTTGTGTGTGTGTGTGTGTGTGAGAGAGAGAGAGAGTATGTTGACTTTATTTCAAGATCAATATGATTGCATGTTCTCTGCACAGCTTTGTTTGATTGGAGGGGCATGGGTCTGTATTATATCACTGACAGCTATAGCATTAACGGTACAATGGCATGGAAGGGTCATGATTACCCAGAGAGAAACATAAATGTGTATGCACTTATTGGCTTATTTGGCTTGGAAGCTCACTGTTAGGTATGGCTGCCCTGAGCATTATAATTGGTATAAGAGAAGTTGCTCAAGGAGTGCAATCAATTTAAAATATTTAAAGAGAAACATGCATGAGTAGGCAAACTATCCTGCTTGCTTTCCAAAAAGTGGCTGTTCCATATTACTTTGCTATAAGCAATAACTCTCTCTTACAAGATATCCATTGATCTACAAAAGGACTGTAGGTTTCATGTAAAACAGGGTTACACACAGTAAAATGCCTGACCTTCTTTTTTCTTTTTGCTTTCAGTTCCACTTTACAGAGTAGAACCCAATTCTACAATTAGATTAGTTGATTTTCCTTTACCACCTCACCCCATGGGTGAGTGGGGGGAAAGGAAGGGGGAATCCTTTCATCTGTGAAAAACGGCACATCAGAAAAATGCGTTTCTGATGTTAATGTCACTATTCAGCCAGCCAACAGTCAGATGTATGTTTCTGGATTCCAAGGTGTCATTCATCTAAAATAATCACAAGGAAATCTTTTGAACAGATGTTCATAATAGGAAAACAGCTACAACCCATGGCCAGGACGCACAAGAATATAACTCAATAATACAAGAAATTTACATTGCCATCTTGGTTCTGCAATGATTTTATAATTAACTAACATTTAGACAACATTTAATAACACATATGAAAGTTGTTCGATATGTTTTATGACAATAACACTCAAACACCTGGTTCCTTGCTATGAAGCTGGGGTGGGATCTAATCTCTAGGATGTTATGCTAACTGTTCCATCCGTAGGAATAGGATACAGAGAACGTAGCCGTAACAAATTTACCACCAACCAGGACTAATGAGATTACAATGGATGGAAGT
The DNA here is from genome assembly GCA_023653725.1 of Bungarus multicinctus. Lineage (NCBI taxonomy): Eukaryota > Metazoa > Chordata > Lepidosauria > Squamata > Elapidae > Bungarus > Bungarus multicinctus. The sequence continues at coordinate 71,642,395 of CM042846.1, forward strand.
TGCATTTGGCATGGGAAGGGGAGCATCTGAAGATCTAACCTTGGATGGGTGGATTGGAAGCCAGAAGCCTTCAGAATTCAGGATACAGTTCCTGCTAATAAACACCATTTACATGGTGTAGTGTAGTGGTTGGAATAGTGGGTTGGGAAGCCTAATGTTCAAGCTCACAATCAACCATAGAAACTCAAAGGGTAACTTTGAGCCAGTTCCAACTGTTCCTTTCAACTATACTAAGTTCCTCCATTAAATCTAGGAGCCGTGGTGTGCAGTGATTAGAATGCAGTATTGCAGGCTGAATCTGCCCACTGCCAGGAGTTTGATTTTGACCAGATCAAGGTTAAGTCAGCCTTCCATCCTTCTGAGATTGGTAAAATGAGAACCCAGATTGTTGGGGCAATACGCTGACATTGTAAACTGTTCAGAAAGTGCTTTAAGTTTAAAGCACTATGGAATGGTACATAAGATTAAGTGCTATTGCTATCGCTATTGTCTCCAAAAAGGTGTTTTCCCCTTGATGGAATTTTGTCTTCTGACACATGCTGACAGGCAGCCAGGATGCCCAGGTGCTATCAACTATTAGAAGAGAAGGTTTATCTTGCTGTAAAGAACAAGCAGACAATAAGCTTGATTTGTGGATGACACCAGATTTTTCAGGACTTGACCAAATCCATCAGTGGATTGGCTGCCAGTATAATCAGAGGAAGCAGAAACTCTTTTCTTGGGGAATTCTTCAGCTGTGACAACATGATAGAAGAATATTAAAAGGGCATTAGACAATTCCATGAATTGGCCAAAGGCAATCTGTATGATTAGATGATTAATCATTGCACTTAAGCTTGATTTTTTTTCAGAACTAGAACAGTGATACATCATATGCCATAATTTGACCCGAATGCAAATCCACTTACTATACATGCTTTTTGTACAAAGCCCAGAAATGAAGCAACCTTGCACAAATGTTGAAACAGAAGGGGATAGCCAGATAACCGCTCAATCTTGCCCATGGGAATCTTTTAGTGACAAATTCTCTTATTAAAGTCATGAAGCCATATCTCTATCTCTAGATGTAATAAAGAGTTTATTGAGAAAGGGGGGATGCAGGAAAAAAAACCCAGGAAGTCAATAGCCCCATATAGAATTCCAAATAAAGTCCTTTCTCCTTAAGTAAGACTTTGGGTTTCAGGACATATTCAGCATTCATTGCAGAGAGTATAGTTGATCAGACATTTTCTGGGTCTTTACCTAAGATGTTATCCTTCTTCCTTCCTCTCTCCCTCCCTCCCTCCCTTCTCCTTTTATTGGACATGAAAAAAATGAAAGCTGGTATGTTTGGGAATTCTTACACTTTATTTATTTATTTAGTCTTTTATACCGCCCCCTCTCCTGATGGGACTCAGGGCGGTGTACAGCTGAATAAAATGGAATAAAAATACAATACAATATTTAAAAGCAATTTTAAAAGATTAAATAAGGTCACTGATAAATAACTGAACAATCAAGGTTAAAAATTATAAAATTAAAAACTGATTAAAACCAATTAAAAACCCTGCACAGAACTCTAGGCCAGACTGGCTTGGTGAAATAAGTGGGTTTTCAAAGCGCGCCAGAAGGTCAAAAGGTCAGGGATGGTCCTCATCTCCAGGAGTAATTCATTCCAGAGGGAAGGTGCTCCCAAAGAGAAGGCCCGCACCCTCGGGGTCGCCAGCCATCCAGCTGGTGGCACCCCGAGGAGGCCCACCCTATGGGAGCGCACTGGCCGACAGAGATCGATGGTGGCAGTAGGCGGTCCCGTAAGTACCCAGGTCCCAAGCCATGGAGCACTTTAAAGATGGTCACTAATACCTTGAATCGCACCCGGAAGGCCACCGGGAGCCAATGCAACTTGCACAAAAGTGGTGTAACATGGGAGCTCCGAGGAGCCCCCAAAACCACCCGCGCAGCTGCATTTTGCACCAACTGGAGCCTCTGCGTGCTCTTCAAGGGGAGCCCCATGTAGGAAGCATTGGCATAGTCTAGGCGGGAGATGACAAGGGCAGATGTGACCGTGCGAAGTGCATCCCGATCCAGAAAGGGCCGCAACTGGTAGATCCTACGGAACTGACAAAAAGCCCCCCTGGCGATGGCCGCTATGTGGTCTTCTAATGACAGCCATACATCCAGGAGGACACCCAGATTGTGCACCCTCTCCGTGGGGGCAAGAATTCCCCCCGCCCTGGCCAGCGATGGAGTTAGCTGGCTGTATCGGGGCGCCGGAAAACACAGCCACTCTGTCTTGGCTGTGTCTAGAAAATCAGAGTTTACTATGTGGGTAAATCTACCTTCCTAAGAGTCATGTTGGAATAACAAGACAGTCTATTATATACCACTTGTGGCTCTGTATTAAAAATAATATAGAAGAGACCTTTTTTAAAAACAAAAAATAAAATAAATCCAATTATACAGGTTCTCAACATGAGGCTGTTACCAGAGGATTTGTCTGGCACTTTTTATGTTATAACAGAAATAAAGGGTTGTTCTCACACTTGGTTTCATCTTGGCATGTTAGTTGAACTTCACCTTTGAATAAAAGTGTTTCCCGTCTCCAGGTTTACAGATTGTGATGTTTACACATTTGTTTTATTAATATCACTTGTCCTCTAGCTAGTCAAAGAGATCGGGTTTTTCAGTAAAGCTTGATATCCTTTAACTATTATCCTCACTGCATTCTGAGATGTTTGCCCACAACTGGATTTCATACATTCTGAACTTAGAAGTGATGAAAAAGATTCTGTTGTGCACCACAAAAGCCAGAAATTTGAAAAAGCTTTGGGAGCTTTGGAAGACTGCCAAGTTTTTTTTCAAAAGTTAAAAAAAGTTCTACTGCATGCAGCAGAAGTCTTTGAAGTAAGAATTCTTCAATTAATGATTTTAATTGTTGCATGTTCCAATCTGGGTTGGTCACGGGGACCAGTAGTTTAGTCTTCTGAGCTTTCAAATTTGTGCTGGAACTCAGGGAACTCCCTTCTACAGAATGTGTGCTTTGGACAATGAATGCAATGAATGAAGACATACATTCAATTTTGCAGCTACTAAGATTGTTGGATGAGCAGGCACAAAAATAGCCAGGGAAGTATTGAAGCCTTGGAAACAGGCTCCTCTTCAGTAAACAAGAGTGCTGATTTACCACAAATTATCAAGTACTTAAGGGACGCCGTGGCCCAGTGGCTAAGATGCTGAGTTTGTCGATCAGAAAGGTGGGCATTTTGGCGGTTTGAATCCTTAGTACTGCGTAACAGAGTGAGCCCCCGTTACTTGTCCCAGCTTCTGCCAACCTAGCAGTTCAAAAGCATGTAAAAAAATGCAAGTAGAAAAATAGGAACCACTTTGAAGGGAAGGTAACAGTGTTCTGTGCGCCTTTGGCATTTAGTCCTGCCGGCCACATGACCACGGAGACGTCTTCGGACAGCGCTGGCTCTTTGGCTTTGTAATGGAGATGAGCACCACCCCCTAGAGCCAGAAATGACTAGCACATACTTGCTATCAAATACTTAGGAGGCAAGGGCTTGGCAGCACAAGGAAATAATCACCAATAACTTATTAGCTAGTCACCAACATCCCGATCAACAACTAAAAAGCCACACACAACCAAGCACCAGGTAAATACCAAAGCACACACTCTGCTAGAGGGAAATTCCCTGAGGATGTGCTCCAGCACAAGTCCACAGGCTCGGAAAACTAAATCTCTGGATCCGGTCATCAACCCAGATTGGAATCTTCAACATTATCCTGGGACATGTATGTTCACCTTCATTTGTGATTTTAATTGTTGTTTTTGTTAGGCTTTTTTACTTTTACTTAGATTTAATCGATTTATTATTTTTTTGTCTTTTTCTGTTTACTATTCTGCTATTACTTTCAATTCCCCCTGTGTAAAAAGGCAGGGTATAAATTAAAATAGCAACAGAATTTTAAAAATCCAATTGTATGTGGCAACACAGCTGTTTATGGTGACAAAATAGGAAGATTTCTCAGCCAGCTTCACAGTGGGTGATTGGACATCTATCCATCTCCTCTCACACCATAATGATAGGGGAAGAAGAAAGCTGGCAAAAAAACCAAACCCCATTTATTTACTTAATTATAAGTCAAATTCACCCTTCTTCTAGAAACCTTGGGTGGCCTACAGTTCAAACCAAACCAAACCAATGCAAGCAGGAAGTGTGCATAGACTGGGATTACAAAAACAATCCCATTCATGTAATTCCTATAGCAGCACATAATTCCTAACCTACCGCCTGGAGAAAACACCAAATCTTTAAGCAGGATCAATATTATTCTGGAAGGCAGGCAGTGTGAACCAGCTCAGAAGTCTGTTCAGTTGGATAAAACCTTCTACCCCAGGATGGGCAACTGTGGGAACTATACAAACTGTAATTTCCAGAATTCCTGAGCCAGCCATGCTCATTCAGACCAGTCTTCCTCCCCAAGGGCATTATCCATAATAGCCTCAGTGGGAGGGATCCTTAGAGTGACTTAAATGCATTTTTATGAACTGTTGTTCATATTGCTTACAGGCTGCTTAGGGAGGAGCTTTATTCAGAACAGCAGGATATAAATACTTGTTACACATAAAAAATAGTTTAAGACCTCAAAGAGACCATTTTCCCAAGAGAAGGGAGACTAAGGAAGAGAAGGGAGACATGTTGTAGCTTACATGATGTCATCTTTAGATGGTATACTTCTTTCAATGCAAGTTAATTCAACATCAAAAGAAAGTACTTCTTGATTCTGGTTTTCAGCAAATATATTTCTTTTATTTGTGCACGTTTATGCAAAAATAACCATTGCATACAACAATCTGAGAACAGCAAATGCTGCTCAGGCAACACCCTATGCATTGGCTACTTCTCTTTGAGTTTTGGATATTGGGAGCTGAATGTCTTTAAGCAGCTCTTTTATTTACAACAGGGCCTAAGAACTTGGGGGCTGCAAAGCATATTTAAAAATTTTAGAGCCTGTGATCGGTGCTGTCATAAAATGGCTGCCATATTGATACAATGATCATTCATCACCACCCCCACTCGCTACCCCCATGTTACATAGTCTTTCTCCGCTCTATACAAGCATTCTATACAAGGAGCTTCTGTGGCGCAGTGGTTAGAGTGCAGTACTGCAAACTACTTCTGCAGCCAGTTGCCTACAATTTGGCAGTTCAAATCCCACCAGGCTCCAGGTTGACTCAGCCTTCCATCCTTCCGAGGTGGGTAAAATGAGGACCCAAATTGTTGGGGGCAATAGCCTGGCTCTGTAAACTGCTTAGAGAGGGCTGTGAAGCACCATAAAGCGGTATATAAGTCTAAGTGCTATTGTTATTGCAGCCACTCATTATATTTATATTATAAGGATTCTTAAAAAGTCATGTGGGAGCCAAAAGCATCCCTATCAATGAAGATGATGCAAGTAGCTGGCACTTTGCTTTGCATTCTAACATTTTATTTATTTTATTTCTAATTTAAAAAATAATAACATGGGATAAGGAGACATCAGCAAAAAATAAGCAGTTCCTACTAATTATCTTAATTATTATCTTTGGCCAAAGAAGCTGCAGCTTCAGGTTTTAGGTGCCATCCACACTTGTTGACTATCGACTTACTCCATAAACTGCTTAGAGAACTACGCAAGACAATAGAACTTAAGTTAAATTCTTCTTCTCTGGACAGATTCCCTGTTGCAGATAGTCAAGGAAAGAAAGTATACAGACAGTGCATCATTAAGTCAGGTCCTTAGATCAACATCACCCAAAAGAAGAATCTGTGTTTTACGCAGCCAAACATTATGCCATCATCTCAATGCCTGGTAATATTTTACAAGGATAGCAGGAAATCTTGTGAACCCCCCAAAAATATTTAGAAAAGAGACATAAAGCAGCTGGAATCAGCTGGGATGAGTCATAGGTGAATGGTGAACATGTAGAGAGTAGGACAAGAGAAAAACCGTTAGGAAAATATATGGAATAGTAGGGCAAGGGAATAACTATGTTAACTGACGAAGTTACAATATCAGCCAATATCCTAAATAATAGTCTGTTGCCAGAGTTATTTTAAAAAAAGTAGTTTTATTTCAGAGATGAAATCAGTAATTTGTGATTGTTTTCATAGTGTCACTGAAACTATGACTTTGTAAAAGATTAATCCTAGTTTACAAGACATATTAAAACAAATTGCTCACAATGAGACAGAAGATACTGTACATAGAATTCTTTATTGGCCAACTATAATTGGACATACAAGAATTTTGTCTCCGGTGCATAAGCTCTTAGTGTACATACAAGCAACAAATGATAAATCATGATAATGATCATGAATACAATTAACAAAAATCATAAGATACAACACTTAGTTAACGCATAGGATACTAAATAGCAATCCTCATAAATTGTAATTTAAATAGAATATTTAATAGATATTAAATAGAAACAATCAACATAATCATAAGATACAATCAAAAATGTTATAGCCATCAAAAGCTAAAGAAATAGGTAATAGGAAAAATGAGAAGGATAATAGTAATACAGCCCTACCATGTGCTTTGGCATCCCAGGGCATAAGGCAGTGTTGTGGGAATTAGTTGTTTAGCAAAGTGACAGCATGGGGACGAAAATGTATTTGTATTGTTTTGGCGTGCAATGCCCTGTAGCATTGTCTTGAGGAAAAAGATTGAAACAGTTTATGTCCGGGATGTGAGGGGTCTGCAGATATTTTCACAGCCCACTTTCTAGCTTGTGAAGTATACAGGTCCTCAATGGAAGACAGGCTGGTTGCAACTGTTTTTTCTGCAGTCCTAACTATCCGTTGAAGTCTGCATCTGTCTTGTTTGCTTGCTGTGCCAACCAGACAGAAAGATTAAAACTAATTTGCTCACCATGTGGAAGATTATTGCACCCATTAGATTTCAGACTCTTACAACATTTTATAGTATACAAGAAATGTGTTCGTTCGTAACTCTGGAAGTGGTTGTTTGAAGTTCATTTTTGAGGGATTTCTATTAAGGTGCATGTGTGGACAAGAAGATTTCTGGAAACTCAAGTTAAAATCTGCCTCTCTTTTCTATTTTATCACATCATCTGGAGAATTCAGCCCCCTTTCCCAACCACCCCCACCCCCCAGCAAGATGCCTAAGTGTTCTGTTTGTTCCGGAAAGGGTTTGATTTTTCTGGAACTGTAAGAATGCAAATACTTCATGTAATGGCCCTGAATAAAACATTTTATAAATAAATGCAACGTGAGATGCAGCTGCAACTTTCTGGACGTTAAATTCATGGGCAGAAGTGACAAAGCACTCTCATCTTCAGGAATGCAAAAGGATAATGGATCCATATTCAGTCACTTTTCAAATCCTGGGTTTAATTAAGGTCCTTTCATTTTAGTGGGCTTACTTTAAATGATATTAAATCTGAATCCAAAGCTATATTATATAATTACACAAGCATGCGAATCTTGTAGTCAATGGCAAGCATTAGCATTATGGCAGGATAAACCAGCAGCTCTCTGCTATTCATTAATTCAGCCCAACTTTGTCAAGTTTCCATGCATGCCTAAAAAAATATGCTCCTGCTTTAAGAGTCATGTTAACTTTAGTAAGGGCATTCCTTTGGGTTCCAAAAAAAAAGCATGATATCTTTAAATTTTTGTTATTTTGTTACAAGGAAATATAAGGATTCATACAGAAGTGCTCCAGATGCTGATCAGAGGGCAAAAAAGAAATATAGAAAACTTTGCTTCCATCTAATAGCCATCCAGATTTTTGCACCCAAGATCTGGTAGCCCTGTCTAAAATTGCCTCTGAAATCATCTTTTGGATTTTTATCTTTTCCAAACAATCTGAAAACACAGAGCAAAACTTTTTAAAAAGAGAGAGATTAAAACTAGAAGAGGCTTCTCAACATTCCTCTAGCCATTCTTGTACCCTTGGAAGCAGGCCCTCAATCTGTTACTGGGGGAGGAGGAGAAAATATGGGGGATGAGACAATCTTTAGCCTCCAGATCTTCAATCTTACAGATTATTAGAAGGGCCTGGAGATATCCAAAAGAAAGGAATAACTTACCTCCAGAATGCACCAACGTTGGGAGTTTTTAAGAAGAGATTGGACAATCATTTGTCTGAAAAGATATAGAAGAGAGGTGTCAAACTTGATTTCATTGAGGGCTGCATCAGGGTTGTGTTTGACTTTGGGAGGGGATGGGGTGTGTGGCCAAAGTGGGCGTGGCCATCTTGATTTCACTAGTGTCAGGAGTACCTCTGTTTGCCTGAGTGCTCTACCAGCGAAAATAGGCTCCCAATCTCCGTTTTCGGCTGGGATGGCCTCCTGCAACCCTCTGCCAGTGAAAACGGAGTTTGGGAGGGTTGCAGGATGGAAAAATCTGGAAAAATCCTCCCGAGCTCCATTTTCACTGGCAGAGGGTTTCAGGAGGCTGTCCCAGCCGAAAACAGAGATTGGGAGCCTGTTTTCACTGGCAGAGGCACCACAAGCTGGTCCTTCGCTGTTTCCAGGGCAGCCCTGTGGACCAGATCTAAGCATCCCTTGGGACACCCCTGGTATAGAGACCCCTGTTTGAGCAGAGGGTTGGACTAGAACGGGGTCGCCAATCTTTTGGACCTCAGGGACCACCAAACTCATAATTTTAAATCCCGCAGACCACTAATATGAATTTTGACTGATGGTGGCTTGCTGAAGTTTGTTGAGAAAGTCAGTCCCATATTCCAGAACTGCAGTAGTCACAGGACTGGCCCTTTGGTCATCCCGGAGCAGCTGCTCCTCCACCCAGGTGCACCGGCCTGCCATGGACTGGAGGAACTGCTCCAGGATGACCAAAGGGCCAGTCCTGTGACTACTGCAGTTCTGGAATATGGGACTGACTTTCCCACCAACATCAAAAAGTCACCCCGGGGCAGATTTCCCTTCCCCACTGTTGATCTTACCTTCTAGTTCCAGCTTGCATGGCTCTACTCAAGGTAAGATTTGTGCTTGGCCGAAGGGTGGGGGCAGTGGAGGGGGTGGGCCATGTGGGTGGTGCTGCCTTGTGTTCCTGTGCAGCCTGGATTAATTCCTTTGAGGGGAGTGCTTGGGAGGGGGGAACATTTCTTTGTAGACCACTAAAATTTTCTTGCAGACCACCAGTGGTCCCCAGCCCATTGGTTGGCGACCACTGGACTAGAAGACCTCCAAGGTCCCTTCCAACACTGTCATTCTATTCTATTCTATTCTATTCTATTCTATTCTATTCTATTCTATTCTATTCTATTCTATTCTATTCTATTCTATTCTATTCTATTCTATTCTATTCTATTCTATTCTAAGGTTTTGCATCCACCAATCACTTCTCTTGACTTGTTCTACCTTAAATCTACAACCGGTGACAGTACCGGTTGTAATGTCAGCAGTGAAAGCTAATGTACATTTGTGGATTCTCAGAGACTGAAGTAAAACACATTAATGAGACCATATGGAAGAGCCCAGTTTCATGCAGATTTTTTCCAGAATTACAGGACAAAGTAGAATCTTTATCATCTGACATTTGCCATATCTTTATTTTTAGTTACTGTGCCAAATGGTTGATATTCCTGCTCATCCACCCTCTCTCAGAAAGCTTTAATCAAAGCCTCTTTTTTATCTACACAATCATTTTAAGCTGTTGCAGAAAGAAACCAGAACTTCTGCCCCGATTTGCCTCAACCAAATGCTCTTCTATGCTAGGCCTTGCTTTGTCAGTAAGTGTAGGTGCAAAGTTATTCTAAAGCTGATCTTAACAAGTGAGGGGAAGAAAAAAGCTAACAGCTTGGATGTCAGGCCTGCAGTTGTGGTTACATCACAACTAAGAGGTTTTCTTTAAAATGAGGAATACTGGGCATTTTTAAAGGCAGAAGCTAATGCTCCAAGTCTCTAAGAGAATAAAATCACCAAGAGTGGCCTTGAACATGAGTTCCATAATAGCATTTGATTTGCAATCCAAGTTTGGTCAACAGCTCTTAACTGTTGGATAATTTTATAGTTTTAAACATGAAAATGTTAACAATTTGATCTTTCATGAGCCGGTCTTTGGACCCTTTATAAATTTGGCTGCGGAAACGTAGTCTTATTTATAAGCACAAGAGGTTGGTCTGTCTGCTGTAGCTAATTTCCCATTGGGTCTGTCAATGATCTGGTTACGGCTCCTTAATTACTTGCCCAGACTGACTGCGCATCGGGTCCAAAGCAAGCTCTTATTATAATGGGAGGGGGAAGAGAACTTGAGGCTAGGTGGAAGGGAAATGGAATCCATTCTCTATAGCAAATCCCTGGGCCCTCTTATTTGCCCAACTTTCCTTTTGAAAAGGCAGCTCTTCCTTTTTATTTCCTTCCATTCAGTCATGTCTGATTCTTGGAGACCTGCCTGAACAAGTCCCTGCAGTTTTCTTGGCAAGGTTTTTCAGAGGTGATTTGCCATTGCCTCCCTCATAGGGATGAGAGAAAATGACTGGCCCAAACTCACCCAACTGGTTTTGTGTCTAAGGTGAGACTAGAACTCCCGGTCTACCGGTTTCTAACTTGATTTCTTAAGCACTATACCATATTGGCTTTCAGCTCTTCCTACCTTTTTTAACATCATATTCTTGAATAGGAAAAATGACAATTGTATCTTACCCTATACTGTTAAATCCAGGGTGCACAGGATGATTTACGCTACTTCCCTGATGTGATACCCTTGACATGTGAAATGGAAGTAAACTCACAGATTGATGGTATTGAAGGGGAAATAGTAACAAGGATATAATATATATTATAATATATATATTATAATAGCTTTAGTAGAAACTTGTTATTCAAGCATTTACTTGTTATTTTGTATTTTGTAAACATTTGTTCTTAGTAACACACATATGCTATATTATGCCTCTGTAAAAGTATTTTCTATAACTTCCTGAACATAGATCTTAGATCTAAGTTCTTAGACCTTCCTGAACATAGATCTTTCATTCAGAGACTGTCAATCTCAAAAGGGCAGTTCACACACTTTTGATCTGTGTTGTTAGTTCTGTATAGCTCCAGGGGGCCAAGAAGCTAATTGACTAATTGGGAGAACAAAGGAAGGATGAGATAATACTGAAGGCATCTCTACCTTTTGCAGAAAGTTAGGAGGCCGGGATTGGGAACTAAGCTAATGCCATAAAAGCAAGCCATACCTTCCCCAGGTACAGCTATTCCTTACATGCATTGTATCTGTATGTTCTGGATATAATTCATGTTCTGTCTTTTATAATTACAGGCTGAATATACAGTATAAAGGCAGACAGGCAAACTCTACAAAGTTTCTTTATTGGTCACAAGGCGCTCTCAAGCTATAACTCATGGTTATGTTGAGATTCATCTAATGTCCAACTCTTTGCACAGCTGACTTCCAAGTGTAAAAAGACAGTTCTCTTCATTCCATAACGATGGAGCAGAGGGAGCCAGCATGCTGTTGGGTGCAGGCAAGGAAAGGGAACAAAGGGCTTTCCCCAACCCAACAAGGGTCAATTCAGTGACCAATCAGGATTACAGATGTGACCACATGACATGGACTACATTTCCCATGAGGCATTCGCTTAAGGGGAAAGCTCCCAATTCCTAACTATCCCAATTCCCAATTACCTATATAATGTCTGGATAGCACAGTTCACCCAGTATTTTGTTTTGGCCATAAATAAAATCTGCTTCTTTTTGCAAGCCTTGTCCTGAGTCTCACTATCTTTGGCATCTCAGTGGCTCGGGGAAACTTCCGGTACCTTACAGTATCATAGTTTTTAAGACTTGAAAGATTACTAAAAAATGGCATATACCAGTCCCCTTCTCAAAGCAAGTTCTGAAACATTCTCAGGAGAAGCCTATCTAAAGTACAGGTGATCCTGGACTTACATCCCCAATTGAACCCAAAATCTCTGTTGCTGAGTGAGACCACTGTTCAGTGAATTTTGCCCCATTTTAAAACTTTTCTTGCCACAGTTGTTATGTGAATCACTGCAACTGTTAAGTTAGTAACGTGGTTGTTAAGGGAATCTGGCTTCCCCATTGACTTTGCTTGTCAGGAGGTCTCAAAAGATGGTCATATGACCTCTGGGACATGGCAACCATCATAAATATGACTCCAATGCCAAGAATCTGAATTTTGATCATGTGACCGTGGGGATGTTGCAATGGTCATAAGGGTGAAAAACAGTCATTAGTCACTTTTTTCAGTGCCACTGTAGTTTCAAGCAATCCACTAAATCAGGGCTCCCCAAACTTGGCAACTTTAAGACTAGTGGACTTCAATTCCCAGAATTCATAACTGGTTGGAGAATTCTGGGAATTGAAGTCTACCAGTCTTAAAGTTGCCAAGTTTGGAGACCTCTGCATTTAATGATTTGATGTAAATTGAGGATTAGCTGTGCAAAATCCATCCAGTAAATGCTTTCTATTTTCTTTGTTCTCAAGGTTATTGAGTTCAGTAAAAGGAGAAATGTTCTCCTTTTTATCCTCATACCCAGGGGTGGGATTCAAATTTTTTAACAACCAATTCTGTGGGTGTGGCTTAGGTGGTGAGCAGGACTTGGTGGTCATGTTATTGGCTGGGCATGGCCAACTCAATATCACTCACATCGAGGCATGCATCTCCTCGCCTGGCCTCTCATGACTGTGGGGATGCTACAACAGTCATAAGAGTGAAAAATGGTCATAAGTCACTTTTTTCAGTGCCATTGTAACTTTGAATGGTCACTCCACACAAGCAAAGTACAAACAAAGGAGGAGAAAAAAACTCCAGAGAAGTTCCTGAGACAGGAAGTCTAGTCCTGCCAAGAATGTAATAAGAGTTAACGGAGAGGCAGTTTCTGTAAGCAACACCAGAATGTTTCCTTCCTGCCTTCCTTACAGGATTAGGCCAGTAATTTCTTCTAACAACCGGTTCTCCGAACTGCTTAGAATGTTAACAACTGGTTCTAGTGAATAGGTGCGAACCTGTAGAATCCCACTCCTGCTCATACCTTTCATCTGGCAGGCATAGCCTTCAAATCAAATATTTACCAGCTGTCTTGTTTTTTTGTTTTCTTTATTTAAATTTTGGATTGTTTTCACAACAGCAGTCATTCAGACTTTTGTGTATTGTGACAGTGTAAATTGTCTGCTTCTTTTCCTCATCTATTGACAGACTCAAGGACCCAGATTTACATTATTTATTTCCTAATTCCAGCAATTACATTCAATCCAGCCCTTTCAAATCTATTGGTCTGTCTGTGGGCTCTGTAGATCATTAGACTCATCATATGTTTCTATGATGAAATTTAAAAACTGCATTGTCATTGATTTTACATTATTGGTAGCATATGTTCTTAAAAATACAGATTTGTTGGAAAAATTGGATTGAAAACCAATCTTTTTCATACTGGAAAAAAATTCATTTAACATACACCCCAAAAAACTAAAGAACTTATAGTTGACTTCAGGAGGAAGAGAGATGTACATTTACCATTGTACATAAATGGTAAGGAGGTGGAGGGGGTTGATAGTTTTAAATATCTGGGCACTTCTATCTCGGACGACCTCTCATGGACTATGAATGCTAACATGCTTGTAAAGAAGGCACAGGATAAGCTGTACTTCCTGAGAATGCTCAGGATGATAAATCTATCTCAAGAATCTACTTCTGTTCTACTACCGCAGCACCATTGAGAGTGTCCTTGGAAGTTTAACATTCCTCCGCTAAATTTTCTCAAGTCAAACAGCAGCTTGAAAAGAAAACTGTCAGGTAGTTTATATTCTTGTTTGTCTTCTGCCACATGGCTACAGGAAAAATGGCCTTAAACCTGATATGCTGAAACTATTCCCCACAGAGATCCAGCTGAAATCTTGGAATAACAAGGTAGCATAAACACAGTCAAAAACAGAAGGAAAGTGGAATGGGAGCAACAATCTTTTCTTACTTTTCTTTTTTTCAACACTGCTTTCCAAGTTAAAATCTGGCAAAAGCAAGCCTGTTACTAGCTTAGGTTTACTGTCACAGCAGGATAAAACATGATACTGTGTGCTCTGCTGGGATTTAGATCTGTAAGCCAGCCAAGAGCTGTCGTCTGAGCAGTGGTGGGATTCAAAATTTTTTGCTACTGGTTCTGTGGGCATGGCTTGGTGAGCATGGTGTGGCTTGGTGGGTATGGCAGGGGAATGATACTGCAAAATCCCCATTCCCTCCCCATCCCACTAACCTGCTTTCCAGCTCCATTCTCCTGTGCAGGGCAACAAAAGAAGACCCAGCCAATCAGCTGCGACTCTGGAGGCAGAAAATAGATGGGGATGGGGCCAGTCAGAAGTGGTGTTTGCCAGTTCTCCAAACTATTCAAAATTTCTGCTACCGGTTCTCCAGAATGTTCAGAACCTGCCTCAATAACACCTCTGCCTCTGAGAGTCATCATACTTTTCCTGGTTCTAGAAGCATCTGTGGGTCGAATTTGCCCCTGCTAGAAGGAGGAACAGCTGACAAGGAACACTTTTCATTTGGTGATAGACAGAGAGAAAAGCTTCTGAGTCAGAATTAGTATGTTCCATCCCTACCATCTTGTCTGCTCAACAAGCCATAGAAATACAGCATGAACTCAGTGGAAAAATCACACTTGGCTATGGTTGTCTTTTGATGGGCCTTGACAGTTGTCTTACCTAGGCAGAGGTTGTTTCTGAAGATCATTTCCATTCCCATTACACCTTTACCTCTCTTGCCTTTCTTTATCTTGTGCACATCTGAGTTCTGATCTTGGTCTACATATTTTAGTTTGTTCTATTGTCGACTGCTTCACCTTCGAGCCTGTGTGACCTGAGGATTTGCTTAGTGTTGCCTGTTTGGGTAATTAGAATGCAGTATTGCTGGCTAACTCTGCCCATAGCCAGGAGTTCGATCCTGAACAGCTCAAGGTTGACTCAGCCTTTCATTCTTCTGAAGCTGGTAAAATGGGGACCCAGATTGTTGAGGACAATATGCTGAAATTTGTAAACTGCTCCGAGAGTGCTGTAAAGCATTATGAAGCGGTATATAAGTCCAAGTGCTATTGCTAATTCCAGTTCTCCCAAAATTAGACTGGCATATAACAAATATTACAAGCTGTAACGGGTCAATGGAGTATAAAAAAGAGAGGGCAACTTTTGTCAGGACCAAAAGAGGGAAGGACATGGAATTGATGGGAAAGTTTGGGTTTTTGTAACAAGGTGACATAGATTCTTTAAGTCCCTGAAAAATTTAATGCTGCATTTTGACAGTCTCCCAAACTGACATAAGAGATCTATCGCTAATACTCAACTTACAATCATTTGTTTAGTGACCGTTTGAAGTTACAGTGGCACTAAAAAAAGAGACCTATGATCGTTTTTCACACTTACGACCACTGCAGCATCCCTGTGGTCACATGATGAAAATTCAGGCGCTTGGCAACCGGCAAGTATTTGTGATTGTTGCACTATCCTGAGGTCATGTGATCACCATTTGTAACCTTCTCAACCTGCTTCCACGTGCAAAATCAATGGGGGAAGCCAGATTTGCTGAAGGACTGCACCATTCACTTAACAACTTGACTATTTAGCCTGTATTTCATTTTCTGATTTTTTTTGCCAATATGTAGGACAGAGCATTTATTTGTTGAGATTTGAAGTTGCCATTTGTTTGACTATTCTGATACATAGTCAAGGTCTTTTTGAAGGGTAGCAGTATTGTTGGCGGTGTTGAATAGCTTTACATCATCAGCAAAGAGAATGCAGTTGCTCTTGATATGATGACAGAGGCCATTTATATAGAGTATGAAGAGAGTTGGTCCTAGAACACTGCCTTGGGGGACACCACTGTTGACAGGTACAGAATTTGATAGGATGCTCCCAATTTTGACCATTTGTTGTCTGTTTGACAGGAATGCTTCTGCAGGGGTTTGCTTAACAACTGTGGCAAAACAAGGTCATAAAATGAGGTACAATGCCCTTAACAACTGTCTCGCTTAGGACATCTTGGGCTCTATTTTGGTTTAAGTCAAGGACTACCTGTACAGTTTTTGGCCACATTTATTTTGCAGTTGGGGGGAAAAGCCTACTGATAGAATTGCACTTTTCACATTCCTTAAACAGCAACATTTATTATTCTATAGACTAGTTCATTTCTTCTTCCAATCAAGGTCAAGTTTTCTGTTCCTAAATAATCATTTAGATAGAGCTGTTGTACAGCCTCTCAAGTCTGTATATCCCTTTATGTATATATTTTGTTTGCTATATTTTATATTGCATTCATTCAGGAGATCCAGACGGCATCTATAGCATTTCCTCCCATTAATCTTCCCCATGCACGTCTATGGTGATCCCTCAGTTACCCATAATAACATACCAAGTTCTGCCCTGCAAAATAACCTCACTGTGGCTCATTACAACCACCTAGCTCAGTGATGGCTAACCTTTTCAGCACCGAGTGCCCAAAGCATGCACGCTCATGCATACCCCCAAATGCAATAAGCTCGCATTCCTGTGCATGCGTCCCCCCATGCATGCCTTCCATGCATGCGCAGCAGAGACCCCAAGACCAGCTGGCCAGTGGGAGGAATTTTGCGCGCATCCCCCAAATGCAATAAGCATGCATCACTGTGATACACTCCTCCTTGTATGCCTTCCACGCATGTGCAGCAGAGACCCCAAGACCAGCTGGCCAGTGGGAGGCATGTGCGTGCATGCGCAGCAGAGCTGAGCTGGGGCAATGGCTCATGTGCCAAAAGAGAAGGCTCTGCATGCCACCTCTGGCACATCTGCCATAGGTTTGCCATCATGGTCTTAGCTAGTCACCAATTCTTGTGCTATTTTAAATATTGTTGTAAACAGATAAAAAAAATATTCCAACACTATACAGGCAGTCCTCGACTTACAGTAATTCGCTTAGTGACTGTTCAAAGTTATAAAGGCACAGAAAAAGTGACTTATGATGAGGGGTGCGATTCAACTGGTATAACGACTGGTTTGGTGAGTGCTTGCCTTGCTCCGTGTTTAAAAAAGCTAATACTTACCTTCAACTGCAGCTGAAGAAAACAGCTGAGGCACAACAAACTGCTCTGCTGTGTGAATCAGCTGTGCTCTAACAAAAAGACAAAAAGCAGGTGCGTGTGGGCGGACCCACAAGCTCATTGTAGAGAACTGGTTTGAAACCAGCTGATCGTCAGAACAAGTGGTTCACCTGAACCGGTCCAAACCGGGAGAATCCCACCACTGCTTATGACTGTATTTCACAGTTACAACCTTTGCAGCATCCCCATGATCATGAGATCAAAATTCAGACGCTTGGCAACTGGTTCATATTTATGACCGTTGTTGTGTCCCAAAGTCACACAATCTCCTTTTGCAACTTTCTGGTAAGCGAAGTGAAAGGGGAAGCCAGATTCACTGAACAACCAGCTTACCAACTTATGAACTGCAGTGATTCACTTAACCAACTATTTACAAAGTCTGCATTACTATTAATCTTCTCATCACTCCTTATCGCCCATCCCCTCCTACTTGTGATTGTATGACCGTAACTTTGTCGCTTGTATCCTGCTGATTTATATTGACTGTTTCCTAGTATAATTTGATTGCTTAGTGTACCCAATGAACATTATTAAGTGTTGTACCTTATGATTCTTGACTCTTGACCAATGTATCTTTTCTTTTATGTACACTGAGAGTATTTGCACCAAGACAAATTCCTTGTGTGTCCAATCACACTTGTCCAATAAAGAATTCAATTCAATTCTATTCTATTCTACTCTACTCTACTCTATTCTATTTTATTCTTTTTATTCTATTCTTATTCTATTATATTCTATTGACTGTTTCCTACTAAGATTTGATAGCATATTGTACCTATGACTATTATTAAGTGTTGTACCTGATGATTCTTGACTCTTGATGAATGTATCCTTTCTTTTATGTCCACTGAGAGCATTTGCACCAAGACAAATTCCTTGTGTGTCCAATCACACTTGGCCAATAAAGAATTCAATTCAATTCTACTCTACTCTACTCTACTCTACTCTACTCTACTCTACTCTACTCTACTCTACTCTACTCTACTCTACTCTATTTTATTCTTTTTTATTCTATTCTTAATATATTATATTCTATTGACTGTTTCCTACTATGATTTGATTGCTTATTGTACCCTATGACTATTATTAAGTGTTGTACCTGATGATTCTTGGCTCTTGATGAATGTATCTTTTCCTTTATGTACACTGAGAGCATTTGCACCAAGACAAATTCTTTGTATGTCCAATCGCACTTGGCCAATAAAAGAATTCTATTCTATTCTAACAACTGTGGCAAGAAAGTTTGCAAAATGGGGCAAAACTCACTTAACAAATGAGTTTCCCTTAACAATAGAAATTTTGGGCTCAATTGTGGTCGTAAGTCGAGGAACTACCTATAATCTTTTTCTGCTCAATGATGGGTAGACAAGCATTATAACTTTCCATCTCTACAAATGGAAGGATTGGAAATTGTATTGTTTAATATAGGATCTAGCTCTATATAACTCCTGATTAATTCTTAAGGCTTTGCAAACACAGCTTGACAAGCTTTGCCTAAAGGCAGCAGTAAGAAGTAGCAGCAATATGGCTGTGATCGAGACCAGGTGCCTTGGAGCTGGCATTTTAATTGCCTTCCATCTGCTTGATGTGGAATGGTGGCCAGGGAAGCAAGGGAAAGCATAATGTCCATGGATGACATGTGTGGAAGCCGACCTACTGCTAGGACCAACTGAATTAAGAGAACTGGTGGGTAATAGCAGCTAAATAAATAGAACACAGGAAGACTAGAATGGAGCTTCTGGGTCAGCAAATATTCCCTTAAAAAAATTTTTTTTTAATGTAAATTGGCTGAAATACAAATTCCATCATATAGATTAGAAACAGGTTGAGTCCTATAAACAAAGAATATTAAATGATAAACAGCCAGGCACAGAGTTCATCAGGAAGTATCCAGTGCGATACTAGAGGGCTTTGCATTAGGTCTGGTTTTATTTAGCATCTATATTAATGATCTGGAAGAGAGGAATAAACAGCATGTTAACTTGGTTTATATTCATTGTAGTAAATTATAACAAATTGGAGGTGTTGCAAACCGCTGCCAGATCCTGAGGAGAGAGAAAAAAGGAGAATTGAAAGAAACACACACAGTGTGGACAATCAATATCTAACAGCTGGCAAGACTCTGGTTTAAAAATGACAAAATGCAAGTGATCCTGGAAATAGAGGTGTTTTTAAATGTTCATTGGAAAGGAGAGATTTTGGAATGCAGCTATTCAGAAAGCCCCAATTCCATTGTGATGAGACACAAGCATGTATGAAAGATCATAGAGGGAACGTATTGGGCAAATAAAGCTCTTGCTTAAAATAAAACTCAGCATTACAGTGAAATTAGATGCTGCTAAATATAATCATGGTTAGATGGTTTTATAGCATTATAATTCCTCACTTTTTCATTTCCTTCAAAATATTTATGGCTTGGATCCCTAGCTGGCTGCAGATATCTTTCATGCCATCTGCCAGATGTTATGATCCACCTAATTTTTTTTTTTTTTTACAAATCTAGACATATCTTTAGCATTCAATGCATAAATATAAATATTTTAACTTTAAGAAATGGGAAGCCCTGGCATACAACTAACAGAGATTCCAGTTTAAAGCATATTTTAAAATTCCCAACATGGTTATGTTTTCTTACAAGGCAACTTGGTGTCAGCCTGAAGCGTTGAACTACATCTCTTGTTTTTCTATTTCTACTTTTGTTGATGGTGGTTTTAGACTGTTTTGTTGGATGTAAACTATTCAGAGTTGTTTCCAAGAGGGGTGGCTATAGAAATATTTTAAATAAATAAACAACTCCCTTATCATTGCTGGTCTTCGTTCAGGATGACGGCAAATGAAATACAACACTAAATTGCCTGTTCTGAATTTTGTTTGGAAAATCGATCGCCTTGCCTGGGAAAAGAATAAAATGGCAGAATTTGTACAGAGCATCCTTTGGATGAAGGGCTTAAATCACATTCTGGCAAAGTAAGTGGCCAACTCTTTTGTGAATGGGCGAGCCCCCATACTGTAATCATTTTGTGAGAGTGCCTTTAACAGTCCAAAATTCCAAATCTGTAGGATATCTTTTTCTAGTTTTCTTTAACTTGGAGATTAAAACAAATGTTCTTCTGTGAGTGTGTGTGTGAGAGATGTTCTTCTGTGAGTGTGTGTGTGAGAGAGAGAGAGTGAGAGGGAGGGAGGGAGGGAGGGACAGAGAGAGAGAGAGAGAGAGAGATTAAAATGGTGTCTTCCATCTTCAGAAAGCAATGCGTATTCTATGAGTTTATTTGTTTCCAGCCCAGCCACAGATGAATGCCTGAATGCAAGGTGTTTACTGTTGCTAACAGATGGAATGGCTGCTTGGAATGTTTAATTCATAGCAGAACACACAGCTCTTGCCCTGCGCAACTCAGCTCTTATCCAATGATGATGATATAAATAAACAAAGAAATATTCAGAGAAAACAAATCACCAGTCCATCAAAATGCCTGATAAATTAGTTCAACAGTCTGGACTACAGACATATCCAATGAATCATCATCTTCACCCAGAGTAAATAAATTCAGATTAAGCCAAACTTGATTGAACCCTGCTGAAGTTTGGCACTGTGAGCTGAATGGATCAGTCTCAAATCTTACATTAGGAACACATAATCTTGTAAGATTTATGACTGTTATTGCTCACCACATATGTTTCTAAGTTACTGTTTGCTGTGTTAAGAATGGGATGCTCAGAGTTTATAAAGTTTCTCCAGTTGTTATAAACTTTAATCTCTTTAAAAGCATCTGTACTTTTCTTAAACTCACACACTTCTGGAGGTGAAAAGCAAAATTTAACCTTTGTCACTTTTTTTTATTCCCATCTTCCTGTCCTCATATCCCTGGATTTTAAACTGCAAGATCTTTTGGATCAGAATTCTTGTCAACGGTATTATTTGTTTTGCCTTGTTTTTAGCAGAAAAATATGCAATTTAAAAGATGCAATGTAGACCTCTAGTTTTGGTGGGGGTGTCTCATTTATAATAGCCAGTTTCAAAAACGTGTAGACATTACTCAATATACATAGACAATGAAGATTCCTCACCAAATCCAGAGTGGAGGAAAAAATCATAACACTTCAAACTGAAATAAAAGAAGACAATAAATTTTGCAAAGAAAACCTTTGCAAAGGTAGAAAACCTTCCTAGAAAAGGCACAAATAACAAGTAATATTGTTTTCCTCATCTTATGTCCGGAAAATATATATTTTTTTAAAAAAAAACTGTTTTTAAAATAAAATATTTTAAGCCATTCACTGGCTTAAAGTGAGAATTATAGTAATTTTTATTGTTTTATTTTTAGGATAGAATTTCCCAAATAGAGCCCAACTTATTGGAGACCAATAAATCAACCAGAGTTGACTGTGGTACAGTGTTAAATTTTATGACCAGGACTAGGAAAATAGTGGAAAGCTCATTATCTTTGCAAATCTTTCAAAATATTTCTATTCTTACAAACCATACGTGTTTCCAACACATCCATATAATAATCCGCACTTAACAAATTAATCCTTTGGTAATTTTGAGGGTCACTTGCCACACTGTAACATTACCATTTTAAAACATGTTCAGAGTTTATGATTTCCTTTGCAGCTATTTTTAATACATTTTTAGCATTCATTTTTATATTATATATTTATATTAAGATTTGAATCTAATACAATTTAATTTGAGGGTCACATAATACAACAAATGAATCTATCAAATCATGGTTTGTTTAACCATGCTTTAATGTATAAGTCACAATTGGTCCACACAAGCTAGTAAACCATTAACTATGATTGTAAGCTATTATGTCTCGGTTCACACAACATACTTAGCTAAATGGATAAAATAACCAACTTATTGGGCTTAGTAAATGTATGGATCACCTACACTGGTTCCAATTATCCATGAAAATTAAATATTATCCAATGTTAAAAAGGTTCAACTGTAAAATGCAATAGTTTCTTTTATAATTTGCTTAAGCTGGTGCAAGATGCCAAGTATATGGCTCAAATCCCCAGGGACAAAATGGTCTTGATATTTAAGAAGGCTATAAAATGTAAGTAGCTTAATTGTAACCTTCCAGGATTTCTCTAACTATGTCTTTTCATTCTTTATTTCCATATGATAATTCTCATTTTGCTGCTTGGAAAGATCTTTGAGGACTCAAGTCTCAGCATCTCATAAATTTGCAACCAAGATTGCAACCCTATCTCCAGTTAAAAAGAGGGAACCCATTTCCGAAAATAAAAAAACCACTGAGTTATTTAAGATGCATGATCTCATCCTTTAAACATGGGCAACAGGTTCAATAATAATTCTTTGAAAACATCTCATCCCGTTCTTATCTATATAAATACATTTGTGTTCACCTATTGAAGTAAACCTGAGAATAGAGAAAGAAAAACAGCTTCCAATTAGAGTGTTTACAGTAAGACTGTTTTTATACTTTTTCAGGAGGATGAAATTTCACTTACACAATTTAAACTTACATTATTCTGGTAAAAGAAGATGTTCCATCTTCTTCAAATGTTCAAAATATCCTTTTAGGACAATAGATATATTTTTCCATTGTTATTGTTATAAGATTGGGGAATTCTACTGCAGTGTTTACGCCATTGTGTAAACAGTAGGGACCTTCACCAGACTCCACTGCCCATGTTAGGAAAAACTAGTAGGAACTAGAATTCTATTGCATATGAATAATAATGCCCAGGGGTGGGATTCAAATTTTTTTAACAACTGGTTCTGTGGGTGTGGCTTAGTTGGTGGGTGTGGCTTGGTGGTCATGTGACTGGCTGGGTGTGACCAACTCAACATCACTCACATCGAGGCACGCATCTCCTCTCATGACTGTGGGGATGCTGCAACAGTCGTAAGTATGAAAAATGGTCATAAGTCACTTTTTTCAGTGCCATTGTAACTTTGAATGGTCACTCCACACAAGCAAAGTACCAGCAAAGGAAGAAAAAAACTCCAGAGAAGTTCCTGAGATAGGAAGTCCAGTCCTGCCAAGAATGTAATAAGGGTCAACAGAGTGGCAGTTTCTATAATCAACACCAGAATGTTTCCTTCCTGCCTTCCTTACAGGATTGGGCCAGTAATTTCTTCTAACAACCGGTTCTCTGAACTGCTTAGAATGTTAACAACCGGTTCTAGCGAATAGGTGCGAAACTGTAGAATCCCATCCCTGATGATGCCCCTTCTGTAACTGCTGTAAACTTGCTGTCAACTCATAAAATATTTCTATGGTCATTTTAGAGTTGTCAACAGAAAGGGAGGGGGAAAAGGCGTTTGAAAGAGCAGCTTGGAAATCGAAAGTGCATTCCATATATAGATTTTCTGAGATAGTAACTAGGTGACTGAAGTTTCTGTCATGCAAAAATCTAACTGGAGAACATGATCGATGACTCTTGGCTATGGATGGGTCACAGTGGGAAATATGAATTATGACACACCCAGAGGGTGTGGGGAAAACCAGGGTCAACATTGACAATGAATTATGTGTCTCAGAGTCAGCTACACTCAGGCAGTGCCGGACATGTTAACTCCCAATAAAGTTTTGGAAGTTTGGCTCGAGACTCATGATTTAATTGGGATCAAATCCTGACACTTGCTTTGAGAGAACTGAGAATCAAGATAAGCGTTCTAACATTACTGTGAAAATGAGTCAGTACATGAGTAGCAATAATCCCTCCTCCAAAGGTCTAAAACTGGGACTGCGAAAGTTTCTCCCTGTGGTTTTTCACACATAGATCCCAATCCTGACATTTGCCCCTCTTTGGAATTTGAAATGTGCAACATCCAGGCAGTAAACAACATGATCTGGTTGAAGAATACATATGTTTTGTCTACCCAATTATTGGCTGATTGGCTGATGGGAGAATAAAGGGCAAATTTCTTCGCTGAAATCTGGTAGATGCAGCAAGAGATCTGCTTCCATTGGTATAATTTTGTGGGATTCATTTGACACTGAAATACTGTAACATAAGTCAGGACTAGTATGTAGGCTTCTGCAACTTTTTTTATCCACTCTGATGCTTGACAAATATAATAAATAGATGTTCTGCCATTGCCATTTATTATGATGCTAAGTCTTAGTCTCTGTTGATGGCACAAAATAATTTGGCTGTTGCTGATGGTCCAGATTTGGACTGCAACAATTGTCTGACCATCAGATCATCTTTCAAAATAATAATTAGGTCATTTCACCCATTTGGTGATGATGTTGATGACTCCATCATATTTTAAGCTACTGCGGCAACATTTTACATGCTGGATCAGCCATGTTCATTTCATGTTCAAATATCAGCTCGATCCCTCTGCTTGCAGATATTTTTAAAGAAAGGAGAAATGTAAACACAATGCTGTAAGTCTTTTGAGCATTGAGTCACTGACCTGTAGTTGGTTACTTAGTCAAGTACTTATTCTGTGTTTAAGGGCAAATTCCAGCTCTGTTTAAGCATAATGCTGTAAGTTTTTTGGGCATTGAGTCTCTCTCACACACACACACACCTCTATCTATCTAGTCATATCTATCTATTTAGTCATAAATATGTATCTATCATATCTATCAATTATATCTATGTCTATGTCTCTCTCTCTCTCTCACCTCTCTCTCTCTCTCTCTCCCTACCTATTCTGCGATTGCCTTCATCTATGATTCAATTTAATGCTAATTAAATAGTAATTGTTACCAATTTTACATTTTTTATCCCACCTTTATTATTTTATAGATAATTCAAGTAGCAAACATACCTATTACTCCTTCCTCCTCCTATTTCCCTTGCAACAACAACCCTGTCAGTGGGTTGTGTCAGAACTAAGACAGTGCTTGTGTCAGAATGATCTGCCATGTTTTATGGGGTCCTGCCATTATGCTATGGGGGGTGGAGGGTGGCATGCTTGGGATTTTTCAGCTTGTGCTGTTTATTTAAGTCATCCTCCTGCAATGAAGCTTTAAGATTCCACCTGACTTTACCCCATCCAGTTTCTCTCAGCAAAAGTTCTTTTGATTCAACTCAATGGATGTGTGTTGCTTTCCTGAGGGGTCGGCTGGGGCAGGTCTGACAGAGGGGCCCAAAGTCACCCAGCTGACTTTCACGTCCAAAAGTGGAACTAAAACTCCCAGCCCTGGTTTCTGGCCTAGTGCCTTAACCACCAGACCAAACTGGTATAATAATGAGTAATATAATAAATGCATTGTGAATATTTTTCTTTCAATAAGTAGGTTAAGCATATGAATCAAAGCAGCCATGCTGAAATATAATGCTATTTCCAGGAAAGTCTTCTTGCAAGACTCAGTAGGTCTTTGTTCTGGCAAGTGTGATTAAGACTTTAAGATTATAATATGATTTCTCAAGGCCCTTTTTAGGGAAGCAGCACTGAGATCGATGAATGGTATGAAGGGGGGAACAGGCTTACTATAGCTTGATTATTTAGAATGAACAGATAATGTTTTTTCTCCAACAAAGCCAACCATATCAAACCCAACTGTTTTTACTAAGCCACTGATTATAAAGGACAATGGAGAAAAATTACAATCACATAAGAAACAGTACAAAGAAAGTGAAGGAATATACGTAGAATGATTGTTCTGTTCTAAGCACTCTCAAAGTCTTAAAAAGTCACTGACTTGTAGGCAATGTTGCTGGAATGGAAATGAGGTGCATTTCAGGGGGAAAAAATCTTTTTTGAGTCATGGGAATACCCATCTAAGTTGTAGCTTTTAACAAGATTGCCAATGTATTGTTTTCTTCTCAAGAGAACATAATATGTTTCAAACACTAAAATGTCATCTTGTGCCTCTACCTGTATTGAAGAGTGTCAGGCACAATCGCTCAGCTGTTCTTTTATGTTTATGTTTACTCCTGGTGTTGCAACAAATTGCTATGAAATTAGTTGGTCGCCACAATGTAAAAAAGATGCTGAGACTCTAGAAAGAGTGCAGAGAAGAGCAGCAAAGATGATTAGTGGGACTGGAGGCTAAAACATATGAAAAACAGTTGCAGGAACTGGGTATGTCTAGTCTAATGAAAAGAAGGACTAGGGGAGACATGGTAGCAGTGTCCCAATATCTCAGGGGCTGCCACAAAGAAGAGGGAGTCAAGCTATTCTCCAAAACCCCTGAGGGCAGGACAAGAAGCAATGGGTGGAAACTAACCAAGGAGAGAAGCAATGTAGAATTAAGGAGAAATTTCTTGAGAGTTAGAAAAATTAATCAGGAATAACTTGCCTTCTGAAGTTGTAAATGCTCCAACACTGGATGTTTTTAAGAAGAGATTGGATAACCAATTGTCTGAAGTGGATTAGGGTTTCCTGCCTAGGCAGGGGGTTGGACTAGAAGACCTCCAAGGTCCCTTCCAACTCTGTTATTCTATTCTATTCTAAATCCATCAAAAAGAGAGAGAAGGAAAAGGTGAACAAGAATAAATAGACTAATGTGCAACACATTCTAACCTTTCCCCATTTTTTAAAACAATGTGATAAAGCTGCAAAGAAAGAATAGATAACACAGGCAAAACATTGGGATGCACAGGTGACACCAGGTTGAACTTTACCTGCATTGTCATGGCTGTCATTTGGACTGTTGTTTCCGTATCCGGTACACCTACAATCAGGCAATAGAGGCCTTGGGAGTGCTCCTCCTCAAATCAGAAACCACCGGTGCACCTGGCTAACTGACAAGAGCCTCAGATAATGCTGTGCAAACAGCCAGAGGTCCTTTTACTAAATTTCTTATAGGCATTATTTACATTACACATTAACAGTCGTTTCCCTCCTAAACACATGCAAGGCGTGCGTTGCAGCCAAGCTAATTGGTATTTATAAAGCTCTTTCAAGATCATGAGCTGGGAACCACCAGCATTTTGATTTGCTTCAAGACCACCTGCATAGAAAAGAGATGCTTTCCTTTGAATGCTGCCTGGTCCGATGCAGACGCCGATCTGATAGCACTCCGGGAAACTCATGGAACAGATGTGGCTGTCACTTTTAATTTTAATTTTACTAGAAACACAGAAGGCAAGGAACGCCTTGAGGTGGAGCAAAAAGAAAGCAAAACGGGTGGGTGGGTGGGGGGCAAAGCCCAAATGAAGCCCAGAAAATGGAAGAGCAAAAGAAAGCCCATTGTTTCTCTCCCTGCCATTTGAAGGGGTACAATCTATGTGTCAGGCATGGCTGACTCTTTTCCCAGAAATGCAAAAGAGATGGATTTGGCATTCTCTCCCCTCATACTGAGCAGCTATACTGTATGACGCGCCCTTTCATCTTCGTCGTCCTAGTTCTTGCATCTGGAAAGAGTACTACAGAATGAGCAAACTGAATATGCAACGAAGAGATGCTTTCGTTCTTTCCTCTCTCCCTGCTCCATAATTATCTGCTTGCATTCTTGCAAGGAAGGATTCTTCTTGGCATCTTTTATCACTAGGAACATTCACAGCAATATTTTTTTAAAAATCATTTTTTTAACCACACATCTGCAACCTCTTTCTCCAGATGGAACCTTCCTCAGCAAGCACAAACACACACATTTCTAGCATTGGGGTTGCAAAAAAGAACTTCGAAGGAAAAAAGTAGCACCATCTGCCATTCAGCACCTTTAAGCCCGTAAGAAGAAAACATACAATTGAATGGTTTGTTGCTGAATCAGCCAAAATGGTTGAGTCCACAGATCATATTAACCTAGGAATCATGATTTGGATACCCCAGTGACCAGATTCAAACAACAACTAAGCTTAATTCTATGCCACAAAACCCAGAATTAAATTTCATGAGGATTCAGGTTTTTACTCCATTCTATTTAAGGACTTGGTTATCTTTGCGATGATCTATCCTCAGTTGTTTCTGCCTGCCCAATATGGTTGGGCAGAGTGGATAATTCCAAGTACCCTTAATTCAATGCCATCATCTCATGGAACCAAGGAAGTTTGTCTTCTCTATCCTGCTCTGGAATAGCATCCCATCAGAGATACATATGGCAGCCACTCTTCTAGGATTCCAGCAAGTCCTTATGGCCTGGCTTTGTTCCTTAATAGTAATGTGTTTGTGATGCCCACTTCATATTTTTGTATAATAATGTGTTAAACTGCCCAACCTTTTGGAGTGGGCATTCATAAACAAATTTAAGGTGTCATCATCATCATCATCAGGTGACAGCAACAATTCCCATCCTTCATTCTCATCCCCTTGGCTCTTCCCTTACTTTGTCCTTAGCCCAGGAGATAAACATGCTTCATGTGCATGCTATATTGGGATAAACATAGTATTTTCTGTCTTTCTAATTCTGACATCCAGATGTCTTTTATATGTGCAAATTTCATTATGCTTCATCACCCATTACTCTGGAGGTGTAATAAAATAAACAGTAATAATTGTGGTCAGATATGGGTTTTGGAAGTATTAGGAGATGCTGCGCATCATTGGCCCCTGTTTCTGACACAGCTTTCTTTTCCAGCATCCAACAAAGAGGAGAACAGACCTCTGCTATTTCATTTCTTTGTCCATTTATTCACTTCCTTCACCCCAAATGAAAAAAATAAAACAACTGTTGATTGTCCTGCAGCTCGTCAGTTTTAATTCTCCTCTTCTATGAAATCTAGTCAGTTATACACTCTGACATACTCCTTTCTGGAGTTATTTCTGTCTTGGTGTCTTCACATGTTTTTTTCTCTTTTTCCAAATATTATTTTAACTTTGGAGATGCCTTAGTGAGATATGGGAGAAGGAGAAAAGGGGTAGACTCATTTAGGCAACATTCTGAAGTCAGACCCAGATAGTGCTTGATGGTAGATTTTTATCCCTCCATAGCTGGTGGCAGATTGAAAGGTGAGAGAAGTCAAATCAGAGGTACAAACCAATCAACTTACAGCAAATAGCCTACTTGCTATTTAGAACCACCCTGGTGGTCAGTGATGTGGAACAGGGGCAAGAGACAAGATGCTGCAATGCTATTAATTTGTGAAGACCACAGGATGGGTGACCATCATTTTGCCACAATAGTGTGGAGAAGGTCTTAATGGATGTTATGAATCCAATCAGTATCTTAGGTAGTTCCTTGGCCCTAAAACACAGCATAATCGAGAGGCTTAAAGGAAAGATCTAATTAACAACAAAAGGTGTTTTTTTTAAAAAGAATCATTGTAGATGCCCTGGCCATATTCAAGCAAATATCTTTTGAAGTTTTAAAAATATATTCAGGCAGAAGCTCTGCCGAAGGGTCCGAAGAAAGTTTGTGTGTCTTCAAAAAAATTAATTATTGGTAGACCTCGTGTTGCGAGACGTGGTAAAGCCGAGCAGGATGAATACATTCTGAGATCAAACAAGCTGAGGAAATGAAGACAACTGTGTGGTTTGAAGAATGAACATGTTTCAAATTTATGGCTTTCGATAATATGGTAATTGGATGCTTGCACCATGCCTCAGTGGGATGCTGTGTATTAAGGAAAACACATGAAGGTTTAAGGCACAATGGCTTTGTGGAAAGGCTGCAATATAAAATCTGTGCCTGGAGTTGTCCTTATTGTCTTCCTGCTAAGTTTGCATTTCTATAGCAACAGCATGCTTGCATTAGCCTGACACTTTCCCTGTTTCCCAAAGAGAGCAGAAGGAAGATGCAGCAACCAAAAAAAAATATGATTCGTTACCTTAAGGATGTGTGGGAATAAACAGAATGGCACTGAAGCTTAAAGAGGCATTTATTGCAAAACTTACCTTGTTGCCCTCACCAACCTTTTGGTTTCCATCTGAGCTGGATTCCATCACTGGTTAAAATATACAAACCATGCAGAATTTGGGATGCAGGTAGTTCTCGACTTAAAGCCATTTTTTTTAGTAATCATGCAAAGTTACAAGAGCATTGAAAAAAGTGACTTATGACCAGTCCTTGCTCTTACAACCGTTGCTATGGTACTTGTCTTCTGGAACAGGGATCTCCAACCTTAGCAACTTTAAGACTTGTGGACTTCAAAGCTGGCTGAGAAATTCTGGGATTTGAAGTCCACAAGTCTTAAAGTTGCCAAGGTTGGAGACCCCTGTTCTGGAACATTATCCCCTGAACTCCAACCCTCTCAACCTTTAGGAAGGCCCTGAAAACATGGCTCTGGCACTATGCACGCAGTCCATCAATGGGGCAAAGCTTTTACAATGGCTGTATTGATCTGATGTAGAATGAATTTTACTGTTGATCATGATTTTGTTTTTTAAGTCGCTTTTGTTTTTCACTTCTTCTCCCACAGGTGCTCAATAAGCCAAGCAGCTATACCTACATAGAGAGGCCCACTCAGATATAATTTCTTGAAGGATCTGGGTTGCCTCACAATGCCAACCTACAAACCAGGCCCTCGATTGGCCCAGGTTGTCAGGGAACTCTCAAGCACCTCCCAAATGTCCAGATTCATAAGGCACTTAGGGTAGACCATATGGATGGCAACCAAATAGCACATGGATCAGGATGGCTGGGTGATAATGGACTCCCAAACTCAGATCATGTAGTAATTGCCCTCAGCAAAAGACATGATCCAAAGTATGTCTTCATAAGAGTGTCAGACCTGAGATCACTGGATACAAGCCATGGTTGCCACAAAGGCCATGAAATCCTGAATCTGGCATCTACAATATCATGGTTGATGTCTCCCTACACAAGAAGGTGGGGAGCCTCTATCATCAGTCCACAACTGAATCCAGAAGTCCAAGGAGAGACCCTGCTAGGTAACAAGGCAGCCAGTGGACCTACAGGATCCCTACTGTATCTCTATTTTATATCTTTATGTTATCTGTATAATACAAAATCTGTCAACATTCCAGAAAATCTCCACTCCAACAAATAATTCTGAGACAGATACCCTTCTTTTTTATTTAGATAGTAAACTGACACACCTAGGAAATCCCGAATCTGAAAGTTCTGGGTTTCCTTGCAATAACTAAAATATTACAAATCCACCCCCTGCACCCCTCATTGCATCACATGCCCCAATCACCATCCGTCCCAACTTGAGAAATCCCCTCAACCACTTCTCAGCCAGGTGCAGGAATGACATGACCTTGACTTTAGAAAAAGAATGCTATTATGTCTAACCACATACACTCCAAGAAATTCCCCCCTCCCATTTCCCCAGGCTCAAGAATGTGGCAGTGTGGAAGCGTCTGGTGTCAATATGGCTTCCAAAGCTGACAAAATCACTCGCACCCAACCACGAAGAAAAACCCTTGGTGCTCTTGGAGCTTGGTTATTTCCTTGCAGCTGTTTCATTACCCAAACTAGTTAACATCATCAGTGCTAGTCCCATTTCAACTCTGAGCTACAGATATTTTCCTTGATTGGAAGAAAAAGCCTGATCACAGATAAGGTATCCTGATAGATCAATGCCACCTCCATACCCTGTTCTCAAGGTTGATGCAGGACCCAAGACTCATCAGAGCAGATTGCCACCTTCACCCAATCAGGTCTCTGTAATATATGCCAAGTTTGAACACTTGTTGCTACCAAATCATGAATGGACACCATCATATTGTAGATTGAATATCACCATTGCACCATTGCTGCCCCTTCATAGAAGCTGCTCAGATTTCTTGCCTTTTAAAAAAAAATATATGCACCCAAAGGCTCACAATCAGGGGTGGGATGCTACCGGTTCTGGCCTGGCTCTATAGAACCAGTAGCTCTGAAGAGCAGCAGATACCAAACCGGTTCTGTGTTTGCTGCTGTTTGGCCCACCCACCCACCTGGGCTCTTACCTGTCCTTTATTTCCTGATTTTTCAACCTCAGCTGCTTTGCGTGGCATGGCTGAGGTTGAAAAAGCAGGAAAAAAGAGGCTTTTCAAACGCTGCGCACCTGCGCGCAATGCTTTTCAGCTGTCCGGGAGGCACAGCTTAAGGGTTTTGTACACGCATATGCAGGACCTGGAATAATGAGATCAGTTGTTCAGGAGCCCAAAGCTTTCTAGCTGAAAGGTGTCTCTTCTTTTCCAACTCCTAATCAAAGTAATTCCCTATTTTTAAACATTCTCAATATTAAAACATTAACACACCTCCTGTTGAACACAGTCAGAAATCTCAAGTCAATCAATCTTGCCAAGGATGTGCAACTTTTTCAGGTCAGTAGTAGATCTTTGAGTGCTGTACCCAATATCTATGTTCAAGTTCATCAGTAAATGCAACCTGGACAAAATAGAACAAGAACAAAACAGAAATTTGCTTTTTAATTTATTTTTCAAGTATATTTGATTAATTGTGAAATAATTGAATATTGTGCTTGACAATTTCTTCCTTCTATCATTCAAAAATATAGAGTTAGGGCCATTTGGGGAGAACTGTTGGAAGTCACACCCAAGAGATGCAGCCCTAGGCCTTGGGCTGACCATCCCTGGTAGGAACAATATACATACTCACTCAACATATACACACCCTTTTTTATATGTGTCCACTCAATACAGAGTATCTAACTACCTGCTCCATAAATCAGCCAGGTTTAATCTAGCTGACTCCAAGGCAATAAACATTTAAAAGATGGCTTGCTCCCTGGAAGCCTGAGCCAGCAACTACACAGCAGGAAGCTGCCCTGCCCTTTGGGGTCAAATGCCTTTTTGAGCTGACTCCAACCTCTGTGGATTAATTAGGCTATAATAATCTCCTCTATCACACTTCCCACTTTTTCCATCATTAATTCAAATTATCTCACTTTGGACTGAAATAGACTGAAACTTGAAAATAAACCTGTCACATTCGCAACATGCAATTAAGACATTTCTAGGTTAAAAAAAAAGAAAAGAAAAGGTCTTTCTGTTACTTAACACCCTTTTGAATTTGGAGACTGATGCTCATTTTACAAATATGAAGAGAAATGAGAAGTCAGCTCAGTTGTTTTGCCTGGAGTGAAGGGTGTAAATTAGCATAGGTATTTTTGTCACAGCTAGAGAGAACAAGTTGCACATTTCAACATTTTCTGGTCCATCTTAACTGCAGTTTTTTTTTTACAGGGACTATTAAGCAGTGCTAATAACTTAGACATTGCTGATATATTGAATTCTGACCTTCATGATCCCCAGCATTATGGCCTCTGGATCACAGAAGCTGCAATATGATATGATGGTACATATGGAGCAGTGGTGGGATTCATTTTTTTTTACTACCAGTTCTGTGGGCATGACTTGGTGAGCGTGGCTTGGTGAGCGTGGCAGGGGAAGGTTACTGCAAAATCCCATGCCCTCCCCACATCACTAACCTGCTTTCTAGCTCCATTATCCTGTGCAGGGCAATCAAAGAAGACCCAGCCGATCAGTTGGTATTTGGGAGGCAGAGAATAGATGGTCAGTCAGAGGTGGTATTTGCCGGTTCTTTGAACTACTCAAAATTTCTGCAACTGGTTCTCCAGAACTGGTCAGAACCTGCTGAATACCACCTCTGATATGGAATGCATCTGATTATCAAAAAATAACAATAAATTAGATTTGTTAGAAAAGATTTCCGTGATCACAAACTTCTTGGATATATCGGTCAGTCTTCTTTGCTGGAACAACTTTATTGTACCTTGTGTTCCACTTACTGTATTTATTAGCTCTTCAAGGTAATCCAGATAAGAAGTACCACCTCTAGAAGGATTGGCAGATGGGAGGGTGGGAGGGTAAAAAAAAAGGATTGGTTTACAGTCATTAGGTAGCAACAAAGAACTAAAACCAGCCCCTC
Organism: Bungarus multicinctus; assembly: GCA_023653725.1. Lineage (NCBI taxonomy): Eukaryota > Metazoa > Chordata > Lepidosauria > Squamata > Elapidae > Bungarus > Bungarus multicinctus. Next base: position 71,676,183 of record CM042846.1, read on the forward strand.
ATGATTGCCATTGAACCTTATCTAGCTCTAATCAGGGTGCTGACCGTTAGTTGAGAAGATTCCTGTTTATAGGCTTTTGACAATAAATCAGTTAAATTGAACCTTCGTTTTTTGTGCCTAAGACCACCAAGTAGTAGCTCTAGCTTTACATAGATCAACAGAATACTCCAAGCCTGAAAGTATTTCTCTTGTTTCTTTTTACTTTCTGGAAAACTAGGAAAGCTTTCTTCTAAAATATTTCCCATGCCTTTCTTCTGTAGGCTAAGAAATTTTTTACATATGTGTTACCTGGTCCCAAGGTCCACCTACCATTACAAAACTGGTTTTGTGACAGTGCATTAAAAAAGCCAAAGTTAGCCTGATTCTATTGTTTATAGTCCACCAGCCTGAGATGAGCCTATGGACAAGAAGCCTTCCATACATTTCTCAAAGACTTTGGTTGAGATTTCCTACAGCCTCCAGACTGTAAGCAAATCAGCAGCTCTTTGTGAACATAAGTACTAAAGAGGTGAGACTTTAGTTTTCAACAATTATTGAGTCTTTGATGTCTTATTAGTTAAGCAATGAAGGGGCCACCATTGTTAGATTGTACTTAGGAAATCACTCATGCTTAGGGTATCAGTTGACTTTAATCCAGCCTTGTTCCAGTGAATGCATATTCACAGACTAGGAATTGTCAGGTACAAATATTCAAATACTGAAACTTCTAAATGGGTCCATATAAGGAACTGCCTAATTCTGACATTTGGTGGACAGCAAGGTAGTCAGAATTAAAAAGCAAAAGCTTAGTCAGCAACTGGATGTGGTTGTGCTTCAGAAAATGTATTCAGCATGATTCATTCCCATTCTCTGGAAGGAGAAAAAGTGAGACAGAGGCATTCCTATATGTTTTAATTTATTTAGAAAGGAACTGCAGGGGATTAGATTAGCATACCAGGGCACTTGGATTAGCATACCAGGGCACTTGGATTGTGCTTTGCTTAAGACACTCTAGTTTTCTTGCGGGTTACTAGAGAAACTAGAGAGGCAACAACCAGCTGGTGCAGAATGCGGCCGCGTGGGTGGTGTTGGGGGCTCCTATGTTACGCCACTTCTGTGCGAGCTGCATTGGCTCCCGGTGGCCCTCCGGGTGCGCTTCAAGGTTTTAGTTATCATCTTTAAAGCGCTCCATGGCTTGGGACCAGGATATTTGCGAGACTGTCTCCTGCCATTATTGGCCTCCCACCGATCGATACGCTCCCATAGAGTTGGCCTCCTTGGGGTGCCGCCGGCTGGACAGCTGGCGACCCCGAGGATGCAGGCCTTCTCATTGGGGGCACCCTCCCTCTGGAACGAATTGCCCCCGGAGATGAGGACCATTCCTGATCTCCTGACCTTCCGCCGTGCGTTGAAAACTCATTTATTTCAGCAAGCCGGTCTGGTCTAGGGGTTTTTAGAGCTTTTAATCTGGTTTTAACTTTCTTAATTCCCTTATTTTTAATCTTTTGATATGGCCAACGTATTTAATTCTTTTAACTTTTAAATATTGTATATGTATTTCTATATGTGTATTTTATCTTGGCTGTTCACTGCCCCGAGTCCCTTTGGGAGAGGGGGGTGATATATAAATTTAAATAAAAAATAATAGTCGAAAAGGCTCAAATCTCCACTTAATCGTGAAATATTTAGCATGCTTTTGGACTAGGGATATAATAATAATAATCTATTTTTCTAATAATCTATTTCACAAGATAATTTTCCCTTTAATATTAAATGGTGGGGGAGAGACCATTTAAATTGCCCTCTAGTGGAAGGGGTCAGAAATGGCATTAGTTGTAAATGGCATTTATCAGAATTTAGAACACCACTCGTGGTCCTATTAGACTCCTCAGTAGAATTTGATACTATTGACCCTGGTATCTTTCTGAACTATCTGCAGAGGTTGGAAATTTGAGGCAATGTTTTGTTGTATTTCCACCCTTATTTTGGCAAGAGGTTTCTGTTGGTGGTGATGGAGAGGCCAATGCTTCAATCCTTGGGACCTCCAGTGTAGGGTACTTCGGGGCTAGACGCTCCCACCACTGTTATTTGATATCTACATGAAATGATTGGGAGAAGTTATTCAGTGGTTCAGGAGGAAGCAGCATCAATATGCTGTTAGTATTTATTTATGAGATCTAGCCCTGCTTCAATCCAGAGGGATTCTATGTCGTTAACAGACAAAATAATAAACAGTATTAAGTTATATGTAGTCATAATATATTAATAGGGGTGCTGGTATTTCTATGATTAATCTCTGAAGACCCTCTAAACAAAGCCAGAATTTTGCTAGTTTCAAAAAGTCAAAAAGGCGAGTGCTATCCTCACTTTATGTTACCCTGGGCTATACCAAACACGCTGAAGAATTCCTGACCTAGTGCTTGGAGGCTGTGATCATCTGGCTGAGGCAAAATCCTACCAGGACGGAGTTGTTAACTGTCAGTACACATCTTAGCAACCTAATAACATTAACTCAAGTGCAGACTCTGGACTGCCTTGTACTCCTCCCAAAAGCATAATAATTTGACTTGGAAGATCTTTTACTCTCAATGTCTGCTTAAGCAGATAAAATCCACGGCTCAGGGGAGCTTCCAACTTTCCCAACTTACCTGTTATTTCCAAATGTACATAGACAAATAGGTTGTGAACAGTGGTGGGATTCAAATTTTTTTACTACCGGTTCTGTGGGCGTGGCTTGGTGGGCGTGGCAGGGGAAGGATACTGTAAAATCTTCATTCCCTTGCCATCCCACTAACCTGCTTTCCAGCTCCGTTCTCCTGTGCAGGGCAACAAAAGAAGACCCAGCTGATCAACTGGAACTCAGGAGACAGAGAATAGATGGGGACAGGACCAGTCAGAGGTGGTATTTGCCAGTTCTCTGAACTACTCAAAATTTCCATTACCGGTTCTCCAGAACTGGTCAGAACCTGCTGAATACCTCTGGTTCTGAGGATAATTTGCATCTCGATTACCACATAGCTGGACTACATAAAATTGTCTGTGCAGGGCTGCTCTTGGAAGTGATCCAGAAGCTATGGATAGTATAAAGTACAATGTCTGGTCTCTTGATGAGACAGCACTGACAGGCTATAACAGCTATCTATAAACTGCTACACTGGTTGTTAGAAGGCTTCCAGGTACAATGCAAAGTACTGTTCATTATCTTTAAAGTACTTTTCAGCACAGCACAGGAATACATCGGTTAATGGCATGCCCGAATTTACTTTCTCTGTCCAATCTGGTCCTCAAAAGAGGGACTGTTACAGGTTCTAATAAGGAAGAATATTTGTGGGTCAGGGTTGAAATGAGAGGCCCTTGATGCTCTCTGGGCTTGCTTTTTTTTCTTGCAGACATTTCATTACCCAAGCTAGGTAACATCATTCACAAACTAGGTTTCCCCGGTACATTGGACACCGACCACTTCCCATTATATGGAATACGTTTGCCCCAGAGGTATGTATCACTTGTGATTCTGATGGCATTTTGTAAACAAGCAGTTCTGTTCTTTTTCTAGCAGGCATTCAGTGCTTAAAATATTAATTTAATTTCATGGGTGCATATACTGTATTGCAATGTTTAGGTTTGCGATGGTTTATTTTAATTATTTGTGTTGTGTTTTGTTGTTTCGTCTGATCTTGTTGTAGCCTGCTCAGAATCTGCTAGGTTTGAGTATGTTATAAATATTGTAAAGAATACATACTTGGAGTAATTAAATGTAACCTGTTTCACTATGCTACGGTAAGCATAGTGAGACACTTGCAAAAAATATCATCAAATGTAAAAAAAAGGGAGGGGCAAAGTTTTTAACAGGACCAGGATGTCCACACTGAGCAGATTAAAAAAAATCAAGGTGGTGTCACAACCATGTAATTGAAACATCACACTTTTAAAATGTGTGACAAATGTAGTAGTCTGGATTTCCAGGAAGGAGAGGGTCATTTCAGAGCATTAAGAGACAACACAGCCCACATATTTTGTGTGAGAGAAAGAGTGAAGGGAACCCTCTCTAATATTTCACAGAATATATGGTAGCTGCAGAGAATAAAGTGCTTATTCTGGCAAGATTCTGTCTATAGGTGGCAACTTTCAAAGTGCTAACCACCAAATGATTGCAAGCAATATAAATCCTCCCATTCCACAGCATTCAATCAGAACTGAGGATGCTACTTGGATGAGAAGTGAAACATCTTCAAGAAAAAAACAAAGGAAGTCCAGTTGCCTTTTGAAAAAGCACCTTTGGGACAATTGGATGGCTCATTTTGGAAGGGCTTGGAAAGACACCAAACTTTAGAGAATGATATATGTTCTTAAACTTCTCCTACTTTAGTGGACCTCAGGTAAATGTGCCAGTTTAGAGTTTAGCAATATTTTCTAATTGAGAGATTACCACAATAAATCATGGTGCTACCTGTCTTTGCAAAGAGGACACAAAGCAGATTAATTTCCAGTAAAAGTATTACAACTGTGAACTTCAGTTTGTTAGCTTTGCCCTTAGCTGCATCAATGTGATTCCAGCTTCTAGAAAACACAAAGAGTGATGAATCACGCAGGAGGAGATATAGAGAGAAAGGTCACGGTGTGTCTTGATAATTTGCAAAAGAGAAGAAAATGCACCCATTTTATGCTGATCATCAGTTGATACCAGGCTGCCTGGAGATGGCAGGATAGATTCACATGTTCTCCCAGCTGACCATTTTGCTTGTTCTGGGAGCCAACAGCTCACCTTTTTTTTTTAAAAAAATCCCTAAAGTGTGAAACAAAATGTCAAAGTACAATAAAACATATTCAAAAAATGAAATATGAAATAAAATACACTCAGAGATACTTGAAACTTGTAAAATCACAGCATGAAGACTAATGACTCAAGCTAGATGAACTTAAATGCAAAATCCTGAGAAAACGAACCAAGATATCAAAATTGCAGTAAAATAGGCAAATGTCCCTTATGGACTCCATTCTGCCAGTATGATGACACTGTTGAAAACTAGTTTTTTCTCTATTGGGTAAGCAGATAATAGATAACGGATAATTAAAATTAGAAGATAGATCATTGTAGGTCATCTAGTCCAACTCCTTGCCCAAGCAAGAGACCCTACACCATTTCTGACAAATGGCAGTCCAATCTCTTCTTGAAAGTCTCAAGTGATGGCACTCCCACAACTTCACTGTCAGAAAGTTTCTCCTTATTTCTAGATTGAATCTCTCCTTGTTCAGTTTCCATCCATTATTCCTTGTTTGGCCTTCAGGTGCTTTGGAAAGTAGCTTGATCTCTTCCTCTTTGTGTCAGCCCCTCAAATGTTGGAACACTGCTATCATGTCTCCCCTGGTCTGTCTCTTCACTTGACTAGCCAAGCCCAGTTCCTGTATTGTATGTCTTGAGTGTGATATGGGATGTCTATGTGAAGCCTAAGGCATGTTGTTTAAAAAATATTTGGAGTGTGACATACTTGTATCACTAGCAGATGTATCAGTAATAGGAGTGGTGTGTACAAATGTCTCCACAATGGAAATTGGATTATTGGCCAGGTAATTGATTTGTAGAGCACCTTTGTTTCCCCATTTCAGTCCCCCATCTGTGATTTTCATTTATACATGGTGAGACCATGGGGGGGGGGGATAAGACTCCCTCCTTTTTTGGAGAAGAGGCAATAGCAGAACTTCAGAGAAAGGGGAGAAATGAAAGATCTCTCATTAATCCCAAAGTTGTTCTACCAAATGAAAATATATCCACTTTAGAACAAGGGTGAATAGTTGGGGAGGGAAAGTGGGCATGCTAAAATAATATTATGAAAGTAGGTAGATACATTCATTTCACAGTTAATATTCATTATGTGGGTTATCTCTACTCTCAGAACATGGGAAAGCTCACTGAAGGGTTTAAGGGTGCAAATGAATGACGAAACTCTGAGACAAGCCAAATTCAAATGCCAGGATTTTTTTTGAGAGTTAAGAGCTTCACAGCTGAAAGTATAAGTAGATTCTCATGTATCAACAGTTTTACCATGCTAGAGTTGGTTATTAGAGGCTTCTGACTTCTGATCCAACCTGATTGTTCTCAACAGATTGCTTCCAGGTATCCCTGCATGATCCAGCCATCAGTTAGAAAATGGAGAAAACTCCTATGCCTGCTTTTGACTTCTCTACCTGGATATATGCACCCCCAAAAGTGGAGAAGACATCTAGTTCAGATCAAAACCTGCTGATTCAAGGATAAGAACTATGGGCCATTCCTGGCTTGGTAGATTTGTTGTAGTCTAGAATGACTGTATCTGTATTTAGGATATCTCCTACAGGTTTTTGTCTTTCTTCTCAACTGACAGAACCATGATGGTGGAGCCAGAATAAACACTAAAGTATTTCCCATGTGCTTAATAAATATCCCCCTCAATACAACCTTCAATTTGGCAACAACCTTTAAATAGACTTGGGGTGTGTGTATGTGTCCCACCTAGGATTTTCAGAGCACATGCAACTCTGGACCATAGATTATGTATTCCTACCTGGAGATCAGGACATGTTGAGCTTGCTGTTCACTGTTTATTTCCCATGCCAAAATTATCTATCTTATACATTTCTCCAACCTGATTTAACTTGGGAAAGACTCTGAAAACCTCAGAATGTTATACAGTCTATCCAAGACTCCTGGTGCCCCAAGAATGCTAGAAGTAACTAGTCTGTAGCTAACACCAAACTGAGATTCAATTGCTAATAAAGATGACATCTATTTCTCTCTTTCAGGCAGCAAAAAAAAAATCTTGCATGTGCTGTAAATAGAGGACCTCAGGGATAATTGGAAGGAGGCTAATTATATATGGTGTGCTAATTGTGTGTGTGTGTGTGTGTTTCACCTTTAAAGAGAAAGAGACACCAACAGCAACAACAACTCTGTTCTGAAATAGCTGCAGTTTTACAGTTTGACTGACCAGAATTTTTCAAGGCTGAGGTCAATAGAGGTTTTTCTGGAACTCATGCTAAAACAGAAACACTTAGCAAGGAACCAAGGTTTAGGATTTGTAAATAGCTGGAGCAAAAGCATGGATGACTTGGAGGACTGCCATCAGCAGGATATCAAGGACAAGGATGCTGAAGGCAGAACACTAACATAGGTGTCATTCTGTGAATCAAAGGAGCGTCTGGATCCTAGAGAAGACCTAGGTGGAAATGGGAAAAGGAAGATTCCCTTTGAGGATGTTTTTCTATGAAGAAAACACAGATAAATGATCCAAGAAAAGATAAAAGATATCCCCCTGGATAAGTCTTCATATACACCTTGCCCCAGAACTGGTTGGGCTCATACAACAGGTGCAATCACTTTTTAGTTTGGTGTGTCATGCAGAATCAATCCATGAGATTAGTTTATGGTTAAGTGTGTCAAAAAAACCAGACTATAGGATTAGTTAAATAAACCATTATAGGTGACTATGTTAATAACAGGTTGCCTAGCTAGCTACATATTGGGGAGAATACTTGGATGAAATTTTATTTCTTCTATTAACTTCTGAAGACAATGGATGATATATGACCCATTTTCTATCTATGTTCAATCCAATAACAGAGCATTTACACCATGTATCTTTAACCTGTCTTCTCCAAGCTGTTGCCCATTAGTTGGGTTGAACAATTCCCACAATTCGTTCATCATTCGGCATCTTGAAAACATATTTATTTATTTATTTGATTTGTCAATCGCTTACAAGATAATAGGTATAAGTATATACATAGTTATGAATACATGAAATGGATATAGATGAGAAAAATAAAAGAAACAATAGGACAGGGACGGTGGGCACGTTGGTGCGCTTATGCATGCCCCCTACAGACCTCTTAGGAAAGGGGTGAGGTCAATATTAGACAGTCTAAGGTTAAAGTTTTTGGGATTCGGGGAAGAAACCAGAGTCAGGTAGAGTATTCCAGACATTGACCACTCTGTTGCTGAAATCGTATTTCCTGCAATATGTGGAGAAGACCACTTTGGAGAAGACTATCTGAAGTCCCCTCCTTTGGATGGGGGAAAAAAAAAATAAGGGAATGGATTATGTCTTTCGATCTTTAAAGAAAAGATGTACGCAAACCACTCGAAATAAATAGCCAGAAGGTATCTAACTCTGCTGGAAACGAATGATGATCATCCTATACCATCACTTCAGCTTGCACTGGAACCAGCGTGGTGGCAGGAAACAGACCGTACACGATGGTGGGGAATTCCCTAGACAGCCTTCAGCCCCCCTCCGATCCGATCGCGGGCACCTTCCTTCTTCGCCTCCAGCGTCTCTCAGGTGCCTCGCTCCGCTGCAGCATCTAAACCGCCGTCAGAAAAAAAAGGCGGCGCCCACCTGGGGAGCGGGGACGGGGGGAGAAGAGGCGCGTCCAATCCTCGGGCAGGGCTTGGCTGGAAAACGCGGGGGGCTGTCGGTGGTCGCCATGACTGCTGCAGCAGCCGCTGCCGCTGCCTGGAGCTGAGACGGGAGGCGCGGCTGGAACGGAGCTGTCCATTCAGCACCACGGCGCGACGGTTTCGCCTTGGGTGGTGGTTTTATTCTCGGGCGGCTAAGTCCAGGATGTAAGTCTTTGCCGACTTATCTTTTCTAGGCAACGCGGTCCATCGTACAAAGGTTATGTGTTGAGTCTGGGAGCCAAGGCAACTAACCCCTAGAAGAAGGACCCCGCCCAGCAATGCTAGCGGGGCGGCTGGGGGAAGTTTCACAGTGAAAAATGGGTCTGGAGTATTGGGGGCGGTGAGGAAGGGAGAGGATTGCTTGCTAGTAGGGCTACTCTACCAATTTCATCGTCAGAAATCACTCTCTTTCCTAGGTTTTGTGTGTGTGTGTGTGTGTGATGGTGCAGCCATACTCACTCCATAGCCAAAAAAGGTGAAAGGAAAAGTGCATAGGGATTCACCTTTGCTCCACTTACCAGCGCTACAGAGTTTAGGGAAAGGTTGCACCTGGTGCCTCAGATGTGCCCTAGTCTCCCCACCCAACTATTGAAATCCATGCCCTATTTTCAGTAGCACCCAAATGATTGAGAAGGGGCGATGACAACGAAAAGCTGCATGTGTTATTGTATCAGTTACTGTATTGCCAAAGAGAGAAGAGGAAAAGGAAAGGGGGCAATCAAATGTAACATATTGATTCATGGTTGAGCACTAATTACCATCCTATCTCCAGTTAAGTTTTAAAAAAAGAAAAGCTGCATCTCATAGAAAGAAGCTGATGGTGTGGGAAACTCAAAAGGTGGGTGGTGGTATATATGACTGTATTTGATCCAAGTATATCATAAAAGGGAGTAATGGAGAATTCTCCTTCTGTTCTAATGGCTAACATGGATTGCCTTGTTTTTATTATTCCATAGGTATACTGTCTCCATTTAGATCTTGGAAATACTCACAATGACCGGGTTGAATCTAAGGGGTTTGTCTGATACTTATTTTGAAGACAATGAGATCAGTCTTAATGTTGGAGGCTTTAAAAAAAAGATGAGATACAACACACTATTGAGATTCCCCGAAACAAGACTGGGTAAGCTGCTGAGCTGCAATTCAAAGGAGTCAATTTTAGAGCTTTGTGATGACTATGATGACACTAAAAATGAGTTCTACTTTGATAGAAATCCTGAACTTTTCCCTTATGTACTCCATTTTTATGACACTGGAAAGTTACATGTGATGGGTGAGCTCTGTGTCTTTTCCTTCAGCCAAGAAATTGAATATTGGGGAATCAATGAATTCTTTATTGATTCTTGCTGCAGTTACAGCTACCATGGAAGAAAAATGGAACCAGATCAAGAAAAATGGGAAGATCACAGTGACCAAGAAAGTACCTCTTCTTCATTTGATGAGATCTTGGCCTTCTACAATGATGCTGCTAAATTTGACCAGCAACCATTTGGGAAAGTAAGGCGGCAGCTATGGTTAGCTTTGGACAATCCTGGCTATTCTGTCTTGAGCCGAATCTTCAGTGTTCTTTCTATTATGGTTGTTCTTGGATCAATAGTAACCATGTGCCTCAACAGCCTTTCAGACTTCCAGATTATTAACAGCTATGGGAATTCAGAGGAAGACCCTAGATTTGAAATTGTGGAACATTTTGGTATTGCATGGTTTACTTTTGAGCTGGTGGCCAGGTTTGCAGTTGCCCCAGATTTCCTTCAGTTTTTTAAGCATGCACTCAATCTGATTGACCTCATGTCCATCCTTCCATTCTATATCACTTTAATAGTTAACCTGGTGGTGGAAAGTAGTCCTACATTAGCCAATTTGGGTAGAGTAGCCCAAGTCCTGAGACTGATGAGAATATTCCGTATTTTAAAACTTGCTCGGCATTCAACAGGCCTTAGATCTCTTGGAGCTACCCTCAAATATAGTTACAGAGAAGTAGGGCTTCTCCTCCTTTACCTCTCAGTTGGAATTTCTATATTCTCAGTAGTGGCTTACACAATTGAAAAAGAAGAAAACCGAGCCCTGGAAACTATCCCTGCCTGCTGGTGGTGGGCTACAGTTAGCATGACTACAGTTGGTTATGGCGATGTTGTCCCATTGACCATAGCAGGCAGGCTAACAGCTTCTGCATGCATCTTAGCTGGCATCTTAGTTGTAGTCCTTCCTATTACACTTATATTCAATAAGTTCTCTCATTTTTATAAGCGCCAAAAACAGCTAGAAAGTGCCATGAGGAGCTGTGATTTTGGGGATGGAATGAAAGTAGTTCCTTCTGTCAACTTAAGGGACTACTATGCCTACAAAGTTAAATCCCTTATGGCCAGTCTCACAAATATGAGCAGAAGCACACCCAGTGAATTAAGTCTAAATGATTCCTTACACTAATCTATGGTTCAAAGGCCTGATTGCATGATGGAAAACCATGAACTGTGTTTATACTAGTTGTTTCTCTCATTGAGCTTCTAATCTTGATGCACATTGAAATACAAAGATTCATATAAGCTATTAATTTTGATAATAATTCACATTTACTTGAGCATTGTGAATGATTCATCATGCATCAATTTTAGGAACAATGTGTGGTTTGAAGTTAGTTCAAGTTGATTGCCTTGCAGTTGGAACACACATTGAATTGGTCATAAAGTGATATGGGGAGACAGTCATGCTAGCATGGAACCTTTGAGTTCCATACAGAATGAAGTTTAGTTGCTGGTTGGCTCCTAGTACATTTTCATCTAGCTCCTAAAAATAGCCTTCTGATAGTTGTGTTGAGTACTGTAGTCTCTATATCATTAATGTTGATGGTACTGTGCTTCCTTGTCACATATATAATTTATTTTGAAAGTTCCTCTTATCACAAAAACAAACAAAAGTCACTCCTCCAACAGAAATATGATTAATCTGATTTCATGATCTTTGTGGTATAATGCAAAAGTTTCCTAATTTCTCTTTAATTTTAGAAACCATCTCAAAGATCTATGTACACAATTAATACTGCATTTCAGAAACCACTTTTCCATACATTACTAGGAACTCATTTGGGAGTTAAAACTGCCCCTTATAGCAAGTAATGCTGTTGTGACATATTTCTGCAATTTTAATTGAGCTTGATTGTTCTTAAGAACTTGACACTGCATATCATTTGTAAGATATTTTATAAGTAACAAAATATGCCAGCTTGGATGTAAAAAGTTATAGGAAGTGATCACCATGGGTGGTTAAGAGACAGGATCAATTCTGGTTTTTCAAAACGTAACCAATACTAAATCCTGCCACTGACTATTCTTATATATACAGAAATCCATTCTGGCTCTGTTTGTTGTTGACCTTATAGTGTGAATAACATTGACAGAGTGTGACCGAATGCTAAGGACTGACTTTCAAGTAGATGTAAAGCATGCTGAGTATATTATTCAAGACCATGCACTATTAACATATAGACTTTTTCTTTCTCTGGGATTCATTGATTAAACTCTATCATGCCAAAGAATGGAGATTTATGCCTATAATGACAGGACTTGAAAGATGTTTCTGCTGCTGTTGCTGCTACTAGTGAAATATGCATTCTTAGGCCATCCTCTCAAAAGGATCTTTTTCAAAATTAAGTTTTCCCCAAAACTGTATTTTCCTAACCTACTCGAGAAAATGCCTAGATAGCATTAACTGATACCACCTATGAAGTTTGGATAGTCTATTATGCTAAAATTTCCAGAATAAAATTAACTTAAAATGTCTGAGCTAAGTGAGCAGTGTAGTTTTCTACCTAAGATACTCATGCAGCTGTCTATTGAAAAGAAATATACCAAATTTAGCAGTGTAGGGTCAATCATACCCAAACTGAAAATAATGAAATGATTTAAAAACATAGTTAAAATGGTCATATTAATTTATAGAATACTGTCCAGATCTATCCTAATGATTGGCTGAAAGCATTGAAGAAAACTAATGCCCAACCAGGTAGTGTTTCATTAAGGTTGTAGTCAATTAAATACTAACATTCCTAGATACATTTTCTTCAAGGTAAAGATAGAACTATTTGTTATTTTATCATACTACACCCAGAGACACCATTTAAGTATGTATACTTGTTGTGTGTAGATGGAAAATAGGAGATACATTTTTGATGCATGTGGGTGTCCAGGACAATGTCGAGATAACTTTTAGTATATTGTCCATCCCTTTGCCCTGAACTACCTAAGGTAATCTCAAGTGAAGCATTGGATTATCCTAAACTTTCTGTCCTGGAGATTTCAATGACCACTGGGGAGTGCTTAAAATTTTACATCCCAAATGACTATGGGCCTATCCCACCTGATGTCTGGCCTCACACATACAATGGGGCACACAAAGGATTTTGTTGTCTCTTCAGGAACAGTCAGGACTTTGAAGCAGAGGAGTCGTGAATGACTTCACTTTTATGGACACATATCAACGCCTTTGTTTTAAACCTCTGCAAGGTTGGATTATTCCTCTCCATCAGCTTGCTGAGGCTGGACAATAGGAACTGAAATCCAATACAGGAAGGCAACCACTTGGAATTATGAGAATTAAAATCCAACAATACTGCTTGTTCTAATAGAATATCTACAAAAAAAATATTCCAGCTTTCAGAATAAGAACTATTAATTGATTGTTATATGGGAGGACCCTGCCATTATCACATTAAAATAACTGTTGGAATTATTTTTTGTGGTACTGAAAATGGTTCTTACTTTTAACATACTGGGCAGAACCCTGGAACCTGGCTGAAAGGTATTTCTTCATTGAGACCATGCAACAGTTCACAGGAATATTAAGAAAGGTGGGAGGGAGAAAAATATTGAACTGTAAAAGAAATTTAAAAACAGCTTATTGACAGCTAAGATTTCCAAGGTATTTCTGGGACATCAGAGAGGGAACGTATCTGTTAAGTAGCACATATAGCTCATAGATTGAATTCTAGGATCAGCTGAAATGTAGTTACTATCCCTGTTGAATTTGTATTTTGCCTTACTGTTCAGAAGGGAAGGCTAATCTGTATTTTAACAAAATGAAAGATGCAGGAAAAGAAATAGAATTGCCAAGAGAGGACATGGTGCAAAAATGCAAGCTCCCTTTGGCACAAAGGTTACGATAACAACCCCCTCCAAAGACAATAAGACTGACTTCTCACATTCTGAAGTGAGTAAAGCAAACCTCATCTCAAGCACCCACTATTTTTTTATTCCTACATCCAGAGTCCAAATTCATGCTGCAGGTTGGATCAGTTTCACAAATCTCTTGAGATACTGCCTCCATATTAATATTGCCAAGGTTTGTGCAATTATACTTTGGAAACCTTTGCTTGTTCATTATGTATAATTTGTTGAGGCTTTTCAAATTGTTTGTACATAACTGTACAATCCCCAATCTGTTCATTGGTACATGGACCAGGTGTTTTTTCTGTGTATACTGTGTAAAAGACACATATCAGACATCAAAGGCAATGCTGAGTGCATTGTGGCTATTTCACGCAGAAATGTTTAAAAGTGCTTTTTTTTTTTTTTTTACAAATGGGCAGTCTGCTGTGTTACAAATAATACCATTTGTTATAGAATTGAAGCTTTGAATATTAAGTAGCAATGAAAGATTAATATGTCATACATCCACTAAGAGCCAATGAATTGTTTTACCATTTGCAATGAAGCAATTAATATTAACTCAGGTTTAGTTAGAGTCAACATTTATTATATTGCTTGCTAATTGCATATGTCAGAAGAATTTAAAAGATGTAATCCCTGATTAATTGACCAAAAAATGTAAGATATTCAGTTCTATACTATAGCATGGCTTCTGGGAAATTTGGAATTCAGACTTTTGAATGGCTTCCCCCAAATCCAGAAATGGGAATGTTCCCTCTGCTTTACGCTCCTATGGAGGCTATCATTTTGTGCAAAGGCCTTGACTGAGTCCACTTCTCTGAGCCTTCTTCACTTTCTTTAGATGTCTACTGTTGGAGGGCCGATCTTGATTCTTGTCCTTCACCTCTGAGGAAGCACAAGATGGTTCTATTCATGTACTTGGCTTATATCCTCCTGGAAATATATATGGGGAAAGATATACACAGGCAAATGACATGTATGATAAGACAGAGGATACTGATTTCCAGTTTTGTCCTACATGGAAGGAATAGCCAAGGAACTCAGCATGGACTTTCGTATACCTAGTCACAGCAGAAAAGGTAAAGATATACTCAGTGACTGCATGGACATATCATGTAGTCTTCTTGATGACTGTAGAGCTAAATGAATTCAAATATCTTCCTATCTCCCCAACTTATTAATTGAAGTTTAGATTCTACTGACATTGAATCTGTTTTAAAGCCAAGATTGCCATGAAGTGAAGGAAACTTTTCAAGAAAGATATCTGAGAGGAAAGAGACTTTTCTTTCCCAAATGCTGCCATCCCAATAAAGAAACACATAATTATCTTCTCTATGATCTCCATTGTTATGAAGCTACTTTAAAGATCTTTTGCAATATAGAGCCAGTGAATTTTTCATGAGAAAGACTTGGGGAGGGTCTTAGAAAGCACTTCTTCTTCTTCTTCTTCTTCTTCTTCTTCTTCTTCTTCTTCTTCTTCTTCTTCTTCTTCTTCTTCTTCTTCTTCTTCTTCTTCTTCTTCTTCTTCTTCTTCTTCTTCTTCTTCTTCTTCTTCTTCTTCTTCTTCTTCTTCTTCTTCTTCTTCTTCTTCTTCTTCTTCTTCTTCTTCTTCTTCTTCTTCTTCTTCTTCTTCTTCTTCTTCTTCTTCTTCTTCTCCTCTTCGTCTTCTTCTTCTCCTTCTCCTTCTCCTTCTTCTTCTCCTCCTCCTCCTCCTCCTCCTCCTCCTCCTCCTCCTCCTCCTCCTCCTCCTCCTCCTCCTTCTTCAATCTCCTCCTCCTCCTTCCATGTCTAGATCAAACTTTAAATTGCCAGAATGAAGCCATCTTCTTGGCTTTGTTGTTGACCAAAAGTAAGTCATTATCGGGACATGTTTCTGGTAGTAGCTGACATACCAACAGAAGAGCTGGGCTCTGTGTCTCTCCACATGTACACGGTGTGTTGTTATCCACTAAGCACCTCCACCTGAGCATGTTGGTTTACATTTAGGCACTCCAACTCTCAACCTACTCAGGGTCTTCCAAGTAATATGTGGGAGGTCAGATCCTTCAGCCATATCCTTCTTTAATGTTATTCCTTGCTCAATGGTCTCTTTCTTCCATCTTTTAGTTCGCTAACCCTTGTCCTTAAAAAGTCCCACAAAAAGGAAGTTTTCAAATAACTTCTGTTGACTTCTTGCTTGATGCAAGAAATTAAGAGCTCCAGGAGGGCACAAAAACTGCACTTCAGATACTGCTAAATTGTAATTTCCAGCCTCTTTAGCCCGCATGCCTCTTTGGTGAGGAATCCTGGATTCTGAAGTTCAGCAACATCTCAAGGATGGTAGGTTTCCTTTTGCAATTTAGCACAAATGTTCAGCCAATAGCTCTGCTTGAAGACCTTATACAGGTAGTCCTTTCTTTTCTTTCTTTCTTTCTTTCTTTCTTTATGACTATAACTAAAACTGGAACATCTGTCACTAAATGGTTGTTAAGTGAGTTGCACCCGATTTTATGACTTTTTATTGAGATTGTTAATTGAATTATGTAGTTGTTAAGCAAATCAGTCTTCCCACATTGACTTTGTTTGTTACAAAATTCCTGGGAAGGTTACAAATGGTCATCAAATAATCCTGGGATGCTGCAACCATTATAAATACAGGTTGGTTCCAAGTGCCCAAATTTTGCTCACCTAAATCAGTGGTCACCAACCAGTGGGCCAGGGACCACTGGTGGTCTGTGAGAAAAATTTGGTGGTCCACAGAGAAATATCCCCCCCAAAGCATTTAATCCATGCTGCGCAGGAACACAAAGCTGAGCCACCCACATGGCCCGCCCACCTGCTGGCTCCCACCCTTTGGCGGAGCGCAAACCTTACCTTGAGTAGAGCCAAGCAAGCTGGAGCTGGAAAGTAAGACCAATGGCAGGGGAGGGAAATCCGCCTCACGGTGGCTTTCTGATGTTGGTGGGAAAGTTGGTCCCATATTCCAGAGCTGCAGTAGTCACAAGACTGGCTCTTTGATCATCCCAGAGCAGTTGCTCTTCCAGTCCATGGCAGGCCAGTTCACTCCGGTGGAGGAGCAGCTACTCCGGGATGACTCCTGCAGGATTATTATATTAGTGGTCCACAGGATTTAAAATTATGAATTTAGTGGTCCCTGAGGTCCAAAAGGTTGGCAACCCCTGACCTAAATGTAGGGATCTGCAAGAGTTGTGAGGACCAGTTGTAAACCACTTTTTCAGCACTGTTGTAACTTTGAATGGTTGTTAAGTAAATGATCATACATTAAGGAGTACCTGTGGTCATTAGCTTCACAGTCAAACTGTTTATGCCATATGAAAGGTTGATGTTAGAGAAAATTGAATCTTCCATAGGTTCTGCTCATTAGAGCTAATTCTGCCCTCTGGGACAGAAGAGATTAGTGGAGGAGGAGAGATTATATTTCATTCCTATTTTATTAAGCAGAATATTAATGAAAAACAGCCTCTCCTTTCCATCCCTTTGCCAATAAATAGAGGACACCGGAGTCCCCTTTCCTTTTTGGTAGGCTGGGGGTTTGGCAAAGCATCAATAATTCCCAGAGGTGCTAAATCAATATACATTGACCTTTTGACTCCTTCATGATGAGCCTTCTCTCCTGGGGCCTCAGCTATGCAATTGTTCCTCATGAAATGCTTTCAAAACTCCGGATCCTTTATTCTGTTATTTACTTCCAAATGCAATATTTTTAAAAGCTTTTCAAATATCTCTTAACGTTAAACGTGGAAAACATTCAACTTGTCCTCACCATTTTGGTTCTTTGGAGAAAATTGCCTTTTGCGGCATTGTCATTTCTCTCTTTCCTGGACTTAATTGGAATTTATCTAGGATGAAGTCAGGGAAGTAGTTCCATTTTCTTGCTGTGCCCTAATGTTATAATGACACCCCCAAACTTTTAGAAGTATCTTCAGATACCTACAACCCTAAAAGAGAAGGAATTTGTTCCAGTGAAACAGGAGACAATATATAAGGAGCTACACAAAGCAAGTGTGTTTACTGTGCAGAATTAACCCACATCTTTTAATAATAAATCACTTTCCTTGTGGGAAACAAGGAAGCAATGATTTGTTTAATCATGATTTAATAATAAACCACAACTGTCTGGTTTTATACAAGATGCTGAGTTTTGTACCATAGTTTATGAATCAAAATGGGAGTGTTGTTCACACAACATATTAAGCCAAACTCCAATAGCTCATTTTATGGTTTAGCACAATACATCAAAAATCTATTGTATTTATTAAATACAAACAAAATATCACAGAGTATATCTCAATTTCTTTACTTCTCAAATATTTCCAACCAGTCTCGATTTTAAGCAAAATTGGAAAGAAAGGAAAGATTAAAGCTGATTTGTATTTTAAGCTCAGTTTAAATTAAATTAGAATTAAGATGATTACTCTTCATGTACAGATAGTCCTTGACTTACAACCATTTATTTAATGACCATTTGAAATTACAATGGCAGTAAAAAAAGTGACATGACCAGTTTTGACATGACGGTTACAGCTTCCCCATGTCACGTGATCAAAATTCAGGAACTTGGCAACTGCCATGTATTTATGACAGTTGCACTATCCAAGAGTCATGTGTTCACCATTTGTAACCTTCCAAGCCAGCTTCCCGTGAGCAAAGTCAATGGACGAAGCCAAGATTTGCTCAACGCCCATATGATTCACTTAACAACTGCATGGACATTGTTTAACATCTGAGGGGAAAAGGCTGTAAATTGGAGCAAAACTCACTCAACAACTGTCTTGTTTAGCAACAGAAATGGACTCTGTTGTGATCATAAATCAAGGACTACCTGTATTTAATTATTTTCCTTCTGTCAATAGTTTGCATTAGATGTTAGTAGCAACTTTTGGGGAAGCTCTGTGTTAATAAGCATATTGCATTATTAACTTGCTTTAATATGCTTACCAACACAAATGTTTCATTGGAGAAAAGTTTGTATTAAATTCTGGTTATTGGGAATAGATATCAACTAACCTACATTTACACAACCCCCAAATAACTTAGTTTCAAATGTGGTAAGTTTAAACTGGCATAGTATCCTTCCTACCTATCGTACAAACATCCCTCTAACTATCCTGCCTTCTAGCATTCCAGGTTTTTTTCCCTCCTTCCCCCCCACATTTGACAAAGGAACACCTGACAGCTTTGGGTATATAAACAGAACTGATCACTATGGTTAGCAACTGAACAAGGTTTAGGTTTACTATACCCCTCATAGTGCTGTTGGGTAGCTACCAGTAACTTAAGGATTATTGCATTATGGAAGATAAACAAACCTGGATGCCATTGCATTTTCCTGAAAGTAGAGCAATCAGTCTTCAATATCCTTGACTAATATAAAGGACCACTATGAAAACAGCCTATGGTTATGTTCAATCAGCAATTTGTATAAAATGTATACAACCACAGTGGTCACACTTAAACTGTTTCTGCTGTTTTGGAGGCTTTTCTACCAACATGGTAGAAATTTCCCATGCTCAGGGACAAATGAAAGCTTTTAGCTATAGCCAAATACTCACTTTTCACTTTTTTGGCTGGCACGGTAGATTCTGAGCAAGGATTGTATGAGAAAATTGTGCAGTGAAGCACCACGTTTTGCATTCATAATGATTCTTTGCAAATGCAACGAGGGAAGAACAATTAAGATATTGTTGTCTCAGTTCCCTGGCCCAATAAAGCTAACATGAGAAGGATATATTCAGCCCAGTTATTTCTAATATTGTAGAAATAACCAATTCAGCATGCCTTGCTAAAGTACAAAGGAGAAAAGAGAAAGTTTTATAGAAATTCAAGTTAGATTAAAAAAATTGTATGGATTAAAAACGAACCAAAAAAGGAACCAACAAACAAATATCCACATCTTTACTTGCATCATTTTCTTACATGCATAGAAGCTGGGATAGATTAATAGAAACAGGAGGGGAAATGAACTGGAAGCATACTGCATGGTTTAAATACCTTGCTAATGACAGTCGCTTAGGGAAGAATCTAATATTTTGGGAGGAATTCATGAATTTAGTAATCCTTGGGATCCTGTTTTTTTTTTAATGAAATAACACTTTTCTTGTTGTAAGATCCTTAATATCAGACGTTTCTTCTATTTCTTTTTAGTGTTTCTTATATTGATGACTCCATCTTAACAAATCTTGAGAAATACACTGAGCAGAGGCAATGCAAGCAAAGGAATGAAGAAAAAGCAGGCATTAATGTATCTGTCAACTGAATAATCTTCCTAGGAATAAAATCTGTTATGGCATATTTAACTTTAAAGATTAAAATAAACAAAACAACACTTTTTCAATGTAAACCTTCCCACCCCCTCCCAAGTTGAATGGCTGTAACAATCCATCAGAAAATAACTTGGCATACATTGTGTCTTATTTCTTCTGCTGCTAAATGCCACTAGCCCAGAAAGAATACCGCTATACATCTGGGATCTTGAAATAGGTCTGGTATGATTCAATTTCAGTCTGATTTGTTCGTCTCTGAAAGCCAGATTGAAGTAGTGGTTAAGGCATCCAGCTAGAATAACAATAGCAATACCATTTAGACTTATATACTGATTTTCATGGTATTTTACAGCCCTCTCTAAGCTGTTTATAGAGTCAGCATATGGCCCTCAACAATCTGGCTCCTCATTTTACCAACCTTGACACTACTCTTAGAAATCAGGAGATTGTGAGTTTTACTTCCTTAGGCACAAATCAGCTGGGTGATCTGGGGCCAATCACTTTCTCTCAAACCAAACAAGGAGGCAATAATAAACCATTTCCGGGGGGGGGGGGGGAATATTTATCAACAAAACTGCAGGGACTTGTCCACGTAGTCTCCAAGAATCAGATGTGATTGAATGGGTGGGGGAGAGTAAAATCTCTCTAGGCAGACAAAAGGCATCTACAATGAAGATAATGATGAACTTTACAAATGTAATTTAAGTGATGAATAATCATGGCTTTCTGGTGCGAATCTAATGTGGTAGTTTGCCCATTTCATTTTCACTGTACTTGATACAGAACGTTTTCATCAAGTACTTAGTGTAGGAATTAAATAAATAATAGTCTGCATATATACATATACATACATATATATATATACATACACACACACACACACACACACACACACACACACACATATATATATATATATACATACATACACACACACACACACACACACACATATATATATATGTTTTCGGAGATTTTCGCGGGTATTTGTATATGGATCTTTGGTTCTTCGGGTTTTCTCCCGCGTAGAATTGGAAATATCTAGGCGACGTTTCGATGAAGTCTCATTCATCATCTTCAGGCTTCAGGCTTGTGTCTCAGAGTGAGTGAGTCTCAGAGTGAGAAGCACAAGGCCGAAGACACAAGCCTGAAGATGATGAATGAGACTTCATCGAAACGTCGCCTAGATATTTCCAATTCTACGCGGGAGAAAACCCGAAGAACCAAAGATCCATATATATATATATATATATATTTGGAGAAGGGGGATTTATACATTATGACATTACACATTGCTTTATATTTTCTTTGCTTAATGTAATAACAATAACTTATTTTCTTTTAAAAATGTTGTTTATTGAGGTGCGAGCAATCTTTTCTGACCCAAAGCAATTTCTTCCAGATAGCTGAGATGTCAAGTAGAAGCATAAAGGCCGGCCTGATTTGCAGAAATGATGTCAGAAAAGCTAAAGTTCAATATGAGCTAAAATTAGTGAATACTAAGAACGACATAAAGAGATTTTTCAGATAAGCTCAAGATGAAAGGAAAAGAAACCATATATTATTTAGTTGTTTAGCTGTTCAGTAAAATGTCAAAAGAGTATGATATAACCAAGAAAAGGCAGAAAAGGCACTTACTATTCGGTTCTGTCTTTTCCATCAGACAATCATAAAAAAGATAGTTAAAGAAACAGGACTCATGGTTGAACTTGCTAGAAATATTTACTAACTATTTACTTGCTAGGAATATTTACTAACCTTGAAGGGTTTATAATCTCCAGATTGGATCCTATGAGGAGTTTTAGAATAGTCTTGCAGGTTTCTGTTCATTTTCATTGAGAAATCTTGAAGAATGGGCCAAATGCCAGATAATTGAAAAAGAGTGAAAGAGGTATGGAGAAAGGACAAACCAACCAATTTTATCTGGAAAAATTCTAAAATAGATCTAAAAGCAGTGGTGGGATTCAAATTTTTTTTACTACCAGTTCTGTGGGCATGGCTTGGTGGGTGTGGCAGGGGAAGGATAATGTAAAATCTCCATTCCCTCCCCACCCCATTAACCTGCTTTCCAGCTCCATTCTCCTGTGCAGGGCAACAAAAGAAGACCCAGCCGATCAGCTGGGACTCGGGAGGCAGAGAATAGATGGGGGCGGTGGGGCCAGTCAGAGGTGGTATTTGCCGGTTCTTCAAACTACTCAAAATCTCCACTACCGGTTCTCCAGAACTGGTCAGACCCTCCAGAATACCACCTCTGTCTAAAAGGATCTGTTTGAAAATAATGCCATAATAACTAGAGATCAGTATGTTTTGTCAAGAACAAGTCCTGGCAGATTGATCTTGTTTAATTGGTTGGGTCATTTCCTTTAACCTTTTCCTTCACAAGTCAAAGCATTTGACAAATTACTCCTTGTCATTATTGTACTTATAGTACAAGTATGTTTTTATAAGGATGGGTGAGCTAGCATACATGTTTGGAGGGTGTAAATAATACCGTAGAAAATGAATTCAGCAAGGTTGATAAGAGGTTGAAAGTAACTATGAAATCTCATAAGGTTGGAATTATTAAAAATTAACTACAGGTAATCCTTGAGTTATGACCATAACTGAGCCCAACATTTTGACTTGTGAGTTTTGCCCCATTTTATAACATTTTTTGCCACAGTTGTTAAGTGAATTTTGCAGTTGTTAAGTTAGTAACATAGTTGTTAGGGGAATCTGGCTTCTCCATTGACCTTGTTTGTTAGAAGGTCACAAAAGGTGATCACATGATCCCAGGACACTGCAACCGTCACAAATAATGTCTGTTGCCAAGCATCCAAATTTTGATCAAGTGACCATGGGAAGGCTGCAATGATGGTGTGTTTGAAAAATGGACATGTCACTTTTTTCAGTGCCGTGGTAATTTCAAAGGTTCGCTAAATGAACGCTTGTAAGTCAAGGAATACATGTATTTCACATTTGGTTCTTTCTTTCTTTCTGGGAAAACCTTAGTTTTTTGTCCAAGGACTGTTATCTCTCTGGACAAAGGTGCTTCTCAATAGTGAAATTCTCTGCTTGTTCCCCTCTTTTCATGTTCTGTTGTGGCCCGCTAGTGACCAGACGAGTTGGAGGCAGACTCGGACAGTGAGGTGGTTGGGGAGGAACAGGGGCCAGTCCTGGAGTCTGAGAAAGGCTCTGACAATTGCTTTGCATCAGAGGCATAAATGGGGCGAGGGCCGTCTGACAGTTATCAGCTGCCTTTCGGAGTCGGAGATCAGTGGGGTAGAAGAACAGCTGGAGCCTGTTCCCAATGTGTGGATATGCAGAACTGTCAGGAGAAGGGAACAGTTAAGGAACAAGGGTTTACTCAGGGGTAAAAGTTCAGGTGGATGGTGAATGGCCCCTTCCAGAGGGAATAAAGAGGAGCCAAAAGGGAGTGGTGCTTGCAGGAGACAATTAGTTCAATTCATTAGGGTGAAGAAGATCTGTTCCTGACTTCTTGCCAAGTAATCACAGCCAAGATGGCACCAACAACGGCTGGTCTCTAATGGTTTCTTTATTCCTTATTATTATCTGCAATTCACTATGGATTTCATACTCATGAGAACCCTCACATCCCGGACATAAACTCTTTCAATTTCTTCCCTCAAAACGACGCTATAGAGCACTGCACACCAGAACAACTAGACACAAGAACAGTTTTTTCCTGAAAGCCATCACTCTACTAAACAAATAATTCCCTCAACACTGTTCAACTATTACAAAGTCTGCACTACTATTACTGTCAATCTTCTCATCACTCCTACCACGTATCCCCTTCCACTTGTTGATTGTAGGACTGTAACTTTGTCGCTTGTAACCTTACGATTTATAGTGACTGTTTCCTAGTATGATTTAATTGCTGATTGTACCCTATGACTATCATTAGGTGTTGTACGTTATGATTCTTGATTCTTAACGAATGTATCTTTTCTTTTATGTACACTGAGAGCATTTGCACCAAGACAAATTCCTTGTATGTCCAATCACACTTGGCCAAAAAGTATTCTAATAAATAAATCTAATAGTTGCTGCTACAGCGTGTCGTTTGGAAGCTATTGGCCTGGCAACTCTCCAAGGCTGATAAAGGTCTGTAGTTGTGAAATCTCATGAAAGACTGTTTGCCAGGACTTTGCTGGAGAGGAATTCACTTTAACCTAAATAAAGGGGGTTTTATCGGGACGAGGAGTCTGTTTCATGATCTTGGGAAGCCTAGGTCAGAACATGTCCCTTGACTGTTCTTGCCAATACCTCACCAAATTATCTTCTCCGGAATGTCCAATATGTGCTGCTCTGTTAATTGGTGAAAAAGATGTGATCAGCATGGAAGGAGGAGCAAAAGGAGAGGGGTGCAGAGCAAGGGAGGAAAGGATGGTTTCCGGATAGACGATGTAGGCAGTGTGATGGGAAAGAGACCATCTGTGTTAAAATTGAACAGCCCTCTCTCAACAGAGGGAGGGGGGGTATGACATTATTGTTCCCAGTCTACAACACAGTCCTTTCAACAGTTCCAAGAAGGCTCCGCACCCTGTGAACCCTGGCAACACAAATAAACCACCAAGTGGCCTCATTGACTCTCTCAAAGAATGCAAATGACCAGCTGCCTGCAAGGACTACACATCCTTCCATTCCCCACCATCCAGTCAGAGCTGAGAAAGCTTCTTGGATGAGAAGGGAAATGTCTTCAGAGAAAAACCAGAAAGTCCAGTTGCCTCTTGAAAAAGCATCTTTAGAACAACCATAACCTGGATGACTGAGAATCTCTATAGACAGCGTGATGAGAAGTTTCACTTATACCTGTCTTGTATAGAATGTGCAAACAGTAACAGGAGAGATTAAATAAATGGCATCCTAGAATTCATTGGTTTCCCCCCTCTAATTACCCTTTCTTTTTCGATCTCAGAAATAATCCTTTCAAAATTAAAACATTACAAGCATTTGGCAATAAACACGTGAACCTACTTCTAATTAGTTGTAAAGAGTGTAGAATTAATGAGTTGATTTGGCCATTGTAAGTGAAAAAAGTATATATCCAGCAATCAAGACTCAAAATATTTATTTCAGAAGATTTTGTTTTGAACAACACATTACTTTTTAAACATGAACAGGTTGTTTTCCTTGCTTAGCCTAGGAATATTATTTTCAGGCAGATGGGACTAGTAACAAAGATTTAGAAAATATGGGTGGCAGTAATTTTTTTGCATGTGTTTTTTATGTATAAATGTTTAGCTGTTGATTTGTACTTGATTTTATCTTATGTGTAATAGAAAATATATTTATTTCTCATTTAGAAAAATAAGTATGTTTTAACAAAAACATTAGATACAATGTAATAATGCTGCCCTTTAAGAACTATATCTATTATTTAGAATATCTTTATTTTGACAAATCCCAGGATTTGTTTTGCCATATAAAATCTGGATAATCAAATAGCTCATTATTTTTTTAATCGAACTCTCTTGATAATGGGGTCTTCCAAAATGCATCAGGCTACCAATAACACTTTCCAGACACATTAGATTCATTTTCTGTTTTTGTTTATGCATCTTGCTGCTACTCAAGCGCACCAATTTTCAACCTTTTGCTGTATATGAATTGTCATTCAAAACTACTGCAAATTATTATATAAGCCAAAAAGAGACAACATTTTAGGACCACTGATACTTCAGCATTCTTGACTACTGAGTTGGTGTGACAGGAATCCCAAGTTTAAATTAAAACAACAAAGTATTGTTTTAAAAAATGGCTGAAGTCCCCTAAGACTGCTTAATCTTGAGAGATGTTTGTGTTCTTGCTTGAAATCTTACATAGTTTGAAACATTACAAGGATTCGGAAATAAATATGTGGCCGTGTGAAGTTAATTAGCTAATTTGGCTATCGTAAGCCTGTACCAGCCTGTTGTTTTCTTGGAAAGATTTTCAGAAGTGGTTTGCCATGGCCTCCTTTTTAGAGCTAAGAGAAACTGATTGTCTAACTAGTTTTGTGCCCAGGGCAAGATCAGAACTCACAATCCCCTGATTTCTATGCCTCAACCACTAGACCAAACTGTCTCTCCAATGTCACCTATAAGGACATCTGAAATTGATTTATGTGAGTTTCTTTTTTAAAGCTCGGTTTTCTTTTTCAAACTTTTATTTTTTCCTTTTAATTAGCATTAAAAGCTTTTTTAAGACAAAAACACAAACAAAACTTTTATAATGTTCAATTGTAGGTTGGAATAATATACAAATAATATTGCATCTATCTAAAGCAGGGCTCTCCAAACTTGGCAACTTTAAGACTTGTGGAGCTATGCTGGCTGAAGAATTCTGGGAGTTGAAGTCCACAAGTCTTGAAGTTGCCAACTTTGGAGACCGTTGTTCTAAAGCAGTGGTTCTTAACCTTTTTGAAAGAATCGCCCCCTTGAGCCATTGAGGAAGTTATCATCGCCCCCCACTCCCCCAACATAACCTCTCAGTCACAACACAGGGAAATAATTCTTCAATTTATGCAAACACGTTTTTTTGTTTTCTTTAAAATTGTCATCAGGACATATCGATGCAAATAATTTATTTCCAGTCTTTTTCCCATATCTCAACTGTGTGAAAAATTCTGATGCCACCCATCACTTTACTCCCAAACTTCGTGATACATGTATTTCATTATTATCTTATTTATTCAAGACACTTAAATGCAATGACCACTGAAAACAAAATTCAATTGCAAGAAAATGAAATGCCCGGAAAAAACAGTAACATTTAATGATTTAATTACAAGTGAATTTTAAGACGCAAAAAGAAATATAAAAAGGGCATAAGAACAAACTGCAATGAAGGAACTAAGAATTTCAAGATGAAAACTCTGAAACTAAATTAAGATTCGAGGAAAATATATATTCATGCACACTGTAAAAAGCGTTAAAAAGACGCAAAGAAATTTTTTACAGAAGGAAAGCAACAAAAATCAGAGTGACAAATTTAATGGGTAGAGTGATAGAGGCTGCTGCGCAACGCGCATGAAGATGAGCGATGCATATTCACATATGTACGGCGTTCTGTACTGAAGCTAGCTGGAGGAACATTTTAAAACACAGTTCAATCCACTAATAGCAAGCGATCTGATGTTTTTGTATGACAGACATACAGTGGTTCACTGTACGAAAAAAAGTCTCAAAAGTATCCCCAAAACTTCTCGCTCCATCGCCCCCCCCCCCATGTCGCCCCTCTTCCATTCCTTCGCCCCCGCGGTGCCCCTTTTCATTCCATCGCCCCCCTGAAAAATGAAATCGCCCCCTGCGGGGCAATATCGCCTAGGTTAAGAACCACTGTTCTAAAATACAAACCCCCAACTTTTTAAAGAATTCACATCAAATTTATGTAGAACTGACTTTGTGCAGCTTTGCTAATAATACTATTCTTATCTGCTGAGGCCCAATAATTTATTTATTTATTAAATTTATTTAGGGTGGCTTGGTGGCCTAAAGGCACAGCTCTTATCTCACAATCAGAAGACTGTGTGTTCAATTCTGTGTCAGATATTCCTCTCTCTGGCTACAAAGAGAAAATATCTGTTGTGAACTCCGCATAGGTATCAGGAAGGGTATCCAGCCAGTAAATGCTCAGCTTCATTCAGTGGCCCAATTCCCCCCTAATGTAAGGGACTACCGGGTCATTAAAACAAAAAATATATTACATTTATTTGCCACCCTCTGGGCAAGGTGACTCATCTCACTGCAAGGTGACTCTGGGCAGCTTACATTGAAAGACATTAAGTCTAATAATGACTATTAAAAAAAATATATATAGGATATTCTGAAAGAGAAAAAAATTGTTTCCTCCTAAATCATATAAAACTATAGAGATGCTCTTTATTTCATGCCTATATTGGATTATTGCACATATTATGCTGAAAGCAAAAAAAAAAAAAGAGTCTGATCAGAGCTTTAAAAAAATCTATCATCCCTAGTGTTTATTTAAAAATAGTTCTATATGTATATAATTCACATATAGGATATAGATTGTCAAGCAGGATCTTATAGATAACATCTGAGTTTGAGAGCTTTAATTTTTCAAAGTGATTCTTAATGCTTTATATTGCAAATATCCATTTGCCTAACATAATTCTGTGGTTTGTTCTGTTACAAACTTTTGAGTCAACATTAATATCCTCTTCATTTATGAATGTGGCAGTAAAATCCTATATATATATACACACGAGCTGCATTCATTACCAAACCTATGGTATTCCTTCGCCTCTTTTACATTGTGAATTGCTTAAAGTGCCCTTGTAAGAAAACATTTACAGCAAGCTGAATTGAACTAAGTGACTTAAGAGAAGAATCAGACAAAGAACAGTAACCTTGACTAGAACTCAGAAATGGTTTTGCTAGCATGCTGAACTAGTGGAAAGGAATAATTAATATTTATTTGTCACATTTCTACACCACCTGGGTTATTTGCAAATAAAAACATACAACGATGTAAAAAACAGAAAGAGTTAAGATAGAATTAAAACTAATATTAAAAATTAAGGTTATAAAATGTTAAAGAAACAGGGGAAGTGTCTTCAACCCACCTGCCCAGGATGGTATATCACTCCAGAAGAGGAAGCATCTCATCTCTGAGAGTAAGATGTTCCCAAAATTAGGGGCAATGACAGAGAAGACTTTCTTCCTAGATTAACCAATAGGATCCACAATATGCTCTTCTTGGCTGACCAGGTGGAACAGGTTGATATAATTGGGGCAAATCGATTCTTCAGGTAAGCTGGCCCTATGCCATGAAGGCTTTAAAGGTCATAACCAACACCTTGAATTGGGTCTGGAAGCAAACTGACAAACCATGCATAAATAACAATGTCATCCAAATGGGTATTTCATGAACATTCAAATATCATGCTGCAATTTACATTAGGTTTGCTTTTTCCTTTGTCTCGTCTGTCTCTACCTTTGAAAGGTAGTAAGCTATGTAAGTAGTGGTTTTGCTTTTGCTCAAGTCAGCTCAACAAGCTGCTAATTTTATTGGAAGCCTGGTGTACGCTGTACTTGGTTGCACACTTAATACTTTCTTTGCTGAAGCCTCAAAGCGATTTGATTGATTTTGGCTACGACATTAGAACTCTCCATACATTTGATACATTCTGTATCTCAGACCTTGGGATTAGAAATACTATATAATATTTAAAGATGAACTACAGATTGCAGAATTTAGTTTGGCTTTGATATAAATTGATGGGATTAAATATTACTGGGTAAAAGCTATATATTAAATTCTACTCCAAATTACTTCCTTACAAGGAAATGTTTAGCTGAACATTTCCTGGTAAGATTGGCAAGTAAACAAAAGAAAAAGATTTCAGAGGAAGCAAATGTATCACCATCAAGAGAAGTATGTTATTAAAAATGTTCATGTAGTCACCTGGAATAGTTTGATTCAAGGACACTTTTACCTTTAGTCTTGATTAATGATTTCTTTTGGAAAAGTTTTTAAATAGGTAGAACGATTTTATCTTATGATCCATAGCATAGCACTGTATTTGTCTTCTATGATTTGTTTTTTTTCCCAATTGTTAATCAAGTCAGACTTGTTTTGGACATGTTTTCCAGATTGTTGGGGACAATATGCTGGCTCTGTAAACCGCTTAGAGAGTGCTGTAAAGCACTATGATGCGGTATATAAGTCTAAGTGGTGTTGCTATTGCTGTTTCACCTATTTATTAAATAATCAAGTTATTGACAATCAATATGGATGGGGACAAAATATTGTAGACAGCTTGGCAAATTTCGTAGTTTCAATCTATTGGGAATTTGTTATTTTTTTTGGGGGGGAGAAACATGAGAAGCATTGTCCCAGCATTATTCTCTATTCCAAAGAGAACAATGCGGCCAACCTACTGAAGGTAGTAATGAAGCATTTATGTGAAGTAGGAGTGAGCGAGGAGGAAGATTATTGCCATGAAACTCTCTTCCAAGCTCTCTTATCAAGCAAATAGTGAATGTAACTACAGTACTTGGGGCGGTGGGGGGCTGATGGGGGCACCTATAGCTGTTTACAGCCAAAGTTTCCGTACCTATCCATCTGCCCTCTTCACCTTTTTCACTGGCTTTGAATAAGATGTTAACTGCTGAGATGACAGAAGAATGAAACTGCCCTCAATAAAACATTTCTCTATTAGAAAGGAGTTACTGCATTGTTGTCAATTCCCCTGCATGTGAGAAACATTTCTAGCTGCAAGTTGGTTTACTATTGACTTCCTTAAAATAATCCGTGCATTTTGTTCACAATCTCTTTATTTAACACAGTTTCTGAGATTCCACTCTCTGATTTTCAAACAGCAGACTAAACATGATTTCCATTGGTGTCTTCTGGAGAAAACTTTAATGTATAGACTTATTATTAAAACAAACCATATTCTAAGCTAAGCTGGCAGGCTTTTGCGTCAGATCTAAGACACGCACATATACAATTAAATTCATCAATTTCAATCGCAATTTCTCTCCAATAAGCACATATAAGGCTGTACCTAAACGACAATTCCAGGCATGTTTATTCAAAAGTAAATCCCTCCCAGTTCAATTGAACATTCTCAAATAAGTGTGTTTACTACAGGTAGTCCTCAACTTACAACAATTCATTTAGTGACTGTTCAAAGATACAATGGCACTGAAAAAAGTGACTTATGAGGGTTTTTCAGTTATGACCTTTGCAGCATCCCCATGATCATGTGATCAAAATTCAGATGCTTGACAACTGATTCATACTTATGACAGTTGTAGCATCCCAGGGTCATTTGATCACTTTTTGCGATCTTCTGACAAGCAAAATCAATGGGCAAGCCAGATTCATTTAACAACCGGGTTACTAACTTATCAGCCGCAGGGATTCACTTAACAACTGTGGCAAGAAAGGCCATAAAATGAGGCAAAACTCACTTAACAAATGTCTCACTTCACAACATAAATTTTGGGCTCAATTGTGGTCGTAAGTCAAGGACGACCTGCACTCTGCAGTTTAAAGAAGCTAGTTAAAAATGACACAACATCAGGCATTGATGGAAAATAGCTTTTTATTCAAAATGGTAATAAACATTTATCTTTCAGGTTTGGGGAAATTGTACTTTAGAACAGTAAAACTTTTATATACGAGACAGAAAACAAACCATAAACCAAACCAAGTTAAAAATTCACAAGGTCTATACTAGAATTATTGCAAGATTTAATTAAAAAATGTATTTTACAAAAATGTATATTTTTAGTAGAAATAAAAGTGGTTGTGGGCACAAATAAGGTATGTTTCATTAAACATTAATAAATAAGAAATAATAAAAAGGTCAATTGCATATAACTACTATCCCTAAATTTCATTATTATACAACTTGTTGCCTTGATCAGTTAACAATAATAAAATCAAATTATCTGCTCAAACTGACTATATTAATACTATAACTGTAGAGAAATTCAGGGAATTCAAAATATAATATTTTGTCTGCTACTTTCTACAATCTCATTTGTTTCAGAATAAACCTTTAATCACTAGAGTATTCACTAGAGTTCCATTTTTCTAAAATGAGAAGGAAAGTGTGATACTCACTGTCCCAATCAGGATGTAACATTTGCAGCTTCTGAAGCAAAGATATATAAAGTTTATTTCATTTTATCCTAAAAGTAATCACTCCTCCTCTAGCTAACATCTCTCAGCTTAACTTACAATGAAAGCACAAATTGTCTATATAAATCAAATTTGAAACACAATAAAACTATCAACATTTATCATTTAAAACACCAATCAATTATAAGCAGCAGAGGCTAAAGCAAGCATCAGAAGAAATAAAATATATTGGAAATAAAAAATATATTTGTGCCCATGCTTTCAATCCTGGCTTTGTCTCTTCCTGTCTTGATATATTGCAATTAACTCAGAAAGTCTTCACATAACCATAGGTTTTGATTATGTCTGTACCTGGAAACTATAGCTAGGTTCAGAGCAAGACAGATTCTGAAATGACAGTTTGCAACTGTTTTTACATTTCTGGCTTGTTCTGAACCTTAGTTTGTTTTCTGGATGCAATGCAAAACTATGGTTATAGTTTACTGAAAACTTCTTGGATAACTCTGGCAAGTCAAGAAGGACAGTATGAGGAAAGAGAGAAGATTGTGCATATCTTATACCAAAATGTACATGTCAAATCTATGTTAGTATCTGAGCAGAGATCTTTCCAAGTGCTATGTGTATGTCTTCGCCTGGCAGTTGGCTTTAGCATTGTCTTTCAGGATTTCACTGTATTAGTAACAATAATCAAAGCAATATCAAAGAAAGAATCAAGTAATTTTTAATTGGTTAAATTGCATAAGGCACACCAGGAAAAGCCAAGGCTGATGACCTGATTGATCTTTTTTGGTATTTTTCACAGATCGGAAAAAAGGTGATTTAGACATTCATTATTTTAATGTACAAGATTTCAGAATGCTCTGCAAAACTGAGGACATTAGAGAAAGTTTCTTGTTGGACAAATCTTACTTGGGACTAATCTAAATGGACTAACCTCATTAGACTGAACACATTCACTCCTAGCTCTCTATGAAACAATGGGATTCTGAGTACCTTGTCATTAGCAGTGAATGTTGGTCTTTCCACCAAGTCAAGCAGCAACCACTGCTGTTTTCTAACTGGTTTTGTAACTGGTTCCTGCACTTTCAGATCCAAGAACCTATGCAGTCATATACTGGCTAAGAATTACAGATAGGAATCATTCTTAACTGTTGAGTTCTATCCCATTTGCATTCTACAGACTCTAACAGTTTTGATAGCTATTATTAAACACAACTCTGTTTACGTTTTAATTGCTTCGAATGGAGGGTGCCCATAATACCAATTATGCATTGAGATTTTTTTTGTATCATATATTATTATAAGAGAATATTAGGAAGAAGTTTTTATAAGTTACATTAGAATCACTTATAATCATCTATACATCTATTTGCCATTTAGCAAAATGATTTAGATGCCTTACCTAAAAAAATTAATTCACAGTAAACTGCAATCAATCAGATGATATGAGAAACAGTAGGAGACATTAGCCCCAGTGAGGTTTACACCATAACTTTTTCTATTTCATTCATTAAAAAATTATGGTTTATAGCAGCTCATTTAAGCTATAAAAGGTTAAGTGATTTTCAATTTATGTTTTGGGTTTCAATTTATGCACATGTATCCATACACATGGTAAAATTGTTCTCAGCTGAAATATAAAGGAATGGTAATTTATTTCAAATATTTTAAGGCTTTTCAGAATACACTGTAGTCTTCCAGTTTTCAGTGCACAATTTTAGTGGCTCACAATGACTGAAACGCATAATAAAATGGACAATTCACTAAAATCCAGAATCTTAACATGTAAACTAGTGGCAAGGGGGTAGGTAAGGACAAAATAAATCTGTGGCCCTGTTAGAATAATCGTAACATGACTTACAAAATAGATTCCATAAGCATACAAAAGTAGCTATTTATACAAGACAATACTATACATTTCACATATTAGATGGAAGAATAAATGAAAAATGGGGGAATGCTATAGCATATTGAGGAAATTGAATTTAAAGGGCATATTTCCAGGAATGCACATAAGATAACAGATGAAAATATCTACACAATACCTACAGGAACAAACCTATTACCATGGAAATTATTACAAAGAAGAGCTGCTGAAGGGGAAAACTATCAAGAAAAAAATAAAGAAAACAAAAAGAAAAAATGAAAGAATGCTGGAATCAGAGTAATTTTCTTTGGCTTTTCAATTAGTGTTTCTCAGAGTGTGTTTGTAATAGGAAAACATTTCCAAATTTCAATAAACTAAGGCAAAAGGGTAAGGAGTAAACAGGTAAGAAAAAAACAAAAAACAAACCCTGCTTATCTTATTAGAATAAGATAGCCTTTATTATGGAGCCAAAGGAAATACTGAAAATTACGCAAAATGAAAAAGAGTGATAGATAGAAATATGCACCATAAACTTAGTGATCTGCATTTTTCTGTATTAAAAAGAAAAGGAGGGAGGTGGGTGGGAAGGAGAGAAAGAAAACACAGTATATAGGCATTGGTTTCTTACATTGTAAGATCCTGCCTGTTATATGTGAAAGGGACAGGCTTAAGACAAAACCCGCTAGGAATTTTCTCCAGTGTAATCCCCCTGGAAAAAGGAGCTGCTTAAGACTGCATAACCCTGTTATTTTCAAAGAGAGATGCCCAAGAGAGTAGAGGAGTAGGCTGCATGCTCATCGTTATGTAAGTATTTCTCTACGCTCAACATCAAGTTCCTGACTAAAAACCCCATGAGACAGACCCATGTGTGTGCTTACAAGCCAGCTGGAGCTAATACTCTACCTGAGTCAGCCCTTAATACAGCAATACATTCCATTTAAGAGTGTGACCATAAACATACACTTAACTTACTCTGCCCTGGCTTCCACTAACTGCAAGCACCATTTATAGTTAAGAAGCATCAAGCATAAAAATAAATAAATCACCAAAGCATGTGGAATAAATATGCCTTTAAATGATAGGCGCATACATTGCCACTTAAAGCTCTGCATTAATTGGAAATTTTGAAATAGCTTGAAGTCTTACTAAGACCCCAAGTCATTACTGCATAACACACAGCATTATTGAAACACTGCTGAAAGAGATCAGGAATGTGAAACTTCTATTATATTAAAACATGAAAAACAGCAGATTTTTCACTTGGGCTCAAGGACATTTAGCGTGCTTTCCTTCTGTCCTCGCCTTTCAAAACCTGTCATTATGAAGACTCTCCCAGTGTCCACATCAGTGTGTGTCATTATCTTCTTAAGGAAATCAGAAGTTCTGTTGCCTTCTTTTTTTTGCATCCATAGCATCCAGAATTGGTTGTCTCTTAGCAGTATATCTTTGACGAAGCTCTTCAATTTCACGCTCCATCATTGGATCTAAAGCTTTTAATCTCATCTGCAGCTCTTCCAAACTTAGGTTTTTTAACTGTTTGGATAAGAATAAAAACATATTTCATTAATTAAAATATTTTCACTCATAGTAGAAGGTACACATGAATGCATACAATCTACTTATCTCATAGTCTCTTATACAAAATGAGGTATCAAACAGTGAATTAATTTCATCCAATGTACTGTGCAGGAAATATTTATTATCAACCAATAGATTACATTTAATTAAGTTTGTATTTAGCTGCAGGACAATTTTCAAAATAATGAGACACAAATTATGAGAAGGTTTGCTGTTCTGAATCACTTATTTTTAAAACATTATTATGTATATATGTATGTATGACAATATATTGATAACAACAACTCTCAAATGGCCATCACTGACAAAATGACAATTGGAGCACTATTTATTATACATTGACTGCTTAGAGCCGTGATGGCGAATCTGTGGCACGCAAAGCCATTTGTGCGGGTACGCGAGCCCCAAGCAGACTTACCTGCACTGCACATGCGCACACCTCCCAGCTGATTTTTGGCCCG
Source organism: Bungarus multicinctus (assembly GCA_023653725.1). NCBI lineage: Eukaryota > Metazoa > Chordata > Lepidosauria > Squamata > Elapidae > Bungarus > Bungarus multicinctus. The sequence goes on from CM042846.1 coordinate 71,711,531, forward strand.
TTTGAGGCTGTTTTCGCCCTCCCAGAGACTTGAGGGAAGCTTCTGTAGCCTCAGGAAGCCAAGCCTCCAGGAGGGCGAAAACAGCCTCCCCTGGGCTCCAGAGACCCTCCGGAGGCTGAAAACGGACACTTCCGGTATTTCCGGAAGACCCCTCCCGAGGCTGCAGAGGTTTCCTTCAAGCCTCCGGAAGGGAGAAAATGGTCTCAAATGGGCCAAAAATCAGCTGGGAGGCACGCGCATGCGCAATGCAAGTCAGGGGACAGGGTGTTGCATGCGCATGCACGGGGCACATTGCATTGTGGGTGCTGGCATGTGCGCGCACGCACACTTTCAGCACACCACAACAAAAAGGTTCGCCATCACTGCCTTAGAGAGTACCTTTTCCTCACAATAGCTAGGAGTATTGGGAAATTTGATATAAGATTAAACAATTGTTATTGCTATTTTACTGTGATCTTGCTTTATTCCAGGAAGCTAATAATAATTGAAGTTGGTAGTGAGAAGATTGACTCAGAATGAGAAATAGGAAGGAAAAAGCTTATTCAAAGCTCCACTTCACTTCATGTATAACAAAAGGCAAAAACTGATGTGATGTAGTGAAAAACTGTTATTATCTCCCGCCTTCTTCTTAATTTGTTTTCTCATATTCCTACTTGTAGTATCTTGCAAACTCATGACTGTACAGAAGGGACTATGCTAACAAGGTCGCAAAGCTTTTTTTTTTTTTTAATGTAGATACTTCACTGGATCACACCCACGCTTATTTCAAGGCAAATTAATTTAGGAAAATAAATTCCACCTGAAAAATGGTCCAAATTAATTAAAAGAAGGCTTTCTCTCTCTATCAGAATATTACATTAGCAATTTTCAAACTACTCTTGACATCCTTAGGAATTTTACAAGAATAATTAATAATAAGGGGTTCCTGCTATGATAATAAGACTCTTAATAACAAGACACCTGCAATGATCTGGTAATACTGGAGCCATGTCAATCAATATGGTGCTAAGCTAGCTAGCATTCCTTACCTGCACTTGCAGGAATTATCCAGTTTCAGAATGGAAAACACAACAGTGAAATTGATATTTATTACACCATCCTGGGGCAATAAGGCATCATGGTCCTGTCAAAGCTGGTATCTGTGTATGTATGCATGCATGCAAATTATGTTCCCACATTTATGTTTTTTAATAACTTTAAACAATCAACATTAACATCTATTATTTGGCCTCCAGGTTAATTGATACTCAGAATTTCTGTGCTGTCCCAGCCAGCCTATGGGAATTGGTTAGTTACTTAGGAATTGTGAGCTGTCCCCTTAACGGAATGCATCATGGGAAATGTAGTTAAAGGTATCCTGGGAAATGTACTTCATGTCATGTGGCCACATCTGTAATCCTGATTGGCCACTAAATTGACCCTTAGAGTTTGAAGGAGGTTGCCCTCCATTCTTGCCTGCACTCATGGACTGATAACATCTTTCTTTCTATCGCTACGTGATGGGTTAGGAAAAGAACCATTTTTTGCCTGCATGCTGATATACAAAGGATTGGTCACTATAGAACAGCTTCGTCACAAATGTGAGTCATGAGGATACCTGATGTACCAATAAATGTATTTTGTTATGGATGTTTTGTGGAATTGTCTATCTGCATCTGCACAGCCACAAATCCACCTATGTGCATGAAGGCAGACAGGAAAGTAAAAAATGGATCCTAACCCATTAGAAAAGTAAAATTGTTAATTGAATTCATCATGAACCATGTGATATTGAAGCCAGGAGTGAATATGCAATGTTGATTTGAAACTGCATGTCTCATCATCTCTCTCTCTGTGAGCATCAGAACTTTTTACAAGCTGTTTGCATGGTGGGAGGGGTCGGATGTCCCCACAAGCTACAAACAAAGGGACCCTTCTACCCACCCTCTCCTCTCTGCTCAATTTAGCTTCTGCTATCTCAGAGACTCTATTTGCATAATAAGGAGAGTTAGAAATTACCCAGTTCTCAAAGATAATCAAACTTCAGTTGGAACGTTGAGAGAGGTGCTTTGTCTCAAATTTCAACTCTTAACTGGGAAGACTCAATTTGTAAAACAAAGTTTTACAGAGTTGTCCAATTATCCAACTGTAGTTGAATCTACAGTTTTTAGCAATTGAAGACAATTTGCCATCTTTTGCTTCCTAAAGTTTCTACAGGAAGTCAATCATTAAAATACCTCATCAGACCCCTTTGTCTTAAAACTCTCTACATGCTGTTTGCATGGTGGGAGGGGTTGGAGTTCCCTACATGCTACAAACAAAGAGCTTTCTACCCACCCCCCTCTTCTCTGCTCAACTTTCAAAAGAAACCATTTGGCTGCTAGGAGAAATCCTTTCCCCTATTTCTCTATCCACCCACAGAGGATCAGGAGTCACAGGGAATATTACTGGACTCTGTAAGATTTCTGAACATTAAAGCAGCCCATAGCTACATTTGATAATCAAAGAAAATATCTCCCTGAGTTTCCAATATGTTTTTTGAGTGGGCAAGAAAGCCTCCCCTCCTTTTTTTATTCAGCCCACTGCCCTATCTGGTGGTCAACAAAAAATTTTTTTCTTCTCCTTATGTGATTTTTTTCACAAATTCTCAAATATTGACCAGAGTGATTATGAAACTATTGTGCACCATTTAATCAACTTAATTCAAAGGTCTAACTGCAACCTAACATGGGCATAGCAACAGCGTCTTCCAGACCCTCTGCTGCCACCTTGTGAAGCAAGTGACCCTTATAGGCATATTTTTGTATTCTGCCCTCAAGTCTTCAGGCTATGCTACGCATATTTCTGCGTTCAGCCCTCTAGTCCTCAGACTTCGCAATGCACCCTCTAGTGCCCCCTTCTGTCGCACGCTCACAACGCACCCTAGAAGCAGCCATACTGTGTGCTGTGCTAGCATCGCAGAAACTCTGCAGTGCCACCTACGTGCTCAAATATTAAATTCAGCAGCAATTTTACTTTCTGCTACCTGCTTGCAGCGTACCCTATTACAAACAAGGCACTGCACAAAAAAACACTAAAATTTTCCAAAATTTTCCTTTGCTAATTTGAAGCATGGCAATTTCCTCAGCCATGACAGATATCTCTGATGTATCAAAAGACCCGAATTCTCCACCCACCCTTGATGTAAACGTGGAGCCTAATTCCCAACAACCGCCTTTAGATGTTCAATCCTATGGAGAAGCTGCAATAACTCTGAAAGCCTATGACTTCAGAAAGAGTAAGAAGCTTACCAAACCCATGGAAGAATTCTTGAAGAACGATTGGCAGCAGCAATATTGCTGCTACATAGACTCATAGGCGAAGCTTGAGAAGATCCATGATGCCCCAAAACATAAGCTGCCCCCCGAGAAGCTCCGCACATTGCTAAATTATCTAGATCCCCTTTTCGCATGGTGAAGATGCAGCAAAAACAATCTCAAGTCCATCCAGTCAAGACTGGGTGACCCCAAACTCCTAACACTCATCCAATACTTCAAGGATATTCACAAGGAATGCAAAGACAATGTCGAGGAAAACAAGACAGCCCTCCAGGCAGCACTCCACAATGCGCTTCGGCAGGGAGTTGCGTCAAGGGAGCAGGCCACATCCGACATAGCTCCTCGATCACATGTGTCTTCCTCCCTCCATCCCAAATCAGCTACATTGCAGACAGATTCTAGTGTCTCGTGCCAACAGGAAAATTTCCAACAGCATTAACACTAAATATTAGGAAAAATGTTGATAGTTGAGAAAAGGATCAAATAAAAGATTAAAAATTTAAGGTTGTGATCAAACTGATTTAAAACATAATTAGTTGTAAGATTAAAAACTACTTGTTTGAAAATATTTTGGAATATTAGCAAGTATTAATAAGAATATTAACGTAACAATAAAATTCCAAATGAGAATTCACTGCAGGGAAAACTCTTTAAAAATGTGACAACAGCAGATCATTTGAAATTAGAGATATTCCTAAGTATGTTAATCAATAAAGGAGAATATTTGTAGCTCAGGGTTGAAATGAGTGTGTTTACCTAAATACGTTTAGCTGCATTTCTCAACTGGATTTTAATATATACTTTAATTTTTATTACTAAAAATTGTCACGATTTTTTTCTGTGCCTAAGAAGTGGATTGAAATAGAAAAATGAATAACTAAAAATAGAAAATATGCATAGTTATAAAATATATTTTTCCTGGAAAATCATCAAAATTTCCCTTTTTTTTCAGTATAGTGACTTTCCTAGGCTGCAAATATCCAATCAATCATCAGATGGGAACAAAGAGATATAGAAAACTATCTATTACTATCTGCTACTATCTAGTGGGTGTCCAGAGTTCTGCGGCTCAGATATGCCAGCTCTAGTATTAGAAATGCTGTGTAAAATGTGCTTGCACGTTTATGTGTACACAGAATAATGCGCTAGGTAAAAATGCAATTCACCACTGTAGTAACTGTTCCCTACAAAAAGTTGTTATATCAAAAATGAACAAGAATTCATTGAAACAATAAATAGCCGGAATAATGAGGAAATGATTTAGCAACACAATTAAGTAAAAGCTGAGAATAAAAATATATAAACTATTCAGTTCAGCTCAGAGAGGGAAGTTTAAAGCTATCAATTTGATTATTTCCATCATGATTACTTAGACTTAAAACAGAAACTTTTATTTCCTGTTGAAGAAAACTCTGGCATGAATACGCCATTGCTTCATCAGATAAAAACAATTTCCTGGTGAAGCTAGTCTGTGATCCAAAAACATCATTTTGTCTACAAAACTGAATATTATACTTTTAAGCTGTATAGCAGAAAAAAAATGTGTAATGAAAAAACATCCCACCTGTTTTTATAAAATATTGATTGAAACACAATGACTGTACTACTGAAAATCTTCTATGACAACCAACCTGTATTGTGTGTGAAAAAGAGGTCATGGTATATTCTGTGTGCCAGCTGCGAGAAAATGGGCAGTCTTTAAATAACGTTTTTTTAAAAAAATAAATTTGAATCAAGCAGAATAAGCCATTCTCTTAGCTATAAGGAAGTATCTCCAGTTGTATTACTGCTATGCTGGAAATGAATAATTGAGAATAATAAGGGCCACCTCCATTCTGCAAATAGATGCACAGATGTAAAGAGGCCTAACAAGTTTCTGTCCCTGTCTCAACAGACTTTCCTAAATGGTAGTACTACACCTGGCACACTGTAACAGTATGCATTCTACAGGTGCAGATCAAATTCTTTGTATCATAGCAACAGAATTAATCACATTTATCTAACTAACTTGATAGTCTATGCAGTGGGTAGAGAAATTTACTTCTGTTATGTACGCATTGCACCTATATTTTTACTATCCTTTTTGGAAAATCGCAGAAAAATCAAATATATCATACACAAGTTGTTTCACACTCCAACTCTTTTTTCAAAATGGATTTCTTTTTCTTCATACAGCTAAACTCTGGAGTCTCCAAAGAAAAAACAAGAAAGTCCATCTGCCTCTTGAAAAAGCACCTTCTAGACAACCCTGCTTTAGATGACTGAGAACCTCTATAAGATTTTAGCTATATATACTTTGGGATGAACACCCTTCAAATGGTGTGGGAGTATGAACGGATTTCCAGAAAAATGGCAGACTACAGGAACCATTTGCACTTCAGTTTGAAATGCAGACAACATAGATTCATCCCCAACAGCCTGCGCCCGTGTTCAAAACATCCTGCAGCCAAGAAGGCGCCACCACCCATTTTCACTACTCAGGTGACCCTGAGGACAAAGATAAGCCTCCAAGTGGCCTTAATGAATCTCTAAAAGGAGGCGAATAACCAGCTGTCTGCAAGGAGTATAAATCCTTCCATTCCCCGCCATCCAGTCAGAACTGAAGAAGCTTCTTGGATGAGAAGTGAAACGTCTTCAAAAGTAAAAACAAGAAAGTCGAGTTGCCCCCTGAAAAAGCACCTTTGAGACCTGGAGGTTCTTCTTTGATGTTTCTGGTCTTGGCTTTAGCAAAAACTTAAGTTTTATCTTATGTTACAATAGTAAAACTAGAAAATGAAGCGGAATATGCAAGGCTATAAGTTTTGTTTTCTGCATAAAAGGATAGGAAAATGATTAAAGTATTTAAGTTAGAAGAATATTATACAGCACTGCTGTATAGTATTCTACTTAACTGAAATACTCAAGTCGGACTTGTCTTTGGAACCCACTCATTTATAAGGTAACTAGTATAAACAGTGAGAGCCGATTTGGTGTAGTAGCAACCAAGAAACTGTGAGTTTTAATTATGCCTTAGATATGAAACCAGCTGTGTTTCATACCTAAGCCAGTCACTCTGACTCAGCTCTAGGAAGGAGACAATGGCAAACCTCTTCCAAAAACCTTGTCAGGAAACTTCATGGACTAATCCAGGCACTTGCTAGTAGTCAACTTTGACTTGAAGGCACTTGCATACGAATACACAGGCACAGACCAAAAAGTACAAATAGTACATTTTAGATGCAACTGTTGCTTTAAAAGATGCAGAACTGTTGGAATTAGGCACTTTGCAGCTTGGAATAATCATGAAATATTTTTAAAAACCCTTTGAAGCACCAGTTGTAACATTCAAGTGTTAAATATGAACCCAGAACCAATATTTGGATTTAAAAGAGTCATATGGTGGTACACACAGAGAAACTGCTTTGTGAACAGCAGCACTGGATTTTGAAAGCAAACACAGCGCTCTAAAGCCAAAAGCAGACAGACTGTTGGAAATATTGTTTCAAAATGTTACGTTCCAAGCAGGAGCAATTTATCAAAACTCTTCTTGGATGTTTCAAGAATTCCCAAGAAACTTCACAAAGGTACTTGCCAAATATTATGATACCTTTCTTCCCAACAAGTTTTAATGAGCGTAAGCTTTTAAATTTTAAAATAAATAATGAGAGTTACTGAAAGAAAAACATTCGGCAGTAGAAAACTTGGCTGAAAATTTGTATTTCAGAATAGAATTTGAAACTCTTATTTACCCTTTAGGGCATGTCGAAAATAGACAGCAAGGTCTCATTTCCAGAATAGCTTAAAAAGCATGTTTCAAAAACTCATTAAAGAGCCAGTAGTGAGAGAGAAAGCAATTGTCTGTCAGTTTTTAGTGTGGTCTTTAAATTATCGTGAAATATCTTAACACAAATTCACTTGGAGGCAGCAACGGCCATGGGAGGAGGGATGGGCATCAAGATAGCAGCTATGACCATGTGATCAAAATAACCTACCACCTTTTTACATGCATCACACAAGGAGCCAACATGTCAACATTTTTCACACTTCTCCCACCCCATAAATATCTCTGCTAGGGGGGAGAATGAAATATTTGAGCTCTTTTGGTTCTTCTGAAATATTAGCTGCATCAGTTCTTCCTTCCCTTACTGGCAACAGAATAGAACAGATAGAATAGAATTCTTTATTGGCCAAGTGATTGGACACACAAGGAATTTGTCTTGGTGCAAATGCTCTCAGTATACATAAAAGAAAAGATACATTCATCAAGAATCATAAGGTACAACACTTAGTGATAGTCATAGGGTACAATAAGCAATCAAATCATACTAGGAAACAGTCAATATAAATTGTAAGGATACAAGCGACAAAGTTACAGTCATACAGTCACAAGTGGGAGGGGATGGGTGATAAGGAGCGATGAGAAGATTAACAGTAATAATAGTGCAGACTTTGTAAATAGTTGAACAGTGTTGAGGGAATTATCTGTTTAGCAGAGTGATGGCTTTCAGGGAAAAACTGTTCTTGTGTCTAGTTGTTCTGGTGTGCAGTGCTTTATAGCGTGGTTTTGAGGGAAGGAATTGAAACAGTTTATGTCCAGAATGTGAGGGGTCTGTAAATATTTTCACAGCCCTCTTTTATAGCCACCTGGCTATAGTCACTGCAGCAGATTGCAGTGAAGGCTACACCACCAGACTTGTTCTTTCTGTGCCCATCTGGTGTCTACCACAGTAGGCTATTATAAAAGTGACTTAAAGCCATTTTTAAAAAGCACCTACTTCTTTGCTTTGTTTTTTTAAAAATCCATTATTTTTTTTCTTTTTGGTTTCATCAATGAATCTACAGCAGCTTTTTCAGTTGAAAAACTATTGAACTGAAATTAACCAATTAATAGATAATCTTGGAAGTTTTAAGTTCCTTAAAGGTATTGGGTTTCACTTCTGTAAACTCATAATGGAATTGTTAATTATAACTTGGAATTATAAATATAACTTGGTTCCTAAGTATGTAGTTTAATAAATAATTACTTAAAGAACACCGGCAGATTTCTGTTCAGAGATACTCAGAGACCATTTCAACAAAATTGGGACTAGGGTATCATACTAGATCATATTATATTCTACTAATTATATAAATGGAATCCATCAGATCTCCCTCATGGTAAGAAATTAGTTTTACACTTAGGTAGGAAAAACCAGATGCACTGATATGGGAGAAAATCTGGGTAGCCTTGTAAATCCACCATGAGCCAGCTGCCAAAAGAGCAAATCAGGGGTGGGATTCTATCAGTTCACACCTATTCGGTAGAACCAGTTGTTAACATTCTAAGCAGTTCGGAGAATCAGTTGTTAGAAGAAATTACTGGCCTAATCCTGTAAGGAAGGCAGGAAGGAAACATTCTGGTGTTGCTTACAGAAACTGCCTCTCCGTTAACCCTTATTACATTCTTGGCAGGACTAGACTTCCTGTTTCAGGAACATCTCTGGAGTTTTTTTTCCCTCCTTTGCTGGTACTTTGCTTGTGTGGAGTGACCATTCAAAGTTACAATGGCACTGAAAAAAGTGACTTATGACCATTTTTCACACTTACAACTGTTACAGCATTCCCACACTCATGAGAGGCCAGGCAAGGAGATGCGTGCCTCGATGTGAGTGATATTGAGTTGGCCATGTCCAGACAATAACATGACCCCCAAGCCACGTCCACCAACTAAGCCATGCCCACAGAAACAGTTGTTTAAAAAATTGAATCCCACCCCCGGAGCAAATGCAATTTGGGCTGTATCCACTGAGTATAATGTCAAGACACCCAAATAACATCTGGGATACTGTGTCACTTTTAGCTGCCAAAGTACAGGAAGAATAATGAGAAACTGGAAAATGTACAAAGATTGTAAGGGGTCTGAAGACTAAATTCTATCAAGAATGATTAAAGGAAATATCTTTAGCTTAAAGAAGAGAAAGATAAATCGTTTAGAGAGAGATTCAAACTCAAAATAAGAACAAGTGTCCTGGAATTGTGGATGCTCTATCACTGGAAGTATTCAAGCAAAGACCGGAGAGCTATTTGTCTGGGATGGTATGAGGATTTCTGTCCTGGACAGGGAATTAGACCAGAAGAATACCAATGACCCTTCCAACCTTATAATCCCATAATGAATGAAATTATTTAAAATTGTAAATAAAACCAATATTTACTCACAAAATGTGTTATAAATTTGAAACAAGTTGTTTACTTCAAGTTCTTCCTAGCAACTATTTAAATAAATCTAGCAGATGCTGTAATCCTTATTAGAGTTTTTTTTATTAAAAAAATATGGATTGCTAATACTGTATTTCTGAGTCATCTGTTTTTCCATCTGCTAGTAATTCCTACAATATGAACTATCAACATAACGACTAACAATAATTTTCTATGGCAATTGCAATGGTGGCTTGCCTGTAGCACTTTCTAAGATTTAACTAGTCCATGCCTCAGATTGTTTTGAGTCGTTAATAGATTCAAGTAACAGACACTGTTTCTTCTATTCCACATTGCCATTCTAATTCATTCCTTTACTGCCTGCAAGAATATGGTTTTATTTTATGAGGTTTAGTCCATCAAGGAGCTCATTTTGTTGAAAGCTGTGCCTGAAATAAGAACAAGTATACTAAAAGCTAGCCAGTTTATTTATCTGAGGTCCACAACCTGCAGCCAAAAGCTGCTCATTGATAGCATTACTGGTCTCATTTAGCAACATATATTTATAAGCTTTTATTTTATTTATTTATTTATTTGTCAATTGCTTACAAGATAATAGGTATAAGTAAAAACATAGTTATGAATACATGGATACATATAAGAAAAATAAAAAACTAAAAGAAACAATAGGACAGGGACGATAGGCACGTTGATATCAGAGAAACAGAATATTAGCTAAACAAATACAGAGCTTAAGGATCAGCTAATGTTATTATTTACTTATTTATCAAATTTATACACACCCATCTCACCTATGTGATTCTTTTTTAACATACAAATTTTCATGGATTATGTCCACTTTGCTAGATGAAGGACAAATATCAATGATTTTGTAAATATGCATAGTTGGATGGCATAGGTCACTGGTGGCTAACCTTTTGCGGCTCCTGTGCCAAAAATTGTGTGCGCACTTGCACACTCACATGCCAGCACCCATAAGGCAATCCACGCTCTCCCATGCCCCCTACATATACGCACACATTCCCCATCCACCCCCCGCCACCCCACTACCTGCACTGTACCTCACAACTGATTTTCGGCCGGTTTGAGGTCTTTTTCGGCCTCCCAGAGGCTTTAAGGCTTCTGCAGGCTTTTCAGGTCGAAAACTAGGCCCGTTTTGTCACTTCCGGTATTTCTAGAAAAAACAGAAAGTGACAAAATGGGCCTAGTTTTCTTCCTGAAAAGCCTGCAGAAGCCTTCCTAAAGCCTCTGGGAAGCCAAAAAAAAAGCCTCAAACAGGCTGAAAATCAGCTGCGAGACGTGCATACGCACAGTGAGGTAAGTTTGCCTGCAGCTTGCGTGCTGGCACAAATGGTTCTGTGTGCCACCTGTGGCATACGTGCCATAGGTTTGCCATCACAGGCATAGGTAAAGGTGAAAAGAGGGGAATAAGAATGGGTAAGGCTACTTTGGGTCACTTCATCTACAATCTCCCTGATTAGTTTCTATTTTGAATGTTTGTTGTATTCATATTCTTTCCCATGTGCTCCTCAAATTGTAAGATTTTTTTTGTTATTGTTATTTCTTTTAGACTTAGCATATAATTGGCCAAAGTTTATTGGCCCCTTATCTGATTAAGACCTTAATTTTTTTAAGGAAACCTTGCTGTTGAGCCCGCCTCAAAATTTTGCACTATATCTTTTAGCATGGGCTACTGTAGTCCTATTGATAAATTTAAATTTCCTTATGCACAAATATTTTTAGGAAGAGGGGTAATCACTGAAATGAGCTTATTTGACTGCACTGTGTTGCACAGGGAGAATTTTACCTTGAATGAACAGGTGATATCTTCTGATTTCAAGAGCCCTCCTCATTCCTTTTGTTCTCTCTCAGCATCTGCCCTCTCTACTAATAGTGATTTTGCTAAGAAAATTCTGCATCCTAGTATAAAGAGCTCACTTTCCCAAGTGCTCAATCTATTTTTATGTATTGTTCTGATTGAATTTTGGAAAGTATGTGAAAGAGACAAAGAGGAAGTAATTGACTGATTATTTGAAACCCCAGTGTCAGAATAGTTCAATGTACAGATGAATTAACTATGCAGCTAAACTGAAGATCCCACAGAAATTTCAGTCTCAACTAATTTCTGGCTTTAAAAGGTGGGTGGGGTGGGGTAGAGAAACCCTGCCTCAAAGGAAGCAAATGCTAATTCGTGTAGACAAGAGCCAGTTAAATAGAAAATAGATTATTAATTTAAAACTGAATAATGAATTTCAAAGCTGGCTCTCAAATGTATTCTGGGGTCTAGGTGGAAGAGGTTAAGAAACCCTGCTTTAACTTTTGACCTTGCATGTTGGTCTCTCTAACATCCTGTCCTGATCTGAAGTATATATTCAAACTGAGATTTTTATCTCTATAGTTTTAAATATTCTTAAATGTGGAAAAAAATGGAAGAGGATCTTCTTAGCTCTCTTTTAAGGTTTACCTGTTTGTTTCTTCAGTATGTAATAAATTGTTACCTATGTTGAGAATTCTATATACTGTAGGCTAAATTGTCAGACAACAGATCTAATACTGGAAATCTGCAGACAGTACATTTTGTGTATTTTTTGCTGAAACTCCTTTAATGTATACATCAATCTCGCTAAATATCATCAAAACAAGGGAAGAATGTGAAATGGGTTTAACTGCTAATAAACCGAACAGTCATTATAATCATAACAAAGTAAATCCTAGACAATCCCAGCAAATGGAAAATGATGAAGTTAACTTTATGATAAAAGTTCAATATGGATCAATACAACAAGCAGCAACATTTTTTAAAAAATGTAGGTAACCAAAGTTGAATACACTGAATTGCAAGCTAAATAATAATATTATAGTATCATTATAAAGATATCATGCCCAGTGTATTTTGATATGGGACATTTGCTTTTTTTCCCCCAAATTATTCATATATTACAGTCTATTGAATAAAATAAATAAGTAAAATAATTAAAATAAAATATTCAATTGAATATGTAAATTGAAATTTAATTTTCTCTTTAAATCTGCAATACTGAGGCTTGAATCTAAAAAACATTGAGTGTTTCAGTTTACATTGCTTCCCAAATACAATCAAAGAAAATCAGTATATAAATAGCAATAGCACTTAGACTTATATATTGCTTTACAACCCTCTCTAAGTAGTTTACAGAGCCAGTATATTGCTCCTGACAATCTCGATCCTCATTTTACCCATTTCGAAAGGAAGGCTGAGTCAACCTTGAGCCTGGTGAGATTTGAACTACCAAACTGCCAGCAGCCAGCAGAAGCAGCCTGCAGTACTGCATTATAACTACTGCATCACCGCAGCTCATTATAGATATTATAATACAGCCAATTTAGTCTAGAAAGGCTAGAAAGCAGAGTTTAAGCTGAATTGCCTTAGCCATAAAAACCAGCTGGCCAGTCACTCTCTCTCAGCCCACCCACCTTGCAGGGTTGCTGTTGTGGAGAAAACAGGAAGAGTAAAATGTGCTGAATATATTTACCAAGAATAATAAAGGCAGGATATAAATAAAATAAATTATTAAACCTCTTCTAAAAGTAACACCCCTTAGTACGTACAAGTACTCTTCTTTTAATGATCAGTTATCTAATGAACATTCAAATAAATGATGGCTTCAGAAAGGGTGATTTTCTGGCCAGTAAAGCCCTTCTTTTATTTTCCAAATAATTTTATTAAGAATTATACATGATAAAAGTCAATACAAACTTGTTCTGACCCAATCGGTCATAACAAAGAACACACACAGACAAAGGCAGCAGCCCCCACCTTTTAAGGTTTAATAATGAATTCTGTTCCTTTACAGATAAAAGGCTGCTTTCCACTAATTAGCTCCGACAAGAAAGAGTCTTGCCAAGGCGTTTGTCAATGCCGCCAAAAACCCAGAGATAAGAACTAATTTACAAGATTCTCCAAACACAAACTAAGGTGTCCACAAGTTGAGCTTCAGAGCTTCTTTGCTTTCTGCAAAAAACGCTTTTTCACACCTGGATTTTATCCTCTTTGAGGGAGGGGCCATTATCTTGCAACCTTACTCCCGAGTCACCTGTACTGCGATAATTGTTCTTTCCTCTGAGCAATCCTTTGTGCACGTGCACTTGGTACAGGCTCCTCAGGAACCTCCTCATCACTGCTGCCAGCCCCCACAATCTCTGAAGGCAGCAGTCCACTCCCTGATGGTCATCAGACCTCTCATCAGAGTCCTCACTCTCCTCAGCCATCTGCACCTGCTGCCGACAAACCACAACAAAACTACAAAAATAGTATGATTGTGTGTCTGTATGTGTGAAAAAGGAAAAGAAAAAAGGGAAAGAGAAAGAAAAAAGGAATAGCTTCCTACTTCATCCCAGCAGGTAAAATTTTAATAGCTTATTACCCTCTCCAAATAAAATATAATTTCTCTTCTTCCCAAAGCTCATCTCTTAGGTAAGGATAACAAAATAAAAATGCTACATCCAGTGAGAGCAACCAGAGATATATTTTCTTCTTTTAAACTTGATCAAATAAGACAATCTTATAAATATTTTCTAGTTTCTAATTATTTGACCTCTTAAAAATGGATCTTAGGTAATTTACTGCTCATTCATATTACAAACGGAAAATACTTCAGAACTTTAGCCGATTTCTCTTGTGTACATAACTAAAATTTATTCTATTTGTCACATCTAAAAAAGTTCTTCCAAATCTTAGAAAAACTTATTTGTGCATTTAGAGAAAAATATTATTCAAACCAATTTCCTGATTTAATGTCTATTCATCTCTTGTGAGAAGGAAGTCATCCATCAGACCCATTTGTAATACATTTAAGTCCCTCTTCAAATTAATTTCATAAACATCCACTGCAACTTGTTCTTGTTTTACAACTTCATAAGAACAAGCTCTGCCATTTTTATCAAGTATCTGATCCATTCTGTCCAAAATTTTGCTGAAAAGTTTTCAAAACCTTGCAATAAGAAGTTCTGTTCCATTTTCTTTATCTTCTAGCTCTAATGTCCAGCCTTCAAGGTCTCCTTATACAAATATCTATTTTACCATTTAAATAATGGGAAATAATTTAAATATTATTTAAATAATTCAAAGCTAATTCCAAATCCCTCTGGCCCCTTTTGCTGCATGGTCCAAAAAACTTGTATTTTTTAATTCTTGAAAATCAGATTTATCCCATTATCTTCTAAAGAGAGGGAAACTCATTTGATCAATACAATAGAAGCTTGCCAGTCCAAAGGGTCTTACTCTCCCTATTACATGCAAAGGATAAAGAAAATAATCAAAAAATAATAAGACATAAAGCTTGTCAGGCACAGTGCCTATAAAGGCTGCTTTGCAAATTGGAGTTAGATGTAAAAATCCCAACTCTCAATCATACGCCAATATAAAAAATGATAGTTTCCACAGGTTACTCACAAGGAGCTGCTGTCCAGAGTCACGTGGGTAATCTCAATGATCTTTCCTTTATTCAGGAGAGATTGTGCCAATTCTGGTCTAGAACCCAGGGCTGATTCTGCTAGTTGTCTTGCTAGTTAACAAAAGCCAGTAGGGCATTCACTCTCCATGGAACATGCAAAAAGAATTCTGTATCTAAACGTCCATGCATTGCAGGCAGGAGACATCCTCCAAAGGATTTTCCCTTCATGCATGATGGGGAAGGGAAACTCATCCACAGATTACAAGAACAATGCTGAAGTCTTCAGGGTTTTAACTTCATTCCTGCCTCCAGCTAAAAGTTTTCTCCTCTATGGATGGAGGAAAGTTGATATAGTTCAAGAGTGTAAAACAGCCTCTCTATTACTACCAGTGGGTAATACTTTTCTTGACCAGTTCAAGTTACTATTCTGTTTACTTTTTTCCATTTCAGTTATATGCAATTCCTTCCCCTTCAAACTCTCTAAAATAAGTGAGGCGGTGTTTGAGGGAGGGAGGAAAGATTTCTGTAGGCAAGAAGCATTCTGGACAGAATTTTTGGTGATACTAATACAGAAAAAAAAAAAAAACACTTCTAAATCTAAAGCAGTAGGTTTACTCTTAAGCATGATGAAGTCAGATTCCAATCTATCCACTCAAAATATTCTACTTCAGTGAGTTCGTTGCATCCATGTAATTTATCTGGTTACAAATGAATAAGTAAATTATCAAAAATAGAACAATCACAAGAGACTTCATTATCACCAATCTTCCCAAATAATCGCAAACATGTTTTCCACAGGAGACACAATAATAATAAGCAATATGCATGTCAGTTTTGAGTCATTTTATTGTGTGTTCAAATGCATATGGTAAACCAATTAAATTTTAAATCAAATCCCTGTTCTGCAATAGACTGTACCACCAAAATGTGGAAATGGATTAAATTTCCTGCCTACCCATTTGCTTTGAAAAGTCCACTAACACTGAAAAGATAACAATAACTGAAGCCAAACTCAAGTGTACACCCATTTTTCCTAGATTCTCATGCTCATTGTTATTTTAATTCCACAGATTATAAAGTACAATTTATTCATCAACTGAGCATCTTCTACCAGTCTAAACATAGAAAGGCTATAAATTGATGTAACATGGTATTTCTGGTTGTGACAAAAATAAAGTCAGTTGTCTATGAAAAAGTGTCTATCCAAAAGACAAATGAAGAGGCTCTTTATATTCTCAAAACTACTTTGGGAAAAAGCATGTCATAGAGCAGAAAATTTAAAAACAGATACGCAAAAATCAAGAAATATAGTCGAGTGTCATGGAATATTACATAAATCAAAGTACAAAGCAAGCTATAACACATTTTTGTACTTCAGGTCATGTTTTTATTTAATCTGGACATCTCAAATACTTTACTAGTGTAAAGTACTGACACCATTTAAGCTGTCACTGGTAGGACTGTATCATGAGGAAGAAAATGCAATGTGCATGATTCTTATTAATAACTTTAATCCTACATAAAAACCAAATTCCTCCTCCACAAACTACCCTGCAATATGGATGATGGAAGAATATGAATCATGTAATTAATATCATTGGATTTCAAACAAGAGAGACAAAAAATAAAAGCAATGAATGCTATGAGAACGGGATTTAGATCAGAATGTACTAGCATCTTCTGCTAAATGCCATGGTTGACCAAAAACAAACAAAAACAAAAGCCCCACAACCCTTGGCCCTACTTCAGTCTATCTGGGACATTGTGTTTTGCATAGTGTCACAAGAGAACTGACCCTCACAACCAATTTTTCCATTCAAGTTTGTTGTTCTATGGTTTTGTCTAGGCTTGTACCCATAGATTTAATTACAATAATCGTCTTCTTAAGACTGGCTCAGAGGTACAAAAACTAACTTTTATACAACCTGCTGCTATTCATTTTCTATATTACTATATATATACTGATGATGAAATTCAATATGAACTTCCGTCTTGACACCTGCTTTTTAAATTAACTTTAATTAAAATAATATGAACAATATTATTTTTATCTATTTTACTAATAACTATGTATGTTACTGATGCATTAGCTTTAGTATTCGTTATATGTTATGTTCAGTTTCAATATTTTCTTCATCTGGGTTCATAATAGATATTTATTTACATTGATATTATAGGATCATTCTCAAGGAAAGTACATGTGTGACTATCAGACTTATAAATCTTCTACTTATTATTTATAGACATTAACATTGCGGTTCCATGTTTATTTAAATCCCAGATGCTCCTATAATATATTACATGCTAACAAGCTCAATACTTTATTCCTCTTCTAATTCCTCTTTGGAGAAGAACTGTGAAGTATGTGATATAAACTACTCTCAATTTCACCACATGTGGGAGTTGTATTTATTTATGTCTGAAATCTATACACATATACAAATTAAATGGCTGTCATATCAGAGACAAAAAGGTGCAAGTACCAATTATTTCTATTTTGATACCTAAAGGCTATAGAGAGGAAAATCTGAAAAAACATTAGTATTACAATTCAAAGTATAAATATTAACCCATCACATACAGCTCTAAAACCTTTTTAAAATGAAGAACCTATTGTTTTAATTAATTGAGAAAGCAGGTGTCATAATTTCCTACAGACTAATCATGCCCTATTGCTTACTGTACATCCAAGGTCCCTTCCAACTCTGTTATTCCATTAGTCTGTTAATAGCATAGGAATGGCATAGAGAAAAACCTTTTGTTACAATTCCGGAAATCTCCTGTTAAAAAGATCAGATGGCATATGTTACAGAAATTCGCTGCCAACTATCAGACATAGCAGAGATGGAGAATAGGATCTAGTCCTGCAGATGGATCAAGTTTGCACCAGTTTAGGAGTTGAGTAATATCAGAGGACGGCACTTAAGATAAGAGAGGCCCAAATCTTATTTAAAACTCCATCCTTTGATATTGTTTGTCAAGGGCAGTCACAAGTGCATTTGTTGGCACTCAAAAATTTCTTACTACTGGTTCTGTGGGCGAGGCTTGGTGGGCGTGGCAGGGGAAAGATACTGAAAAATCTCCAGTCACAGGTGGCATTTGCCAGTTCTCCGAACTACTCAAAATTTCTGCGACAGGTTCTCCAGAACTGGCCAGAACCTGTTGAATACCACCTCTGTTGCAAATCTGTCTTAAGAGGAAATGAATTGAGGCTGGGCTTGGAGATAGGTCACAGCCCTGTTTTGAGAGTAGAAATTGCCTAGCTCAGGGCTGTCAAATTCGTGGCCCATACACTGGATCTGTCACATGGCCACGGCCACATCCGGTTTAGCGAAGGGAGAAAAAGTCACATGACGCCATCGCGATGCCATGAGTTTGACACCCCTAGCTTAGCTGAATTTTCCTCTCTGCGAATGTGAATTTGACCTGGGATTATTTAATGTTATACTATCTGTCTTTCCCCCCCTTCTCATTTCACTTCAATTCACAGGTGCCATATTTACTCCTACTTTCTGTTTTCAAATGCTTGAATAGGGCCTCTCTTTGCTAATGGGCTATTATGTATATATGTGCTCTGTTGCCTTCATTTTCCTGCAAACAAGTATAAATGGTTTGCAACACAGAAAATTGTATATTATAGACAAAATCTGCCACAAGAAATTAATTCCAAGCAAAGTATATGCCATTTATTGCTTAAATGTAATGGATCTGACCCAATCACAGCAACATTTTTATTACAGTTCTCCATTCACTGATTTCCAGTTTGCACCAGCCTAAAATAATTTTGTCCTGATAAATGTTCAAGTTATCTTTCTCATAAAGTTACAGGTGACAGTCTTAATGGCATATTTAGAGAACATCTCTGCTTCAAAAATTAACAGAAACACAGCTAATAAGTTTCAAGAAGGACTAAAAAAATATTCACAATAGAATATAAGCAGGTTGGCATTTGACAAAACTATGCAACAAAGGGCCCAATCCCAACTAAATCATACAGTATTATTCAACAGGAAATAATTTCATTTGATCCCTAAGTTTGCTTTCACTAGCATAAATCAGGATCTAATCAACCACATTACTGAAGAATCTGCAATTATAGTATGGTTTTTATAGCTGAAAACCAAGACAAGAATTAAGCTTTTTTGCACATTTGTTTACCTTCGTTTATAAATTCAACAGCATACTTCTCTCTAATAATATTGCCTTTGTTTCAGAATGATAAAGGCACTCGGCACAGTACAGAATAGCTCTGTGCAATTCCCTCCAGCTGAATGAACCAACAAGTGACTTAGGAAGTTATGAGGAAATCCAAATGAAGTAATTTTTCCAGGTTGCCCTACTTCTGCACAGTATAATAAAGATAAACATAAAAATGATATCATTTAATCTCTGCTATTCACCTTTCCAATGACCTTTAGTAAAATAACCTGCAGCCAGATTGTGTTTTTTTTTTAAAAAGCACATGACTCATGCAGGCAGGATAATATTACATCCTTACCCACCAGCTAAACACCTTTAATGCATTAATCTCTCTAGAAATAAAAATAAATGTAGTTGGACAGTAGTACGTCAAGGACAAAATTAACTTTTTGCTATGATGATTGGATGAAATATGTGCATACACTGTGTGTGTATACAGAATTCATACATGTATGAATATGCAGAATTCATTCAGAATTTAATTTTATTGACATTCAGAATTTAAAAGAAAAAAATGGTGTGCAGAGTTCTGACATATACTGTATCTATTATCATAAACTCGGCATTAGTGGCAATAGTAAAAATTGTCCTGTTATATTGTAGGCTGGATTTCTAATTTGGCAAACTTGCTGGTAGTCAAGGTTAATGATCCAATTAGCACAATCAAATTTGTTGAGTATCTCTTTATATCAAAGATCAGCAATCTTTTAAGAAGATGAACTTGGTTCCCACTGCAGTGAAAAGATAAAGTTTGTGAGCCTGTTACAGCTATTCATATTCCTACAACACTGTGACTTACTATGTGGTATGCACTTCATCTAAGCCCTAATAATAAAGAAATTAGACAATACAAAAATTATGTCATAGCTGAATTGAACATATTGAGCCATGAATCACAATCATAACTAGAAAAGGCAACACTGGAAATTGGTGTCATCTACTTTAACAGCTATGACTTCAGTTGTCAAATGTTTCCTGTACTGTAACTTTTGATCAAAGTAGAATAGAAAAACCTGTGTAGAATAGAATAGAATAGAATAGAACAGAACAGAACAGAACAGAACAGCAGAGCAGAGCAGAGCAGAGCAGAGCAGAGCAAAACAGAATTCTTTATTGGCCAAGTGTGATTGGACACACACGGAATTTGTCTTGGTGCAAATGCTCTTAGTGTACATAAAAGAAAAGATACATTCATCAAGAGTCAAGAATCATCAGGTACAACACTTAATAATAGTCATAGGGTACAATACGCTATCAAATCATAGTAGGAAACAGTCAATATGAATTGTAAGGATACAAGCAACAAAGTTACAGTCATACAGTCACAAGTGGGAGGGGATGGGTGATAAGGAGTGATGAGAAGATTAATACCGTGTTTTTTTTTTGAGCCCTGAAAAAACAGCTACGCCATCTTTTCGGGGGTTAATTAATTTCTCTCCCCCCCCCCCCCCATCAGGGGGTGGGCGGCAGCGGTGTTCCCGCCGGCACGACAACAGCAGCAGCGCCGGCGGGAACGTGGAAATGTTTCTGCCGCTGCTGGGGTGTGTGTGGAAGAGGAGGCTTCCACACACACCTGAGCAGTGGAAGTGTTCTTGCCGCTGCTGGGGTGTGTGCGGAAGAGGAGGCTTCCGCACACACCCGAATAGTGGAAGCGTTACTGCCGCTGCTCAGGTGTGTGCATCCGCACACACTCAAGCAGCGGCAGGAACGCTTCTACTGCTCGGGTGTTGTGCGGAAGCCTCCTGTCATCCGAGCAGCGGCAGAAATGCTTTCACGTTTCCACCAGCGCTGCTGCTGTTCTCGTGCCGGCAGGAACTGTAGAAGCCATGGAGGCAGCTCCCCCACCTGAGAAGCAGCAGAAACGCTTCTACACTTCCTGCTGGCGCGAGAACAGCGGCAGCGCCGCGCAGGGCACTGTTAAAGGCAAGTTTTCCCCCCCACCCTTCCCCCCCAGCATGTTTTAACCCCTGCCCTCCCTCCCAGCATGTTTTAACCCCCAGCCTCCCCTCCCAGCATGTTTTAAACTAGGCCTAAATTTGGGGGGAGGGGCTTAATTTCATTTCATGCCTAGAAAACATGCTGGGTCTTCCTATTGGTGGAGGCCGTATTGTTGGAGAAACACAGTAGTAATAGTAGTGCATAGTGCATGTATCAGTACAGAGGTCCTTTAGCCTATTCCTCTTTATGATCACTCTCAACTCATTGTTATTATGGAGATGGCCTTGTATGAATTGCTCACTTTGGGTTATGCCAAAAGTTAAGTCCAATTTGATTGAGTCAAGTCCATTTGGACTATTGCAATGCACTCTACACCAGGGGTCTCCAACCTTGGCAACTTTAAGGCTTGTCCCAGAACTCTAGGCGTTGAAGTCCACAAGTCTTAAAGTCGCCAAGGTTGGAGACCCCTGCTCTACACAACGCTACACTTGAAAAGTGTCCAGCAACTTCAGTTGGTTCAAAATGCAGCCACAGGGGAAATTTTAGGCATTCAAAGAAAAATGCATGCAATGCCTCTCTTCGGAGAACTACATTGGGTGCCAGTTTGCTTCATTTTTCCAATTCAAAAAATGTTGGTTGTAACTTATAAAGCCCTACAGGCCAGGCTACCTACAGAAATATCTTTGTCCCATTACATCATCTCATCTCATCCTGTCAAGCAAGGAGTATATTGTAGACCCTGTCAATTCAAGAACTCTGATTGGCAAGGTTTAGAAAGAGAACATTCCCTGCTGTTTTCCCCACCCTATGAAATCTTCTTCCCCTGGAAGTGAGGTAGGCCCCCACTCTCCTGGCCTTCCAAAAAGGAAGTAACACATGGCTCTGAGGCTCAGAGAAGCATGCGGTCACAGGGCTGGTTAGTCCTCTGAAAGCTCTCCCTTCACCTTTTATCTCATTTTAATAGCATTTCATCACCCTTGCATCTTTCTAATTTTTATATATAACTTTTATATTTTAACATTTTACTATACATTGCCCCATATCAGTAGTGGGATTCAAAAATTTTTTACTACCGGTTCTGTGGGTGTGACTTGGTGGGTGTGGCAGGGAAGGATGCTGTAAAATCCCCATTCCCTCCCCTCCCCACTAACCTGCTTTCCAGCTCCCTTCTCCTGTGCAGGGCAACAAAAGAAGACCCAGCTAATTAGCTGGGACTCCAGAGGCAGAGAATAGATGGGGACGGGGCCAGTTAGAGGTGGAATTTGCCAGTTCTCCAAACTACTCAAAATTTCCGCTACTAGTTCTCCAGAACTGGTCAGAACCTGCTGAATACCACCTCTGGCCCAGATCCCTCTGAGGTGGATGTACAGTTCAGATATATGAAAAATAAATAACATATGGTGTAACAACATAAGGTAACATAAAATAAAATAACATAAAAGTTATCTTAGCTAAACCATATTGTTAGTACCCTGAAGTGACAAACTGTGGTAGGAGAATTTCAGAGATTTGTACAGGCACTTTGAAAAGCAGAATTAAAATGAATGCTATAATTGTTACTACTGTATACATGAAAGAAGATGGAAAATGCATTTATAATGCTATAATAATGTGGAAAAAGTAGTGAAATTGCAGGATGGCATAACAGAGAAATATTTTAAAAATGATGAAGTTAACATGAAATGTCTGTGTAACGGTATGTGATGATTGCATCCGTGTATGATAATTGGAAAAATGCCATTATTGTTTCCTTATATAAAGGAAAAAGTAGAAAGAGTTAAGGCAAAAACCACAGAGGATTTTCTTTGTTAATGTGCCTGGGAACATAAATGGCAGCATTTCATTCAGAGAATATAATAGACAAGAAAAAAAATTGAGAAATGCAATGTGGCTTTATGCCAGGAAAAAAATAGGATCAGCTTTTAGTTTTTAATTGGTCATTGAGAAATGGATAAAGGTAAAAAAGTGACATAATTTACTGAAAGCATATGATAAAACGAACAGGCTTAAACCTAAGGATTATTTATATGAATATGAAGCTGAAGCTTGACTCCTAAATATTACATTAGTAAAGCATTCTGACACAACCAAGAGCATAGATCTGAAAACCAGTACATGAAAAACAAAGGTAATTGTTTTTGATAGAAAAAAGTGGCAAAACAACTAGTGGAAATAATTTAATTTGTTCCCATTGTAACAGTATTTATAAAAGACAGGAAATAAATGAAGACATTTTAAGATGTACAAATATTGATACAACGGTAATGTACAAATACATGATCTACTCTGAAGACTATTGTTTCTCAAAAGAAACAAAAAAATTATCTCTGTAAGAGTATGCTTCTGCCCAGCTGGTATATAGAAAGGCGAGCTGAGCTTGGCTGGAGAAACATCAAAGAAGAATGTAGATGGCATGGGTATTTAAGCAATGGGAATGTAAAACAACAAGAGATAAGGTCAATAATAAATGGATTTTGAATGAATATGAACTGAATTCAAAAGTGAATGATCAGCATAGCAGTAATATATTGAAGTGGTTTGGCCACCTTTATGAATAAAGATAATATTAGAAAACAAGTACAGGAAAGTTTGCTATTCTACCAACTGCTAATCTGTGATATATTTTTCTAGCTAAATATATGCTAAGCTCTTCTTTCTTGTATCAATAATATAGTTAATTTGATTTCTATGTACTCCATCTCATGAAGTCCATGTATATGTCCATCATTTGATTGTTGAAAATAGTGTTAGCAATGAGCAAATCACTGGTTTGGCAAAAATGTGTAAGTTGTTCTTCATTTTGGTTTCATAAGCCATATGTCCAATTATTTTTTTCTCCTTGCTATTTCAACTGGGGAATTACGGTCTCTAAATACAAGCAGTATATTTTACTTGTATGTTCTATCAATTTCAGATTGAACTTGACCATAAATCCTGCCAACCTCTTCTTGTATCCAAACATAAGCTTACATTACCATCATATTAAAGATTTGTCCACAAAATGTAATTGATTATGTTTGGGCATTGACCACATTATACCCATGTATTGTCTCTTCTATACCCTTTGCAACACCATTCTTTTCTTGTTTTTCATGTCCTGAGTATAAACAATATGGTTTTCTCACTGAAAGAATGCCCATTTAAATTTGCTGATGCCTAAGATATCAATGCTTAGTCAATACATTTAATTTTCTAGTGTTTTAAGCTTTCACATTTTCATACATCTTAAATTCCATGTTTCTATTGTAATCCAATTTCTTCAGTTTCACATTTTATTTTCCTCATGGCAACAATAGCAACTAGTCCTTCTGAAGGATTTAATCTAGCCGTATCATAAGTAACAGTAATACTTCAAAAGATCCTTGGTTAATAGCATGTTGAATGCCACAATGAGCCCATCACTCAGCACTATTTCAGCAATAATTTTATTTAGCCATGTAGTTTTCTTGGTAAAATACGGAAGTGTTTTATCAGTGCCTTCTTCCACATGCAATGAAATTGTGCTGGATCACATCATATTGAGAATGGTAATCATTGAAAATCCAACTAAGAATAAAAAAACAAACTGGAAGCCATAATTGAAAGAGAAACATAATAAATTAAAGAAGTTATATTATGTGATTTCCTATATATTATGTGATCTGTGATAATATAATTTGAATAAAAAAAAAAGTTCTGAACCTTTGGTGGAATAAAATATGTAGTGTAAATTGCAGTAATGGATATCACTAAAAGGGAAATGCTAAGTGAATCATTGACTGAAAGGTTGATTTTTGAATAGGCAAGTCAAAAACCATGTAACCACATAAAGAGCCATGCATCAAACAGAATTTGAAGATGGAGCTTTTCACAAAGTCAGAAGTACGGTACTATAGTGGTTAAGTGATCAAGGACTGGACAGGTTCTGGTTCAAGTCTTTTTATTTACAGAACCCTTACATCTTGGACATAAACTGTTTCAACTCCATCCCTCAAAATGACGCTATAGAGCACTGCACACCAGAACAACTAGACACAAGGACAGTTTTTTCTTGAAAGCCATCACTCTGCTAAACAAATAATTCCCTCAACACTGTTCAACTATTACAAAGTCTGCACTATTACTGCTAATCTTCTCATCACTCCTTATCACCCATCCCCTCCACTTGTGATTGTAGGACTGTAACTTTGTCCCTTGTATCCTTATGATTTATATTGACTGTTTCCTAGTATGATTTGATTGTTGATTGTACCTATGACTATTATTAAGTGTTGTACGTTATGATTCTTGATTCTTAATGAATGTATCTTTTCTTTATGTATACTGAGAGTATTTACACCAAGACAAATTCCTTGTGTGTCCAACCACACTTGGCCAATAAAGTATTCTATTCTATTCTATCTTTCCTTCTTAATCCCTCTTTCTCATGATTCTCCAAATTTGGACCTAATGCTTCCCGAGTTTCTCTGTTACTAATACAATCATGGCCAGTGACATATGTGCATTTCTTTCTCGTCCTCTGACAATACTTTTCAAACAGATGCATAATAACAGGTTACAGGAGTCATAATAAACTAATCATAAACTATTAATCCATCTGTCACTTTCAGGCTTCTTTCAGATTGAAAAGTTAGATGAAAATTAATTCTATTCAAATCCTGTAAAAATTATCTTCTGACCTTTGAACAGCATGAAATTCTCTTAGCCATACATGCAAATTTTTGTTTATAAATTGCAAACATCAATGTGATGAATGTTGCCAGGAAAATCCATGGCAATACTGAATATATCATCTTGGATTTAAAAAATGAGCATAGTCTCTCCAAAATAGGCCATAACAAGCAGTCACGCTTGCACAGTACAAAATGAACAAAATTGATTTCATGCAGTATAATCATAAGAGCATTAATCATATCAAATATTTCCTCAAAAGCTTGGCAAAAAGCTGACAAGGATTTCTCTCTCTAAACCTAAGCTACATGCTGAGTTATAAACAAGTAATCAGAAGTAAGTAAACACAACCTAATTCACAGGCAAAAATGAACAAAATGCATGTGTATGCATGTATTTGGATGTGCAACATTACCATTACTTTAAAAGCAGAACAAGCTCTTGAAACTTAGTAAGATTCTTAATAGTAAGAATATTAATAATGTCCCATTAACAAAGCATTAATCAAAAGACATAAAACTATGAGATTTGCCTATGAAACTGAATTTTTGTTTATTTGATCTGAATGATAACATCAGAAAGTAACTTCAGAATGAGGTGCTCCAGAAAAAGTGATACATTTTCCCCAGTTTCTTCAAGCCAGCTTTATTACTTTATCAAATTATGGAAATGCGCATCCTTTTTCAGAATTACCATAGAAAAATAATGCTAGACCTTTGGGAAAGAAAAGCAAGGAAGAAACACTTCAAAGCAGGATTAATAGCACATACACAGAAACCAAGGTTCTTGCTTTGATTAGAAAAAAAATTCCACAGCTCAAACATTGTAGCATAACATGTGTAGCAATACGATACTATCCTCAGTTAATAACACCACCAAAGTTCTAGAGATATTATGCTTTATGCTGCATCTTCCTATTTCTACATTTTTAAAAATATTTGCACTATCACACAAACTGCCAAAATCCCAAACTACCATGGATCACAAACAGGAAAGTTTTTAAGCAGTATACATTTTTTCCAAATAAAAAAGGGAGTGAAACAAAACACATTATCACTCTATGCAAAATGAAATATCTCCTGTGATCTTTGACAATGGCTTACGTCCAACCCTCACTTCTAAATGTAAGTCATATTATAAAAATTACCATACGCGTTGAAGACCTGGCTCTTTGAGCAGGCCGGCCTGGGCTGAGATAATGGTTTTAATTTTGGTCTCCATGGTATTTAAATTTTAATTGGGGTTTTAAGGTGGGGGGGTGGGACCTGTTTAGTTTTATTTATCAGCCAAATTGGTTTAATACTTTTTTAATTTTTGTATATTTGTGGGTTTTTAGATAGGCTGTACACCGCCCTGAGTCCCCTGGGAGAAGGGCGGTATATAAATTTGATTAAAAAAAAAAAAACATTAAGGTAAAAAAATGCCTTAATAGGCATTAAAAGCCTCAGTTAAATAAGTAATACATTTAAAATTATTTATATTATTAATATATATCTTAATGGCATCTGAATAAAATGCTACTAGATATATAGTCTCTTACCATTTAATAATTATTTCAATTTCTAATTGTTCATGCCAAGGGATTGATAAAAAGAAACTCAAAGGACTTTATGTTTGCAACAAAATACACCACATTAAAACAAATATTTTTTGTAAAGTCTCAACAGTGGAAAGGTAGAGTTGCATTAACTTCAATGATCTTTTTAAAGCAGCTTATCTTTTTCAGGCTTGTACAGAAGCCTGCAAGTCAGGCTACTTTAATGAATAGCAAGGAGATGACCTTCTTATATGAAATCCAAAGAACTTCCCAGTAGCAATAGCAATAGCACTTGGACTTATATACTGTTTCACAGTGTTTTACAGCCCTCTATAAGTTTACAGAGTCAGTATGTTGCCCCAACAATCTGGGTCCTCATTTTACCAACTTTGGAAGGATGGAAGGCTGAGTCAACCTTGAGCCAGTGAGACTTGTACTGCCGAACTGCTGGCAATCAGCAGTCAACAGAAGTAGTTTGCAATAGTGCATTCTAACCAATACACCACCATGGCTCTTTCAATCACATTCAAAGGAAATAGAATATTTATTTCGAACAGAATACCTAAGATTTCCCTAGAGATAAAAGAATCCCTATCAGTCTTTCATTCTTCATGCAAGTATGCTTTTGTACTATATAATCCCAATGGAAAATGTTATTGTATTATTTTAAATGAATGAGCTAGGCCCTCTTTGGCTTTAAATAATGCATTATTATTATATACACAAAACTGTGAAATCACAGCTGGCAGTTCTTTAGCTGATATTGGCCTTCATACACATCAACTTGTTCCAAAGAATCTAGGATGTTGTAATGTATCTGCGAATCCAAGCAGATTTGTAATTGACAGATAGAAAAATTGTCAATGTGCAGATTTTCTGAGTGCTGTCCAAGATTTTTTGGTAGGGCACCCACTGGGACCACCATGTTTATGCCATAGTCTTTCAACTTATGTTTTCAAGACTTCATACTTTATGATCTTCTCCAATTCTCTGTCTTCTGTATTTTCAGTATTGCCAACATCAATTTCCACACTTTCTTCTTTTCAACCACAGTTAAATCTGGTACATTATGAGCCAAGATTTTATCAGTTTGCATTCGGAAATCCCACAATATTTTAACCTGCTCATTTTTACTACCTTTTCAACTCTGTGTTTCCACCAATTATTCATTACTGGCACATGATAATTTTTGCAGATGTTTTGAATTTGACATTTTTATCCACCTAGTGAGTCCTTTCCAAGGACCTGGGATAGGAAGATATTGTTTGATAGTGTTAAAGTATTGTTGTAGAAGGTAAACTGTTTCCAGTAAAGCTGACTTTTGCAATTGACTGATGGTGATTTTGTCAATTCCATTCATTCATTCATTCATTCATTCATTCAATTTCTATATCCGTCAACCTCAGCAAATGGCTCACCATTCAAAACGTATTATTACAATTAAAATTTAGGAAACAGTTTAAAACGATACAAGCAACAAAACAGTAAAAAAGCATTAAAAATAAAAAAAAACATTAAAATACCTAATTTGAAGTACATACAAGTTACATTTTGTGATTTTCTCCAGTTCTTTCTCTTCTATTCAACTATCCAGATATTGAAATATCCACTATCTAGACTTTTACATCTTTTTTTTAACAATTGCTAAGTCTGAGTGTTATGTGGCAGATGCTTGTCTATTTTTTTTTTTTTGCATTTATATGCCGCCCTTCTCCGGAGACTTAGGGCGGCTTACAGTCTATGGAGCACCATGCTAAGTGCTCAGCAATAGCCTTCATTCCATTGTATATGCCTGCTTATTACTAGGGCTTTTTGCCCCCCCCCCCCAAGCGGCATTTTTACGAAGTCAGTTTATTGCCCCCAACAATCTTGGGTCCTCAATTTACCTACCCCGAGAGGATGGAAGGCTGAGTCAACCTTGAGCCTGGTGGGATTCGAGCCTGCACTAATTGCAGGCAGCTTGCACTAAGTGCTAGATGATTAACAGCCTGCACCACCAGACCCAGAGCACTTTAGCTTCTTCGTTTTCTATTACTTTGTCTATTTTGTGGTCCCATCGGTTCTTGCTTGCAGGCAATGGCATTTTTTGCAGATATCACAAAGCACCACTGTTGCTATTTTGTCATGTCATTGTTTAGATTCCATCTATGTGATTTTCTTGCAGCAAATAAGTAAGAGATCCATTATTTCTTCAGCTTCTTTGCAAAAGTGGCATTTGCTGTCTGTTATTGTCTTCTCAATTCTGGCTTTGTATGCATTTGTTCTTAAGGCTTGTAGTAATAGAGGGAACCTGGAGCATATTACTTTTGCTGTTATGATCATAATACCGTTTTTCATCCAAAATAGTTAAGTTCTTATTTTTTACTTGAAATCCCCCATTACAAGACACTCAAGGTTAGCCAGACCCTTTCAAGTTTTCATCTGCCCCTTACAGAGAATAATCTAATTATGAAGTAGGAAGGGTCCTCAAAAACAACTAATTTAAGCCTCTCCAGTGTATAAGGAAGCAAATTAAGTCATCCTTCAAAAAAGCTGTCCAGCCTCTTTTTAAAATTCACAAGTGAAACAGAAGTTGTATAGAACTTACCATCAGAAGCACTAAGAGTTGTTAAATTCTACGAAGTTTCTTTTCTGGAAACATTGTATTGCTAACCAGAACTTATAAAACTTATGCTAGACCAATCTTGGAGTATTGTTCAACTGTTTGGAATCCCTACCATATATCTGATATTAGCACAATTGAGCAGGTTCAGAAGTACTTTATGAGAAAAGCTTCGCACTCTTCTGTACATAATCGAATTCCTACGCTACTACACTCAAAATTCTTGGTTTGGATAATCTGAAACTGTGTCATTTGTGGTCAGACTTTTTTGCATACAAAATTATATGTAGTAATGTTTTCCCTATAAATGACTTTTTCTGTTTTAATCGCAGTAATATGTGCACAAACAACCGTTTTAAACTCAATGTAA
Source organism: Bungarus multicinctus (assembly GCA_023653725.1). Taxonomy (NCBI): domain Eukaryota; kingdom Metazoa; phylum Chordata; class Lepidosauria; order Squamata; family Elapidae; genus Bungarus; species Bungarus multicinctus. The sequence goes on from CM042846.1 coordinate 71,741,733, forward strand.
ACCGTTCTAAACTTGAATTTTTCTAAACTAAAAATCAAATATGATTTTTGTAATAGAGTCTGGAATGCTCTACCTGATTCAGTTGTCTCAGCTACAAATTTTCACAGTTTTAGTCACAAATTGACTACTGTGGACCTCATTTCATATCTAAGAGGTCCGTAAAGGGGGCGGGCATAAGTGCACTAATGTGCCTATCATAACAGTTTCATTTTATTTTTATATTATTTGTGTTTTTGTTTTCGTTTGACAAATTATAAATAAAAATATTTTTTAAATCTTTAAATGAAATAAAGTAGCATTATTTCTGGTCCTAGTTTCTGTAGCAATGAAAAATAATTCTTATCCAACTTCTCTAAGGTACATTTTTATTCAATAAGCTTTTATGAGAATTAGCTGAAGGAATTTGGGATATTCAGTCTGAAGAAGAGAAATCTCAGGGAAGGAAAATATATCTTCTCTTCTTCAGACTGAACATCCCAAGCTCCTTCAGCTAGTTTTCATAAAATCTTATTCTCAATGTCCCTGTATCTCTTTTGTTACCTTCTTCTGAACCTTTTTTTGTCAATATCCTTCTAGAAATACTCCCTGAACTGCACTTTTATCCCAAACTCTTATGGTGAAAGAAACAACAATATGCTATACAAGATTTGGGATGAGAGTGATACAGGGGAGGCAATCTCTATTCTATTTGCAATAGTTTAAAAAGAGATTCTGACAGTGTTGAACATCTGTACTTCAATCTTCACATCCCAGGAATTTGTGGGCAATCATTTGTATCCTCCCATAATGTCAAGAGCTTAAGAAAACTTAGAGATATTTATTCTTTTTATCCCACAAGCAACACTTTGAGGTAAATTGGGCTAAGAGAGTGTAACTGGCATGAAGGTGGGCTTGAACCTCAGTTTTCCCAATCCAAGTCCAACACTGGTTAAGACTGTGCAGACTAAATTGATTTATAAACTGTATTTACAAATTAATTACTGTTCATATAGATGCATGCTACATGGGAAGGATTATTTCAGAAAACATGCTATGGTCTCAAATTGGGTGATATCTAAGTTAGAATGTTAATCTGACATAATTAAACTCAACAAACCAAGTCATCTTAATGTATAAATACATGAAGTTTTTTCTAGTATGTAACAATAATTTTAAAAACTAAGAAATAATTGATAAATGTTATTTTTATGTAAATTCAATCTTCTGATTGCAATGTTTTTAATTTGAATATTTTTAAATAAGTTCAGTTAGCATACATTTTTCTGAATTTAAACTTTAAGGGAGGAAATGAAAATTATTAGCATATTTTATATATACTTCCTAGAACATTCCCTTGAAAAATGATAGATTTAACTTTAATTTCTGGTGGTCAAATTGGACTTGTACCCTGGTCCTTTATTATAATACTATTTAAACTGATTTGCTCATATTAAGATTAATGAAATAATATTTCAAAGCTCCCTAATACATGGGATATCACTATTGAAAGAAGACATATATTAAAGTATGTTGAAATGCGGTATAATAACATTCTTAATCAAAACCACTATAATTATAACTTTTATTCAGTTAGTTTCATGACTAGACACTAAATATTATGCAGTTAAAGTTTAGGGACAGATATAAGAATATAGTTCTAATTGGTATGTAAAAATCTGTGAGTGATTTAATTTAAATGCCGCAAGCAGCAACTTCAAGCAATCCTTGACCATGTAAAATGTATTATAAATAGTTCTATATACAACATTCACTTGGAAGCTCACTAGAGACAAATAATGGCCTTGTATTTTGTTCTCATTTACTCTGAATTATCCAAACCTTCTGTTTCCAATACACCTGGCATCGTTTAATTACACCAAACAAAACCTCATTTAAACAAGAAGGTGACCTTGAGTGTAATCTATCAAAACAACAGCTAGCTTTATAAGTTAGCAGGTTTTAACAAACTGCCAAAATATACAAGAACATTATGTGCTCAGACATCTTTTAAAGCAGTTTTAGTATATTTAAGGAATAGTTGTATACTCTTTTTGAAACAATGAATCTTCAATAGTTTTTCATAATTATTTAGATTAATAGTTTCTATGTAATTGATAAGCACAAATTCATAATCATATTCACATTAATTACAACAGAAAATGTGTTGATGGCTCCTCAAATAACTTTAAAAGCAAAATAACTTCCTCATGTTCATAGTGGTACCATTCTTCTGGGAAACCCGTTTTTCTTAAAAGTTATTAAAATCTAAAGATGGTAACCAAATTATTTTGGAAATGTAATTTCATTCAATCAGCACACATACAATAAATGTGTAATGTTTCATTCCAAAGCAATAAAACAGAACTCTACTGAAAGCTTTAGATGTGAAATGTAGACAATAAAAAACATAAAGATCTAAGGAACTTTAGATAATTATTCCAAATAGTATTATGGCAAAGGAAGGAGCTTGCCTTTACACAGACAAATACAGTATTTATATAAAAGCTATTTCATGCTATCATTGTTTACACTTTTAAAAATAGCTCAAAAATACCATGGAAAGTCATTGTAAATTATTTCTGCCCAGCTGCTGACATATAATTCTATTTATAATATAGCCAAGGTTTAATTAGCCATGGTTCAGTAAACTATAGGCACAGTCAATATACAACAACCAGGGTTTATAAGCTTATAACTAGCCGGTCAGACTGGTAATATTCTCCAACTTCAGAATTATTTTTATAAAAAAAACACCACTACACAGACACACAATGCTATGCTAACCTTGTTAGTTACTATCTCAATATTAGATTATGAAAGGATAACAATCTTCTGCATCTGATGCAGTTTGAGCAATCTGTCTTGCCCCCAATTTCTTTCATAGAGTCTGTACGAACCAACTATTCTTTCAGCAGGGACAAACTGCTACCAGCACCATAACTTTAATGACATTCTATCTTAATATTTAATAACATTAAACAGATAATCTTGCTAATTTAGAAAAATACTAAGATAAATCCAAATTATGCATGTTCATGGTACCTTAAATAGATGGCCTTTAACTGCTAATATTAACTAGCTTACAGGAAGATTAATAAAGGGTACTATTCATTATAAATAATTATTTATTATACTATGTAGCTTGAAGTCCTCAGGTATATATCTTATCGTCACAAGGCACAGGGTCTCCATTTCCTGAAAAAAATATAACAATATTGTGGAGGTAACACTGGTCACATAACCTGTGCAGTTGCAAGTCAACAACCTTATATCCTATCATTAGTGTTTTGGACAGTCAAAAAAAAGCTGAATAACTTCTAAATATAATCTTTTTATTATTAATTGGACTTATTATAGTGAGCTGAACCAGTCTTTGAACATACAATTCTTCTATGAAACTTTTCTTTAAATAAAACTTAAAAAACTCACAGCAGGAAGTATAAAAAGGCTTCATATAAAGTGGATTAAGATAAAAGTTCAGAACTATTATTCAGGGGGATTCCAGTATTAGCTTTCCTGTTTACATACATTGATCAGATAGCAATCATTCTCAAAGATTGAGGGCCTTCTCTAATAGTTCCTATTTGGTAATCAGAAACTATTGCCTGGTCATTGCCTCAACAGTATCAGAAAAATTCAGCTATAGACTAAAGGCTTCTTCTGCATATCTATAAATTATATGACTATAAAGGTCAGATGCAACCTCCAAGGCCATTATACTAAGGAGATCCCTGTTAACAGTTCAGCAGGGATACAGTTTGGTACCATAATTATATCAATTCTATAGTTGCCAAGATTAATAACTTTTACCATCATCTTTTCCAAATTGGCAGAGAAGAATCTAACAATTATCTAGTTATACTATTATGTAGTTTTGCTCTTCAAAACCCATACTGGCCCAAAAAGATCACAGGCCAAATACTGTAATGCAGAAACTCAGAAAGGCAGTACAGTAAGTCAAGGTGCAGGCCTTTGCAAAATGCCTTAAAATGCACATCTGGAAATTAACCCATCCATATTGCTGCTGTTGGACATCTTCTTCTTCTCTTTGCTTCCACCTTTTCCAGCATTAGAGTTTTCTCCAGAGGGGTAGGTCTTTGCATAATGTGTCTGAAGTAGGATAATTTGAGCCTCATCATTTTGGCCCAGAGTGAGAATACTAGGTGGATTTGTTAAATTATCCATTTGCTTAGGTTTTTTTGGCTATCCCTAATATTTTCAGAAGTCTTCTCCAACATTAAAGTTAAAAGGAGTCAATACTCTTTCTAGTCTGCTTTTTTGAAAACAATTTTTACTTCTTTGGGGAGGTAAATGGGGGATACCACTGATTGCACTATTCTAATCTTTATAGCACTGGAATATTTTTTTCCAAGTCTTCATGACTGCTCTACCAAAACACAGCATAGTTCCTGACTACTTGTTTCTTTAATATTCAGAGAAGCTATCTTTTTGATATCTTCATTGTCATTTCTAAGGCTAGTCTAAGAACCAGTTTGGTCTAGTGGTGAAGGCACCAAGCTAGAAAATGGAAGACCATGAGTTACAGTCTCACCTTAGCCATGAAAGCCAGCTGAATGACCTGGGCTGGTCATTCTCTCTCAGTCCAACCCATCTCACAGGGTTGTTGTGGGGGGAAAGAGGAAGCAGTGTTGGATACGTCTACTGCCTTGAATTAAAATAATAAAAATAATAAAGGTGGGATATAAATAAATAAAGTAGTAGTTATATTGGTTATTAGTCTGGTCTCCTTTATATTTAATTTTAATTTTGGTCCATTTTTTCATTGTGCTCCTTTGTCTTTACCACTATAACAAATGTTCTTTTGTATTTTCAGCTATCAACATAATGTCATCATATAACACAGGTTTTTATGTTTCTTCTTCCAACTTTAGAACTGTACTCATCTTCCAATACAGCTTGCATCAATATTTATATTCAGAATATCAATTGATCAGTTGAATAAACAAGGAAGCAGCATGCAGCCTTTTTCCACTTCTTTGCCAACCTGAAGGCACTGTTTCACCATGTTCAATTGGTTATGTGGCTTCCTAGTAAATGTATAGGTTTAGCATGAGGACAACAAGATGTTCTAGGATTGGCATTTTTTCTAAGCACATTCCAAGCTTCGTGTAATCCACACAATCAAAGGTCTTTCTGTAATCAATGAAGTGCCAACTGACATCTTTTTGCTATTCCTTGTTTTCTCAGTTATCCAGCATAAATCAGAAATGTCTCATGTTCCTTGGCCTATTGTAAAGCCAGCTTAAACATCTGGCTTCTCTTTTTCCATATGCTCTAATCTATGTTAGATGATCTGCAAAAGCATTATCTACTGCGATATACTATAAACCATATTCTTACTAGATTTAATTTTATTTCAAAGTTTGGGATTTCACATATGGAGTATATCTGCTTGGCATATGCTTGCCTTGGCATATGCAAATATAAAATTAAAAACTAATATATTTTTAACTTTTTAGCTTGATGCTTTTTCATGGGCTCAAGGCAACATAAAGAGCATGCTAACTTTCCCCAAAATGTAGCCTATGTGGTTAAGGCAGAGAGGGAACAATTACAAAAAAACCAATACTCAGCCATTTTCCTAGTAGAACAGAAATTGAACTTGAGTTTCCTAGGTTCAAGTCTAGCACTAAAAACACGCTATTAGAATGACCACAATAGTATGTATGTCATACATTCAATGAATGCTAGTAATATAATTTTTCCCACAAATCTGCTTCAAAAATTCTAATACATATAAAATATGTCTGGATAATAAAGATAAAGGTGTTAAACGGTATCGGATATCAATATTATTTTAACTTACGTATTTACCTAGCATTTAACATAACCAAACTCTGAGTGCGATTGGGGTGGGGGTGGAGACTCCCAGCAGGTCAGCATTGCACAAGTGCAAGCATATACAAATACACAAAGAGATAAAACTTTCTATCCATGTCTCCTTATATAAAATATGTAGGATGAATTTTGAAGCAACTATACTTCCTCAATATGCTAAAAGGCCTCTAAATGTTTTAGGGTGTTTTTTTTTTAAAAAAAATCTACTTACATAATATATTCAAAAATATGACAAAAAATGAGAATGCCATTGATATTTTAATGAATGTTGCAAATGTCATATGATTAGCTTCCTTTTATAACTGTAATCAGCTTGGCAGATTTGAACGGGATATTTTTGGCAAGTGATTATTCAATCCTAATAACAGTTAATTAACCGTCAAAGAGTAGAATATTATGATGGTGTTAGTGGTGGTGAATTCCTGCAGGCACTTAAGTATAGTAATATACAAAGTATGTGGATTTTTCATATGGTAGCAAACTACCTCCAAAATTTGTTTTTATCCAAACCTGGTTAAGTATTTTAAGGCAATGTTTCATTATAAACATAAATACAGACTCTACACACTGGTTTAAAAGTAAACCATCTGGTTCTTGATTAGAAAGCTAATGCATCATGTTAAAGCTAATGTATCATGCTTTACATTTACAAGGAAGAAAAAGTATAAATTTGGGGTGCAGCTGTACTTGTAAATGTATTTGACGTGAACATTAAGGAAGAAGACGGTAGAATCAGCCATACTATTTAAAAATTAAGAATCTTATTAAAAATATTGCACTTTTTATGTTCTGGTAAAAATCTTTCAATTCTGTACAAAGAGATTAGTTCACTGATTTTGCCATTTTAATACCCTTTCTGTAGAGATTATGTAATGTACTACATTTTATGAAATACTTTGTAATGGATTTATTAGTGGCACAAATAAATGAGAATATCAGGTTTTCATTTTGTTGGTTTTTTTAAGAATTGTATCCCACTTTTATTACTTTATTAGTAACTCAAGGCCATAATACTCCTTTCTCCTACTTTACCCATAACAACCCATAAGATGGGTTGCACTGAATGGGTGACTGGACCAATTTACCCAGTGGCTTTTATGCCTAAGGCAAGACTAGAACTTAACAGTATTTCTAGTTCCTAGCCTAGCACCTTACTCAATACACCAAATAGGGTCCCCAGTCTTTGTTTGGTTTTTACCCTATTTTTTTTGCTTAGTTTATTTGCTTGGTTGAGATATTTGCTCAATATTTAAATGCCAAAATTTTAAGTAAAAATTGTTTTAACCTTAGTGCAAACAAAAGCACTGCCTCCAGGTAGCAATACCACATGAATTTCCTGGGTTGACTTAGAAACTGGTATGCCCAGGAAAATGACCTTCTTAAGTACTGACAGATTGAGAATAAACCAATATAATTTAGTTTCAAAAGTTAAAATACTAGCTATGAAAGCAAGTATTCTGAAATGGTACCTCTATCATATATTTCAATCATTGGGTTTAATAAAAACTTCAACTGGTGCAGAGCATTAGTAAAAAGGGATAGAGAGAAGCTGTTTATTAACCTAATACAATACACTACCTAAAATGTTCATATTTGTATAAAATATGGTAACTCAGTAATTAAGTTGTTTTTCAATTAGAAAAAATATGCAAATAACTATTTTGTAAGATAGCACATTCTGCCTGAACAACTTCAAACAGGTTTATGTGTGAAAAATTAAAGCATTTGAAGTAAAAACCTCTTTTTATGTTTTATATAGAGGATCTTAGGTTACCATCTATGTGCGAAATATAACAACATATGTTTCTATAAAAATATCCCCCTCCAATTATAGCAATCCAAAAAGAAAAAATACCTAATTGAGTATTTTTGCATTAATAACCTCATCACAAGTAAATAAATAAAAAGACGAAAACTGTCTTCGAGTCAAACAAGTCCCTGCAGTTTTCTTGGAAAGATTTTAGAAATACTTTGTCACTGTCTCCTTCCTAGGGCTGACTGGCCCAAGGTAACCAGCTGGTTTTGTGTCTAAGAGAATTCTAGAATTCATGATTTCTGTTTCTAGCCTGGTGCCTACAAATGGCTTTCTACATCAATTTATAGACACTGAAAAAAAGATTTCACTCTAGGAGGGAAAAAAAAAGTTTTTATTTCTAGATCTTTAATTAATATATTCAAAAAGATTCTGACAATTGTAAAACGAGAAAAAGGCCACCCAAAAAAGCACAGGAAAAAATCTTTAAACCGTGACTTTTTAACTAATGTTCTTTAAATTCTTGGCCTGTGGTATCGCTTAGCTTTTTGTTGAGCTTAGCCAGAACAGGGATAACTATAGTTCAGCCTTTCCTAACTGGGTCCTTTCCAGGTATATTAGGCTAAAACTGCCACTGACCAGGCTAATTGAGAATTATAGAGACTGTGGATTAAGACATCCCGTTTAAGGCAGCTGCTATAACTGATTACGGTCACAGTCAAGACTCCTGCAGAAAACCAGAACTACCTTAAAATACATTGAAAATATGTATTATGCCTGGACAATATTCAACAAGACAAGAAAATAAAACAATCTGATTAAAAATCCTAATCTCAATTTGCAGATGAACTATATGTGAGGCAGAATAGTTTTTCAGAATAGCAATAGCACTTATATACCGCTTTATATACTACTTATATACCACTTTATAGTGCTTTATAGCCCCCTCTAAGCGGTTTACAGAGTCAGCAAATTGCCCCCACCAATTTGGGTCCTCATTTTACCCGCCTCAGAAGGATGGAAGGTTGAGTCAACCTTGAGCCTGGTGGGATTTGATTTGCCAAATTGCAGTAGGAGTAGCTTGCAGTACAGCACTCTAAACAATGCGCCACGGAGGCTCTCTATATGTCAGGCCTTTAAACTGTTTTGTCCCTTCTCCTTCCCTGCTTTCCATTTTTCTCCATGAAGTCTTTTCTACATATACTTTTCTTTCTTTTTTGGTGTGTGTATGTGTGTGTGTGTGTGTGTGTGCGCGTGCATATGTGTGTGTGTGTGTGTGTTTTAAACATTATTGTAACATATGTAAATTTATATGCATAAGTAAGAATTGGAAAAACAAAAAAAGCCCAGGTGGTCCTCAACTTGACTGAAAAAATGGTGGTAGGGAATTTCTGCATTGTGATTGTGGACAAGAAGGGAATACGCATAACATGAAGAAGCCTTGTAGGCCTGATTAGACCTGAAGGTCAATAATTCGCCATCCCCAATAAAACAAACATAAGTCATAGATCCATTGCTTTTTATATTTTGATCTAAGGGGGACTAGAATTGTCCTATGAAAATTGGGTTCATCTCTGAGGGAAAGAGGGGAAAACTGAAAAATGGTTTTCAGAACTAAAATGGATATGTCACTGTATCTTCATTTTTATTTTTAACATGAAAAAGTAGCAGTGATGTTTTGATTGCGATGAGCACCTCTGAATTCTGGATAAAGTTCAAAACAAAGGCTGTGGAACTGCTTAGGGTAGCCAATCTGTTGCTTTCTCAAAAAGTCTCTCCTCTACCTCATTTTCAAAGGTAACGCCTCACCCAAAATCCCTTTAATTTCATCTGCTATTCAAACTTCACTGTTATTTCTTGCCACCCTCAACTTTTGCAGAGGAACGATTAACCCTAAAAAAATGTACATGGGAGGGAGAGTGTTCAATCCAGCTTCATTACTATAGAAGCAGCAAATGATCAATTTGAAGAAGACAGAGAGAAATCTGGAATACATAACCATTAAAGGGCCAATTTGCTTGACTCTGTGAAGCCAATGAAAACTTAAAATTGTAATTCTGTTCTCTGCTGTGGTTCCTATGGCAACAATTTTCTAATCACAGAAAACAAGTCCAATTCCTAGAACTATCCACAATTTCCCTCACTAGTTTTACACTAACCAACTTGTTTGAGAACACCAGCAGACTGTTGCCATAGCAGCTGATGTAACAAGTGGAAAGAACAACTGTGAAGAGAGGGCAATTGCCTACAAATCTGATATCCTCCATTAACTCTCCCACATTCTTTTTTTCACATTTTGTTTGTACTCTTTTATTTCCAATATGTATTTCTGATGTAACTGTAAAACTATCTGAAGTATGATGGCATGAATGTTCATGGCTTAAGTATGATGGAAAAGACAGTTATATGTGAAAAGGGAGGATTTCTCTCTTCTTTCGTTGGAATGGTTCCTCTGGCTCTGAAACTAAAGTGGAAAGCTAGCAGATTCTCAGGTACAATTCATGAAGCAACAGGTTGTCATCCCCCTGCTACTCTATCTGATGAATATGGAATCAGGGCCTATCCTTGGGACTGACAAGCCCTAAATCAGCTAAAGTTTTCATGTTGTTCTGGTTTTGATAACTGCAATATTGTTTGTCGCCCAGAGACAATTGGATTGAGATGGATTAGCTATACAATTCTAATTTACAGAATATAAAATAACAGAGCTGAAAGGGATCTGGAGGTCTTCTAGTCCAACCCCTGCTCAAGCAAGAGACCCTATGCCTGTGATGGCGAACCTATAGCACGCAAAGCCATGTGTGCCGGCACGCGAGCCGCAGGCACTTACCTCACTGCACATGCGTGTGCCTCACAGCTGGTTTTCGCCTGGTTTGAAGCTTTTTCAGCTTCCCAGAGGTTTGAAGACAGCTTCTGCAGCCTTTGCAGGCCAAAAAATAGGCCCGTTTCGTCACTTCCTGTAATACCCAAAGTGACAAAACGAGCCTATTTTTCGGCTACAAAGGCTGCAGAAGCTGTCCTCAAACCTCTGGGAGGCCGAAAATCAGCTGGGAGGCACAGTGCAGATAAGGGGCTGGTGGGGAGGGGGGATTGCACGTGCATGTGCAGGGGGCAGGGGGGTGCACGCATTGCCTTCTGCGTGCTGGCATGTGAGCGCACAATTTTTGGCACAGGAGCCCAAAAAGGTTAGTCACCACTGCCCTGTGCCATTCCAGACAAATGGAAACTCAATCTCTTCTTAACACCCCCCCCCCCCACTGATGTGGCACCCACAATTACTGGGAGCGAGCTGTTCCGCTGATTAATTGTTCTAACTATCAGGAAATTTCTCCTTAGTTATAAATTGGATTTCTTCTTGATAAGTTTCCATACATTACTTCTTGTCCTCAGATGTTTTGGAGAATAGGTGGACCCCTGTCTTCTCAGTTATATCTCTTCAAATATTGGAAGATTACTTTCATGTAACTCATAGTCCTTCTTTTCGTTAGATTAGGCACACCCAGTTCCTGAAACCATTCATCTTATGTTTTAACCACAGCCCACAAATCATCTTTGTTGCTCTTCCCTGCACCCTTTCTAGACTTTCAACATCTTGTTTCGTGGTGACCAAAACTTGATGCACTATTCCAAATATAGTCTTACCAAGCACTATAAAGCAGTACTATTACTTCACATGACTTACTATCTCTCTGTAAAATAATTCATGTAATTTTGGGATATAATTACAGTGACAGTCTGGGATGCATTACTTATTGCTTGCTGTGTTGATGTTGAAACATCAAACTTGTATTCACCTTCTTCCTGTAGTAATTTGGAGAAGGAATCTACACAAATGCTGACTATTTTTTACCAAAGAAAATCTGGAAAGGGGAGCAGTAATAAAAGATACAAAGCTTCTAATTTATAAACACTGACAACATTTTTGCTGCCATTCCCACCTTCAAACCTATTTTGTAGAGCAGGAACTGAAATTATTACTGAACTAAAATGGTTATCCCAATTAATATGCTAATCAAAAATATAATCAACTCACATATAAAACTAATAATCTGAAGTAGTAGCAGCAGATTATGCCACAATTATTCCAGTGAAGTTTATGAGAGGGAAATTAACTTTTTAACAATATCAGGACTATGTACTTATAACTATTTAACTACTGGTTTAACCAGAATTCAGCATCGTACAATATATTTTTAGGACTGTTATGTAATTGTCACTTAATGAAATATAGTATACATGTTTCATAAGCATTCATGTTTTGGATATATTTTTTAAAGATAAAGAACAGTATTAAACCTGAAAACTATACATAATGAATACAATCCTATTTAGCCTTTCAGACAACAACCTCACAGGATATTGCAAAGTTCAGAGTTGGATGGAATAACACAGGTTTATTATACGGGATGGAAAATTTTCCTCCTTCACTAGTAGAATCATATTAGACAAGTGGAATTTTGAATCTCAAAGCTCAGTTACTCTCATCTTTGGAAAACATCTTCATGTTTTTAATCAAGCTGAAGGTATTTCAAAGCTATCTGAAAACTGAAGAAACTACAGTGAAGTGCATGAGATATTAATAAGAACAATTAGTTACTAAGGCAACAGGGACAAATATAACTTATATGCTTTTATTTTGTTATTCTCATCATTTTCTTCTAATTCATTACAGTTTTCAAATTATTCAGGAATAATAATCCTACAATTAAATAAAAGTAGGAATGCTGGCAACCAGCTTCTATAACCTTACTGACCCTCAAAGCTGCCAAATAGTTACAAAATTTATTCTAGCTTGTTCTATGGGCTAATTATAATGAGGAACAATATGTTTTTTTAAAGTCTTAGGCTGATATCTTAAAATAATTCTGGAAAGATCTAGCACAAGAGTAGCAGACTCTGTATTTGATTATATAAACTCATGAACTAGCAATCTTGGGCAGCTCTTCCTCACCATTCTCTTTTTCCTCATCATTTCTATCACCCTCTAGATAAGGAGGACAACTGTTGAGAAAAAGGCAGCCTCCTTTAATATTGAATTGGCTCTGATACTTTAAATCCCAATTACAACTTCTGAGTTTCTTCTGCTACAGCTATTTTAGATGCAATGCTAACTATGGCTTACAATAGCACCAACATACAAGTACTGAGCTTTCTTATGAAACTGTGAAAAGAGGAGAATCTTTCACCAATTCTTCTAATTATTTAGGTCCGGAAAACAGTAGTTATTTCATACATTCCTAATCTCTTACTCTATTATATAGTTACTAGTTAAATTTACCTTGTTAATGCGTATTAAGCAGTTCCTATTTACAAAGTAATTGTACTTTAATATGTTTGCTGCACTTGGAGAGTAACTCAACATTTTTATCTCTTTTAACAGATCACTTTCTACCAAAAATTAAAAAAAATGATCCACCAAAATATATCAACAGTATAATGGCAACATGTGATAATTATTTAATAATAAACAATCTGGGATCATATCTATATAGACTTTAGCAAAATTTCTCCCCACAAGCATTAATATAAAATACACTTGCCTTTTCTAACTTTTTACTTATCCTAACCAGAAAAAAGAAAGACATTGCATAGATACCGTTAAGATAATTAATTACATTAGTGCTGATGAGTCTTTAAATAGCTAGTTTACTAGCTATTAGATCACTTCTAGCTAATGCCAGCTTTATGTCTTAGATCCAAAACAATAATGCAAATATAAATAGCTTGTATTACTACATCATTTCTAGCTAATGCCTGTTTTATAACTACCTAAGAACTATTGTCAAAACAAGAATAGAAATACAAATAATAAATTGTCCACAGGATACATACAAGACTTCAAAAAATACACAAAAGCCCACATTCAAAGAAAGAAAACAACATATACTAAACTGATTTTATAGGGTTAGGGTTAGGGTTGCTTCAGCTTTAGAATATATAAGAAAAAAAAACATTAGATAGGTAGTTCTTGACTTATGGCCTCAACTTAGCTCAAAAATTCTGTTGCTAAGCGAGACAGTTGCTAAGTGAATTTTGCCCCACTTTTTCTTTCTAGTCTCTGTACAATTAAAAAATATATTCTCAATATATTCTCAAATTATTGTTTTAATTACTGAGAAATATTTGTAAAGATTCTAAAGTTCACTAACACATTTCAGAGTCTCATAATATATCTTTTCCATGTTAGAAGAGCTAAAACTTATAGTTTACATTAGAAACTAGGTAACTGGAACGATCTGGAAGTCACAGAATCTCCTGTTGACTACAGTCATGACAAGCTGCATACATTTAAATACATCAAATCTTACAAATTTATGGTGCTAAAGGAAAAGAATAAATATTACTATCTTAGAACAAGTTATACTTTATTGAAAGTTCTCTTTAGGTTCCTTCTATTCTGTCAAGATTCTTTTAAATTCTACATAATTATATATACAAAATGACTTTTACTAGAAAGATTCATTCAGTGGCATGGTTAGAAGATTCAAAATTATAATAAGGCTTATCCTGAACGATCAGGTCCTTGAGAAATTACTTATTTTTGACATAATTCAATATAATGGAAGATTGCATTATTGGAAAATCTCAACAGGAAAAAATGCTATATTAGCTGAGTGTTAAAATAAATAGCTTTTAATAAAAAGAAAACTGTTCAAATTTGGTATCATTATGATCAGAAGGGATTGCAGATGGAAAACACAATACCCTGCAGGAAGGACTTAAATATTTAAATTTATGTATATTTTGACAATATTTAGTTCATGCAACATTTTCAGTGCAGTTTACAGTTACTTAATTTATGTAACGGTTGATTATATCTGACATAATTTTAATGTATTTTGTTTTATTTTGCTTGCATTTTACTGAACCTGACGTGACTACTGGCAAACAAAACCAATCTTCTTTCTCTCTTTATTATGAGACTGATACAAATTAATAACTTTAGAATGATCCTGAATATTAGTCTACTTTTCCAGTTTAAAATTTAAATTGCTATTTCATTTTCAAATATCCATTAAATGTTTTTGATTATATTTACTGATAAAAACACATTAATCAGATTTCATTAGGGGAAAAAATGACAGAAGAGAAAGGGCAGAATTCTTGTATTTTTTATGAACTGCAAAAAAAGTATGCCAGCAATTTTTTAAAAATACATTTTTAAACAAGTATAAAATATTTGCTCCACTGTTCTCTATTCCTCAGCAAATGTTAGGTCATTCACAATTATTAACAACATACAGACCATCTAAAGTATTTTAATTTGGGAAATTAATCTAAATTCATATACTTTTGAAGGAAAAAGAAACAAAAACGTTACTGATATTTTTCAAAATATATTCACTAATAAAAAAAACCTATCAAGTATTTTATAAACATAAATAAATGTTGACATACATGAAGTAACATTTTTATTAACAACTATCCTTTCTGCAGTGAAGTGGAAATCTTATGAGTGACCTGAATTTTTATATAAGACTGAGAATATACGGAAAATACTTATAAAATATGTCTCTTAATTTCTCTCTGACAATCTATAGGATCTAAAGTCATTGACAATAATGGCAATAATGAATATTTACAAATATCCTAATTTCCTATGAGACAGAAAGAAAGAAATGGCTAGGAGATAAGGAGAAGAAATAATACCGTACTATAATGTGTGGCTGAAAAATTGTACTGCAAATTTTAATTATTTGTCAACTGTATTTTCCAGTTTAGAGCATAACAAACTGTATCCAATTGTGTGTTTCAACATTATAAAGATATTTAACTCAGGAAAGGCTTTTAGGAGTGGAAATTTTTTTTTAAAAAATGGCAATTTATTCTGCAGTACAACTTTCATACTTATCCAGAAGTCCTACAATAATTAGGGGATAAAGTAAGATAATTACAATGAAGGTTCTGAGAGAAAGGGATCTCCAAATATCTCTTCTATTTTCTGCACATGTAATATTTTCAAGGACTTTCTAATGTTTCATTGTAATTCGAAAATTGTTTCCTGATTCCATGTTTTAAAATCTTTAGATTGAAATAGGCTTTCTTCCAGTGTAGGAAAAAAAGATTCTAAATGTAACATACAAAGTAACTATATTTTAGAGAATATGGAAATAAAGTATTACACTTAGTCCCAAATGTATGAGATTATCAGTTTAGAGACAGGAAACCAAAGAGAAAGAGCAGGCTACTTCTATTTGAAGATTTTAGTCTCCTATTACAGAAAGCAATATTTCATATGAATGTATGCTATTACTGTATGTTTAACACAGCGCATAATGTTATATGTGCTAAAAATATATACTATGTTCACATAATTTCCAACCAAAAAATATAGAAGTATATTCTTGTATCATGTAGAAATACTAAATCAGCAATATCCACATAACATCCATCAACATTAGGAAAGCAAACTGTACGTAAGAACTTACAAAATCAAAGTCACCATCCTGGGGAACTTTCCAGTTATCAGGGAAAACATTCTTCGCTATGTGATAAGATTCATGTATATTCTGGTTGCAGTTTTCATGGGCCTTATTTTTGGAATCCTGTTTATCAAAATAGTCCATAAATGAAGGTCGCTGAGCCTGTGGTGATGTAGCATTTCCTGTTTTGAAAATAAGAAAGTCAAAATATGAAGAGAAACCAAAGAGCTCAAAGCGATTGTGCTGGCTGAAAGTTAACTAATTTTAAAAGTATTAATGCTTTTTTTTTTTTACTAGAAATTAAGATAACATGTTATAACATGTGACAGTACAACCAAACAGAAGTACAACAGAACCACACAAAATCATATTATAATTAAAAGTAGCATAAAAATACATTATCTATAACCAATTTATGCATTGAAGTTAGACTGAAATGTAATTCCTTTATATTTAGCAAGTGATACCACTTGGTTGACTTGACAGTAAGTTAAACTAGTAGCTTATCCTAGTTGCTGGGATGGGAGAGACTTCAAGGGCAAGAGAGAAGCAAGGAAGAAAAAGAGATTACATTGCAAAATATAAAAAAGAAAAAGATATATTTCAATATTTTGGTGAAGAAAACTAGACCAATGACTTCATGAAATTACCAAATCTGAACTCAGCTCAAAAAAGAATATACTTACAAATAATGCTAAATGAATTTTTCATAAAAAGTTGTTTCATATAATTCATGGTTTTAAAAAATTAATAATTACATAACTGTCAACAGGAAAATAATAACTTATCTGGCTACTTAAGACCCAGGTAAAGATTCTTAAAAATCATCCGATTATATATCAAAGTACTGAAGGCAAAACTGTGATTCTAAATACATTTTGCCTCATAAGGAAAAATAATCCTGTTCTTTTAGAAATAGCAGGTGCATATTCTCAATTTTTCAAGCCTATCACTGATGATTAAACATAAATTTGCTAAAGAGGAAATAATGACAATTCTTGAAATTCCTTTTTTAAAAAAAAAAATTACAATAATATACAATAGAAGTGCATGAAATCACTTAATAAAATATTCATAAAATGTTTAAGTTTTACATTAAACAATGATGTCTGACTTTCGAAGTGTCACAGTCATTTTCAGAATTGGTTCATTATTACTTTGGCTGAATTTTGGAGAAAAATATATTATGAAAAATATATTATCAGAATTAATTCCCAACTCAGGTTGCTTTCAGAAACTACATTGTGGAAGAAATAAATCAAAAATGTATAATCCTACTACAACAATAAGCAAGAGACTTATTAAGAATCCTTGCCTTCAAACTAAAAAATGACAGTAAAGCAAACAAGCCAACTTCTTTTAATAAATGTATTAAGGTAAAATTACAGTAATATTTAGAATAACCATGGATGGGCAAAAAAGCAATGGGAATAGGAATACTTTGCTTGTGGGTGGCTTACAGGGAGAAAGTTGGTGCTTTCTCCAAAGGCAGAAGGCAGGTAAGTGGCTGCTGCTGGGGAGGTTTTTTTTTTGGGGGGGGGGGGGGGAGAATAGGAGGGAGGAAGGCTGTATGGGGAGGTGCAGGTCAAGAATGGTACTTGAGGGTACACAACAGATGTTACAGAGGTTGAATAGGTTGGGGGGAAGAAGAATCTGGGGGGTCATAGGTATATGAGCAGTGGTTAAGCCAGTTGAAGTGCCATGCAGGTCAGGGGCAGTGCATGGAGGCATGGAGCGGGAAAAGTGAGTGGGGATGCTCAAGAGGTATTGCATGAGTTGGGAAACGCACACAGGAGGGGCAGGATGTGTGAGAGTGCACCTGAGGTGCCGGTCAAAGTAGACACATAGGGACAGTGCAAATTGAAAACTGCAAGAGATGCTATGTGGGTTGTGATGGGGAATGGCACAAGTCAGGGTACTGTGCAGGGGCTTAGTGACCATTTATTGTGAAGTCAAGGATTACATGTACAGTGGAACCTCCAGGACTTCGATCTCAACGCAATTTGATCATGACTGGAAGCAAGACTGACTGCGCATGTGCAGACTCAAAAAAATGGGACGGCAGGGGAAATCTCTGTGGCAGGGAAAATTGCCGCAGCTGTTTGATCACCATCTGAGAATATGTTCGCGACCACATGCAAAATTTTTCCAAAATTTTTGGTCATCACCCGATTTGGTCTTGGTCAGAAGCATTCGTGACCTGAGGTTCCACTGTATTATCTTTCTGATGAAGTTAAAAATCCCTGTGAAGTTAAAAAATACTGTGAAAAATTAATAGAGCTGTGAGTCTAGTTGCCATCTACCATTATGCACTTAACAAAATGCTTTACAAAATGCATGTTTTAAAGTTTTAAACCTTATCTAATTTTAATATTGCATATAAAACTTAATGAGTTTATTCTAAAAGTTTATACAGGAGCAATTTTATCATATGTGCATCATCAGACATATGGCAAGATAACCATCAGATGGAATAATTCTGCTGCAATTTATACTTTTGAGAATCAGGCCACTCATTTCCACCTGAATTCCAGCAGATTCATGCTCCGCACATTAATCAAAAGAATGAAATGTGTTGCAAGAAATTATTGCTTAATTCAGCACCTAAAGTCTTCTAATCTTCTTTCAACCTAAGGGCAAGCAAATTCATTCAGAAATTTCCAATAAATAATTGAAGTTACTGTGTATTAAGGTGGACTGAAGACAAGCAGCATGTTTAACAAAAAAACAGTCTTGCAGACAATTAAATCAACACAAACAACTAAAAGGTATTCAATAATGTTTTTAAACACACTTATCATTATTCAACTCTAACTTTCAGTTTTAAAATTATGTGTTGTTAAATTTATCCAAAATGGGATCACGTTTGAATGATGTATGAATTCATTTAAAATGACCTAAATTTAAAACATTATATAATTGTAGCATATGTTATCATTTTTCCATTATTCTGCACTAAATTGTTGCATTACCAGCTTGAATAAATTACTAATATTTGAAAACATAGAGTTCCATATTATATAGCATAAACCATGCAAATGAATTACAACTCCAAAGATGGAAATTCTGGGATCTTGACCTGCCTTCCAGAAGAAATCCACATATCGGAGTGTTTTTTATGGTTCATACTTTTTGTCTTAATAGCTCAAGTGAACAAACCATAGGAAAGCAGTTGCCAGGGAAAATTTTGAAAATGTAATATGCAGATTAATTTCAATTTGCACAAACCACATAAATGTAGCTAGTAGCCAAAATTAGACAAAATATATTGGACTTAATTCTAACATTTAATTTAAGTGAGTATTCACTGATTACAGGGCTGAAATAAAAAGCATTTAGAATGTTTCTTTTACGAAGAAAAATGAAACATACTTTTCATGGTTCCATCTTCATCTTCTTCATCATCATCATCGCTATTTATTACCATGGTCCCCAGATCCGATTCTAGCATGGTACTGTTATGTTCAATCATGGTCTGAGCACTGTCACTCATTGTACTGGTAGCCCTCATTGTACCAGCAGTATCAGATGTAGTCTTCACCATGGTGTGAGAATCGAGCTCATCTTCATCCTGCAAACAAACAAACAAACAAAAAAAGAAACTGCCTTAAAAAAACATGCTAATGATAAGAACACTGGCTTTGAGAAGCCCAGGGCATTGCAAAGAATTTGAAAGAGTAATTTATAAAACATATTAGTGCAAGCAAAACATACCTAAAACCAGTAGTGACATTCCCCAGAATTCCCTAGCACCAGATGCTCAAGGAATTTCCCCAAGCTGTGTCCTTTTCTCAAAACAGCCACAGGAGCCTTTCTACAGGCCACAGATCCCCAAATGCTTTGAGAAGGAATGTATTATTCAGATGAAGACACTTTGGAAGCCTCCCCTTTCTCCCTCCCCCCCCCAACCTTTCATTGTAATATGCTGGAATAAATGATTGGAGATTCTATTCCTTGTAAATTGGGGGGGGGGGGGCTTTCTTTCTTAGGTTGATGGTTTTAATCTTGTAAACTATGCAGACTAGCTTGATGAGTAGGGCAGTCTTAGAAACTGAAGAGGTAATATGTTACATTTTTGGTTAAGAAGTCAATAAATCTCACTGAATATAACATACTGATACGTCTAAGACTTAAATTATTACTCTAATTCACATTTTTCTCCCCTTTCTCCGTTCCCTACCTTGCAACCATTGAAATGTGTACTGTTTAGCACAATATTTATATATGTGTATATTTAATTATGGTATTTTGAAGTGACTCTAGTTCATCTGATTCAAAAGCATGTCTTAGAGCACCTTGTTCATATTTGTACATAAGACAAACTGAAATAAAAGTTACACAGAGTTGAAAATGCTCGGAATTTTAGTAATATTATCATGAGTTTGGAGTGGAGATGGCTAAAAACATTGTTTTTCCAGCATGATACCTTTTCTTCTAAGACTCTCTAACAGTTGAATTAAACCACTTCTGGACCCTACCAAAGGTTGAAGTTTTTTAAAGATGTTTGTGATACAACTTTAAAAATAAATGTTTGCTACTCTTTAATTTTTATTCTTAGAGTTGATTTGGAATTTTTGTTTGGAGTTAGCCCTGATGTTACGGAAGTTATAAAATGAATGTTAATTGTTTGAGGGGGTTCCCTTTATTTCTCATGAAGATTTGATGATATGCATGTATCTTTTGACTGGGCGGATATTTTATTGTATTTTGTTTTGTTTTGTAAGCTGCCAGGAGTTTTAAAGATTTGGCAGCATATAATAAGAATAACAAAAACTTGATTTTTTTCCCACCAAAAAAGAATTTTATTTTTGGATCGAACATTTTAAGTCATGTCTAAAGATCTACCAAAATCAATTAATACTTGCTAATATGAAACTATTCTCTTGTTTATTTTAACGGGTCAATACCAGGACTGTCTTAACACATGGGCCTGATGAGCACTTGCCTAATCTGTGTATGTTAACCCTTCAATGCACCTTGTATCATATAAATACAGCAACATATTTATTACATTTTACTGCATTTTTATTAATACTAATATGCAAATATATGTTTAATTTTATCGACCATTTACATTTTTATTCTTGTGAGTAGTTGTCATAGTACACTGCTTTGCCTGGGGGCCATAATGCTGTTAAGAGGCCCTAGTCAGTACTACTGAGTAAGACCGAGTCCAGTCCAGTTTGTGTTCATTTTATTGCTCACTATACCACGTTAATCAAAAATATCTTTGGAAACATCCTTTAGTAATAGCAAAGCATACTATTTCTACAAAACCATAGCAGAAAGGCAAACACATTTAGAAAAGATACCATAAAAGAAAAATTATAAACACAGAAAACAGATATACAAATCTGTTTTAAATCATATTATGGGGTCACTAGTGTGATTCCATTTATTAGCGTTTCAGGACTTCAGGCAACTATATTTTCTAGTTCTTCTGCCTAAGACTCTTTGAACCAAACACTATTAAGGACTGAATGTGGAACTTTCTTCAAGAAGATTACTTATTCCAATAATACCATTTATTTTATTTTATTCTTTTCTCTCTCCTCCCCCCCCCTCCCCCCCCCCCGGAATAGACGTAAGATTATAGTGGACATGTATTCAGTAAATCTAAAACTATTTTTTCCTCAAAAAAATCCATCTCAACTGGCAAGGCCAACTTCTCTCATTTGTATACAAAGTGTTTGTTAAAATCATGATAAAAGGGGCAAGAAGAAAACCTGCTGATGCTTTGTAGAAAAGTATCTGCTGAGCAGATGCTTCAGGACTGTGGAACAGAGTTAATTCCAGCAAAGAATACAAAAGCATTTCCAATCAGTGGCAGTAATGTGCCAGGAATGTAAAACAGAGAACTGATGATAATCCAGATCATGAATCATAAAACCCATATGGAATAGAAGCATTTGAAAACATTATTAGGAAATCCTACTCTCTTTCTGAAGTCAGATGTAGAGGATGTGCACAAAATCCAAGCTATTTAAAAACTAACATGCTGTTCTATGCCTTAAGTGCTTTTACAACGGCACATTCTACTGTCCACCAAAAAAACCCCATCAGAATGTAGAAGAGCTGCTTCTATAAAACATTTCAATTAATGTCTAATTTTAGATGATTCAAATAAAAAGAAAATTCCTGACTTCAGTTTGCTTTGGGGGCCAAATGAAATCAACCAAGTATGCGTCCAAAATCTATACTGACATCAGCAAGCTTACAAAATGGCCTATGTTTCAATAACTAATAGAAAATAATCAAGTATCACTAATAAATGCCATGCATCCCATCATGAGGAATATTTTTCAGTTCTTGAAGGCAGGGAGGAATCATCTTAGGAAATTATGTCCGTTGATACCCATAGAATATTTTAAATTATCATTTATGAAGACAAATCCTGCTTAAATATCGAATGATATTGGTCTTTTATGGATTTTTTTCCTTCTTCAACACTGTTTTCCATCTTAAGCTCTGCTTCTTCTTTTTCCCTATCCTGATTATATATAAATACTGCTTTTATTTTCATACATTGGATTATATACAGTGATAACTTTGTGGTGGCAGTAAACATACCTATGTAAAAGTATATATTTATTTCAAAGAATTCTATCTACATAATGCAACTAACTGTTTCCAAAGAGTTGCTTTCAAGCACAGGGAACTATGTTTGAACAGTGTATTGTGCTGTTTGGGGCATATCATAATAAGCAAGCTAAAGCAGCAAAAACTGGATGCTTTACTTCAGAGCAGAAAATTTTTCTATGTAAAGTTTCGACTGGATATAATCCAATAAATAATCCAAGTGCCTTAGAAGCAGTAATAAAATTTTCTGCATTTTAAAAATAAAAGATAAAGCAAATGACACATAATGAATGATGCTTCTTTTAAAACAGACAACTAGAACTGCAATTCTATGCATGACGTAGAAATCAGTTAAATTCCATTTTACACAGAGATGTGATGTCTATATGTGAATACAAGCATACTTATTAGCTGAAACACCTCATTTTTCACACTGATGAAGTAACAAGATCATTTTATCTCATTTATATTTATAGTTATTTAATTAACATAATCTAAGCCTCTGGATCAGAATTGCATCTGTATTAAATATTTGCACTGACAAAATAGTTATTTTTTAAATGAATGGAAGCATTTCTGAAAAAGATTTCTAGTTTATTTATAATATATAATGTTAGTTGCACGTAATCTTAAAATTCTAATTCTGAAGTTGCATTAACAATTTCTTTTTGAATATCAGTTACTGCCCTCAAAGGTGAAATCAATTTGAATTCAAAATTTTACTGAGGGAATGGAAAAGTTTTCTCAAATCATCTCAAATTTTATTGAGATAATTTTATTATCTACATATTCAAAATTGTCATTTGAGACTCCACCTATTTGAAGTCAAGAAGATAGTTTACATCTTCTTCAGTATTCTATTGAAATACTGGTTTTTTTGCTAATATTTTCTGCCTTCATTTTTTCCTAGAATAAAAAGTTATGATTTTTCTATGTTTGCTATTTTTAAGGTTTTAAAAATGTTTTAATCCACATTTTCCGTTTATTTTATTTTCTAATCTTAATCCTCATTTCCAAAATTCATTGCATATTACCTTCTTTCTCTATGGGACATTTTTTAAAGAGAATAGAATTTTTTAATCTCATTTAATTCTTTTATAAAATGTCATATTTAAATATGTTAAACTATTATCATAAATGTTTATTTTATACAATTAATTGGATTTTGATTCAATGGTACAATTCCACTGTACCATTCTCAACAAGAAATGAAGAAAGTGATTAAAATCCAAAATACTTCCTTCATAAACAAAGCCTTAATAAAACTGGAATTGTGAGATTATGAGAAGCCTCCACTAGTTTGTAGGAAATTATCTTAAAACATTAGTACACTTCCTTAAATTTCATCTAAATTAATTTAGAGTTAAAATTGTAATGAAGTATTGCTATTTAACAGCAATAGCTTTTTTTTCTCAAATTTCACCATATATACATGGTAGATTAAATTCCAAGCTTTTGCTGAGTAAATGGAAAGCTCTCCTATTTACTGAAGAATATACTCATATGAGTACAACCATGTTTTTCATTCTAGAGCAAAACCTTAAGAGCTAGCCCTGTGCCAATTAATTCAATAATTAATTGAGAGAGAGATGCAATATCTAAATTTGACAAATAAATAAATGATGACTAATTCTGAAAATTCTACTTAATATTTTAAAAGTTTAATGGATTGCATTTAATAAGTCTTTTCAGAACATGCAAAACTCCAAACTTGGTTTTTTGCTGAGTTGTGAAAATATCCAAACAGAGGAACAACAGGTTGCTCAGTTAAAAAAAAAAAGTTATATGCATTTACAAGAACATACTGGATATTTTAAATAGCAAATAGCAATCCAATTAGCATTATATCAATGTTATACATACATTCAGTGATAGACAACAGATAGCATAATCTATGTATCATTGTCTACAAAATTATATTATTATCATATATATTTGCCAAATCCTTTTATATCTATAGATGCAAAACTGCATTTAAAAGAAGCAGAATTCCTATAAATTTGAGTGTTTATCCTTAATATGACATTATTTATTATGCCTGTGCAAACTAGGTTTCATTTTCTTCTCCAGATCCACTCATTGAAGCCAAGAAGCAGAACCAAATACTTGAAAGGGTACTGATTCGAAACCTCCTGAGAACTTCTTAGCATGTTTATGCCTGTCCAGAAAAGAGTTTGACTAAGATAGCAGAGGCAACTTTTAAGTACCCACACACATGACTTGGGGTGCCCAGGTTACTTGCACAAAATTTTTGACTGACTGCAACCATGATAGCTTCATAATTTCAAGGGATAGCCCCAAATGATATTTTGCATGTTAGCAAAATAACTGTAATGATCTGCAGATACTATGCTTTGTGCATTCTGTAGCTAATTTTGTAGTTCCAATATATTTGGATACTAAAAAGCTTTCCTCTGAGGAAAAAATAAATAAAATATGGTGATCAGGATCCCAAACATAAACGTCTACAAATGTCTGTATCTGAGGGTACTAAATAAAATACCTGGTGTTTTAAATCCATTTATCTATATCTCATCACCTTAACCTTTTCCTTCATTGTTTTATCTGTAACTGTAATAAAATTTATTATTGTATTATCCATTGTTTTGAAAATTCTCTTAATTCCATTAACATTGGAAAATTGTGTCTTGTCTTTTGGTCTACAACATACACATAGAAATTGCAGCATAGGAGCTAAATGTTTCTTTTTGGTCAGGGATGTATTTAAAAGAGGTTAGATATACTTCCCTTCTGTAATTTATCGAATCAATTTTAAAGCTTCAATTTAATTTCAGTTTGAAGGACTGAGGATCTATATGATCTTTGTGTGGGTGCATGGACTAAAACATATATTTTTAACATAATCTTTTTTATTACTATTTGCATTTAATAATTTTTATTCCTTTTACTGTGCAGTCCCTAGCTTGATATTCAAAGAACAAGAGATACATAATTGCAACCAAATGGAACTGGCACACCCTTGACCTAGAGAATTTCTCAATTGTTTATTATCTTCTTTATATCTTTTGACATCTACTTGGGGGAAGGAAGTGACAATTGATTTATAGGTTTTCTTAAGAAATGTTTACGGACAATACGGTATTTCTTTTTTTACCAGATGACTTCAATCACTGTCTAGACAGAAGAAAGAAGTGTATTCAGGCAGCAGCATACACAGTGAGATCATATGAAATGTCTGATGAAAGCAGTATTTCAAGATAAACACTTCTCTTTTTTTTGTATTTGCATTGTGACATCACACACAAAGAGGGAGTTTGGTGGTGATGACAGTGTAATACTGCTTTCAATTTGATGAAGGCAACAGAAACTTGCATGCCCCCAGGTAAAAATCTAAATCTCAATTCCAAGCAAAAATGAATTTTTGCTGCTGAATTTACCAGGGCTGATCTAAACATATAAACCATTTCCTTCTTTTTTGTAATAGTTTGGTCACTTATGGTTCAAACACTGGTACAGGAAAATTAGATAATAGAATAGCTAGGACTACCATCTCGCAATCTTCATTATAGGTAATCTTTATTAGCAACCACAATTGGGACCAGCAATGTTATTGCTGCACATGTACATGATATGACTGCAATATGCATATGACATCACTTCCTATTCAGTCATTAAATGAGTCACTGTAGTTGTTAAGACGTCATGTGACTACAACTTGCAATAGCGCTTTAGTGTACTCCATGAATTCTGCTTGTCAGAAGCCAGTTGGGAAGGATGCAAATGACAATCACATGGCTGCACACCACTTATAAATGTGCATCATTTCTGAAGCAATGGGGAAATCGCATTATTGTGAGACACTGTAACAATCATAAATGCAAGAATTAGTCACAACTGTTTAACTGACATAACTTTGAACATTTGCTAAATGAGGCAGTTGGTAACCAAGTAACATTCTAATTGCACTTCTTCATCAAGAAAGTTAAGATCCAGGTTTTTACTAATTTCCATGTACAATACTGCAATGTACTACATAAGAAAACTGTGCCTTTAAGAGGGCTTAGAGACTGAGAATAGTTTAAAATAGTAAGCACTCTCTATTTTTCTCTAACCACACTGGCATCTAATTTCTTCTGAGAGCAAAGAAAAACATTATTTCTTTTCTATTAAACTTAAAGAGTGTTTAGCTACAGCTACATACATTTTGATATATAGCTAGCATCAAGGGAAAATCAGTTTGGTACAGAAATTATCCTGCAGAATTACCTGGATTATGAAACGTTCTCTTTATGGAATGTGATTGGCTTTATCTTTGTTCAGTTCTAAATAGTTTCTATCTGTCCAATTTAGTCCAGTAGATTGGGCATTCCCCTGCCAAGGAATGTCAGCTGGCAGGAACTAGGAAATATGCCTTCTCTACCCTGTCCCCTAACCCCGGAACAATCACTCTTCAGAATTCAGGATGACCCCAATCCTTTGGGCTTTTGTAAGGACTTGAGGCGTGAAGGCCTAAGGTTCCAAATATATGAATAGCCTTGTTTCCTGGCTATGTCAATATCTATGATAACATGTTTTGTCAGCTATCATATATATTTAATTTTATGCTATGTTTTAACTGTTTTAAATTGTTTTATGATTATTGACTGCCCAGAGTCACTTGCTTGAGATGGACAGAAATTGAATACATTTTGTTGTTCTGGGGAGTGCTTTAAAAAAAATCTGAAATTTAATTCTCAATTTTATAAATGATTTTTTTTCTCTTAATTTATTTGGGTTTTTTAGGTTTTTTTAGTTTTAAAGTTATACTATTACATGCAATTCACCTTCTAGGGTACCATTTCTATTAGATACATTTTATTGGAACAGAGCAAGCCTTTTCGGAACAACTCTCAAAGAAATTTAACTATTTCTTTGCATCCTTGTCGAGTTTAATAAAAGTATGATTTTCACCCATAAACTAGTAAGTAAGTATACGAGATACATCTTGAAACCTAGCAATCAGGAAAACTAAGAGAGAAAATGTGCACTAGAGGGCAGCAAAGACAGTTGAGTAGACTGCAATATTCAACTTTTGAAACTTGTACAGTATAAGAACAAAACATTGTTTAAGCACAAATCACTGTCATTAAAAAATAATGCAAATGTAGTTCCTACAGCATTTCAATAAATGTCTTCAGTAGCTATATGAATACACACACACACACACACACACACACCTACAACTCTAAAAGGATCCAATTATTGACTATTTCAATAACACATGATACATTATTTCTAATGGTTCCAATGAAACTACACTAAGGATCATGTATCAGTTACTTCACATGTTAGATTCATTTTTATTGTTACAGAGAAGTTTAATTTTTTTCAAGGTTTCTTTTCTTTTTTTAACTCCCTTTGTTTTTGATGTTGCTTTTAAATAGTGTTTGCTATGTAAGGACATAAAATTGTAGAAATCACTCACATGGCAGAAAGCATGCTATACTGAAAAAATTTTCAGTGATTTTTTTCTTTCTTGTCAAATATTATAAAAATGTATAACCTGAATTTATAAACTTGAAGTGTTTTACGTAATACTGATAATTTACATAAAATAATGTATATGTTCTAATAAGATTTTTTATTATTGTTCATTTCTTAAATGATCCATAAAAATAAATACTTTGACATGTTTTGGAGGCTGCCAGGCAACAAATTCCTTTATATTTCCATAATGCAGCTGCCCCAATGTCAGAATCAAATTTTCATCACACTTAAGAAATGCATAAAAGAGATTTTTAGTAATATGTGTAATAATGCTTAAACTAACATTTAACTTTGATGATGACCTTCTATAGGTTTTCAGCTTGCACTTTTTGTTTATTTTTTTTTTTAAATCTATAAGTTACCACAGCACCTATTAAAATTTATCAATTTGCCAGAACATATCTTCATCAGACCAGTTATTTCGGTAACATGCCTAAACTAAGCCCGTAAGATATTTTTTTTTAATTGTACTCAGCTTAGTTTTAAAAAGAGGAGAGACTGGTACTTGAATATGAGAGAATCACATTCAAGCTTTCAAAATATTATATTTAATTATTATAGCCATTTTACTTTAATAAACATCTACACTTCAAAAAAAAGACCTTATAAGAATCCTTAAATAAATAATTAAAGTAAATTAAGTATCCTAAATTTTATATAACACCCGACATCCAGCGATTTGGAACAATTTATAAATGTCTTAAAATATTAAAAAACAAGACAATAAAGATAATAAGAAACATGGGAAAGACAGAGATGGGAGAATACCAAATTCATCAAAGATCTGGGCAAAAAGCCAAATCTTCACGCCCTTTTGAATCCCCAACAGGGTGGGGACCATTTGGACTTCAGAGGGAACTTCATTCCAGACAGCAGCCACCACAACAAGAGGAGGCATGCTATCCGGATCCCAATAGATGGCATGGTTTAGTTGAAGGAATTCAATTCAATCTGACAAGGTTGATGAGTTCTGGAGACAGATACTATAGGAGATAGACAGTCGCTCAAGAAATCAGGTCCTGTGGTATGTTTAAGTGTTTTTAAAAGTCACTTAGACTTTAAGAATCATTTTTAATTAATCCTCTCCTTAAATCAAGAGCATCTCCTTTGAAGCACATACAGAAGCCTGCTTTAATTAATAACAGAGATGCTGTGTTTTTATGAAGTCCAAGGAACACTAAGAAAACCTGTCCTACATTTATTTACAGGTTTAAAAATAATATTAATTTAGGGGTTTTTTGTTATATGTGTGTCTCTAAAAGTATTTAAATCAAAACTAGTTCTTACAAACTTTCTAACAAGTTTGTAAAAGTTACAACTTCTTGTCTTTGTTTCTTGCATCATGTCTAGTAAAAGAGATCAGAATAAGAATTTTTCTTTTTTCAACACATGCAGGCCAACATAATGCCACACCTTTCACCTTTGATAATTGCACAGCTTTTTATATTATTGAGAATTTTTCATCAAGTAGAAGGGAAGGTTGTTAGTGCTCTAATGTAGATAGCAAAATTAAACTCATTTGCAAGTATTTTGAGTCATAACTTGCTAAATTAGCATCTCATTGAAAAATACAAATAGCAAAAATACCTTGGTTAAGCCACCAGATATAAATTGCTGATATATTTCATTACACCTAACATATATTCAACCTGATGTTTGTATCTGGCAATGCTATTTTGTTTCTAATATATTCCTTAAAAAGTATCACTATAGTCTTTTAAAATAAAAAACAAAAAAGAGAATACAAAATATACAAAAGCAACCACACAGAATTACTAGAATGTCTAATTAGTCACTAAACGTTTGTATACTTTTATTATTATTTTTTCTAGAAATTCTAGTCCTAATCTTTCTAATACTCAATCTTACAAGCCAATGATGGAATACTGGACTTATAACCATTCATACGGAGACCATTCATAATTATAATGGCATTGAAAAACAAGTGACTTATAATCAGGCCTTACACTTACAAATGTCTCAGTATCCCCAGTTATGTGATCAAAATTTGGAGGAAAAGCTTGCAAAATCAGGTCTGACACGCTTAACAGAAATTCTGGTCCCAATTGTGGTTGTAAGTCAAGAACAACCTAATAACCTTCTTCCTAAGTGCTTCATGAAAGAATCCTGCGAAGTCCTATCATTCTGCTTCCTATCATTATTGAGCTACACAGATGAGCACTATGGAAACAGAACTGTACAATTTGCCATGTGGCAAAATGTAGCCATATTTAGAGAGAGGGCACTTTGGATCTTTGCATTCATTCAAGTCTTTTTAGCAGATGCTCCCATAGAAGCTATTTATTCTCCTATAGGTTTAAAGATCAATTAAGAAATTGGTAATGACATTTTTAAAAAAGAAAACTAAAAATCATTGTTCATGTGCTATTCAAATACTACACACATAAACACAAATCAATTAAAAAAACAAGAAAATATTTTTTGTCACAAACTGCTTTTTGAACTGGAGATTATCAAGGAGGAAGGAAACTCAGAAAAAAAATTAAGTGGCAGCAACCCTTTCAATTTATATTACTTAAATATGTTGACAATTTAACAGGCCAAAAGTAATTTAAAAACTTAACTAAATTTTCACACACCGAGTTTTCATCTTCTTCTTCCAGTTCCCTCTGCTGTTCTTCATGCTTTTTGGTCTTAATTTCCATAGCTTCGGTAATCAGGTCTCTCAGAATTGAGACTTGCTTGGCATTTTTAATAAAAGGATGCTAGAAAATAAAACCCATACAGTTATACAACATGGAGCCTACAGACAATCTGTATTCACAGTATAAACAAAGTAACATGTTAGAACAACATGCCAATCAACTTCACAGACCAGCAGGAGAGAGCATTTCCCTTTGGACAGCAATTAAAATCTGGAATAAGAGAGCATATGATCTGTTTAACTGCTTTACAACTAAATAGGATTTTCCTTTTTGTTTGTTTAGGTAAACAGCAACCATGAGAAGAATGTTACAACAAAACACAACTGCTTTACAGTTAAGGATATAATTGTCCAAAGGAAATGTGAATTAAATGGTAAATAAACAAATAGAAGATAGCCTGACATAGAAAAATAAACTTTGTAATTCATTCAGTTATATCATTTTAATTCATTTTAACAAGCTGACAATGCAAATTAGCAGTCATAAGCAGAGCAGCCACTATAGCATGAGAAACCTGTATTCTAACAGAACACAAATCACTGAGTTATAGACAATGATGAAATATAAATGAAGCAAAATTAAAATCATCAGGATGGGCAGCTGAAGTACGACAAAAACAGATTTATTTAAAGACAACTTATAGTCCTGTTGTTGTTTTTTTTAAAAAAGCTCCATCCTCTCTATCAGTACTGTGAATTTGGCCCTCTAGAGTATATCCCTAGGAACAGTTAGTGGTGAAGGATGTTGAGAACTGAAGCTCAGAAACATCTGGAGTTTCACAGGATGCCTACCCTAAAAATCATTACTCATCTCCTGTACACAACACTGATACCTTCCCACAAGACTGCATGAGTTCCAGAGATTCAGTTTCAGTTGTGGATATAAAAAATGGAAAGTGGCCTTTTTCTCTCATATTATATGGCCAATACTTTATGATTTCCCAATCAAATGTTGCTATGTATTGTAGGCCATGACATCAGTTAGAAAAAATGAACTTGTTCAAGTTTAACAACAGTACAAATTATGCTCTTTTTGTTCCTGTACTGTCCAAAGACTGGTTTTCTTTTTCTAAATCTTTTTTGTTGGTTTCCCATTCAATGCACACATCCATTATAACAAAGAAGTGTTATATAGATATCATTTCTATATAACATTTACATTCTTCTGTAACATTGTAGTTGCTACCGGTACTATACCGGGCCAAAAAAAAAAAAAACTCAACCAAAAAATGAAGGGGCTTTTGAAATCACTTCTCTTGACCCCAAAAGAAAAAGATTACAGAGCAAATTCTTAAAAGGATTATAATTACATAAAATATACTCATAAAAATCTAGCATCAAGAACAAATATCTGACTTTATTATGCAATAATAAAAAAGTACAAAGTAAAAAGAAAGGGTGACAAAAAAGAATGAAAGATGAAAAGAAGAAACAATGAGAAATGAAAAGGGTCAGATAATAATGTTCTGGCTAGTGAAAATTGTTCAAAATTTACTGTTTGATGCAGGAAACAGCACTAACTAATACTGACTGAAGAGAGCATTATTCTAAACGTAATGTGTTCAAAATAAACATGTTTAAATATCATACAAGTGGAGAACTCTTGGCAAATCAAAAGGATTCCTCAGATCTGCTTTTCTGAAAGAATCAACCACTTGCTGAGAGATCTTCCTTTTCTTGCTTATCAAACAAGTTCAAGAAATTACAGTGAGCCCCTATCACTGTGGAAACACCGAAGAATTTTCTGTCAGCTATTAGGTAGAGAAAAAGTAATTCAGTGGAGGTGAACAGGGAGATTTTCATCTGACTGAACACACATGCACTTTCCCGGGCTGATAGCTTCTTGAAAAAAAAATAGCTGCATACAACACTGACCTGCAGAAGGTGAGTTGCGGTAGCTCTCTGCTCGGGATTCTTCACTAAACATTTCTTCACAAAGTCAGTGAATTCATCAGACCAAAGCTCTGGCTTCCGGAATGTTGGAGGGGGGTTTGTGGGAATCATAAATATTGCCTGGAAAAGGGGGGGGAGGTATATGCATTTATTAAATAAATAAACAAGAAAGTCACTATTTCCATAATAGAAGTAAGAGATGCTTCAGGACCAAGCTTCCATTACTATTTTCAGTGCAAGTAGAACAATGTTAGATCATACCAGAATTGTGGAAATGGTGATAACTACATTTTGCAAATAAAAAAGCATCCATTAATTTTTTAAACATCGAAATTACATTGTGTGTCATATCATTTCTTCAAGTCAATTCAAATATTCTAATATTTCATTTTCACAGAAACTATTTACCTTCAGAAAAAGCTGGTAACTAAGTGCATCACATGTAAAAGGATTAACCTCTGCTATAACTATTTTTTTACTTATACAAGAGGGTATCCTGATTTAAGCAAAAATGATACAATACATTTATTCTCTTTAGAGATCATATGTCTAAATTAATTTTTTATGGTCTATGTTAAAGAATGCTGAAGTTATATTTTTGCTTTTTTGCTTGACAAATACCAGTTGTTGAATTCAGATTCAGTAAAACTACCACATTATCTTCAACTTAACAAAGCAAACTTGTAATAGCCTTCAGAAGTCCATAAGAAAAAGTTGTCTTTTAACTACTGTTTTTATAGCATTGTCATCACAAAATAAACTTGTTCTATATAATAATTAACACTGATCTATGACACACTGACTCAGCATAAGTTTTGTCACATAAGCTATGAAATGCATATATATTTAAAAGATTGCAGCCTTTCAGGATACTCCAAGGGCTATTTGAGAATGATATTGTTGGAAAATATAATTTAAACTACTGAATTTACCATCTACCCAGTGAAGGAATCCAAGTGAAAGCATCCCTGATAAATCTTTGGTTCTGGTTACTGTTAGAAAGTTTCTTCTAGTATTTAATCTGAGTTTGCCTTTCAATAGCTGCAGTCTAGAATGGTAAGGTTTGAACTTCTTCCCTGTGCCAGGATTATAATATTACTTTTTAGGACAAAATAACAAATAATGCATATGTATGGTCTACTCTTCAGCAGGCCTTCTTAAAGAACCAGATTCAACCCAACTACTAACCTAGTAATAATGGAGTGAGTAAACTGTTATAATGTAGCAACTCCATGCTACACATCAATGATACTACAGCTGTAATCAAAAAGTCATTTTATTCACTGGTTTCATATTGCTACCTGACAAATCATTATATCAGTTAATGCAACAAGAAGACAATAGTATGAGTCTCCCCACCCTTATCCCATTCGGGCATATAATTAGTCACCACAGAATTAATTACAGCTCTATTAATGTTTCCAGTCTAGCTTTATAAATCCAAAATGTAATACTTTCAGCACCTGAAAGTTTGATAAATAATATGGCATATAAACTTTAGGTTGAATCAGTAATTTTCATAAGAAAAGCAGCACATTCTCATTTTGTCTATACTGTATTATTTAAAAAAACCTGTAATAATTCAACAATACAGTCAAATAATATTGTGGGATTTCTCAAACTATATTTCCAGTTGCTTTTCTGAACTACATCTTCATGAAGCAGTACTGTATATAAAGATGTGCATAGTCACATAAAAGACAACTCCAGCAGAAAGAATAAGGAGTAACAAAATGTCTTTACCACAGGAGAAAATTACAGGTTCAGTGGTAGGCAGTTTTAAACTGAAAGTTTGTTTAGATCAGGGGTTGCTAACCTTTTGGACCTCAGGGACCACCAAACTCATAATTTTAAATCCCAGGGTTCTGTGGGTGTGGCCTAATTTGTG
The DNA here is from genome assembly GCA_023653725.1 of Bungarus multicinctus. Taxonomy (NCBI): domain Eukaryota; kingdom Metazoa; phylum Chordata; class Lepidosauria; order Squamata; family Elapidae; genus Bungarus; species Bungarus multicinctus. The sequence continues at coordinate 71,776,259 of CM042846.1, forward strand.
GGTGTGGCTTGGTGGTCATGTGACTGGCTGGGCATGGCTTGTATGTAAATATTATATTTATGTAAATATTGAATTTTTTATTAAAAAAAGAGCAACTTTTACCCAAAATCAGGCAAAGTAGGCAGGCAGATTGAGTTGCTTACAGAATCAGAGATTCATTCAGAGATCTATCTGCCATTGGCTACCTCAGTCTGTCACATAAAATTTGCTAGCAAGCAAACTCACAAAATTAACTCACAACACACCATGTATGTAAATATTGACTTTTTTTTTTATAAAAAAAGCAACTTTTATCCAAAATCAGGCAAAGCAGGCAGGCAGATTGAGTTGCTCATAGAATCATTCAGTGATCTGTCTATTTGCTATCGGCTAGCTCAGTCTCTCAAATTTGCTTGCCGTGAGTCTGCACTGAATAATAGAACCTTCAGTCCTAAGGGAGGTTCGGCTGTGCTTAAAAGCAGAGCCGAAGATCGACTAGCTAGAAAGCAAGAAATCCAACCATTTCCTGCTTCCTAGCTAATCTAAATCTCCCGGCACAGCAGAACAGCTGATGGTTAGAAAAAGGAAAAATAGCAATTTAGCAGGCAAGTTTGCTAGGTAAGGAATGAGTGGGCGGAGAGAGTTCCTGCGGGCCATGTGGGCAGCGCAGCCTTGTGTTTCTGCACAGTTGGATTAATTGCTTTGGGGGGATGCTCTGGGGGTGAGATTTCTCTGCAACTCACCAAAATTTTCTCACGGCCCACAGTTAGCAACCGCTGGTTTAAATAGGACTATCATATTTGAACTGCACAAATCTGTATTGTTACTGCAGTGAAGTTTTTTATTGCCATTTAGAGGTTACTCAGATTTTTGTATTCTAGATATAGCAGCCTTAGTTAAAGGCTTCAAACTTTAGACCAATGCTTATTATCAAAATGTTACTATAGGAATCAAAAAGCTCATATATTTTACAGTGCTGATATTCTTGCCTGCAACACTGTACTAGTTCAACTTCTGAACAATTCAAAGGCCATCCAACATACAGTGGAGCTTGATTTGAAAACAACCAGTGCATTGAATTCCTAAATTTCTTTTAAAATATAGACATGAAATTACCCTATCTTCTGGATAAAAGTTATGAACCCATTTCTTTGTCTAACTTAGGCTTGAGTGAACCAATAAAATATTGTGGCTTTGATGTTGACCTCCAAAAAGATATTTCAGAATAGTTTGTCTATATGTTGTCTATCTCAGGCAATTACGTTTTTTTGGTCACTGCTTTTTTTAAATTTATTTTTATAAATTTTCATTCATAAACATTTTTGAATAACAGTGCATTGGCAGAGCATTATTTACAAATAAAACACAACCAACATACATTGGCAATTATTTTTTAATTATCACATAGCATAGTCAGTTATAATGCTCCTAAATACTATCTCTGCTACTGCTTAAGAATCTATTTATCTATTTAAGCAATTTACTACCTAAGAATTATTCATTTTTCTCTTTCTTGCTGGTTTGATTATTCAAATTAATTTAATTATTCCTTTTCAAGATAAAAAGGGTACTTAGAGTTTGTCAGTACATACATTTCTAAAGACAGCAAAAAAGAAAATTGAAGGCATACTCACCTACCCATCCGCATTCCATAGTGCCTTCCTACAGCCCCCACCTGTGGCACCTACACAGCCACTGCACTCCATAGCCCCTGCTTACAGGAAGTATCCACATCTCTTATTAGTTCTCACCCACCAGCCTGCTAACCTGGAATACCTATCTCTTCTGCAGTTACATGAGGTCCTCCCTTAATGACCCACGTGGTTCGGGTTTTGGACAGCAACCAAGATTTCAGAATTGCAATCACTAAGCAATGCAGTCATGTGCCATCATCCTTTCCAATCATATTGCTTAGTGGAGGAAATTATGGTCCCAATTGCTATTGCAACCCAAGGACTACTTACATGTGAAAAGAAATTCAACATAAACTTCTAATATTGACCACTTAGATAGCATAAGAACCTGCTTGTGTCTGATCTGGCCTGTTGGTCAGGCAATTTCATTACTGGTCATATTAAATGTTACCAGTGAAGAAAGAAATATCAAGCAAATTCCCTACAATAACTAAAACAAGTTTTGGACTATTTTTGAACTAGAATAGATCTGTTTTCTATTATATTTGTCTAAAGTCAAGAGGTTTAATAAGAAGTATTTCACTTCTGCTCCCATAAAATCATAAGGTATTATGACTTCCTTCAAAGGATAATAGACTACCTCTGTAATCCAAGTCCTCTTTAGCAGATATTGGTCTAAAATATTTGTCTAAAACAAATATTTATAACTGAAAATATTGCACTATCGGTTTTAAACCATTTCATGACACAATACAGGTAGTTCTTGAGCCCAAAATTTCTGTTGTTAAGTGAGACATTTGTTAAGTGACTTTTGCCCCATTTTACAACCTTTCTTGCTCCAGTTGTTAAGGGAATCACTGCAATTCTTAAGTAAGTAACATGGCTAGTAAGTAAATCTTGTTCCCCATTGACTTTATTTGTCAGAAGGTGGCAAAAGATGGTCAAAGATGATCACATGACCCTGGGACACTGCAACTGTTATAAATGTGAGTCAATTGCCAACCATGAGAATGCTGCAATGGTCATGTGAAAAATGGTCATAAATCACTTTTCTCAAGTTGAAGCTGTAACTTCAAATGATGAACTGTTGTAAGTTGAGGACTACCTGTATCTGATTTTATGGCCATACAAAAATATATCCAACAAAATGCACTGCAACTTGCCACATTTTTAGCACTTTATCTATTAGATATCATTCACATTTAATGACACAATGGTAGTGGGAGAAAAAGAATGCAATGCTATTAACATTTCTGAAAAGCTAGCTTAATTCAATTTTGCTTCATTTCAGTCATGCAATAGTATTTTCCTACAGAAAGATATAGTACAGGGGGGAAATATAAATTATAGTACTTGCATTTAAAATATCAATTAAGGAAAAGTTTGTTTGAATTAAGAAAGTGTGTATTTCCATTAAAAACAGACATAAATAGCATCTAAAGTTTTCTGTTTAAATTGCTTTTAATATGGCATGGAATTTAACTAGAATGTTTTGCTTTTTCTTGTGCCAGTACTTTGGTTATCTATAAATCTGTATCTATGAACAGTATACTCCCTTAGAATGATGACCTTTGGATATTATTTCATGCAAAGTGTGGTGCACTTAAATTGGTGCAGTAATACCTGACAAAGAGGGAGGAAAAGATAAGGGAACAATTGCCATATGATTAAGAGTAAAGATGAGTTATTGAGATAGACATTCTGTGTTCAGCTACAAGATTATTTTGCAATTTTACTCACATTGTGAAAGCAATACAAATGGTACAAATGAGTGAAAAAGAATTTCTGAACACTTTTTACACTCAGATCCTTAAAAGAAACTTGATGTGATAGATATGCACATAAATGAAGGTCTATATGCAACCTGGAATAAAAACACATACGAAAGGTAAGCAACAGTTACTCTGAATGCATAAACAGATGAGAGTATAATAAAGATGCAATCTGATATGCCAGCAGAAATTATAGGTACATCCATATCAGTGGTGGGATTAATTTTTTTTTACTATCAGTACTGTGGGTGTGGCTTGGTGGGCGTGGCAGGGGAAGGTTACTACAAAATCCCATTCCCTCTCCACCCACTAACCTGCTTTCCAGCTCCGTCCTCTTGTGCAGGGCAACAAAAGAAGACCCAGCCAATCAGCTTGGACTTGGGAGGCAGAGAATAGATGGGGACAGGGACAGTCAGAGGTGGTATTTACCGCTTCTCTTAACTATTCAAAATTTCCGCTACCAGTTCTCCAGAACAGGTTGGAACCTGAATTCCACCTCTGATCCATATCCCAATTTTCTGCACTGCAGAATAATTTCAGTTCTAGAACATTTATCTCAACCATGTTCTATTCTTAAATAAAGTAGATCTGTCTCACAAGATGTACTTTTCAAGAAAAGTAACACAAAGTATCACGAACATATTGCAAATCAGGCCAATGCATGTTGTTTGTATTTTGAGAATCTCTGGATTTGTTGTCTTTTCTTTAAGGGGCATTTTACATTTTCAAAATTATAAATCTGAGAATCCATAGAAAAAATAAATTTGTAATAGAAAATAAGTTGTCCATCATTAGAATGTCTACACTTGCATTTGATTAGTAAAAGGCCGGTTATGTAACTGGAATTAGCTTGTTCCATTACCCTCCTTTGTTTGCTTATTTGCTATAAAATCCATTTTCATGTAAACGTCAAAGATTGATAAAGTATTTAAAAGCTACCACTGTTTTAACATGGCGCAAGTCTACAAAATACAACCCCAGGATTCCCATTTTAAAAGAGGATTTAATCAGACTGGGGGAAATGGAAATAATTCTTCCTGTATTCTGGGGACTAAAATAATTAAAGCAATAAATACATAAAGAAAAAGGGAGCTGATTGTCAAAGCTAGATGTGCTACAAACAATATAGAAAGTTGGACCACTTATAACTAGTATACTCTAGAGCTCAAAAATAATTCAAGAATCAGGGAGATTTGGTTAATAAACACTATGTAGATGCCATTAAAATCTCTCTAGGTGGCAGAGTTCCATACAAATTGAGACTTTTGTCTGGCATACTTAACACAAACGTTTGAGATATGTTGGTGATTTTGGAGACCTTAGGAATAAAAACTGTAATTAATAAAATGCCAAACCAGTAAGGTTGCCAACTACTGCATAAATGTCTCATTAAAGTGGTATTAAAGATAAGTTCCAAAAGTGCTTTTTCAAATGGCAACTGGACTTTGTTTTTTCTTGAAAATGTTTCGCTTCTCATCCAAGAAGCTTCTAATGAACTAAACAAAGTCCAGTTGCCTTTTGAAAAAGCATCTTTGGGACAACCTGGATGATTGAGAATCTGCATAGATAAGGTAAAGATTTTTCCCTGTCCCGTTCTGTCTGACACTAGGGGTCAGTGTTCATCTCCATTGAAGGAGCCAGATTTGTAGAAGATGCTTTCTGTAGTCACGTGGCCTGCATGATTATACTTCAAGATGCACAATATTGTTACCTTCCCACCGAAGTAGTGCCAATTTATCTACTTGCATTTGCATGCTTTTGCATTACGACTACATTAGCTTTTACAAATTCACTATAACATTTGAAATTCCACTGTTTTCAACAGAAACTAGCATACTTCATTTTCTACAGACTATATGCCAGCATTACAATTACTGCTTCCTATTATTAAACCTGGCTTTTTTTTAAATTGAAGACAAGGTTAAAAAAAGAAATACAAAACTAAAAAGTCAGTACTATACTGCAGAGAGGAAGATCAGAATTGGGTCGATAATATTCATGGAAAATTGATACTTTTATTACACATATTGTTTTTCAGGCATCAGCTTACATAATTATTTTAAAGGATTTTTAACTAGCTTACAACAGAACAGTTAACACCCTCTTGAACCTTCCCCAAATTCCACTACTGTACACTTTCATACTTTTCCTTATCTTATCTGTACCTCCTTGATCTTCCTACCTCTTAAATTGCTAATTCAATTATCAAATTGCTTTCCTATCACTATTAGTGAGATTAGGTTTCTTGCGTAAGCTGCAAACTGAACTTTAGAAACATCAGCTGTTCTCAAATCACAACTTTCAGTTTATACTGATGATAACAAGGGCATTTAAAGAAAAATATATCCTGGGTAAAATTTGGATTATCGTTTTAAAAACTCTATACTGATTCAGTGGAGCAAAATACCTATCCAACAAAGTATATCACATTTCTTTTGCAAGACATTTAAGTTTTCATAAAAAAATAAGTTTTTGAACTGGAAAATAAACATGTAGCATTTTATAGACAGTAAGAAAATTTAGAATCGATTAAGACATAACTTTGTAGACTTTTGAAAGCTTTTAAATATTTATAGGTCCATCCTGTGTATAAAAGTAAGCTAAGAATCAGAAAGGCTTTCACAAGAAAAACCTTAAGGTCTTGGCAAATTACAAATACACTATTACCACAAAATAGTTAAGATATGAGCAAACTATTAAGGATTTTTTTTAGACCAAAAGAAGTTAAATTTCACACTATCCTTATGCCTTGATGATGGAGGACTATATTCTAGTAGTGAAGAACAAATGTTACAAACTCAATACAATAAGTTTAAAGAGATCATAACCAAAACAGATGACTTTATATTCTCATATTTTATTTATCATACAGAAATTTTTTCCCAACTTTCTCTTTTCCTGTATGAGTCCACAACTATATGATATTTTGTTTGTATTTCAATTACACTAATTCAATGCAGGTCATTTACTTTTTACTGAATCCAGATGACATTTACTAAACTAAACATGGAACAATTGGTTTTAAAAAGCAAGTATTCTGATTGTCATTGGATAGGTCATACAGTGGCTATAAGGTATGACTATCTTGATTAACCCCAAAACAGAAGTTAGAAGCAACTAACATTTTGCATTATTTCTATTTCCCCTAAGCTTAAATTGGCATTTAAGCTAACACTACATAAAAGGTAAGCTTCCTATTTTACTTTTTTACATCTGAGCTTAAAATGCATTGTTGGTTCTCTGGATATAGAAATAATGCAACATGTACTTCTATTTAAATGTCAGCTGGCTTTCTTTTTCTTGTCTGATGATCTGAAGCCGTTTCATAAAAGGGAAAAACAAAGATCAATACTGATTTACTATCCAAACCAGCAATGGTCTAAATTTGCTCTGCTTCTTCAACAGTATTTATATTTTTAAGTCAACATGAATTAAATAATTATGCACTGGTTAATCATCAATGGATTTCAAAGTTGAAAGATAAAAACCTTGAATGGAATTTTGTCAAAGATATGGTCTTTATTTATATTTCCAGGACAAATGGAAAGGGTGATATAACACAGGTACAAATTTATCTTGAGAGGTGCTGGATAGCTTCTCAATTGTCACTCCATTCTAGCATTCTGTATGACACAACATACAACCAGAAATATCCTGGAAACAGCAGCCCTCTTTCAATTATATCTCTCAGCAGCTACATTTTAAGGTGTTGCCTTCATTGTGAAACTAGTTTTTATTTATCAAATCTAATAATAACTAATAGCCCTTCTACTTTGAATTTGTTTAATCACCTAAACTGAACTTGTCTGTTCTTGAATTAGTCCAATAGCAAATATCCTAACGTAATTATATTTTGATTAATGAAAGGTATTTTTTATCAGTACTGAACTTTCCTATTCTATTAAATTTATAACTTCCTATTACATTTGGCCAGTATACCTTAAAAAACCAATATAATAGTAATTTCTTTTTTAAAAAACCAAGAAATTTGATGCAAGCACTTAAGTTTCTTGCAAAGAGTAAATTTGTCAAAAGAAGCTTAAACAGCTTTCTGTAATAGTTCTGCCCACATAGTTAAATGGAACTGGATGAGAACTGGATCAGGAGAACCATAAGACTGGGCTAAATGCAGCAAGAATGGACAATTTAAAAAGCAACAGGTCAAGAATGAATCAGCTTGAATGTGAATTGAATACAAAAGTGACCAACCAATATCAAAATAAGTTTTTTGAGAGGATTTGTTCAGATAGAGAATGAATAGGATCTGAATTGTAAAACAAATATATACTCTTTTAAATACACTCAACATATTTTGGGAATTCTTTAAAAGGGTAAACAATTTGTGATGAAGTGATCTATAACTATAATACAGAGGAATGTCAAACTGGCGGCCCACGGTCTGGATATATCACACACAGGCCATGCCACCCCGCCTCCACAAAGCCAAAAAATATCGCAATATGTCATGTGACGTAATGTGACACGATCGAGTTTGACACCCGTGCTATAATATCAGTATAGGTTTTGACAAAGCATTCTGGGTAAACGTGGCATAATGGGATAAAAACAGAAGATTCTGTGGACTATTAATTATTTCTTATCCACTGTATTTCATAACTATCATATTGAAATAAACTAGTAATTAAAGCTCAATGCAAAGCAACTGATAAAGCAAACTATACCAAGTATGAATAAGTCACAGATTTTTGCTAAATAACAGGCCTTAACCTTAAATTTAAATTAAAGCTGGCACAAATAATGATCTTTGGTGGAATGGTGTTGCACAGTTAAGATGCCAAAGATGAGTCTCTTTATGCATTTTTACAGGAAGTAAAATCCCCAACAATGGGATATTGAATACACTTCCTTGGCAAACTTTAATACACAAGCAGGTTAGCAAATCAGTGTTGCCTTAAGTAATGATATTCCAATAACCACAGCTTTAATCATTATTATTAACACCCTGAACTCAAGCTAGATATAAAGTGGCAGCCAATGCCAAACTAATTATTTTCTGCTCTAATTACAATTTCCACGAAGGTAGTGTATCAATCTACTGTTTCTAATAGTGAGCCTATCAAACTTGGTCAAAAGTACCCTTAACTAGGACTGGCAGGGTGAAAGAGAAGGAATGGCAAAAATGGGGGGGTAGAGTGAAAAGAAGGGTTAGTTTAGAATCCCTACATTGTCACCAGCAAACTAAGTCCAATTCCCCTTCAATGCAATTAACCCTTATCTTATTCTAATCAGTGCTGACCAAGTTGAGAAGATTTCTGTGCATAGGTTCTTACTAATAAATCAGCTTAACTGAATCTTCATGTGTGGTTTCACATCTAATACAGGGGGAGCGTATTAGTCTCTGAAAACAGACTCGGAAGCTACCTGCTACTTACCTACAAATAAACAATGCTGGCCTTTCATAGACTTAAGCTTTTTATTCCCACAGGTAAGGTAAGAAGGTATAATTAAATTCCCTTGTCACGAAGAATCTGTGTAAGTTGCCAAGTTGCCACTCACAGTTGAATCTATCCTTCATTTATTTTAATGAATGACAGCAAATATAGCATCCCAAAGTAATGTTGCAGGACCTAATCTAAATTGGTCACTGGGACCGGAGGCTTAGTTTTCCAAGCTTTTGGACTCATACTGGAGCCAGCTTCATTTATTTTCTTCATATTGTACATCACTAAACAATTTTTTACTACTGGACTTTGATCAATTAGATTACAATTTATAAAAGACATTTTTATTTTTAATCAGAATGATTGCCTAGATCTTGTAAATCATGGCTTTCTTGAAAGTGATAGCCTCAGAGTTGAGCATCTCACTTAAAATGGTAAAGATGTGGAAAATATTTTCTTTTGTATCTTTATGTACATCTAGTGTTATGGCCTATAGTCGCGATGGTGGACCTATGGCACCTGTGCCGGAAGTGGCACACAGAGCCACTTCTGCCAGCACGTGAGAGCCTCACTGCGCATGCACGCATTCCACGCCTGACAACTGCTTGTTGGGTATCTGGCTCTCATACGCTGGGGTCATAGGAGATGCGCGCACATGCATAAAGACGTGGGCATGCACACAGAAGCATGGGGCGTGAAGGTCGCATGCACATGCGCAGGGAGCGTGGGGTAGCAGCGTGCATTGCCTTCTGGGTGCTGGCACATGAGCACGTGTGCAATTTTCGGTATGGGAGCCGAAAAAGGTTAGCCATTCCAGCAATCCCATGATCATATGATCAAAATTCAGATGCTTGGCAACTGGTTCATACTTATGACTGTTCTAGTGTTCCAGGGTCATGGGATCATCTTTTGTGATCTTCCGACAAGCAAAGACAATGGGGAAGCCAGATTCACTTAACAACCAAGTTACTAACTTATCAACTGCAGTGATTCACTTACCAAATGTGGCAAGAAAGGTCGTAAAATGGGGAGAAACTCACTTAACAAATGTCTCACTTAAGAACAGAAATTTTGGGCTCAATTGTGGTCGTCAGTTGAGGACCACCTGTGGTACAAAAGTAGCACTTATTAAATTATTTGTATATAATAAATGTGTGAAGGTTGATGAAGAATCTTCAGAAATGGGTCAAAGAAATGAAGAGTTTGAATTAGCTGGACTAGTTCTGTAAAATTACATTAAATTATAAAGTAAAAACACAGCTAACCTTAATGCTAAATTCAAGGAGCACTAATTTTACAACTCTGCCAGCTAAATTTCAGTATATCTTACAGAATTGGATCTCTGCCATTTGGAATTAATAATGCTCATAAATAATCTTCAAAAAGGGAAGGAATGATAGACTGTCATTGGAAATGTTATTCAAAACTAAGCAATCACATAGTTATTTCAATTATATCATATTACCAATAATTTCATCAGAAACATATGTTAGCAACACAATTTAGTTACAATTATTGAATGTTTTTTCACTTTCATAACAAATTAGGCAATGCATAGCTGATGCATCTGAAAAAAGTTACTTCAGAGAGTCACAAGCCATAAAGCAAAGCACTTGGTGTCATAATCCAAACCATCCCTGATTGAAATTCAAAGGCAAAGGGAGTCAACATGTAACACTGTGCACCAAGTTGCTTTTATTTCTTATCATCTTTATTTGGTCATCCCAGAAGCTAAACTATGGATCTTCACTGAAGCATTTAAATGCTTAAATATTTTCTGAAAACCAATAAAAAAATATGTAATATTCATTTTAATAGGGGAGGAGACAACTAGTTCTACATTGCTACACCTACATACTGTATAAGCTTGGTATGTTGCAAATGATAGTTCACCTCAGCCACCTTGTAATAGCCAACCAATCAACATTTTTATTGTTTTGCCTAGAATTCAAGTATACAGTTACCGTTTGGGGTCAGAATAATGAGGTTAATGGCTCATCCAGAATTTCTGTTTATATGAAAAATGCCCATGTTCCTGTAAGGACAGATGAAATAATGTAAACTTTACTGCAGGAGTGACCCTTCCTATCACATTTTTCCATTTTTGGATACTGGGTAGTATTAATTATTTTTTAATTCCCAAAATAGATAATTAACAAATACAAAAACTAGAATGCCAGTATATTATTGAAAATGCTGCAATAGTATTAGGTGCTTTTTAGGCAAAGTTATAAAACATCCCCAAACAATTTCAATGTAATGGCATCTGCAATAAATTAGTTACACTTAATTTTACTGGTTTTATATAAATAACCTCCCATCAAGTCCTGCTATGCTTTCTCACTGTAGCAAGGGGCAGGGATTTCCTGGGTGGAATGATCGAAGATCATCAGTGCATAGGCTAAGAATATATACTCCCACACAGGGACACTCAAGCATGAGATCCACCCTATATGGCCAGCTACAGCAAGCACAAACCCCTACCAGAGGGCAGTGATACAGGAAGATGCTAGGGGCAGAACATTTTAGTAGCAACAACAAAGGCATCATTTCATACTATACAGGAGAAGAACAGTATTAAATCACTCCTGTAGTTTGCAAGGAGAAATCCCATGGATCAATATGATACAATCCCATGGATCAATATGATACAGTGACTGATGGGAAGCCCTAAGTCAGATGGTATTCAACATGCTGAAACTCTTTTGGAACGGTAATGGTGTTTATAACATGGTTAGATTAAAACCTTTGAGACAGCTGGTTGCTGATGTTGCCATGCAAGGAAAATAATCTGATGCTGCAAAAAGAGAATTATACTGGAATATGGAATATAAGAAGCATGAACATAGTGGAAGATGAAATGAACCAACTATATATTAACATCTTAGATAGCAGCAAACAACTTATAAATTTCTGCCAATCTAATGACGTCTCCATTGCTGCTACTGCATTTAAACAACCCAAATAAAGATTATATACACAAGTATTACCAGACAGATACAGTTATTACAGAAAAGACAGGGCCTGGGGTTGACCATGAAATAAATCAGGAACTGCTTGTCAGAGTGTGGATCAGAACAGGAGCTGATACAGATACATGCTTGGAAGCCCTGAAACAAATGACGGAGTTTAATGTGATTTAATATATACAAGTGAAAATATAGTTTATAATTTGCAAAACCTAAATCTGTACATCCTTAACGCTCATCCACCCAAGCCTATTTCCCTCATTTTTGCTTGTGCTGTCTGTCTCCCAGCTTCTTTTTCTCTTCTTATCTTAATGGCTGACAATGGAATGCCTGTGAGTTCTCCTTGCTGTCTTACTGCCAAATAAAGCCTTTAACTCATACAATTCCACTGTCCAGTATCTGAAACTCCTTGGACACAACACAGCCTGCTCTCCATATGTTCACAAGCTACTGCAGGATTTTCTTCCTGGTCTTTCTTCTCGTCTCAAGGCCAGAATCTCTGGACTTGCAGGCGCCACTTCATGTTTACCAGGTGACGTCCTCTCCAGCACAATCTCCTGCAGCATCTGCAATATAAACCCCTCCCCCTTTCTGCTTTTCCTGCCTCTTCTTATATTCCTTGTCCTGGATCTATATGTGCCACTCTACAGGCACCTTCCAACATTTCTCCCTTTTTACCTATAGGCTTGTAGTGTGCTGATTCATCTGCCTTCCTAAAAAAAAAATTACCTTGGCTCAGATTCAACCACATTACTAGGGAAGGCACCTCAACCTGCCACACTGCTAACTTACAAATTTGTAAGTCAAACTAAAGAGGAATAAAGCTAATTATTTTTCATGATATAATTTGAGCATATACGTACCCATTTCAAGAACATCAGGAATCATTTTCGAGTCCTGAATCTCACTGATAGGGAACCAGGGGAAATATGGAATGAAATCAAACAAGCTAAAGATGAATGTAGATGTCAAACTGCCAAAAACAGAGGAGAAGTTGAAGCCAAGAAAGACAAAGATCTCAGGAAGGAACTTAGCAAAGAATTTCCGAGAGCTATTAGAAGAGATGTGGAGCAGTATTCCAGCAACATCCATCAAGACACTGAAGATGTAAACTGATGTGGAAAAAAACAAAGAAAATCTTCCAAAATTATCTAAAGTCAGAAGAGGGTTTTAATTTCAGGTTGATTTGCTAAAGGATGGCCAATGCACAGAAACAACAACGGAGATTAAACAAAAATGGAAAGAGTATATTGAAACTTGTAAACTGGTATAACAGAGATGTTGACATCCTTACTTTAGAATATATTTCTTATTTACAAAATTCTCTAGTACTAGAAGGTAAAGTTACATCAGAACACTAATCATTAGACAATGTCAGGAATTGATGGAATACCTACAGAAATATGCAGTGACAGAAGAAGAATCAGTAAGGTTCTAAGGTTTTTTGCTGTCGTGTTTTATGACAGCAAATCTGAACAACGACACAGTCACCAATGATTGGAAGACTTTGGTCTACATACCAAAACCAATCAAAGGAGACTAAACAGAGTGGGCAAAATAGTTAAGTATAATTTAATGACTTAAAGTACCTGGAAAGAGAAATGTCAGATGTTCAAGCTAGGTTATAAAATGGCTATATCAGTATCACAGTAGTGCTGATGCACATGGATAACCAAGAGTACAAAAAATCTTAAACGAACCCTGAGTGTGTGCTTTGCTTATTATGAAAACGTTGATTATTTCAACTACATCAAGCTGTTGAATGTCATTAGGAAAATGGACATTCCAGAATATCTCATGGTCCCCATGAGTGACCCATATACAGGATAAAAAGCCACAGTCCAGACAGAATAGACTGGCTCCAGGTTGGCAAAGGAATACAGGTAAGTCTTCAACTTACAACACTTCATTTTTAGTGACTGTTCAAAGTTGCAATAGCACTGAAAAAAGTGACATGATTGTAGTTCACACACGACCACTGCTGCATCCCCAAGGTCATGTGATCAAAATTAAAATGCTTGGCAACTGATCATATTAACAACTGTGACAAGCAAGGTCATAAAATGGAGCAAAATTCACTTACAGAAATTTCTGGCTCAATTGTGGTCTTAAGCTGAGGACTACTTGTAATAGTTGATACTATCTCCTGATTTATTTAACATGTATGTTGAATAATATATTGCAGGAAGCTGGATTGGAAATACATGATCGCAACTGTCAGATGGGAGGAAGAAACATCAATACCCTGCATTATGCTAATGATACTGCTCAGATAGTTGAACATACAAACAGCCTGCAAACTCTGGTAATGAGTCAAGGAGGACAGTAAAAAATGGGACTAAGATTAAGCAAAGAACACTAAGCTAATGACAACAGGTAGAGCAACTAGCTTCAGAACTGACAGTAAAGATACTGAAATCATGAGCGCCTTTGCTTTTAAGATCTCCTACCAATACTGAAGGAACCAACAGTAAAGAAACACACTGCAAACCAGGATTTGGTAGAGTAACAATGAAGACTTTGGAAAATATATTCACATGCCAGGAGGGGACTATATTCATAAATATCCGAATAGTGGAAGCAATGGTTTTCTCTGTGACGTTTCCAGAAGCAAAGACTGAACTCTGAAGAGACTAGAAAGAGTATTGATACTTTTGAATTTAGGTGTTGGAGAAAACTTCTGAGGATATTATGGATAGCTAATTACTGTACAAACCCAAAGTTCTCATTTGACATGTAAATGACTCATAAACTCAAACGGTCAAATATCCAGCTCTTTTGACAAATGTATAATGCTGGTAAAGGTGAAAGAAAAAAGAATAAGAGGACAAACGGAAGCATGGTGGATGGAGTCAATTACAATGGCAACTATTTGAACACTTGAAGTTTCAGGCTGAGAACAGATCATGCTGGAGAAAGTATCTACCGGCATGTGATCACTAAAATTTGATACCAAACTGATGGCACCTAACCAATATAGAAACAGATACTGTACATTAAAGCTGTACTAAGAATCTGGAAATATTTTACTAAATCTATTCTTCATAGAAAAAAACCAGTTTTAGGAGAAGACAGGAAATGGCAGGAAAAACTGCTTCGTAATAAAAAATAATTCTGTCCTTAAAAAAAAAGTAAAACACAGACATATATGTGCATAAGTTCCGTATCGTTTATGTCATGCCAGGATGCTGTTGTCATTTTGTGATTTGTTTTTTGTAGATGGTGTCCTATGTTTTTCAGCTTAATGTTCTTTTCAGGTTCTTTAATTCGACACTCAATATCTTATGTCCAGTTCGCCCAATGCAACTGTTCCCACACTGGCAATTTATTTTGCAAATTGCCTTTGTTCTTGGTTTTGATAAGTTTATCCTTATTGTTTTATCTTGTTCACCTTTTCTTGTTTTATCGTGTTCACCATTTTAAAACTTTTTTTTCGAAAGTATTTTTTCAGGAATACCGATTCTGTTTTTGCAAATTTGAAACAGAGCTGTACATGCAGTATCAGTAAAAATTACAGATTCTTATATAAATATTCTTCAAAAAAAGAGGAAGACTAAGCATGAGGCATTACAAATTACTAAATTTTTTGCTTAAATATACAGTATGATAAATATATTCAATGAAGGATATTCCCAAAACTAACCTTCTGGCCACTCCATAAGCACACATACTCCCAAACTTCCTGAAGACTGCTCCTGAGATAGTGTCAAGCATCACCTGGTCCAGTACTGCTCTTGGAGAGAAGCCACTGTCATGCACACCAATGTGGTATCAATAATCATATCTGCAATTTGCGGTGGCCTAAAACTTCACAGACACAGTGCTAGATTCCTACTCATATTGGCATGAGCCCACAGTATTTGACAGTATTTGGCATCCAAACAAAATACTGGGCCAAACTTGAGCATTAAGCATATCATACAAAACATACAGTGTTAAGTGTAGTTTGGGATACACATTCTCATATTTATCTTAACTTTTGTCACATATTTAAAAAGTTCTACAAAAACATGTTCTAATTTGCAGCATCCTTCGTGGTTTTAGAAAATGAGATTCTTAAGATTCATGGATATGAAGGGTATGCAATAGTTTAGGACTTACTTTAAATGTACGGAACTTTGGTTCCTTACTAACATTTCTGAAGTTTCTTCTCAGAAATTCAGGTAAGTTTTCAAATGAAGTTAAAACAGACAGGCTTTAAGACTTCTATTATAGGAAATACGCTGAGCATGGCATTTCTCCTATTCCGGCAAAAGATGACTATAATGAAGGCCTTTCATTGGAAGAATATTTTTCAGACTTTATTGTCAATCCTGATCTTTTACAATGGGACACCTATAGACATGCAGACATTTGGAAGCGTATTACTCACTCAATGGCTTTTGGGAGGGGGGACCACAAATTTCAATTGTTAAGGCTTCACAAAATCAATGGGAGAAAATGTATTGTATTTTTATATTGCTAGCATTATATTCTCAGGGAGTTGGATGAGGGCTATAAAAATTCCACATGTCTAATACTCCTCTCTCTGCCAGTTGGGAACACAGCCAGGACTGCTTTAGCAGAGGTAATAAGTTATGGAGCCACTGTCATAATATGTAGCCTCATTCACAGGTTGCGCAATCAGCTCTTATAATGTTATACATTCTATTTGTATTAAGAAGAAGGTAAACAAAACTGCAGAAGTTGCATGATTAAGAATTTTAACAATATTTTTCTCCTACATCATTACAGCAGAAAAATAACATAAAATAGTTAGAATGAATACAAAAAATAATCTCATATATTTTTAAAGTTCTCTATAATATGGGGTATATTCATATCATGAAAGGATTTCACATTTCCTGCTGAAGAAATTCCACATATCCAGAGAAATGTTTATCTTTCTTTTCATTCTAAATAGTACAGTGCCTATAGTTCATTCTAAACAGTATAAACATCTCTTGCCTTCTCATTCCCACATATTGTAAAGCAGGAGTGTCAAACTCAACTCAAATGGATCCGCTCCGCAGGACTACCCAGGAAACAGTGAAGGACCAGCCCGCAGTGCCTCTTCCGGTGAAAATGGAGATTGGGATGGCCATACACAGCCCTCCCAAGCTCTATTTTTGCTGGCAGAGGGTTGTAGAAGGACGTTTCAGCCAAAAACGGAGCTTGGAGCTCGTTTTCACAGGCAGAGCACTCGGGACAATACCAGCACTTCTGACGAGTGACATTGACCTGGCCATGCCCACCGTAGCCCCCTAAGGTCAAACACCACCCTGATGTGGCCCTCAATGAAATCAAGTTTGATATTCCTGTTCTAAAACATTTATAATGAATCTAAAACATTGCGTAGTCCTAGAGATGTATATATTTGTCTTATAACATACGTTTTCTATCACAATACGTGATTCTATTCTTATTAGCTATTTTGTAATATAAACTCACTTTCTAAGAATAAGTAAATGATTCTAAATCAGTCAAAGGCAATCATGAAATTATCCTTTCTAACTACAGCTATTTCCTGAATTTCAAACCTTTGTGAATTGTGTCCAGGAAGCAGATAATGGATCAAGAAAGGATTGTGATACTGAGTAAATAAAAGCCCTTGAAACATTCTAAATAATTACTTTCCATCTATCAAAGCCAGTTTGCACATTCCCAATGCTAGAATGCAAAATTTTCAGTTAAGATGGCAGATAATTAGCAAGTTTTCTCAACATGCACATAAACAAGTCTCATTTCAATATAGTCTTACATAAATGTCTAAACAGAAAAAAATGATATCCATGATTTCTGAATGGCCATGTATCTTTACCTTAGCATTTCATACAGGACACAGCTCAAGTCAGAGCTGGCTGAAAGTTTAGGACCCAAAGTAAAGGACAAGATGAGTACCCTTTAATATACAGAAATAACTAGACTGGGAACTTAAATTCAGTTACTGAAAATATTGGCATGTACTGTAGTATCTCAAAATGTTCATCTGAAAATGCTAGATAAGTGGGATAAACTGGAGGAGAAAAATGGTCCACAGCCAAAAGAAGCAAGTGTTTTACACATGATGGAATTAGAGCAGATCCGTTCCAGGCTAAGAAAGGGAGTAGCAAACTTGGCTGATTCAGGAAAATAGCAAATTATGTTAGCAGAGAACAATTCCTCCCAAAGGAGAATAGGGAGAAAGAAAAATAATACATGCTACACAAGAGATCAGTTGATCCACGACTGCTATTTTGAAAGGACAATGATTAAAACAATGATTTCCTATCCAATTTCCCTTTGGCCACCAGAGTCCAAAATAATTATTCCATTTATGTGGAAGGAAAGAATCCATGTGACTTTCAAGACACTTGCATTTTTCGATACATTTGTATATAATTGAAACAAATATTCTTTCAAACTTTTCTGGTTTTAGGAATGGCAGCAAAACTTATCAAGTTCTACAGTCCTGCCTTGTCTAATTTACCATGAGAAAAGAGAAAAGAAAAAGAAAAGAAAAAAAAGGAGTATGACGCTTAAAAGTCCATACATACAGTATCTTTATGCATTTAACGAATGTTCATAGTCAATGTAAACTTACTGACACTGTCAAAAAGAGCTGAGGGTAAAAAAATCTGGAGGTAACATTTATATTGGCTCTCTTACTTTCCCATGAGAATCTCAATAATGAAAACTAACTCACATCTGGAAACAACCTTGGATTTAAGCAATGTTAAAAATGGACCATGCAAGCTAAAAATATATACTTTTTTACGTCTATTTCTCAAGAAGGGAGCTACTCTTCATTTAAAATACACATTCTTAATTATTGCTTTGTAAAACATAAATCATAGTTTAACTCTGTTTTCATTCAGAGCCCTGAACATAAAGACAAATTTAAAAGTAATCCAGAATTTTTGTTTTAAAATTGCAAATTATGCACCATGAAGTTTTGCTCTACAGCTATGTCACAAACTATAACAGATGTGTTTTACCTCTGTTTAAATATTTAGTCAGCAAACTAAAGGGCTAAAAAGAGAAGGCCAGAGTGATTTAATTCTTAAATCAGGGTGGTCTATTGGTAACTTTTGGTACCATTGGTGTTGCTGTGGGAACAAAAATGAAACCAGGTGCCATCAAATTCAAGTTAAAGGTTTTGTGCTTTTTTAAACAATCGTAAACTAAGTTTCCATAAACTCTTTAAATGATACTACTACAAAAATTGACTATTTTATAACAAGAAAGGAATTATAAGTTATCCATAGACCATCAAATTCTACCTGCAACAAATTTAAATTGATTGGCACCTATTCTTTATAAATAAGACTGTTATAAATATACATCATATTCACCAAAATATATATTGGTATTATGCTTCTTTGACTAAGCTAAGAAAAGAAATTGCATAAAGATTTTACCAGATTTAAATTTAATGTTACATTTTAAACTATCTTCTAGTCTAAAAAAAGTTTTTGTTTCAGCAGTCAATGGCTGCATTGGATTTGTAAAAAGAAGAGTAAGATAGAAGCTTAATATTGTCCAGACTGTAAGGTTTTATCCTGCTTTGTGATTAAAACTTTGAAAATAATCTTAGCCCTCCACAAAAACCTGCATTTTAAAGTATAATGTACTACAAATATGGATGCTTGCTGACCAAATTTCTACTTGTGATTTTATCAAAGTAATTTTTATTAGAAATGTTTAAAAAACACTGATGTAATATATGTAGGATATAATTTATATGTAATGTAAATCTGTTAATGACTGCTAATATTTTTTTTATAGACAATAATCACAGAAGTTATTGTCACATGCCCATTAATAGACAGATTATCTAATATTCAGCTGAATTTATAGAAAATACCTAGCAAATCTGGAATTCATTAAAGAATAATAATTCAATTAAAATTGTTGCATATTCTTTAGATGTATACATATTGTGCCATCAAATCAGTCAACTCCTAGCAACTATACGGACTTTGTGCAATTTTCTTGACAACATTTTCAGAAGAAGTTTATCACTGGATTCTTCCTAGGGCCAAGAGGGAGTAACTGGGCCCAAAGCACCCAAACAACCTAATTTATTCCCTTTGCCTCTTGGCTTGCATTAATAACCAAAATAACAGTCCAGAATTGAGAACAGAAAAAAATAAGGGCTCCCAAATATATAGAATGTACCTTGCAGATGAAAAACTAAAGTCAAGTTTATGACAACATGAAGACACCCAAGAGGTTTTCTTGGCAATAATATAGAGAAGGATTAGCACTAAGATTTTTTTTTTTATTTCTGATCTAATTCCAGAGTCCTGGAATCTCTGGATGGCATTTCCTCCAAGAACTATTAGGTCTGACTCGGCTTAGCTTTTTTGTTAACAACCAACCTAAGCTTTACTATAATTTAAAGAATGCCATTACACAATACTCGGTTCCAACCAATGGAGGTAATATGACTTTTGTCTGAACTGAATTTATAACACAAGAGAGAGAGGCTCTATCTGCTAAAAGAAAAGGCAAGTAAAATGCATTTCCGTTTCAAGGGACACACTTTGGTTTAGAACCCCAAGCATAAGCAGGTTTTCTGCAACACCAGCAAAAAGTACGAATTTAGAACCTACAACTCCATTATCCCAAACCATACCTTGGAAATGATCATATGAAACATATACTTTGATACATCAATATAGATATATTATTTAGGATTAGATATGTAGTCGCCTAAATCACAAGGTGGATAGGAAAATAAATTTGATAAATAAAAAAATATAACTCGTAGGAGCTTCAGAATGATAAAAGTATGGACTACGGAATTCATTAGGACCTTTAAGATAATCACGTTCAATTCATAACTCCCACATCCCAGATAGATGGCCTTTCAGCTTCTGTTAAAATACCTTCTATGGAAGAGGCTTAGTCCACTCCTGTTGGAATGCTGTTACCATTAATTTCCCCTGTACCTAACCAAAACATATTTCCTATTAAGTGCATTGTTTATTGTCCTATATTCTGGAACAGTTCTAAACAACTGGTCTTGTCTGCAAATTTGATATTCATATTCTCTAATCTCATAAATAAGATGACAGGACACATCCTAGAAGACCTGAAGCATTTGACTCAACATTTATATCCAGTTTAACATTGATTTTTGCCGAGTACTATTATTCAACCATATAATGGTAGCACAGTCCAACTCACTTTTTCTCATCATTTCTATTAGGCTATCAGGGGAAACTTTGTCGGGTGCTTTATTGAAGTCAAGGTACAAATTGTTTACTACCTCCCTGTCGTCAGCTCAATTTTGAAATTTTGCAGTTCATACTGCAAAATAATTTTTCCTTACACTTTGTCCCATCTAGAGATTTTAGTCTGTCACATCCTAAATATGCATGCAACCTTAAACTATTTAATGTACTTTTATTTCTAACTTTTCTCTTAGAAAAAGCAAGCTGGCTTATTACCATACAATAATAATTCACATTAAGCAAGATTTATTGAGCAAATTAACCACAAAGATTGTTGCATCAAATATATCTTCAACAAAGCTTAAAAATGTCAGGTTTCAATCCAAAGTATACAACAACACACAAGGAGACTTCTATTGACATCAGAGAATGAATAAGCTTTTAACTATTCCTAGGGTGTCTTTGAAATTAATAGCCTCAGCTTAAACATTTTCCTATTAAACATCCTAAAAATAAATGAAGAGAACCATGGAACTTTTCTTTTTTCAGATTATCACTTGTAAGTATTTGAAATATGTAACAAAAATATACAGCATTACATGAAATTTACCATCATTATACTTCCTTTACAGTTATTTTAGTTAAGGTTTCAAGTTAACTCGCTGGCGTGTAATTATGAAATTATTGTTCTGATCCTCTGCTTACTTTGAAAGTGATTAATCAAAGTCAGAGAAAGCCAACCATCAAGTCAAGTATGTTTCAAATTTCCTATTCAAGGATAAAACTAAAAAGATGAGCTAATTTTGTTTTAATTAAATCCTCATTTAGAAGTTTGAAATAAATGTTTTCTATTTAGGTTTCAATTAGACTTGAGTTGTAGTCCAGATTTCATATATTCTTTCCTTCTGCTACTCTATTACACATTCCCAATTATGTTTTCCTAGTTATACACACAACTACATAAAAGATTTCAAATATTTTTGTCTAGATTTAGTAACAATACACATTTTAACTTCAAATAAGGCTATTTTCCAGAATTTCAGAAATCTGGGCCAAAGCTCAGGTTTGTAAACTCAGTGAAAAATTCCTGCCTAGTCAATTATATTTCTTTTCAAACTGGCATGCATTTTCCCATTTAGAACAGGAAAGAGGAAGAATGACAAAGCCCCAGCCAATCTGGAAAGTGATTGTGCTCTGGGCAAAATCAGTTTCAAACACCAACAACTTTAGCAAAGAAGAAGAAAAAAATTCCCTTTCTCACCACTCAAGCTTCTCTATAACATCATATGAAAAGACAGGAGCATCTTTATTCCTTCATTTGAACAAAGTATAATATTTGCCAAACTCAGTGTTTCTCCAGTGTATTTGATTGGAGTCAGGTTCCCATGCTCCAAAGACATATGTGAAGGATGCTTCTTTTTAAAAAAAATATATGTTCCTTCTAAATCTAGGAAAGGACTCTAGGTGAAAGTACACTCCAAATGTTAAATGCAGTTTATACAGATTTGTGCAAAAAGACATGTTATAATATTTTCATTTTGGATGCAAGCACTAAAGGAATGCATAGTGAAGCAAAGCATGAAGTTCAATGGTGCTCCCAATTACTAATAAATCATTTTAAAGTTCTACTGTACTTTTTAAATTTTTCTAAGATTATTGCTCAATTCTAATCAGAATAAGCTTAACATATTTTTAAAATAATAAATGTATCCTCAAAGTTAAACCTTCCCATATTTATTGAATTTTGTGATTTAGACCTTACAAGGTGATCCATTTTTTAAAAAATTTATACTGTTGATCATGCTCCTCCGTTTTGAATTGATTGAAAAGTGGACATAAAAATATATGTCTCTTTTTCAATAAACATTAACTCCAAGCATGCTTTGCAGTAGCCTCTTCAAAAGCAATTAACCTCCCCAGAGGAATCAAGGGAGGATCAATCGAGCGGTTATAATGTGAGTAAACAGTCTGCAGTGGCAGCGTCATAGGAAAATACAATTTCAGGTGCGATGGTCTCTGCAGAACAAAGGTAAGAATTTTTCTTATGTTTTAATTACCAATCGTATTATATATTACTCAGTATTATCCTGGGAATTTGGAAGAATATCCAGTTGCCGAATATTACGCCAGGCATTAAAAAAAAAAAAAGGGGGGGGGGGGAGAACTACAGTCAAAAGTATTCCAAGATAACATTGTTTTTCCTGCGCTTTTTATTAGAATACCAGTTTCCAATGGAATATCCCGATCTAGGATAAAGCTATAAGGCAATATAAACAACATCAAGAACTCTGGAGAAAGGCAGCTGCTTATAAGATACACTGGAAAGAAACTAGTGATCACAAGCAGATTAGTCCATGGTGGCAGTGACACAAGCTAAGCAGGAGGTATGGATAATCTGGGTAAGTGCCATGGAAAAATAAATATCATGATTGGACTTCAGGCAAATGGAAACATTTCAAATTGGCTTCCTACAGTATTCTGTGGAACATATGATGTCCACATGTCCATTACCAACAACTTCGGCACAAAACACAATAAAGGCAAATGCTGGATATATTTTCAAGATATTGCGTTACAAGCCTCTCCCAAGACAAAAAAGCATTAATTAGGGGAGGGGGCAAATTTGCAATGCTAGCTTACTTATACAAAAGGCTGGCAATCTTTTCTTGGAGCACCACCAGGATTGAAGCCTTTTTGGAAAGCTTATGTGGCTGTAATTTAAAGGATAAAGGAAGGAACATTAAAGTTATCCCAACTGGGCTTCAGAGGCCTCCCCTCTATTTTTTGCTATCCTAAATACTTGCAGGTTGATACAGATTCTATATCCCTTATTTCTTGGTATAGAACATGTATGAATGTTTTACATCCAGACATAATGCATATATGAAATTCATTCATCAAAGTATACTTTGCCATTTGGGGTTTTCCAGAATTATCCATGCGGGAACTGAATGTATGGAATGTTTTTGTGTGTATATGTATACATAAATACAAACACATGCACACATATACATATGCTTAAGAGCATTTTGAAGTACAATGTGTTTTTACTATCAAATTTGTCTATTAACATGACCACTGAAATATTTAAGGTATGCAGGCATTAACCTTAATATCAGAAGATGCCTTACAGTCAGAAAAACGAAGGATCAAATAAATGATTCCCTGTCCGAATTTAGACCTCCATAATATTTCTCTTCAAACACTTTTCTCCCAATATAAATGCAAAGGTAAGTAACGTTGTTCGAGAAGAAAAATGCTTGGGGAAAAGAAAGTGCAAGTGGAAAGAATTTCAGCTTTCATTATTCATGCATGTTGTTCAAGACAGTAATATCCAGTCCAGTCTTAGTTTAAAGATGTTAAACATATTCCAGATTTAGGCAGCTGTCATTACATCTGCCTGAGTCTTGAAGTTTGTTTTAATTTAGAACATGGCACCATAATCTCCAACAAACTAGCAGAGTGCAGCAGTTAAGGTTTTGGAATAGCATAAAGAGGACCCAAGTTTGTAAGTTACCCTCAGCCACAGTAGTTCACAAGGTGACTTTGGGTCGATCACCGCTTTACATACTAATAACATTTGTATCAGTGGTGGGATTCAAAAGTTCCCACCATCGGTTCTGTGGGAGTGGCTTGGTGGGCGTGGGTGCAGGGATGCGATCCTGCGCGTACATGTGCCAAATGTGTGCTTTGCGCACTCGTTAAAACAGTAAACACTAAGCTATTGCGCCTCTCAGCTGTTTAGCACAGAAATCTGCTCTGCCACGCCAAACAGCTGAGAGATTAGAAAGGACCTAGGAGCAGGGATGGGTGGGTGGGCCCAATTGCAGAGACTCGGAGAGAACCGGTTATCTGCCAGCTGATCTTCAGCACTACCGGTACGCCAGAACCGGGCCAAACTGGTAGAATACCACTACTGATTTGTATACTGTAATTCCCATCACAAAGGGAAAAATAAAAGAGAGAGCTTACAATGTATACCTACTTTGAGCTATAGAAGGAAAAATAGAATATAAATGTAAATTAATCTTTAAAATGTATTACAAATCAAAAATTTGCAGAAATATGAAGAAGCTTTACAACCAGTTTACAGCATTCTGGTTGTCACTTTCTTTCCAGCCATGAGAATGTTCATTTTATATAAAGAACTGACATATATTCCTATAACCATAGCCCTATAGTTCTTTTAATAGTGTCTTTAAATCCAAAATCCTTTCCTTACCTTTGCACAAATTTTCGCACAACTCCTTGAGTAGCTAGTGTGTGGTTAGAAAGAGGAAGCTATGCTTGTTTGCATGGAATCTGCTATTTCCGCCCCTGCCAAAACACTTGTTTAAAAAGTCATGTAATATCTCTATTAGACTGTAAATGCAATTGACAAGGAAATGGCCTACTGACAAAGCATTACCTTTGTGGCAGCGCCAACCAGCCTACAGCAAAATAGCATACAGAATAACTTCAGCATGCATTCCCAAGTAACAAAACAGTGTTTTACATAAATACCACAGAATCTAAGCAAGATCCAGAAAAAGCAATGAAAGTTTGCCCAAGCTTTCATGCTTGCCTGTATCAATTGAATGTCTTAACTAAAACAAAATAGAAAAGCATCTACATATGTCCAGGAATCTTATGAAGTTGGATCATATAACACTGGGAAAACTATCACAACTGAAATCTGTGTATTTCTTCTTAACCACTGTAACAACTCACTAATAAAAATTAAGAAGAACTATGGGGTATCAAATATACAAAAGAATATTAACTGCATACAAGCCCTTAAAGACCAGAACACAAATTATTAACAAGAACATGTGTTCTGTGTAAAACAGAATTGTTTTTTTTAAATGGTTTTGTCCTTTAATACATTTGATTACAAGGATTAAAAAGCTTCACAATCTGTCAGTTTGAAAAACTGACCCTTTAGTTAAAAGTAGTTATTTCATACTAAAAGAAATATTTTTAATATAATTCTTTTCATTTAGTGCCTTTTATAAGCAACTGTTAAAATTATAAGCAATTATGTTAAAATTATTCCAGATATTCTCAAGAAAATATTTTATTTATTTAAGTTATAAACCACCCTTCTCACAAACAAGCAACTCTGCACAGCTTACAAACAGTAAAAAGATAAATATAGAAATGACTACAATTAAAATTGTTATACTATATAAAATGTTTTTATTAAATGGAAGTGTTGTTTAACCATTACAGATAATATCCAGCATTATTGTAAATGTCTCTGTTTCTAATATGTCTTATTATGAGTTCAGACATTGCACTAAGCAATAAACTATGATTTACAAATCACAGCTGCTGAATTCATACAATATAGTCTGTTCCTACTATTGCAATCAAGCATTTTCCTAACTAGTAGGACACAAGAACAGAAACGAAATGTTAGAAATAATATATTTAACAACCCAAGCAAAGATTTAAAGCTTTTCTCCAATGCTAAAACAGTGTTTTAATTTTGAAGGGTTTTTCCCCATTTACCAGAAAGGAAACCATGTTCGCTCAGGAAGTACTTTAAAAATATGATGAGAGTTATACAAATGATTTTGGAAGAAATAATGGCCCAACAGAAAAATCAAAGTCCTTGGGTTTAGAATTAAAAAATTCTTTTTTTCTCTCTCTCTCTTTCATTATGCTGTACCCACTGTTTCAACATTCTTGATGACATCTAAAGGACATCTATAATGACATCTAAAGGATGTGCTCTGAATTGAGAAAGTAGGTACAGTTTAATATTTGAGACTGACAATTAGTTTCCTTTCTAATTATGAATCAAATAATACTGCCTATCAGCTGAAGAAAAAAGAACTTGCCAATATCACATAAAATGGCACCTCCATTCCTAACCTTTAAAAAAAAAATTCCACAATTATTTATCAGCTATGATATTTTAAAACTGTGCTGAATGGATAAAATTACTATCCCTTATAGTTAGCTGTACTTGTACCAAAGTGACAACTCCTAAATGCCAAAATTAGCTAACACATAAGCAAATGTCAAAAAGGAATCCTAACAATAAATGGCATTTTGAAAAATAGTTGCATGCTTAAACTGTGTTACATAATTTAAAGCAGCAATTATTTTTCCTAAACCCTGTTTGAAAACATTATTTTATTTAAATATCATAAGCATAAGCATAGCATAAAATACTTCAACACCCTCTGTCACTGTAACAATTGCACAAAATGCAGCTTAGCCAAGCACTGTTTCTACTTTTCAATGAAAACAGCCTACAAACCAATTATACAAAAACTCACAATGTCTGTTTCTTACCCTCATTGGATGAATATCAGCATACGGTGGCTTTCCTTCAGCCATTTCTATTGAAGTAATACCAAGGGACCAGATGTCTGCCACACAGTTATAACCAATTTCTTGTATTACTTCTGGAGCCATCCAAAATGGAGTACCTATGACAGTATTGCGTTTTGCCATTGTATCCTGTAAAACAATTTTTAACTTAACACTAAATGTGCAGCTTTTGGGAAGGATGATAACTCAACAGGCTCACCTGCATGGAAAGACAATCACATCAGCCACTCTGTAATAATGAAGCATCCCCAAACCATTGAACCTACTACTTATCAGCAACAACCATCAGTCAAAAGTTTTTCTTTGCTCGTTTATCACTCAAATGTTGAAATCAATTTGTTCAATAGAGTCCTGCACTAAACTGTTTACATTGTGATCATTAGCAATAGCAATAGCACTTAGGTTTACATACCACTCCATAATGCTTTACAGCATTCTCTAAGCTGTTTACAATGTCAACATATTGCCCCCAACAATCTGGGTCCTTATTTTAATGATTCTGAAGAATGGAAGGCTGAGTCAATCTTGAGTTGGTCAGGATCGAATTTCTGGCTGTGGGCAGAATTAGCCTGCAGTACTGCATTCTAACCACTGCGCCATCACAGTTTATCTAATATTATCTTTTAGAGCATTATAAAATATATATAGTAAGTTGCATCTTTATTCCAAATCTATACAGGAAATCAGTGTTTGGACAAAACATTGAACTAATGCAGCAATTGTACCTAACCAAGAACTTAAGTCTTCAAATCCTTCTACATTACAGAAAAAGACTTAGAAAGGCAATGAACCAAAACCTTTAGAATTATCCTGATTAATGCTGCAATTTAAAAGCTCACTGGACAAAGCTGCCTCTTCTAGTATACACCACATAGAAACCGTAAATAATCCCATAAAACTGATGTCACACTGATTTTAATTGGGAAAACATTCTTACACGACAACCTCACTATTTAAAACATATTATCTTTCAAAAGCCTCTCATATCTTATTCCTGAAAAATAGCAAATACAGTATTTATCTGTTGAGTGTACTAACATATAAAATATACTTCTATTTTTACACTTACAGTTAACTGTCCAGCCACTCCAAAATCAGCTAACTTGGCATGCCCTTCAGTATTCAAGAGAATGTTCCCAGCTTTTATATCTCTATGTATTTTTCTCATGAAATGCAAATATTCAAGTCCTTTAAGGGTAGATTTAAGAATGGTTGCAATTTCATCTTCTGTAAGCTGTAAAAAAAAGAACCAAAATTTCTCTTTGGTATACTCACATTCCAAATGATTGCACATTTATACAAACACAGTGAATCAAACTACAACATAAAATTACTCATGTGGCATACAAATACTGTACAAAATATTTTAAAATTGTAGAAAGCCAAGGCTTTATCAAGGACCCATTCATGCCATCTGGATTCTTTGAGTCTACATAAAATTGTGAATCAGTCAACAAGTTCAGGAAGGAGAAAGAGGTATGAACAATGAACACTGAGACTAAAACCTAAACAAATACCTAAGTAAGAAATGCCTAAGAGATTGTAAGAATTTGTTTGGGTTTTGAATTGCACTCAATTTTCTGTATATTCTACATGAAATTTAATAAGTTTAGGGTAAAATCTCTTCAGATACTATAATTTTGGAATTTACAGCTATACCAATACGGGAAACATAAATTTCAATATGATAGATTTGATTGCAAGACCCTTTGCAATTACAGTTCCATTTCATAGATATGCAGATATCCAATTATTTTTCTTAAAATTAAGATCACTCAAAATTTCCTAAAATAATTTCATACCACATGTTTATTCTTTCTAAATGTTTATTCTATTTCTGCTTTAAATTTCATTTGGGCTTTACCATCCCTCTATATTTGTAAGTTTGTGATATATATGTGATTTTTATTTTTGGGGTGAACTCAATTAAAATTGTATCAAATGAAATAATATTGCATAAATATAATTTGTCAATACCATCCAAAATCCTTGGATGTCACTAAAATTTTATAATTTTGGGTTTTAAATTTTGGGCTTTTCATATTCGAGGTTTTATTAATTTATTGGGGGTGGGTATAATTTAAATTTTTAAGGCAGCCTAGGATGTTTAATTTTCTTTTAACTTTTATAATCTGTAGAATGTTTTATGGTTGGCTGTACACCGCCCTGAGTCCTCCAGGAGAAGGGCAGTATATAAATATATTAATAAATAAATAAAATAGAAATAAATCATTTCCCACATAAGTTATTTCTAAACCAGCCATCTCTGATTTCAGGATTCATGATTTAAGTGGTTTAAGTGTTTCATTTTTTTTGTCCCTTCAGGATACATGCCAAATTTGAAGAACAATTTGATCTGGCAATAAATAAACTACTTCAAAAGTAAATTCAGGAAAGTAAAAATAATATTAAGATAACAATAATAATACTGAGGTGACTTCAATAGAGCAATGTATACAGATATACCAGTCAGAACAAACAGCAGAATATTGTTTATAAGCAGACATATTTTTAACAAAGTGTCTTTTAAGGGACAACCAAAGAGTTTTTAATGTTAATGAATATGAGATGGATATATTCAAGGATTATAGTCTCATTTTAGTTTTCTACGCATCTATGATGCACAAAAATATCTCAGAGCCATATCAAATCATGCAACTGAAAATAAATATAAGCAAAAATAAAGCAAACAGTACAAATAGAGACTATATATAACTTTATTAGCAAAGGAAGATTGCCAAAGCAATAGAGAGATTTTTCAATAAAAACATCAGGGTAGAAGTGACAATTCACTTCTACAAAATCATCTTCAATTAAAAAGATCAATTTTAAAAATTTCTATTTATCCGAAAAGGCAAATAGAGTTAAAGAAAGAAATGGTACAATTGGAACAGCAACATAAAAATACTACAGCTAAAAAAGTTCTACATTACAAGCCAATGCTTTGAATAGGGAAAGGAATTTCCCCCTTTGAAAAATAAATATGGCAAACAAATTATGAATACAATTGGCAAAGGCTACAGTTATTACTTTTAGACTGATAATATTACAGTCTATAGAGCTGTGATGGCGAACCTATACTACGCATGCCCAAAGTGGCACGCAGAGCCATCTCTCCGGACATGCCAGCCATTGGCCATTGCTCTTATGGGTTTCAGCGCTCATCTTCGTGCACACAGGAATGCCAGAAACCGGAAGAGCATGCATGTTAGAAACTGGAAGCTAAGCTTCCAGTTTCCGCGCTCCCACACACATGTGTTGGGAAACTGCTCTTGTGGTTTCCAGCAGACACGCACGCACGATACCATTTCAGCACTTACTGTCGAAAAGTAACCATTGGCCTAGAGAATAGGTATAAATAAATATTTAAAGAAACTTCAATCCAACTTATTATGAAACAGAGAAAACAATTGACAAGGATTATCAATGAAACTTGAGGAAGTAATCAAAATGCTTAAAAGTTATAGTTATTGGTTTAAATAATTTGACCAGTTATTTTCATTAAAAATAAATATTTCTATATTTCTATCATTTCTATTATTCTATCCCACAAAAGGGCTTAATTTGGGAATCTAGGCTCAATCCTAGAATAGAAACCATCTCAAAACATAGGAAGATCATATGCACATTTACAAATATAAACATTCATTAGTGAACTAAGATGTTAAAATGTTTATATCAATATCAGCCAATATAGGGAATTTAATTATTGATAAATATATTGATATACATCAAAAAGATTTATCTAAATAAGCGTTATTTAGATGAATATAACATCTTCAGTATTTTGGAATGGTTATTATTGTTTAAGACAGGGCTGTCAAACTCCCAGCCCACCATGCACTGGCCAGGCCCACACCTGGTTTAGCGAAGGGGGAAAAATCCTGATATGTCATGTGATACCACCATGACACCTTTGGTTTAGGATACTGAAAAAACGGAAAGTAGGAGTTATGTTTGTACATTAAATACACAATTTTTTATTTAAAATCAATTATTTAGATTCACAACTAGTAATTCATCAAGTGGAACACAACAGATTAGACCACCCTCTCCTCTATTGTAATCTAATGCCACTGAAGGATTTTTCCCCAAACTTAAGAAAAACTCAGCTATTAATAATAGCAATACAATATAGTGAATATTGTTTTGTTATTATGTAAATCAAGTAAAGATTTCCCTTAGATCATAGAAGAGCATTAAATATCCAGAGTTAACAGCTTATTTAATATATATATAAAATGTATATTGCACCAAATATATTTCACCAAATTATAGAATGAATTAAAGGATAAATATTATTTCAAGATTAAACATCTGCAACATTTAGGGATTTTCATTCTATATTTATTTCCAAATTATATAATATTGTATATTAAAGTCAAAGACTTAAGGTATGCCATCCATTAAATTTATCCATTTGAAGGAAAATTATATCCTTACACTTGATTACAGTCGCTAACCTATTATATCTTTTTCAGACACTATTATTTCTCCTTAATTAGGAAAAAAAATATCATGGAAATATACTTAAAATGTGTATTCAAAAATTGGCTAGTTATAAATAGAAAAGTACTATAATTGAAAACACCAGATGGATGGAAATTTCAAAATAACTTGTTTTATTTTATAATTTTCAAATGAAACATATTGCCTCCATCTTATTAAGAGATAAATTTAAAAGAATGGTAGAAATTAAATTATCCAATTTGTACATTCAAAATCTGAGTCTAACCTTATTTGTGAGTCAATGGATTTAAAATAGCATGAGAAAATCTAAATCCCTTTTTGAAACAGTCTATCAAAATCTGACAAAGTGCTGGCAAAAATTAATATCATCCCCTTCTCTACTAATGTTCTTTACAGGACATCAACATAAAGAATTTAAAGGAGCTATACGTTAAAACTTCAAGGGGCCTTTATAAACATGTTTCTAGAGCAAAAATTTCAGATATTTTATAAAATAAAACTTACCGTTTTATTCCGTAATCTAATTATGTCAGAGACAGAACCAGCTCCACAGTACTCCATAACAATCCAGAGGTCTGTGTTCTTAAAATAACTGCCATAGTACTTGACAACATAAGGGCTAAACATAAAAACATGGCTGTCAATATATTAAAGTTAATTTTTAAAGATACTAGGAAGCAGTTCAATGTTTTTTTCCCCTGAGCAGCTGCCCCATTTTTAAATGTTATAAGATGTATTAATCTTCAAAGAATAAAACAAACTACTGAGAACCTGAGAATGATAAAGTCGTTCTTATTACATATTACTCGCCAATTTGTATAAGGACCCGTCTTTTTAAATATTTGTATAAGACAAGACTAAGGGAAATATCCCCCAACTGAAAAGTATCCATACACACTTCCAAGTAAGTGCAATTTGAAAAATAGGTGGGTTTTTTCTGAAAGATAAAAAATGTCATCCACCATCCATAAATATACACCATTAGTATATTTATTTAGAAAAGAGAGAGCCAATTTTCTCATTAGGAACTATCAGATGACCCACATGATGCTACAAGCTTTTGAGTTTTTCCAAAATTATTTATTAGGAAAGTCAAAAAGTAATCCAGAATTTTGCATAAGGTTTGCAATCCCAGCAACATACTGAATCTACAGACTGAATGCTTCTGCACAACTGATCAACTGCCTCAACCATCACACTGATATCAAGGAACCTTATGCACAACAGCCTTTGTCGTTTCTAATTTCCAATCAGCAACGGAGTTCCAGGTGCATGTTTGTCCACAATTCACAATTAACTGACTTCGTTCAAAATGCTCCCTAAAATGTTTGACTACCAAGTTATCTTGAATGAGAACACCTGCTTTGTATGCAGAGGGCCCTAAGACCATTGTTTCAATCTCCAAGTAGAGTTGGGGGTAAAAACAAAGCATGCCTGAAGCTCTGCAGAATATCAGCTGGTCAGTGTTAACAGTTTCTGTCTAGGTAGACCGTAATCCAACTCAATAGAAGTTCCAGTATTTAAAGCAATCAGACAACAAATACTGGATAATGGCAGAATTTAAAGCTTCCAATCTTCTGAACCTAGGAGCTTTCAAAATTTTTACTACCAACTTATGTACACCTATTACAATCTCATACTAATACCATCATGACTTCTCAACACTGTTAAATGAACGTCAACACACATCTGATCTAACTCTAAATAAAATACCTAACTTTAAATAAAAGTACCCTAACATTCTTATCGGAGATATATAGTAGACTTTAAACCTTCCACCTTACAACTGTGTTATTCCTAAGATACCATACACTGGGACCATCACTCTAACAAATTCTGACAACCTTACCCTAAAATTTAACAACCTGCAATAAAAAGAGTGATTAAAGAACTGCCGAAGTATATGATATTTGAAAATTTAGACTCAAGTAGTTTTCTTCCAATTTTGTAAGTCAGGTTATGTTAGTCTTACTTTAACTACTGTGTGTTTTTGAGCATTTGTAATTTGTCCATAAAGATTTTTACTGATATAAAACAAAGCTCAAAAGAGAAAGAGTTTTTTCTCCCTGCAAATATTTTACAAGGGAGCGATTCACCAATATTTTACTAAGGGCACACCCTTATCTTTGTTCATCACCTATAAATCACTGCCAACTTTGGCATGTAAAGAAACCCCACTTAATCCTTTGTACTATATTGTCTACCTTTGCAATCTATCTGAGGAATCATTTATAAAGCTCCAATGTTACTCTTACACAAATAACTCTGCTATGGTGTAAGAAACTTCTGCATGTTAATATATTGGCTTTTTTTCCGTTGCCTTATTAACCTCAGATTTGGTCTCAGTTAATAAATAAAAATAGATGCATTTATTTGAAACAATCATATTTACGGGAAAAAATACAGTAAAATTCCCAAGGTTTTCAATCTGATATAAACACATTGAACATAAATAACATTACATTAAGAGCCACTGTATATGGAGCATACTAAATGGTACAGTTGTGCCCCTTTAAAAATGGTTTTGTAAAAGTATAAGCACAGTATCTTTTACCCATTAGAACAGATCATTATTTTTCAAGCTATATGTGACCCATAAAACCTTTCAGATGCTTTAAGGAATCATTAAAATTAATCTGACTCTTAAAACAGCCAGTTGGTTTTCAGGTACAGATGGTGATCTGAAAAAGGATGTAAATAGAAGAGGCAAATACTGTGCTCACATGAAGCCCTAAAAATTCTTCCAAATCATTCCCAAGCATGCATACACCTGTCTTCTGTTTAAGTCAGTTCATAAGCATTTCTACCTCACCTTACATAATAGTATATTTCATTAGACAACAGTTTTTTGTTTATGCACACACATTTCTTTTACTGGTTATTTCATTTCAATATTTATCTTCCTCCTGATTTTAAGGAGTCAATGCGGTTAAGATGCTGGGCTTGTCAGCTGGAAAGCCAACAGTCCAGGTTTGAGAGCCAAGTGCCCCAGCTCCTGCCAACCTAGCAGTTTGAAAGCATACAAATGTACCACTTTGGAAAGTAGCAGCATGTCATGCAGGCCACATAGCCACAGAAATGTACTCGGACAGCGCTGGCTCAATGGCTTTGAAACAGAGATGAGCACCACCCCCTATAATCAGCAACAACTAGCAGAGTAAAATCTGCAGGGACTTCTTTACTTTTTTTTTTTAACCTGATTTTAACAATGATTGGTAAAAAGTTGCACATTTTAAGATGGATACAAATAGAACCAATTACCTAGGAAGCGAATAGTCTCCTTTAACTGACTGTGTTCAAGCAGTTATCTGGAACAAATATTTTAATTCTGTATTCTTGCATTGAACAGAGAATTGGTCTCAAAGACCTAAATTGCTGCTTGAACACAGTCAGTTAAAGGAGACTATGAATCCTATAATTCGTTACCACAGCATATAATTCGTTATGCACAGCATTTGCCAGACCTAAACATTTAAAACTGAAATATTGCAATAGGTGTGTTTTCACAATGTTACCTTCATCAACTCATTTTATCCATTCATCTATATAGCCAGCAAGCAGGAAAGTGGGAAAGCAAATAAAGCATCTAAATTTTTATTATGATCTTATTTTAAAAAAATCAAGTGGCCTTCAGGCTCTGCTTGTGTTTTTAACGTATCACTGTTTAATAAAAATTATGTTTTTAAAAATGGCAGAATTTGCATTATAAATTGATCCATACCTGTCACATTGTTGCATTATAGAAATTTCTTTAATTATTTCCTGTAGATCTGATTCAACAGGAACCTGCTTAATTGCTACAACTTGTCCCGATTCCTTATGAATAGCTTTAAAAACACTGCCATAAGACCTGAAAGGGAAATATTAATTTATGTCGTTATTAATAAAATCACCATGCCCACTCAAGCCACTGATTCCAATAGTTTCTGTAATAAAAATGTTTACTGCTTTACACAACATTAACTCAAGAATTATGTAGTACAAGAGGAAGAATAAATGAGTTTGCGTCACAGTTCAATATGGCTTTTCATTACTTATCCACTGTATGTTGTTACATAATTGTACATATACTTTATTTCTTAATTATTTTCATTTTGCATTAGCTGCCTGTTTATTTTTCCTATCAGTTCCTGTTCAGCAAAACAATGGAAAACAATGCCTTTCCTCTTTTAGTAACCAGAGAGGAGTCTAATGGCAGGAAGAAACCAGCAATCTATAAAGCTCTGATAGTACTTTTTCAGAATTGCTAAGAGGATGAGCTTGAGTATCCCAATACATTCCCAGCAACCATATTAAAATTACTGCTTTCTGACAAGATGATAGTGCCTCCCTCTTAAGCATGGGCATCAACATTTAGACAGAAATGCACTGAGCATTTGGAGAACGAACCCACTGTTAGCATGCATGTACACAATTCACCTTGGAAAAGGTCTATCTACAAGTAGTCCCTGACTGATGACCATTGAGCCTAAAATTTCTGTTCCTAAGCAAGGCAGTTATTAAGTGAGCTTTGCCCCCATTTTACCACAGTTGTTAAGCGAATCACTGTACCAGCTAAGTGAATCATTTAGCTGTCCTTCTACTCTTGCATCTGGCTTCCCCATTGACTTTGCTTGTCAGAAGCTGAGGTTACAAATGATAATCATATGACCCTGGGAAAAGGCAACTGTCATAAAAACATGCCAATTGCCAAGCACTGCAGGGGTGCTACAGTGGTCGTAAAGTGGGAAAGATGATCGTAAGTCCCTTTTTTCAGCGCCATTCTAACTTTAAACAATCACTAAACAAATGGTTGTAAGTTGAGGACTACCTGTACATGGTTGCAAAGAGTTGACACTGATTTGATGGCACGTAAGCAATCACACAATTAATATGCAAATCAAGACGATGAGAAGAGTGCGCACATTTTTTTCTTAACTTTTAGCTTTCTTTTAGGCTTTTTGTACACACTTTCCACCAATATATGCATTTTTGTAAATATCTGCCCATCATGCTATTCCTATGTTAAACACAGAAAAGGAATTTTTAACTTAAAAAAATAAAGATGTAAAAAGAAGAGGGTGTACATCTAAATCTAGTTTGAATCAATACAATTTCCTATACCTGTTTTATGTCTTTCTTCTCCTGAAAATCATCTCTCCTCTCATTATTGTCTACATATTACTTCATTCCTTTTATTCTCTAAACTTCCCATCTCTTCTCTTTTGGAGGACCTCTTCCAACCATGATGTTACACCTTTCCCTTTCTCTTCCCTATATATTTGGTCTGCAATGTGATTCTCACTATATGAACAAACCTCAATATATTATCTAGAAAAAAACCAACTAATTTCAGTTGATAAGAATGGCATGATATCCTCTCATTCTACAGCTTCATTTACTGTCACACATGCTCCAAATTCCTCCAATCTCCAAAGCAGGTTTTAAGGGGGAAGAGGCTTCACAGGGAAGGAAAAAAAATATCATCAAGGAAACAAATTTCCACATGCCTTATACCAGAATTCATTTTAATGTTAATGAATTTTCTTAATCATTTTCATTTTTATAATTAAAAAGTGCTACTCAGAATTAACATTTATTTAAGACAGTTCCCCAATGTGTGGTTTGAGGATCTCCTACATATCAATAAATATAAGCCAGATAAGCCAAGGGAAAAGTATGTATTGCAAAGAAAAATAAGGCTACTGGACAAACTATCTTAAACTGGTAATTCCAGGAACTCTCTGAAAGAACCAGTGGCACAGCTAACTCCATGGAAAGACTGACCACAGTGAACACACAATTACTTATGTTTTGGCAATAATTGTAAATGTCTTCCTAGTCATTGCAAAGAAAGTTTAGAAGTCCCCTGCAATGGCTCGATTGGGATTGGTAGTGTCACAGATTTAACTGGTGGTACGGATCCTACTCTCTCTGTCTTCACCCATCTTTCTCTTCTATGGCAGGTGCAAGGTAGACAAATATTGAAATGGGGAGAGAATCCTCCAAGTTTATTTATTTATTTATTTATTTATTGATCGTATTTCTATACCGCTCCCTCTCCGAAAAGGGACTCGGGGCGGTGTACAGCCTAATAAATACATAAAATACAAGAATACAAAATTAAATCGAGTTTAAAACCGAATTAAACATAAATATGGCTGCATCCCGAAAGTTTAAAAATGAAGTTAAAATTTTAAAAACCCTATTAACTTAAAACCCCTTAAACCCTTACTGGGCCAGGCCAGCCTGTTTAAAGAATAGGGTCTTAACTGCGCGCCGGAAGGAGAGGATATCTGTCATGGCTCGTATCTCCGGGGGGAGATCATTCCACAGGGAGGGTGCTCCCACAGAGAAAGCACGCACCCTCGGGGCCGCCAGCCAACAACGATCAGGTGGCGGTACCCCAAGTAGGGCGACCCCGTGGGAGCGTACTGGGCGGCGGGAGGTTGTTGATGGCAGCAGGCGGTCCCGTAAGTACCCAGGTCCCGAGCCATGGAGCACTTTAAATACCGTCAGTACCACCTTGAATCAAATCCGGAAGGCCACAGGAAGCCAGTGCAGCCTGCGGAGAAGTGGTGTTACGTATACGCCTCGAGGGGCACCCACGATCACCCGCGCAGCTGCATTCTGAACTAACTGCAGCCTCCGGAGACTCTTCAAGGGGAGCCCCATGTAGAGAGCATTGCAATAATCCAAGCGGGAGATAACGAGGGCAGAAGTGACTGTGCGAAGTGCGCCCAGATCCAGAAAGGGCCGCAACTGGTAAATCAGACGAATCTGATAAAAAGCCCCCCTGGTGACAGCTGCAATATGTTCTTCCAAAGACAGCCGCACATCCAGGAGGACACCCAAGTTGCGTGCCCTTTCCACGGGGGTCAAAACCTCTCCCCCCACGGCCAGCGAAGGAATAAGCTGGCTGTATCTGGGCGCAGGAAACCACAGCCACTCGGTTTTGGCCGGGTTGAGACAAAGCCTGTTACAACCCATCCAACCCCGCACGGCCTCCAGGCACCGGGTCATCACTTCGACGGCTTCGTTGGGGTGGCCCGGGGTGGAGATGTACAGCTGAGTATCATCAGCGTACTGATGGAACTCCACCCCAAAGCCACGGATGATCGCACCCAGCGGCTTTACATAAATGTTGAACAGCAGGGGCGAGAGCACCGACCCCTGAGGCACCCCACAAAGCAGGGGCCTTGGGGACGATCTCTGCCCCCCCGTCAACACAAATTGCGAGCGGTCAGAGAGGAAGGAGGAGAACCACCGCAACACGGTGCCTCCAACCCCCAACCCCTCCAACCGCTGCAATAAGATACTGTGGTCGTCAGTATCAAAAGCCGCTGAGAGATCTAACAGGACCAGGACAGAGGAACAACCTCTGTCCCGAGCCCTCCAGAGATCATCAACCAACGCGACCAACGCCGTCTCCGTGCTGTGGCCGGGCCTGAAGCCCGATTGGAGGGGGTCAAGATAACTCGCTTCATCCAGGAACCGGGGGAGCTGACGGGCCACCACACTCTCTACAACCTTCGCAACAAAGCGAAGGCTGGAGACAGGACGGTAATTTGATAACAATGCTGGGTCCAGGGACGGTTTCTTGAGGAGGGGCCGCACCACCGCCTCCTTCAAGGCGGCGGGTAAAAGCCCCTCTCTCAAGGAAGCGTTTATAATACCCTGGAACCAGCCTCGTGTCACCTCCCGAGTGGCCAAGACCAGCCAGGAGGGGCACGGGTCCAACAAACAGGTGGTGGCATTCAGTCCCCCCAGCACCCTGTCCACGTCTTCTACAGTAACAGGGTTGAACTCAACCCAAATGGCCTCACCGATATCTACCCCCGCCCCCCCGCCTGGAGATGCCCAGTCGGAGTCCAGCTCGTCCCGAATCTGAGCGATTTTGTCCTGCAGAAACCTAGAAAACTCCTCAGCCCGTCCCTGTAAGTTATATGTTTCTGGAGCTCTTATCCAAATGAACAAGGGAAAAAGCAGCATGGTAGTTTGCCTACAATTATAACTGCATCTGTGGAAAATATTACTCAACTTAGGATATATATGGGACACATTCAGCTTAACTGGCAGGCATAATTGGAGCCTCTGAGGTATACCTAGTTTGAAACTATATTCCCCCACAAAATAATTTATCTTCTCCTTTAATCAAAATCACACTTTGCCATTATTTTTATATATTAAGAATACACCACTGAGCTTGTTACACTGAGCAATTTGTAAGTTTTACTTTATAATACAGCTGGTCCCCATTTAACAACTACTCATTCAGTGACCATTCAAACTTACAACAGAACTGAACAAATGGTACTTAAGACCAGCCTTTGTACGTACAACCACTGCAGTGTCCAAAGTTACATGACTACAATTTACAACCTTCTCTGCTGACTTCTGACAAGCATAGTGGAGCCTCGGTGGCGCAGTGGTTAGAGTGCAGTATTGCAAGCTACTCCTACTGCAATTTGTCAGATCGAATCCCAGCAGGCTCAAGGTTGACTCAGCCTTCCATCCTTCCAAGGTGGGTAAAATGAGGACCCAGATTGTTGGGGGCAATATGCTAATTCTGTAAACCGCTTTGAGAGGGCTGGAAAGCACTATAAAGTGGTATATAAGCCTAAGTGCTATTGCTATAGCCAAGGGAGGAGCTGGCAAGAAGTCGCAAGTTGCAGTAATGTAAGATTCTTGCTTAACTATGGCAATTGGGATTATCAGAACTGCCAACAAATACAATCACATGATGTTTTGATTTACAACCACATTGCTTAATGATGAAAGTTTCCGGTTCCAATTATCATAATTAAGCAAGGTCTACCTATACACAATTGCATGAGGCTGGATGTAGGCACCAGTCCAAATATGGAAGATTTTTCAATTCACGATCAAGCTCGCTACCTTCCATTATATTTGCATAAGACATGTATTAAATTTCCATAGCCATCCATACATCCCCACATATACAAAATTGTACATACCCTTCACCAAGTTTCTCCAAGACATCAAATACTTCTTCAGGCTGTTTAGTCAAGCTGTCTTCACTGAGCTTTTTAAGCTTGCTAATAAAAACATAAAAACATTTGAAATAGTCTATAATTAGTAATTTGCAATTTACTTTTATCTTTAATTACTAAATCTACCCTTTTATTTTCTTAGTAAATAAAAAGCTGCAGAGTTTCAATGTGCACCACATACCTTGCCCCCAAAAGACTAACTTCTAGTATTTTATTTATCTATAATTAATTCTTCTCAAAACATAAATTAAGATTTTAATATGTTAATGTAAACATTACAATTCTTAAACACAAGGGCATCCCATTTAGAAGAAATCAATTGCTGACTTGAAAACAGTTTTAATGGACAATTAAACACACAAAGGGAACAGGAAACAGAAATCATAGCTTGGGGGGGATAAAATCTGTGCAAAGAGAAAGCAAACCAAAAGTTGTGCAACTGACTGCCACTTTATTAGAAAGCCATCAAACTTGGCTATTCCAGAGAGCCTCAGGAATAAAGATGAGAGGCATGTGTCTGTTATAGGTTGGAAGGTGGTTGTTTGTTCCCTAAGACATTTTTGCTTTCTCCTTGATATTATTTATCAACATCTATCATAAGGCAAGCTACTCAGAATCCCACGTGGATTGGAGCACAATACAAACTAAACTAAAATTGTGGTCTTTTTCCATGTATATGCTACAAATTCTAACATAGAAATTAGTCCATTATAATACATCATCATTCGTAACATTTAAAATTTGTATTTATTTGTCATTCATTAGAAATCGTACCTCTCTCACACACACAGAGCTTTCAACAGCTGTTTGATCTCATATAAACAAGACAAAACTAATCCCACGGCAGTATAGCTCAAGACTGATAAGAATGTTTACATGGCAAAATATAAAAGGGATAAACTATGACCCATGTGATACATTTCAAGTATACAAAGTAGCATTTGTGTTTCTTTTCTTAGATTATAACATTATTACACCCATGAACTAGATACAGTAATGGCTAACTTTTTTGACACCAAGTGCCTAAAGCATGCGTGTGCATCCACAAAATGCAATGCCTCCCTGAACCCCCCCACCCCTTGCATATGCAGGGCCCCGTGTGCAGCCCGCCCTCACGCATGCACGCACTGCCTCCATGTGTGCCCCCCCACCGCCCTTGTGCATGCGCAGCAGAGACCAGAAGACCAGCTTGCTAGTGGGAGTGCAGAGCTGAGCTGGGGCAATGGCTCACATGCCCAGAGAGAGAGCTCTGCATGCCACCTCTGGCACACATGCCATAGGTTCACCATCATGGAATTAGAAGAAATACTGTATCTCTGAATCATCACTTAAAATAAGCTATTCTAAGGTCTCTCCAATTTAACTTTGTATTTAGTTTGCAAGAAGTCCAACAGTTGAATTCTATCTTGAATTCCAGGTCTGTTAAAAATTTATGTAGTGCAGATGCTATAGTAATTGACCAGATAGGGGAAAAGGAAATTCAAATTATCATATGTTCAATTTGTTTTGTTTTATTTTGTGTGCATACATGCATGCGTGAAGTCTTTGAAGTTTTCTTGATACATTTGCAGAAATGGTTTACCATAGCCTTCTTCCTAAAACTGAATGAAAGCAACTGACTCAGTCACCCTGGTAGAATCTGTAAGGCAGGAATTGTTATTATTTTCTTGCTCCACAAGCAAAAACAACACTTTTGCAAAAAGCATACTTACTGAGAATATCCTACATGACTTAATGGAATTAATTTTTAAATAGGCATACATAGCTGTCCTTTATGGCAATGTCTGAAATCATCTATATTGCAAATTAAAGAAAAAAAATATTTTTCTGTATCCTGTGCAGATACCCAAGACACATCACACAATGGGATAAAGGAGGAGGAGGAGGTGGAGGAGGAAGAGGAAGAGGAGAATATATACATGTGGGAATTTTCAAGTAATTTTTTTCTGAGCATAGAAAAGTTATTGAATAATATTATTCAGGTTTTTGAAGTTAGAAATGTAAATGTAAAAACTTCCACTTATTAGTGCAAACTCCATAGTTTAAAATAAAACTTATTGAGATTTTAAAGATGTTTGTGAACTGGACAGATGTATTTAAATTTATCAACATGATCTCGATTTGTCCTACTATTATGACATATAAGGCGGAAATCTGACTTGCTAATACTTCTCTGGAGTAATCACTATACATTAAAGATGAGAAATCAATCAGGAATCAACTTCTTTGGATGCCTGTAACATGGATTAATCAGATATCAGTTGACAAGTCCTAATCAAGAGCTCGGTCAGACCAGATTAACTGTTGTTAACTGCGCAGAGGTACATCACAAAGCAGCTCCCTCTGCCCCTGAAAATATCACACAGTTGCTACCAGAATATCAGGACAAATAAAACTAGACCACAGCCATTCAGCCCAAACATTCATCACTGCTTCTTTATGTCTCCAAAGACTGCTGATTCTTAATCTGTGCTTATATTTTATAAGACTTTATATTGAAAACCTCTTTTCCAATTTGTAACCAAGGTAATGTTCATATTTATTCCAATAAAACAGCTTTAAAGAAAGAAACTACAAATACCTCTGCATGTGAACATCCTCTTTTTTTCTTGAGAATATTTATATGCTCAGGATACCATATATGGTTATGAGGATTCATGCTAATAGTATATTTTATGTGCTACTTTGGTTTAGGTTTAATAATGTTATTCCTATTTTTAGTGCAGTATACATTTGCACAAGGGTATGATTTCAATGCTTGAATATACAAAACTTGAATATAGCCTACTGAACTAAAAGTGCATATAATTTTTAGAGTCAAAAATTATATTTTGCTCATTATCTCATCTTTTCTCAAATTAAATAGCAACAAATACTT
Source organism: Bungarus multicinctus (assembly GCA_023653725.1). NCBI lineage: Eukaryota > Metazoa > Chordata > Lepidosauria > Squamata > Elapidae > Bungarus > Bungarus multicinctus. Next base: position 71,819,820 of record CM042846.1, read on the forward strand.
GATATGGTCATACATGTCATATAACTAACACTGAGTATCCTACAACTTCCGTTCAGAAGCATACTAGTACAGTTGAAGGGAAAAAATAAACTTAAGAAAGAACCCACAGAGATTCTATTAAATTACTGAAGGCTAACACAGGAAACAATAAGAGCTGTATTATATATAGCATTATGTTGAACACAAATGAAATGGTCTTGTTTTTCTAGCACCTCCTTGGTATTGGAGTCCCTCTTCCAACAGCTCATTCATTCACCTGCATGGAATTTCTGGCATTTCTAGAAATTTCTGGAATTTCTAGAAACTCTTAATTCTTATCAGGAAGAGAAAAACATCCAGGTAAAGAAAGAAGAGAAGGAACAACATGATGGCTATCCAGAGTAGTGAATTTTGCATCATGATGTTTTCAAGCAGTTTTAAATGAAATAGGTGGTACTATAAAAGACAGACTGTGTCAGAAAGATTCCAAAGGAAAGTTCCGATAACTATATTGTCAGGGCTCATATAATTTACAAATGGAAAAATAAACAGGATGACAATTTCTGGAGGTGAGGAAATTGGAATTTAATCTAAATCTAAAATGACAGAAAAAAAGAGCTGTAGGTGCTTAATCATGGCCAGCTTAAAGATTTAATATACTCATTAACCTAAGCAGCACAGGATTAAAAAAACATTAAGCACACCCACTAATATCAACTTCCTTTTTATTATAGTTGCATAACAATGTGGAAACTCAATATATAAATTATTTTCTTAAGTGCCACCAGTCATTCTATCAAAGAGCATTCATCCCACTATGATAGAAATAGCTTACCCTTTCAAGAAGATTGTTTATATGTTTACAGGCATTATTATTTATGGTTTAAAAACTCTTAATCTTTAATGACTTACTGCATGTTCTACTTGAATTAGTTTTGAATCCCCCTCTTGTACATGTACCTCCAATCCCTGACATTCCTTTCAAGGAGATGATAATATTATATTGATAATACAATAAAGATGATTTAAAATACTCTGTTTTTTCTGAAAATATTTTGGAAATGCAATGTTTATCTATATGCAGAATACTGCTTCTAAAAATATGTTTCCATTATTCAAAAGTTCAGTATTTCATGACTGAGCAACTTCTCAACTACAGCCCTTGTAAATGTATTGTAACAATTTAATATGAACAAAAACACAATATAAAAATAAGCCACAGTCTTCTGCCATTGTCCATTTCAAGCACATATTTTCAAAACCCATTGTGGTAATAACCAACATGCAAAGATTTCCCAAGTTTCTATTTTCATACACTTTCATGAAAACAGAGGGAAATGCCTTTCTGGTGGTCATTTACCAGAGAACCATTGGAGGCATATTCTCTGCCCGAGGGAGGCACCAGCAGGGAGGTCTTAGGTGGGCGGTATGAATACATATTTCATGAGAGATTAATCTCTTCTCCCATTACTACCAAACTAGGATTAGGGCTGGTGGGAGGTCTTTATTTCTGCGTGGGCTTAAGCACAACACAGTGCACACCAAGGACATATTAACGATATGTTGAAGCTTCTATATAATTTTAATGCCCTACAAAGCGCCAGGCTCAATTTACCTTATTTGGGACACATTATGCAAAAATCCAGTTCTCTGGAAAGATGTACTATTGGGAAAGATGGAAAAAAGAAAAAAAGAGGACAACCAACAGCAAGGTGGATGGATTCAGTTATAATGGCAATGGCAGCACTCCATTGGGGGACATGAGAGACATAAGGGTTATGGATAAGTTATCAAGAGAAAATCCATCAATGTGGTTACTGCCACACTAAGGAGTGAATGATTAAGGAATGCTAAGTGAGTAATTTACAGTATTTTCCCTAAGAAAGCAGGCACGTAAGTCTCACACAGTCACATACTACATGTGCATGTGGGAACAAGAAAAGCCCATTTCTCTCCAAGGGTTGTGCATTAAGGGTTTCTTTATACGTAAAGCAGCCTTATCCCAAGAGGAAAGCCTTTCAATCTATGGGACTACAACTCCCATCTCTGGGCAGCCTGGAATGCCCTCCAATCTATGGGACTACAACTCCCATCTCCTCTAGCCAGCCAGGAATGCCCTCCAATCTATGGGACTACAATTTCCACCTGCTCTAGCCAGCCCGGAATGCCCTCCAATCTATTGGACTACAACTCCCATCTCCTCTAGCCAGCCATGAATGCCCTCCCATCTATTGGACTACAACTCCCATCTCTAGCCAGCCCGGAATGCCCTCCAATCTATGGGACTACAACTCCCATCTCCTCTAGGCATCCCGCTGAGAAAGGCTGGGAGAAAACCTCCCTTCTGTGCCATCCAGAAATAGGGCGGATGAGCCGCCCCTTCACACCCCCTACAATCGCCGAGGGGTGAAGCAAAGGCGAGGGACACCTCCAGCCGGGAGGCCTGCCGGATGCCCGGGGACTCCAGGCTTCGAGGAGCGGCGGACTGCGGGACACGCGGCCTACACCGGCCTTCTTCCTTCCGCCCAAAATAAACCTCGCTGCTGCTGCTGCTGCTGCTGCTGCTGCTGCTGCCGCCGCCTCCTCAGTCTCCCGGGAACGGAGGGGAGGCCCTGACCGTTACCTTTTAGGCGCTGCCTGCTCCATTCTGCGGCCAGAGGCTCCCCAGACGGTCGGCCCCAACCAAGGCGCGGTGCTCTGCTTGCCAACCCTAAAGGGGCCGGCGAAGGACCAATCAGGGAGCCCGAAGAAGCAGCACCCCCCCCTCGGGAAACTCTGCCCGCAACTTTCTTCCGCTACTGGCCCTTTAAAAAAAAAACCAAGCACGCCTCCTCTCCCAGGAGGCCGTTGTCGGACTCCAATACTCAGCTGAGCGCTCGATGGGCTACTCCAGAAATACCGCCCCCCCAGCCCTCCAATTGGCGGAGAACGCGCGGATCCAAAACGCGCATTGGTCTTTCCAAGTGCCAGCCGGAACTCCGGAGAAGACGGAAAAGAAAGTTGCTTCGGGCCGAGCGAAACTGCGTGGTTGCAATGCTATAGCGGCCGGCGAGGGAGTTGGTGTGACGTCATGAGGACCGCGGAGGAGAAAGGTCTTCTTTGCCCCATCATGCGCCGCGCCAATGAGGTGCCTTCGCAGAAGGATGCATCTTGGGTTGTGTAGTTTTTATTAGTCTGCGCAGGTTTAGGGCGTTTAGTTATCATTATGAGCAACTGAATTCTTTGCAGAGTAGTATTTATCACTTCTGATTAAGCGGCGTGTTTGCACGACACAGTAACCCTTGGTTTACTGAACCATGGTTCCCTGAATTCATCCAGACCCCTAGATTCATTCACACAACCCACTGATCTCAAAATAGCCAGAAGCATTTTAACCTAGGTCTGTTTCTCAACCGCGTGGATTTCAATTCCCAGAATTTCTCAGCCAGCTTAAAGTTGCCAAAATTGGAAAAAAAAACCACTGTCCTACAGTTGTTCAAAAACAGTGTCATAATCGCAAGTCCTTTTGATTTGATCCTATATATTGAAGAAAACCTGTATGTACAATGTATTTCAACAATATAAGCTGTCATTTACCAGATCCTTGCAGATTTGCAACTTTTAAGCAAAAACTGCAGAGCTAATCTTTTTGTCTATTTCCTAGTTTTGGGGACATTGTTTCTGCCACACACACTCCACCTGTTTTATCCCATATTTCTCTCTTCTCATCCTCAGTCACTCTCCCTGAGGTTTGGATAGACAGCAACAGAATATTTACTCTCCCAAAAGGAAGAATTGTGTAAGTGTATGTGCAGGTAAATGTTTTCAAAATGTCTGCAGGTACTTTAACGCAATCTGGAGCATTCAGTGGTAGAGAGGGCATTTCTTACAGCAGCAAGTGTTAAGCAGATCTAACACTGGACTGTGCACAATCTCTGGTCATTCTTAGGAAGGCTACAGAACAAAACTATAGGCTATCCACTTGTTTCAAGTGTGCATATATTTCCCTTTAAAGCAGCTGATGACACAGAAATGTATTACTTTTATTAATCTGCCAAATGGCACATTCTATTCTAATTAGAATTATCAAAATTCTTTGCTTGCATCAATCAGAATACTTGAGCAACGTGGAAGTTTCATAAGAATGGCATAATTAACTATCTTGACATACGTTGCAAATCTAATTTGGCAAAGAGTTAGAGACCTAATGTTCTCCTCACTGATTTGATTTCACAGAAGGTAGAAGGAACTGCGGGATCTGGAGTCTTGTGCCTACTTCTTACAACAAGAAGAAATTGGTTGAATAAAAGGTAAATGGAATCTTCAGATGGAATCTTCAGAAAAAGTGTTATCCTTGAATTCATCATGGCAAAGTGAGGAAAAATAGAGAACAGCTAAGTTATTATACTAGATTTTGAAATCCTGAAGGAAAAGTGTGTCTAGAAGGGACAAGAAACCCTATGAAATGAGAGACTGAAGGTGCAAATACAAACAATTCCCACTAGAAACAAATGGGGAACATCTAAATAGATGGTTGTGGATACATAAAGAGATATTCTAATATGCTACAGAGAAACATTCTCCCTTCCATTAATATTCTTATCCATGACATGTAGAACTAAAGATTTTCTGTTGCACTGGTAGATTGATAATGTGGCAAAGCATGTTTGGCCTAGCTTTCCATGTGTTGAGAAGGGTAGGGTTGTTTGGTAATCTCTATGGACACATCAACATCTTTGTCCTAGATTTTGATCTTGGCTGCTTCTGAGTTTCTTATCATGTGCATATCCCTTTCTAAAATTAAAATCTTTCCACATTTTTTGATCTTGTATGGTTTTTTTCAGTTACTTATACTCTGGCTAGTGTCTGCTTCAAATGGGATCTAGCCACAGGGTTTTTTGGCAGCCTCATTTCCTTTTACCACCAACCATTCAGAGCATATCTTCCTTTTCTAGTGAGTTTGAGTGCCTGACATGACTGAAATAAGTAAAGCAACATTTGTGATTTTTGCTTTAAACAGTTTGGGGACATAGCCTTGTCCAAGGTGCTCCCAGTCAATCTATACCTGAGGTGTCACTTCTGCTAACTCAGAATGCACAATCATCTACTTTTTCATTCAGCCATTTTGTAGCAGATTCCCAGGATTTGTTGCCCTGTCGTGAAATCAAACACTTTCATAAAGCTTGGGGGTGGGGGGGGAAGCAGAGCTGGAACAACCAATTTTTCATCAGATTTTCACATGTCAAAGAGATAGGCATCTTTATCTTCAGCAGCAATAGCAAATGGATAACATTTGGATCCCTACATCCAGCACACAATTGTTTATGATTGGAATGGATTATAAGCACAATAAAATAAGCAACTAAAGTAAGCAAACATAGCTTTGTTTATTCTCTTTATAAAATTGTTTCTACAATCCCACGCGTTAGTCCAATATTAAACCATAATTACTTGTTTCCATGACGGGGAAAAAGCTGGATCTATATGTAGTGTAGCGGGCTAGAAAAAAATATTCTTGTGCTTAATGCCCATTTAATCGGGTCCAGTTTTCCTCCATTTTATGAGTCAAATCACTCTACATTTTCTGATTTTATAGGGCTTCTGGCTGGTGTTGGCTTAGATGGTGTCTAGACACCATTTTTTTGGTATCCTTGTTTCCTTTTATTGCTGACCATTCCAAGCATAAATCCTTTTTTCAGGAAGTTTGAGTGCATGACATGACTGAAATAAATAAGGCAGAATTTTGTGGTTTTGCCTTCCAGAAATACGTCTGGTGTTATTATTGTGCTTAGAGCTTGGATTTAAATAATAAATGGGATTTAGGTTAGTCATCATTAATTTGTCTCCACTTCCTTGATTTCAATAGACCAATAGCCAACAGAGCCATTCCTTGCCTGCCTTTCCCTCAGTTGTTGTCCTTGTCCTTCCCTCTACCAGCATCACGTACTGGCAGGAAACATGCTACACAATGACCTGGTGCCTTTCAGCTTGGTATTCTTCACTACAATGTAAATTTAAGCATGTCTTCTGATCCTGTTGCCCAGCTCCCCGCCCCCGCACACACTCTTCATTTCATTTCTAAGAGCTCAAGGTACCCTATGTCATAAAAGATTGCAAGTTTCATCTGAAAAGCAAAATTGATTACAGGTAGTCTTCTACTTAAGACCAAAATTGAGCCCAGAATGTATGTTACTAAATGAGAAATTTGTTAAGTGAGTTTGGTCCCACTTTATAACCTTTCTTGCCACATTTGTTAAGCGAATCAACTGCAGTTGTTAAATTAGTAACCCGGTTGTTAAGTGAATCTGGCTTCCCTATTGACTTTGCTTGTCAGGAGGTCTCAAAAGATGGTCACATGGCCTCTGGGACACTGCAACCATCGTAAATATGAACCCGTTGTCAAGCATCTGATTGTAAATCATGTGACCATGGGAATGCTGCAACGGTCATAAGTGTGAAAAATGGTCATAAGTCCATTTGTTCAATAAATTCATACGGTCAATAAACAAACTGCTGTAAATTGAGGACTACCTGTACACTGGGGGCAAGAAAATCTGTTGAAATTCACAAGGAATCTTTGAACATTCAAAAATATTTCTTTCTGTGTTTCTCAATATTGACTTCATTTTGTAAAAAAAAATTTTTGGGGAGATGATTGTGAGAATGGTTCATTGTGCTTGTATGTGGCAGGTGATGGGGAAAAAGAGAAAAAGAAGTGTGCTATGAGAAGCAATTGGGCTGATATTCAGTCAAATACATCATTTCGTATGGAGAAGTAAAGAATCCTAACAGAGAAGGCAAAAAACACACAAAATGTAGAGGAGTTCAAAGCTAACATTGAAGAAACAATGCAAGAGCAGTTTGGTAAACTTCCACTTAGTCTTCGGAATGAAAAGGGAATGAGAAAGTAACTCAAGATAACCTCATCTTGATATTCTTTCGTATAAGAGGGGGCAGAAAGCAGCTCTGCCAGGCTTCCAAGATTATATTCATATCCCCTACAGATGTAAAGTCTTTATGGTGTCTTATTTCCTGACCTGGCTACCTTGAAGGACTTAGAAAAGATGCTAGCCAGAAATTGGAAGTGGAGATGATCTCAATTTTAGATAGTCCAGCAACTGTGGCATCATCAAGGTGCATTTCATCTGAATTTTGGTCATATTCCCTCAGCAGACATAATTAACTAGATATTAAGACTAAATTAAGCATTTTTATCCACCTATTCAGTCCTTCTCAAGGACCCAGGATAGGTAGAAATTGTTGTTCAATAATATTAAAGATATCTTTGCAGAATGTAAGCTGTTCCAAGTAAAGCTGCCTTTTGAAATTGACTGATAAGTGATTTTGTCAATGATGGTGTTCGAGTGGTGTCAGATATTTTGAGATTGCATCCAAAGCACCTTTAGTATTGGTACTATCTTTTACCACAGTTGTTCTTTTTGTATTGTAAGTCTTGGTATGTTGTGATTTTGTCCAGTTCTTTCTCTTCTATACTGCTGTCGCCAGGTATTGCAGCATCCAATGTTTGGAGTCTTTTGTCTTTCTTATTGTCACTTATTACAGTATAGGGTGTTACATGGCAGGTGCTTGTCTGTTTGGTTTCTAAAGTTCCAGAGGGCTTTAGTTTTCATTTTCTATTATTTTGTCTATTTTGTGACACCTATCCATTCTTGCTTTCAGGCAAATAGTATTTCTTCCATCTAATAGTATTCGATGTTCAACATACAGGTTGTTGCTACTTTGCCATGCCGTTGTTTATAGTCGGTCTGTGCAATCTTCTTGAAGCAGCTAACTGGGTGATCTACTGTTTCTTCAGCTTCTTTGCAGAGATGGCATCTGCTGTCTGTTACTACTTTCTCAATTCTTGCTTTGTATGCATTTGTTCTTAAGGCTTGGTCTTGTACAGCCAGAATTAAACCCTATATCTTTTTGCATAATTTTCCCTTTCTTAGCCATTCTCAGGTCTTGGTGTTATCTGTTTGCCTGCTAGTTTCTTTTTTATTTATTTATTTATTGGAATTTGTCAAACAAAAATAAGAACAATAAATAAGAGAATAAAAATACAATGACAGGGACGATAGGCACGTTAGTGCACTTATGCACGGCCCCTCTAATGACCACTTAAATGTGAAGTAAAGTCCACAGAAGTCAATTTGTGATTGAAACTATGAAAATTTGTAGCTGAAACAACTGAATCAGGTAGGGCATTCCAGACTTTGACAACTCTGAAATCGTATTTTTTACAGTCAAGTTTAGAATAATTTACATTGAGTTTAAAGCGATTGTTCATGCGCATATTATTGCGACTAAAACAGAAAAAGTCATTTACAAGTAAAACATTATGTGTAATTTTGTATGCAATATTTAAGTCTGACCGCAAGTGATGCAATTCCAGGTTATTCCAAACCAAGAATTTCGAGCCTAATAGCGTAGGGAATTCGATTATGTACAGAACTGTACAAGACTTTTCTCGTGAAGTACTTCTGAACCCTCTCAATTGTACTTATGTCAATTTTTCTGGCCATGTAATATTTTGTCTTGCCATGTCTCTTGTCTATTCTTGATTTGGTCTTTCTTATAAGCCAGTTTGGTTTCCCCAGTATTCAGTAAGCCTTCACAGTTTGCTTCAATGTCCGTCAGATATTTTTCCAATGCCCCTTTTTCTTCTTCAGCTGTCTGGCATACTTGCAGCATTCCACACCCACCTATTTGCCTTGGTAAATATTCTGTCAACATCGCTGCCTAAATGAAGGAGTGATTCATTGTCGTTACTTTTCTGGTCTTCCTATCCCAGGACTTTTAGGTTTGCTTAAGGCAAGTCCACTATTCCAGCTGTCTATCTAATGACTGGAATTGCTCAGGCGTTAATTGCCTTGATGGTATTTATTATTGTTATTGTGATTCATTGCACAGTCAGTCAGATGTTTAGACTGGATTTGACATTTTTGGCCACCTATTGAATACTTCCCAAGGAGATGGGATAAGCAGACATTGTTGTTTATGGTTCTTATTATTATTACTTTGAATATAAGGTTAGTGTCGCTAATTTGCAGTTGCAACAATAAGATATGGAAATGTGACATGCTCTGGGCTAAAGGTGATGAGGATTAGGAAGATGATTATTAGAGAACTTTACCTCCCTGAACAGGCCTCATGAATTAGCCAGTGTCCTTGGCTAGGTCTTCTTCTCAAAACAAACCTGTAGGGCAGTACTCTCCACCAGTAGATGGAATGCTGATCTTGTTCCTGGACACTGAGCAGCCACACCAGGTGAAATCAAGGGGCACAAAGAAATTGAGAGAAGAGAGAAGCAATGGCAGAGCTTTCTGCTCTGGTACTTGCCTTTTGGAACATTATTTTGCTGGAGGACAGATTGGCATTGCCCTTGCCCTTGCAAGGGCCAGAAATATGGTTCTATTATCTGGTCTGGGGACCAGTTTTTATCACCGGTTCGGTGGGCGTGGCTTGGTGGGCGCACTTTGCACACGTGTACACACTTTGCGTGCATGTGCGCCAAACATGCATTTTGCACAGGTGCAGAGGCATTCTAACTTACCTCCTGCAAGCCTGCATGATCCCAGTCACTTTAGCAGCTGCCGCGCAGCACTCTGCTGTGCTGTGCAAAGCAGCTGCGCTTCAAATTCAGAGGATAAAGGTGAGTATGGGAGCCCGGGCGGATGGGTGAGCTCAACAGCAGAGTGGTGGAGAGAACCGGTTCGGTCTCCGCTGCTCATCACTGCTACTGGCTCGGCAGAACCAGGCCAAACCAGTAGAATACCACCACTGTGGGGACCTAGTAATGTGGCTATGATGTCTGTAAAGTAGCAATAGCAATAGGACTTAGACTTATATGCTGCTTCATAGTGCTTTACAGCCCTCTTTAAGCAGTTTACAAAGTCAGCATATCGCCCCCATTTTACCGATCTCAGAAGGATGGAAGACTGAGTCAACCTTGAGCCCGGTGAGATTTAAACTGCCAAATTGCAGGCAGCCGGCAGCCAGCAGAAAGAGCCTGCAGTACTGCATCCTAACCACTGTGCCACCTCAGCTCTTAAGTAGTTACACAGGTAGCCCTCAATTTACAACAGTTCGTTTAGTAACCAAAGTTACAGCGGCTTATGAGCATTTTTCCCACTCAGGACTGCTGCAGCATCCCCAAGGTTATGTGATCAAAATTAAAATGCTTGGCAACTGACTCGTATTTATGATGGTTGCAATGTCCCAGGATCATGTAATCCCCTTTTGCAATCTTCTGACAAGCAAAGTCAATGGGGAAGCCAAGTTCACTTAACATCCATGTTATTAGTTTAACAACTGCAATGATTCACTTAACAACTGTGGCAAGAAAAGTCGTAAAATGGGGTAAAACTCACTTAACTGTCTCACGTAGCCAGAGAAATGTTGGGCTCAATTGTGGTCACAAGTTTAGGACAACCTATATTGTTATATAACATTAACAAATTGCCCTTGATAGCTTTGATGCTTTTAGTGCTTTTAATGTGCTTTGTTATGTTTTTTGTTACTTGTTACACTGTTCTTTTTAAAAACTTTTTTCACCATCCACATCAGTGGTGGAATTCAAATTATTTTACTACCTGTTCTGTGAGTGTGGCTTAGTGGGCGTGTCAATGTGACTGGGTAGGCGTGGCTTGCTTTTTTTTTTTTTGCAGCCCCCATCTGGTTTCTGGCCTTCTGGGCCTCAGAAGAGCCTCGTGGGGGGGTGTTTTTGCTCCCCTAAGGCTCCTCTGAAGCTCAGGAAGGCAAAAAATGGAGGGGGGCTGAGCCATTTTTTGCCTTCCTGGGCCTCAGCAAGGGGAATCCTGGCACAGCTGATCTATGTACAGCTGATTGTCGGGAGGGGAAAAAAAGGAAGAAATACCTTAGGCGAATGTCAGTCGGGCAGGGTGAGTGAGCATCAGGCAAGAGGATGACCGGGTCGGGGGCGTGGCCAGCCAGAACTTACTACCGGTTCGGTGACCCACGTCAAATTCTTGCTACCGCTTTGCTAGATGCGGTGCGAACCGGCTGAATACCACCACTGATCCCCATATGTAAGATGGGAGGTGATTTACCAAATAAATAAATAAATATGCATTATCCAGAAATGTACCACAGATATTGAATGAGACATAAAAAGTTCTAGCAATATGGAAAAGGGACGGTTGACTTCAAACAAGCCAATTTTCAAAGGTTGCTAACAGCAGATGAATACATAGACAGCAGTAGCGACTTAGGTAGGATTTTTCTTCGGGGTATTTATTCTTTGATCATTGCCCTGTGCTTTGAAATCCCATAAGAGCTGTTTGGAAACAAGGTGAGTTACCAGTATCTATCTACCAGTCTTCTTCATCCTTTAAACACAAAAAGGCATAATTATTTAGGCTGTGAGGCGAAAAATCCAAAATCCACATTAAAGCAATAACATTTTCCAGCTTAGGGTTTCAGATTAATGTGCAAGCATTTGATTTTCTTGAACTTTTCACCAGACAAGATGGTTTAAAGAAAATTAAAGGGGAAGAAAAAGAGAGCATGTAGTCATTTGTTCAAACCATGGCTATGCTCAAGGAAAGTCTTTGATGTAATATGAGTATCGACTGCAGACAAGCAAATTAATCCTATCATCTGCAGAAGTGGTGTTATGTTTCACCAAAGACTCTTCCAGAAATTGCTGGAATAATGAAAAAAAAAAAAAAAGCAGCCTGCTGGTTTCCCATCCCACCCACCCCATGGGGAGTAAATGGCATTTTAATTCATTAAAATAATGATGATTGTGTACGCTGGGTCAGTTCAAGCCATATTGGTAAGTGGTTCAGACATCTGTATTCAAATCTCTACCAGTGGCATATTGAATGAAAAGGCCACTGATCCAATATACATATACATATATAAAAATCCTGCTTTCTGTATTCTGAATAAACATATTTTTTGAAAACAAAAATCTTAGACCAACTTCAGAAAGTATCAATGGCTTAAACATCTTTATATTAGTTTAGTTTAGTTTAGTTTACCTTTTACTTTTATTTTACTTTATTTTACTTTACTTTACTTTGTTGTCACTGCACCTCGTACAATGAAATCAAACACTATCTTCAGTGCACATTACAGCCATTAAAATAAACACAAACACACATCCTTCACACTCCACACATTGAATTGAAACCCACCCATCCCCACTGCACCAACACTGCACTATACAGTAGAATTCAACAGAGCTACTGCCCTGGGATAAAGCTGTTTTTCAGCCTGTTTGTCCTTGTTTTTATTATTCTGTACTGTTGCCAGATGGTAATAGTTCAAAACAAAAAGGGTTCCCAAGATGAGATGGATCTTTGAGAATGTTTTGAACTTTCTTAAGGCGGCAGGCGCTATAGAGCTCTTAGTATTAGTAGTCACTTTTTCAAGATTATTACTGGATTTTAAAACAGCTATTGTGACAACACTATAAAAGGACAATATATTGACACCAACAAACTATCATTGCAAGTTTATTAATTGCCTGATTTAAGTACTGCTGTCAGAATATACATTTTCCATAGAACTGAAGGCCCTACAGGTAGTCTTTAATTTACAACTAGCCTCTTAATGACCATTCAAAGTTACAATGAACCCTCCCCCCCAAAAGCTACTTACGGCCCAGTTTTTAAGTTCCATTATTACCCTCCCTCCCCTGTGGTCACATGACTACATTTTGGGCGCTTGGCAACTGGGCCACATTTATGGCTCTTTGCAGTGAGCCATAATCATGTGGCCATGATTTATGTTTTTGCCAGAACTCGGTATTTACTTCCAGTTTCCATCCCATAGTGAATAATAGGTTCACTTAACAACCACAGCGTTCACTTAACAACTGTATTTGTTTAATGACTGCCACAAAAAAGGTCATAAAATCAGGGAGAACCACATGGTGACCTATTTTACAACCCTCATGACTTACAATCATAATTACCATTGAAAGGAAGACAGTAAAACCTACAAGCATTGCAGTACCTGGAAATATCTGGAAAAAGAAACCAAAACATATTGTCTAATTCAACTCTCCTGTTCCATATGATTTCTCCAAAAAAAACCCAACCCAGTTATAGTGGAGATACATGTAGTTCAGAGTTGAGTTGTTGGGTTTTTGATGCTTTCTGAGCTTCTCTTAGCTTACTTTGCACAACCTGAAGGTGAAAAGAAGCAAGCGTGCACAACTCATATTGTTGGAGAATTCTGGGAGTTGAAGTTCACACATCTTCAAGTAATCAAAGTTGAGAAACACTGCTGTCCAGGCTAAATTTAAGGGAAAGCATAAATGCGGGCTCACAAAAAAAAAGGTTCTTTTATCTTGTTTCAGTTAAAACTACAACGATTTTCTTGGCTGCACTGTTACTTCCCATACTTCTCAAACAGCCAGAAAAACACAAGAAAGGAAGTGCGTTAGAACCATGATTTTCAAACTTAGTGACTTGAAGATGTGTCGAACTTCACTTCTGAGAATTGTTGGCTTTGGAATTCTGGAAGTTGAAATCCACGCATGATAAAGTTGCCATGTTTGGAAAAGGTTGCATTAGAACACGGGTGGGCCACTATGGCACACCTTTACTGTGGATTTCAATTCCCAGAATTTCCCAAAAAATCCTAATCCACAGGTCTGTAAATAGTAGTCATAGTTGCTCATCCTTGTATTAGAACATAGATCAGGGGTCTTCAAACTTGACAGCTTTCAGACTTGTGGACTTCAACTCCCAGAATTCCTCCTCCAGTCATGTTAGCTCAGGAATTCTGGAAATTGAAGTCCACAGGTCTGTAAATAGTTGACATAGTTGCTCACCCCTGTATTAGAATTCTGGGAGTTGAAGTCCACAAGTCTTAAAACTTGCCAAGTTTGAAGACCCTTTACATAGATGAACGTAGACTTGAAGAGTTGAGTTTTGAAGAATCCACATAGGTGGGCTTGGTAAAGCCGGATTAGGAAAGCCAAATCTTGCCCTCTCTCTGGTCTTCTTACAGCGAAGGGCGTTGAATGTCGAGCCAGCTCCTCTTACGGGAAGCAGAGTCTCCCCAAAAGAGCTGCTGCCTTGTGTTCTAAACCGGGGTCTCCAACTTTGGCAACTTTAAGCCTGGCAGGCAGGCTGGGGAATTCTGGGAGTTGAAGTCCTCCAGGCTTAAAGTTGCCAAGGTTGGAGATCCTTGTTCTAAAAAGACAAAGACACTCTCGAGCACCAATGTTCTGACCATTAGACTTCTCGCCTGATTGGTTATCAATCTCTTTCTCTACATCCCATGCGTCACCATCCACTAGAGGTGAAGAAGCTTCTTGGATGAGAAGTGAAACATCCTCAAAGAAAAACCAGAAAGCCCCGTTGCCTCTTGGAAAAAGAAAAAGAAAAAAAAAGCACCGTGGATGACTGAGAATCTCTATAGACAAGTCACCATCCACGGTTGCTCTCGGAGGGGGGAGGCTGTGCTGGATCGCTCCGGGGTTGCAAAGAAATCCTGACTTTTGGGTGGGGAGGGGGAAGAGTCCCACCACCACCACCACCACATTAAAAAAGGCTCGCCTCTTCTTGTCCCGGAATACATCCATTGCAATTCTGAACCGAAACCCTCCCGCCCTCTCCTCCTTATTCTCTACTACTCCCTTTAGGAATCCGTCCCCCTCTCCTGCTTATTCTCTATTCCCTTTAGGAATCCATCGGCGAATAACCCAGATTGATAGGATTCTTTGCAAGTATAAACAGCGATCGAGTAAAACGTAGCTCTAGAATATGGTTGCTTTAAAAAAAAACAAAAAAACCGAGAGTGAGTTTGGTTACCAAGTACCTGACATGGTCCCATTATCGATTAAAAGGATGAGATTTTTAAAAAGTGGCTCGTTAATGGGAAGTGTTCACTCTTAATCGCACCAAACTTGATTGCAGGAAAAACGACTTCAGCAACAGAGTGGTCAATGTCTGGAATACTTTAGCTGACTCTGTGGTTTCTTCCCCAAACCCCAAAAGCTTTAATCTTAGACTGTCTACTATTGACCTCACCCCTTTCCTAAGAGGTCTGTAGGGGGCGTGCATAAGTGCACCAACGTGCCTACCGTTCCTGTCCTATTGTTTCTTTTATTTTTCTTATATGTATCCATGTATTTATTCATAACTATGTTTTGCTTATACCTATTACCTTGTAAGCAATTGACAAATTAATCAATTAATTAACTACTACTTTCGTCGGAACAGCGTTAGAGGTTTTAGGATTTCGTTGCCTGTGTTTTCGGGACACCAAACGTACTCCCGATTTATTCCTGGAGGCTCGTCAAATAAGAATTCCCGGTTTTGAAAACCATCGAGGTTTTTTGTTTTTTTTTTCCACTTGGGAAGACACATTCTAAAGGGAGGGGGCGCTTCTGGAAAATTCTAAATTGCCATCTGCTTTGCTGAATGGTTTACAATCATTGTTTATCAGCATAACGTATCATAACATATGTGTATAATGTATATAGTAAATAAAACCATTTTCTCCATTAAAACCAAGCTCGCGAATCTACTAAACGGTTGTTACTGGGTAGACTGGATAGATCGTTTGTTTTACAAACCTCATAATTTTTTTTTTAAAAAAAATCTTCACTCATTTTTCTGTCAATATATATGTCCATAATAGATTTATGAAGATGATGGTAATGACTTCGATTTTGGACTGGGTCTAAAGAGTATTAAAAAGAAAAACTCATCCCTTTACTTTCGACCTAGGCTACAAACCAGCACAGCTGTAAATATGCTTAGCTCCAATCAGTCTTCGGACATTAGTTTGTGGATTGGGCATCTGGCCTCCCTTGCCTGCGCTCCCAAACCCAGTAAGATCCCATTAGGTTTCTTCTTGGATAGGACACCACCAAAAAAATTCCCCAGCTGTAAGCCCCAACTCCTTTGGGGGGGGGGGGGGAGGCAACCCACTCCTGGAACGCTGCCAAGGAAAGTATATGAAAGGGCCGGCCCAGAGCCAGCAATCCAGTTCTCCCGCATCGCTATCTGTATTCAAGCTCTTCAATCGTTTTCCCTTTTAGGACGGTCTGAAGGAGAATGCAATGCCACGGCTACTCCTAGATGGTGTATGTGTGTGTGTGTGTGTCCCAGAGACAGATTCCCTTTGCGAAGAGGTGCCCTGGTCCTCTCGCTTAGGGCTCCCTGGTTGCAGCCTGTTCCCCCTTCGAAGTCCGGATCCGAGAAAGCCCAGAAGGCGAATGTCTTTTAAAAGCCAATCAGTGCTGGATTTTGACTATCAATTTATTTTTCCCCAGTGCCTCGGCTCGCATGCACCATTAAACCCAACGGGCGTGATTTAAAAGACCACCAGATCACCTCTCCCTAATCCCTAAAACGCTGCTAGTGGGGGGAAAAAAAGAATCACGTTGATTTCTTAAGGACTGGTTGAAAATTAGGAAGCAACTGAATTCTGGAAACCGATTTCTCCAAAACAGCCCATCATCCCCCCCAGCCCCCGGGGCCCCGTCTCTTCCCTGGATGAGATGCAGATGCAGCCTTAGACGCAAAGCACGGGGCTTGCTTGAGGTTGCGGATAGGGTTGGAAATAAAGCCCGTTGAATTTTGTTTAAACGAGAAAGAAAAAGAAACAAACTTGGGAGTGGCGTATGGGGCGATCTTGGTCCGAATGGCACGTGAAGAATGCTGAACAGTACACAAATATCCGCATGGTTAGTGTAGTATTTAGAAATACGGTGGGGTGTTAATCAAATCCAGGACTCCCTTTGTATCTTTTGCAAGTGAAAATAAGAGTCAGGGTGAACAGGGATGTGCATCAAATGTACGGTTCACAATAAAATAAACCAACTCCTTCCATTTTCCCCTCTTTCCCAATAGGAATAAATAAACTTTAAAAGTTTTTCATGCTTCTGGGACGAGGTCCAGAGATTATAAAAACGTTGTTTTGAAAACTCAATAAATCCAATTAACGGTAACAAAACTCTCTTGCGGACTAATCCGCTTCGTGCTGAAAGGGCCCAAACACTTGGATTTGGATCGAAAGACGTGACCGCGACTCCTCTGAAATCCACGCAATTGGGTTTAACGGAACCAACGAGTTGGCTTCCACCAACTCATCTCAGGTTCCAGTAAGTAACCACATAAAGTTGCTACCCGAAGTAACTCTGAATGGCATGAAGGGGATTCAAATGTAGACAAGACAGGGCAATGAAAATCTAGGTGGTCCATTTTGACTCACCTGAGCAACCTTCAGGTGCTCAGGTATGTGTCTGCCAAGTGGCCCAACACGCTTTGGCTTTGACAAAGCAGCCAATCTCTCCTGTGCCTGGAAGTTGTGCAAACTCAGCCCTGTGGCTGGTTCGTGGTCACTCTATCCTCAGACCCCAGAATATGAGGAATCTGAGGAAAGCAGGGCTGAGACAAGCAGATCCTTGTGGCACCTTCAGGATTTACTGGGGAGCACCGGGGAAAAAAATTCTTAGGTGAGGGAAAGAAACAATCCAGAGTCTTTGATTCTCTCTTTGAATTGCTGGCAGATACCAACTGTTTGGGAAGAATTTGAATTTTGATAGTGGAAGGAAGAGCTAAATCAATAGCTGGCTTCAGATATGGGGTTGGTTTCATTTTGGCTTAGTGTGTTGGTTGAATCCAGCAGTTGTGGTTTATTGGCATGCCAAGCCCAAACAAACCATTTATTTGGATCAATGGATGATTCAGGCGAGTGTGTTGAGAAGTGTAGAGGTGATAGCATTAACAGAACTCCAGAGTGTTGGAAGATTCATTCCCTCAGTGCTGTAGGTTACCTTCCTGGGTCAATCCAGTTGTTTCTGTTATAAAGTCTGCCTTTATTTATTGCCAGGTTGCTACAGTCATGGTTGGAGAAGTGCTAAAAGAAGTTGTAAAATTCAAATGCATTTGTTTCAGGAGTGACTTACAAAACCAACAGGAACAAAAGATCTGCCACCTTCAATGGGAAAGGGAGCCAGTTGACCTAATGGAGAGAGCCCTGATCTTTAGGTGATCTTTTACTTCAGGAAACGATCCCTTTAGTCTTGCCTGGACTCCAGTCAGGTATTTGTGGCCAGAGGCCCAGAGCAGTAACAACAACCTGGCTCAGGTTTCTCCTTTCCTATAAATGCACCACTTGGCTTTTCATTCCTTGGCTAGTTTTGGCCCTTGTTCATTTCTAGGCACCTCCGAGCAACCTGGATTTGCTTTCACAAGTCTGGGCCTCTAGTCAAACCATATTAAATTCAGTTAAATTGAATGGTATGTTTGAGTATAAGGCGTATTAAGTGTAAGAGGAAGGGGACTCCTAGGAGCCCTGCCCAGGCTCCCTCTCTACCCACTCCTTGGCCGACCTCTTCAGTAAACCTGGTGAGGAGGGGCCACCTGAGCTGTGGAAGTGGAGGAAGAGGGAGGGGAATAGCTGTCTCTGCTGAGCACTGGAAAACAATGACTCTCCGAGGCCCCCAAGGCTGCCAGTTCTCTCTTCCCTTGGTCCTAAAGCTTCTTGCGCCCTCCTATAACTGTCACATGTTAAGGACAACAATGGTCACCCAAGCTGCCTTTCTTGGCCCAGGAGACAGAGGACT
This sequence comes from Bungarus multicinctus, assembly GCA_023653725.1. Lineage (NCBI taxonomy): Eukaryota > Metazoa > Chordata > Lepidosauria > Squamata > Elapidae > Bungarus > Bungarus multicinctus. The sequence continues at coordinate 71,838,340 of CM042846.1, forward strand.
CTAATTCCTCTCTCCCACTTCTTACAAGCCTCTACCACCATTCAACTGAAGGCGACTTCCTTTGAAGAAAGTTGTATACCATTGTTACTAATGGAAAAGTTTATTATGGAAATAATAAAAGGCTGACACCTAATCCAATATAACTGTACACTGCATGTCTTTTGGGGAAGGGCAATTTCCCCAGCCTGGCGCCCCTCAAACCTTAAAGTAACCTTTTCAAGGCCAGCCAAATGGCAAGTCCTCCTCTTCCTCCCCCCCCCACCCCCTTGAAAGTTGTACTGTGACACTTCCAGCCTCAGATCCAGCAGTTTCTGCCCCCACAGTTGGTGCAGCTGATGCCTGGCATGCATGATATCAGCTGGGCGAGCCATTCACCTGCCATGTGTCAGAGGCTATCAAACCCCCGAATGGAGGGAGACAAAAGAACAGATTCCTTTCTAAGCAGCAGCCGGCTCTGATTAAACCATTTCCCCAGAATTTATCGGGCAACGTGAGAAATCCTCAAGCCAAGCCAAGCCAAACTCCCTGAAAGAGCCGACAGGCGGCCGTTCTTCTCGGAGCTCTTTCGGCGTCCTCCAAGCTTTATCTGGTCCCAGCGACGTCCACCTTCAGATGCTCGTGGGGGTGGGGGGGGACACCTTGCTGAAGCCACGCCTCCGCCTCGCGAGCAGGGAGAACCCCCCCCCCCCTTCCATCCTCCGTGGGCAGCAAGTTCTCTGACCGTTCTAGAATGCAGCCTGTCAATCAGGCTCGGGCGGACGAAGCTCTTCTTCTTTAGCCGAAGCTGGCTAAATCAGTCGAGAGGCCGGCCAGAGGAGCCGGAAGCGCAACCTGGCCTGCTCTGCCTGAACTGGCGCGAGGTTTCCTCGGCTCCACGTGCGCAGACTTGAAACCTTAACCTCCCAAGCAGAAATGCATCTGAGACTCCGCGGAGCTTTGGCCCGTCAATAAACGCTCCTTGTGGGCTGAATGGAGCCAAGAGTCCACCTGTTCCCCACTGGGCCGTTGCTCCTGCCAGCGAAATTATCTGCCGAGCTCCTTCTCACCCAACCGACGTCTCATGTACTGTAGCAACTCGCTTGACATAGTCCTGCTTCCTACGATGCTAGGATGAATAATAATGATGATGATGATGGTGGTGGTGATGATAACAACAACAACAATAACAATTGTAGACGCGCAGCAAGAAAAAAAATCACAAAGTATCGGGACTTACAAATTGAAGTTGAAAGCGTGTGTTATCCCAATTGTAATTGGAGCCCTTGGAGCAACACCTAAAGGGCTGCCTCGCCATTTGGAAATCCTGAATTTATCAGACTTGAATACTCCGATTCTACAAAAAACCACCCTACTTGGAACAGCTTATAGCCTCCCACAGTACCTGAACAGTTCCTAGGTCCTTGGTTAGGACTCCAGCTGTTGAGCTACCAACCAGCCCCAAAGGCTCTGAATCTCACTAAATAATAATGATGATGATGATGATGATCCTCTGTGACGCAGTGGTTAGAGTGCAGTACTACAAGTTACTTCTGCCGCAGCCAGCTGCCTACAATTTGGCAGTTCAAATCCCACCAGGCTCAAGGTTGACTCAGCCTTCCATCCTTCCGAGGTGGGTAAAATGAAGAACCAAATTGTTGGGGGCAATATGCTGACTCTGTAAACAGCTTAGAGAAGGGCTGTAAAGCACTGTGAAGTACGCCTAAGTGCTATTGCTATTATCCGGACAAGGCATTAGGCTTTTTTTTTTTAAGGAGCCAAAAGTCCTATGGCAGGGGTCTCCAACCTTGACAACTTTAATCCTGGCGGACTTCAACTCCCAGAATTCCCCAGCCAGCTTTGCTGAAAGTCTGCCAGGCTTAAAGTTGCCAAGGTTGGAGACCCCTGTTCTATTGCACATTGCTGTTCTTCTGGCCAGTGCTGTGTTTGATTTATTACGATTATGTTGCACATGAACATGCGGTACGGAGTCTAAACAGACAAGTACACAGCTCCAGAAGACTGCTTTCATCACGAATTGGATTTGGGGATTTTTAAAAAAGCAATCCTATGACTTCTTATCTAGTAATAATCCCGTAGTAAAATCAGTGGAATGGGTTTCTTAGAGATACAAAATTGCACTCGACTAAAGGAATTTTCTGGACAAGTATAAATCTGTACTGCAGTGTTATTACAGAACGGAACACGCCAGGATTAATTAATTACTCTAACATTCTTTTATGGATCCCTGGTGTCTGAGTAACAGGCGGAATTGTTACGGAAAGAAAAAAGCATTCTGCACATGCTTGCATACCCTCTTCTTCATGGTCCATGTTTTTGGCCATTTGGGGAGGGGGACTTAGAATTTGTCATATCCTCCCTTCTTCCCTTCCTTCCCTCCTTCCCTCCCTCCTTCCTTCCTTCTTTCCTTCCTTCCCTCCTTCCTTCCCTCCCTCCCTCTCTCCCTCCCTCTCTTCTCTCCCTCCCTCCCTCCTTCCTTCCTTCCCTCTCTCCCTCTTTCCCTCCTTCCTTCCCTCCTTCCTTCCTTCCCTCCCTCCTTCTCTCTTTCCTTCCTTTCCTCCTTCCTTTCCTCCTTCCCTCCCTCCCTCCCTCCCTCCTTCCTTCTCTCCTTCTCTCCTTCCTTCCCTCCTTCCCTCCCTCCCTCCTTCCTTCCTTTCCTCCTTCCTTCCCTCCCTCCTTCCCTCCTTCTTTCCTTCCTCCCCCCTTCCCCCCCACAACGCTGCGGGATGCCTCCAGGGGGCGCCGGAGGTCTTAGTTTCCTGCTACTAAACGTCTGCCGCAACTTCCCTCGCACCCGCTTTCTAACCCGGTTCTTCCCAATGAGCGCCTTTGCGGACCCCTCCGGATCGCGCCTACTTAGGAATGGTCCGTCCCGTCTCAGCCTCGCGAAAGGTGAAGACTGTTCAGCGAGTGAACGCCGGGGAGACACTCGGCTCCTTCACCGGCGGCGGTTGCAACTTGCCCAGCACACGGAGTTCCCGGAGGCAAAGAGCAGCGCGGGGAAAACGTGCACCTGCTCTGGGAACTGCCAGCCTCTTGGCTTCCAGCGAAGAAGAGGTTACTGGCCTTGGCTTTCCCCAACCCGGTGCCCTCTGGATGAGTCGGCCAATAACTCATCGGGCTGACTGAGGGAGAAGGCGGTTTTTAAGGCTCTGAAAGGCAGGGAGTGTATGTCCCAGGGAGAAGATTCGTGGCGAGAGCGCTTCCGACCATGTGCAGAGTACGTTTACTCAGATAGAGGAATTCTCTAATGAAAAAAAAGAAAAAGGGAGAGATAAGCAGATGTGGAAAGCCATTCTTCCTTTCCTTGGAAAGCAGCCTCCCGATTGTTGGTTTCTTTGATCAGGGGTCCCCAAACTTGACAACTTTAAGACTTGTGGACTTCAAGAAAGCAAAGATAGTACCAATAGCGACGGCGCCTTGGGTGTAATCCCAAACCTTCTGGAGTATCACTTGAATATCAATGGCATTGATAAAATCATCAGTCAATTACAAAAGGCAGTTGAAATCCACAGGTCTTAAAGTTGCCAAGTTTGGAAACCTCTGTCCTTGAGGGTTCAACGCAGTGTTTGCAGAATTAGCCGGAGGGAATCTTCTTTCAGTTGAAATTCCTCCCAAGCTTTTCTGGAGGAGGAAGCGTGAAGATGTGCTGCTGGTGCAAAGGAAGAGAGGAGCGCTAGAAATCTCGGAGATCTTTCCCTCGGAGATCCTCCTTCCTTTCAGCGCCCCCCTCCCCCCCCGGCAAGGTCGAGGAAGAGAGGCAGGGGGAGAAGGAGGCTCAAAGCTCCCACCAGCGCACGGAGGCTTCGAAGTTCCCTCTGGGCCTGGCTAAAAGGAAAGGGGCCGCTTTCGTTCAACCGAGAAAAGAGAGGGAGGTGGTGGGATAATAAACTCACCGCCTCCTCCCTTCGCTTAATTATAAAGGGCCCCCAAATGCCACAAGAAAGAAGCTCCCACCGCAAATGCGGGGCTTCTGTTGCTTTCACCCCACTGCCCTTCCCGGTTCTAAGTTTTTTTAGGGAGAAAACTTCCGGATAAGTAATAGGAGGGACAAGAGGACGGCATTTAGGGAGCTGCAGTTACCACAATATAGGTTTCCTTGGCAGGAAGCCTCCGCCAAGCTGACCTCCCAATGAAGGGCTCACACCAACCCGACTGGGATGTAAAGGGGGGGGGGGGAGAGTTAGGATCAGACCCGCTTCCAAATGGACAAACAGCTCATTTCTCATCCTCTCTAACAAGCCGTTCAACTTGGCTGGCAAGTAACACCTGCTCGGCCTTCCCTAACTTTCTTTGGAGGATCAACCTTTTCCTTTAGCTCCTCCGCGGAAGGAGCTTCGAGGAAGTCTCACCGATCCCAAAAGAGAAAATGTCTTTATCTGCTCTATCCCTGCTAACTCTGACTTTGGTCGCTGAATAATTGTGGAGGAAGAAATCCATGCTTGTAAGGATAGGAAATAGGAGCCCTTAAAAGCAACACCCAAAAGGCAAACTAGATAACATGGAAATCTGAAAATTCTGGGAGTTGAAGTCCACAAGTCTTAAAGATTAAAGACTAGGTACACCTGCAAATTCTGACTTTGCAAAAAAAAAAACACTCTACCTATATACTTAGACGTTACCTTAACAGCTCTTAGGTCCCTGGTTAAGACCTGAGCTGTTAAGTTTTTACTAGTCCCAGACTGAATCGAATTGAAGATTAATAATAATAAAGTGCAAACGGCAGCTTTGCTTGGACCATTGTGGGCGATACCTTTAACACCCTCAAACAACATCTTCCAATTGCAGGTCTTTGGGAAGGACTTTCCACTCCCCGCAAAAAGGTGGAAAAAATACCAAACAGGTCTTAACATTGTCTGACTGTGCAAAGAATCATAACAATAAAGAAAGCAAAGGTAGTACCAATAGTAATCGGCACCTCGGGTGTAATCCCAAAACTTCTGGAGTATCACTTGAACATCAATGGCATTGATAAATTCATCAGCCAATTACAAAAGGCAGCTTTACTGGGAACAGCTTACATCCTGCGACTATATCTTTAACATCTTCAAACAACAACATCTGCCTAGCCTGGAGAAGGACTCCAGTGGTGCATAGAAATGCCTAGTCCTATCTAAATATCTGCCTGACTGTTCAACCAATTTAATAATAATGATGATGATGATGATGATAATAATATAGCAAAACCACTCAGAGATTTTATTTAGATATCTATTTACCTCTTACTCTCATTTCCTTGCCAATACTTCATGCAAAATCTGCATAGGTTATTTTTTAATTTTAGTCCTTTAACATTTTAAGAATATTAAATCTGAGAACACTCACGGTAATCGTTCAGGAAGTACTGCGATTGGATGTCCGGTTTTTTTCTTTCTTACTGGAATTTTTAATACCCCCTAGAATTTATTGTTCTTTGAAATGGTGAAGGGAGTCAACATTACAGGAGGCAGAAGGAGTTGTTTTTGGAGTTGCTTAATCAATATCTGCCACTCTCCCAGAAAATGCCAACTAATAAAAGGGGCAAAGACGTGTTTGAATGTGTCCGGAACATGAATCTTACCTTCTCAAGCTAAGGCAGAGAACAAAAGATGCCAATTGCGATGAGGGCAGACTATGCCAGGTGAGAGATTTACTTTCAGGGTAGTGCAGTGAGGGGAAAACCAGGATTAAGTCCAGCCAAGAAAATCTACGGAATGACTATGTACCGATCACTCTCTCCCACTCGAGCCTACCTCACAGGGTTCCTGTTGGGGCGATCATTTGAAGAGAGATCGTCAGGGAGAAAAGGCAGGCTACGTAACCGTAAAATAGAGTCGTTCTTAATGCCGGTGCTTAATCGTGCTTAAATTGGAACAAATTCCTGCTTCCTTCAAGATGTTTACTTATAAATAAAATATCCTACAAGAGCAATCCAGTAATCCTATGCTCACTCCCAACACGATTTAGGATTACGTGAAATCAGTCTGCCAGAGTGCCCGATTAATGACTGGAGTGTCCCTTGGAAACCTGTTCCTACAATCCGCTCAGCTTCCATTCCAAGGTGAATCCTGGGAGAAGGGGTACATTCTCCCGTTCTGGTGGCTTGGTTTACCTCTGAATCAACACTTCCAGGTTCTTGGAATTGCCTTTAGTTTAGAGGACAGGGGTTTTCCTCTTTTCATGGTCCCGATTTTCTTTTCCATGAAGGAAAAGTATAAATAATACTTCCCGGGCGAGGGGGGGGGGAGGAGAAACGAGAATTATTGAATACCCATTGTTTTTGTGTGTGCGCGCGCACGTGGGTCTTTTGTAATAAAAAGCGGATTTTTTTTTCATTGTCCCATCCAGTACCTTAAATTTTCCAATGTTTCCAATTTCTGGACTCTTGACTGATTGTATTTGTTCCTCGCTCATTATTTAACACCAAAGGCTGGTCCATTTGCCTTGATCTCTCTCCTCCCCTCTCCAAAATCTCACTGAGCAGGTCTTGTTCCGAGACCCGGCGGGGTGGGGGGGAACCTGCTTTTCAACGTCATGTCACTCGTTGGGTCGTGTTAGGTTTCAGGGAGCCGGTCGGCCCTGTAAAATTCCGCCTGAGGAGCGTAATCAACCTTTCTTGCTACCCGGCTCCACGAATGAATACTGTCGTTAAGTAATATTCGTCTAAAATGCAACGCAGGACCACAATTTCAGAACAAGTAACCTGTTTCTATTTATCCCGGGATTCGAGTTAAAGAACTTGTGATTGGTCACTTGGGATGAGCAAAAAAGAAAAAGAAACAAGAGCAAAATACTGTCTTGGGTCGGAATGGAGAAAAAGTGCTAGCAAACGGATCTCAGGTCTGTGAATTTCTGCATAGCTCTTACAGTTGAGGAGGGATAAAACAAATCTAAAGGAAATTTCTGAAGCAGAGCGGCAGAGGCACTTCAGAATTTTACACTGTGAGTTCGGAGAAGTTTTAAAAGAAGTTTTCAACACTCCCTTTCTGCGATGCAGAAAAGTTGCTTCGGTTGATCGATTCTATCTTTGGATCTACCTGTTTCAGCCATAAGAAAACATATCGTCAGAATTCCGCTAGAAAATCTACTCTGGATATGAGCTTAACGATAATAATAATCGCCAGGTGGATAAAAATATAAAATCCAGGCTGAACATAAGGGTGACTGAGCGACTAACCATAATAATAATTCCAGGTTCTTAGGAAGGACTCGATAGGTGGATAAAAATGCCAAATCACTCTAAATATCCAGCTGTCTGTATGACCAACCATAATAATGACACTATAAATTCATATTTAAATACGAGATTTCCCAAACTTCTCAGTCCAATGAAGAATATTAGTTAAACGGAGAAAAACTTCGGGAAACAACTGATTTAATCATGCTTTGTTTTATACCTATGGGGCAAGTAGAATGTAAAGACTTAGAAAATACGCTCCTCGTAGTAACGCAAATACAATTAGAATGTTTAATGTCCATCGCTGATTTTCTGGATACATTAAGGTGGGAGGTGGGGTTGCTTTGACACAACTACCGAAGTTCCTGCGGCTGATAGAGATAGGGACGCAGAAGTCTAAGAAAGAAAGGTTTGATTTATGACCTGGCCCTGTTTTCTGAAAGAAAAAGTCACCTTAGGTAATGTGTAAGAAGGAGGGAGAGAGGGAGAGAGAAGGAAAAAAGACCTCTGTCCCTTTAAAGCCAAGTTGCTATCCAAACACAAGTAAACAGTGGTAGAAAAGAAAGTGGAGGCGGGATTTTGAGGGGCGGTCTCAACCATTTTTACAGCCCGCTGAACGTTCGGCGCTGGGCGTGGTCAGAGCGTTCAAGCCGTGAACATTCGACTCGCAGTGGCTCGGGGTGGGACCGCGGGCGGGGACAGAACTCCTCGCCGCTGGAACTGCTGAAATGTGATGGACCCGAGAGGGGGAGTTTCAGACTTGTATCAAACTTCGCTGGAGTCGAAAGCGAGGCGCTCCAAGAGAAGTGCGGTCGGGGGAAAAAAAAACAAAAAACCTTATGCGGGGTCTTTTGCCTACCGCCTACCCGCCGCTAGGGAAACTCTGAAGACGGGAGGCGGCGGGCTCCCGAAGCTACCTTCTGCCGGCTTTTTGAAGCCCTCCTGAGAGACAATAACATGAAAGAGCTCCTGGGGTTTCCCGCCCTCTCCGCGTGGATCTAAATGAGACGGCTCCGGCGTTAAGGCCGGTGGGCTGACGCGGGGGCTCCCCTGAGGTCAGGCGGAAGGAGGCTCGAGGGGGGAGGCAGGTAAGCGGCTCCCGTTCTCGCGCGCGCGCGCACAGCCAGACCCTTCGCCTTGGCGGCGACTTGCAGAGAGACTCCCCCGGCTTCTCGAAGGGCGCGCTGGGCGGCCAGGGAGGGCTGGCAGCATTCAGGCAAGCGCGGCTCGGGGCAGCCGAGTTTCCCCAATGCAACTCCGCAGCGGGGAGGGGAAGAAGCGACGCGTGCCACTCGCGGCTGGCGGAGGGGAACCCGGGAAGCTGCCAGCCGCCTTACCCGAGAGTTAAGTCCCGCTTGACGGAGGGGTGGCTTCGCTTTTCGGGAAGGGAGGCCGGAGGGGCCCCGGGGTGTGTGTGTGTGTGTGGTGGGGAAATGGAGGCGCTTAGTCAGTTCCGAGTGGAACTCCGAGGGGATCGCGCGTTTACTTTCGGTTTGACCGCTTGCCCTCAGTCGCTGAAGGCGGGCCAGGGTGCGCGAAGAGCCGGCGTGCTTCTGCGCTCCCACGGGGGCGCGCGCGGAGATTCCCGTTAGTCAGATCGCTCCACGCAGGCAGGCAGATCTGGAAACGCGCTTTCTTGCCTTTGGGGTTATACCTGTCCGAGCGGAAGGACTCTGGCGGGACGCTCCTGTAGAGCCGAAATCAAATTATCCAACACCCCCCTCCCCCCCCAAAAAAGATGTCGGGTGACTTAACCATGGGTGGTTTCTTCGCCCCTCCCGCCGTCTCCATCCACCAATGTTTGTATATCTGATAGCTGGGGACCATCAAACTCTATTCTTAGCCCCCCAGCCCACCCCAGCCCTGCGTGCCTCCCGCCTCCTCCTCCTTTCTAGAGCACAGTTGGTGGTTTCACTCTCGCACACCAAAATCGAGGCGACTACGAAAAGTATCCGCCAGCCCTGATCTTGGGAAGAGCCGAGAAAGAACAGCCCATTGGCAGCACGGTGGCATTTCGGGTGGGGGGGGGGGGGGAGAACTCGCGCTCTAGACACCGGTTTTCATTAAATTTGGGGTCCCGATCGGCAAGGAAAGTGACAGGGCTTCTAAATTACACCCAGGTTTGATTCGCGCCTGACTAGCAGCGGCGTCTCCGAGTAAAAGGTACCGTTTCCCGACCGTTCTCTGGAGGCGATTTCCGATTGTCAACTTGCCACCTGGACCTATTTATTTTACGTTCTTCTGGTTTCAATGGCTGCCGCGTACAACCCCATTCATAGCTTAATCGGTACTTTATGGCTTTCCGAGGGGGAGAAAAGGGAGTACTGTGTGCGGTTTGAGAAGCGTTTTATTGCAATCTCCAGCTTGATTTCATGGAAGTATTAACCTTATCCAATGGAAAACACGCATTAATCAGTGTACAACATGTAGATAGTTTGCTGTATCTTGAAACAAAGATCCTTTTGTTACATTGTGCTGTTTTCTGAAACAACTGAAAATTCGTTTAAGTAAAATAACCTCAAAATCATTTTTAATCTATTTTAAGCAAAAGAAGTGTTACTGAAATAACCGAAAGAGATGAAGCCATGTCTCCTTGTGTCAAATAAAAATGTGGATTTAGGAACATTTGTAAAACAACCTAAACAGCCTCGCTATTTGTTAAGTATCAAGGGATCGTACTAAGTTTACTTACTAAGCACTATTAAACTTAATAAGCAATACTTAATAAGCTTAATGATAATAAACTTAATAAGCTCACTTAATAAGCACTATTAAGATCAATGCACCTACTTCTGAGTAAACATGCATTGAATTGGCCTATTATAGTGGAAAAATCTAGACATATCTTACTCCTAAGTAAGTACTAGTAAGTTAAGCTCACTTTGAATTTAAGCTTGCATAATATTTCTGCTTAAAGGTGCTTGTATTTTAAGCAAATTTATCCTCACACATTTGGAATTCCTTTTATTATATCCTGATGTTAATAGGATAGTAATATAATCCATATTTTAAAAACTCACCTTTATCTAGTATTTATTAAAACATAGTTTTTCCTGCTTGCAAGTCTTAAATGAGTTTACCTTGAAACCAATTTCCATTGATTTTTAATAGAGTTCTATGCAAGTTTGCTGAGCATAATCCTAGCTTAGCTTACTCAGATGAATTTAAAGGAATCTACCTGCTGATAAGCATGTATAGGATTCAATAGAAAAGCATCCAAGTAAAATCTGGTTGAATGAATTCAGTTAATGTTTTAATGAATGTGTTTGTCTATTTGTTATGATGCCTGCATGGGGTACATTTTTAAGACAAACCAAGCTATTTAGGCCATTGGGATGGGTAGTATTAGAATTATTCCCAGTTTGGAAAACAATTTGGAAGCAAGTGCCACTGAAAGCAATGCAACTTTCTACTTGGTAAACAGGCACGATGGACATGTTCTTGGGAAGGAAGAAGGAAAATCCGTCTTATCTCTAATGGAAATAGACCTAACTGCTGTAATGCTTCTAATTTAATGCAACTAATTTAATAAAGGACAGTCATTTAAAAAAAATTGAGGGGGAAGGCTTCCAATTTTTCTAAAGCACTCTCATTTCTTGAACAACTGAGGGTTTTTTTTTTTGAAGGAATGCTGCATGTTTTATAGAAATCGAAAACTGAACTCCAGATCTTCAGACTTGCCTTCTTAGAGAGAGAATGTCCTTTGAAGTTGAATATCATTTAACACACACCTCTTCCCAATAAAATAGAAACTTCAGTTGAAAAGTGAAGTGGCCCAGGATTAGTACAGGTTCTCCTCCCAACTACTCTCCCCCCCCCCATTTCTCACCCCAGCCGTGGCCTGATTCCCAACCCGAGGAGGGTCTGTTCATGTTGTGGACAGGTCGCAGAGACCAGCTACTGCTACTCAGAGGCAGCGGCCCCTCAGTCTGCCAATTTCAGAAGGGAAATTGAAGCTGAGAGAAAGGTGGGGGAAGCTTCAGCTTATAGTTTCGGTTAAAGGGGCTGAGCTAAGCACCCCCCCTCCGTCATACACCTCCCATCAATTCCCTCCCCTGCACGCTAGGATCCCAGGCCCCAAGAAAGAAAAGTTTGGAGGTAGCTGGGCTCGTTTATACAGGAGGGAAAAAAAAGAATTGGCGAACTTCAAAGAAGGGCCAGAAGGGAAGGAGAAAATCCACCCAGGGCCCAGATTGCGGGCTTCTGTCAAGCCCAAAGGCCGCAGGAAGGCCAAGGCAAGCCCTTCAGCCGCCCAAGAATGAGGCCACGGAGCCTCCGCTGCTATTGCTGCACAGGTTTTTTCCCACGCTGGGTGAACCGTCCCCTTCATTCTTTGCTCGTTGGGGCGATGGGATTTGTAGTCCAGCATATTTGGAAGTCACTCGCTTGGGGAAGGTTGACCTAAATTAATTATCGATTCACACCAGGAAATTATACCTATTTTTTTTATAAAGGAAAAAAAATACAAATGCTTAAGCAGGTCATTTCTCTTCCACACACACACAACACCCATAGTTAAATTGGCGCGAGACACATTAAAGCCACTGGCGAAGATCGCCGTTGACACTCGACCAAGCGGGTGGCTAAATGAGTTTGCACAGCGTCCAACTTAGGATTCTTTAAAATACTGAAATATTTCTATAGTTCGGAATATAAAGTGGCACTACCTGAAGGCATTTTGGGCTCTGCGCTGTGTGCAAGAGAGGGAACCAGCTGAAGGGATTCGGGTGAGTCGGGCTGCTCAGCACAGCCTTGTAACTCCCGATTAGGTTTTGGTGACTCTTTCTTTTCCTAAGCAATATCACATTTCCCACACTTTCCACAACTCCGGTAACAGGTTCCAAATGTAGTAAGAACGCGGAGCCAGGAACAGCCGAATTCCTACTGCAGGCCGATGGCCATAAGGCAACAATATGAGAGAGGAAAGCGGGCGGCGGGGAGAGGAAGAAATACAGAGGAGCCTCACCTGCTCCTTTGGGGTTTGAGACCAATCACCTCCCCACTCCCTGCATCGCCCGTTTCTTGCCCGCAGTCCGCGTGGGAGTTGACCGCCGCCGAGTCGGCCCAAGCTAGATCGCGATCGCCCATTCCCGAAATCCGCGGGGGTGTCGCTTCGGTCAGCGCAAAGCACAGCAGTTCAAAAGCCAGCTGGAAGGACTCCGGGCCGTTTTCTTTAGGCGCCGCGAAGCACGCGAGAAACGGGCGTTGCTTTTCTCTTAGTCGCTTATCTTGATCAATGACTTGTTGCTGAAGGAAGAAAAATAAGCACCGCGCTGCAGGCGGGGGGCGGGCGGGAAGAGAGAAGCAGCAGCCATGGATTCCCTCACCCCTTTGCCACAGCGTTCAATCATGGCCAAACCTCAGCCGGCTACTTTGGAAGCCCTAAAAAGGCCTGTGCCTGGGGAAACTATCTCCACGCCGTTCAGAAGTCTCCCTCAGATTCTGAGCCTTCACGTTTCCCCAGCTCTTCCCCACTCCCCTGCTTTCCAGATGGAAGCGTTCTAGGCCTTGACGTCCGTTGTTTCCGAACAAGGCCCTGGCTGGACTTCAGGACAGCGACCCCTTTGCCTTTTCAGGCTTAGCTTCTAAGCCCGACTTTTTCCAAGGCAGAGCCTTGGGTTCAGCGCCAGGATCGGGACCATGGGTGCCAAGGCCTAGAAGCTGAGTCAGGCATAAATGGGAGGGAGAAAGAGAACGAACAGATGCAGAGAAGGCACAGAGTAACTGACCGACTCCTCTCCAAGCTTACGCCAACGGAGAGGTCTGTCTGGCCCTTTCCCCCCCCTCCTTTCTTGTTCCTCCTCCCTTTGCAAGTGAAATTCCCGCTGTCCCGAAGAAGCAGCAGGGTTTGGCTCCAGGCCCCGCGCACTTCTATTCGCAAGTCAGTTCTGCCGAAAGGCCGATCCCTGCAGTTTCCCCCCTCCGCCCCCCCCCAGTACTCTCACGCATCTACGACCGGGTTACAATAAGATTTTATTTCAAGAACGGGAGGGGGGGGCATCCTACGACAGACTTCCTAGGATCGCATTGCTTTTCTCCGGGTTTAAGGAATTAATACCGACTGTTACGGGTTCAGCGCTGGGCACGTAGGAATCGACTTCCCAGATCACGTGGCGGGAAACATAAAAAGCAGGAAAGCTGAATTCGAATCCACTTTAGATGGGAGGTGCAATGTTGCACTTTGGAGGCGGGCTGAAGCCATTCGCTTGAGGCCCCCTGCTTAGTGAAGCTTCTCTTCTTTCTCGCTGGTTAATGACCCGAGCCTGCAAGTAATGCGAGGAGACCGCACGTTCCCCTTTCCCGAGAAGTCTGCACGTGTCTCTCTCTCTCTGTTGGGGGGGGACACGACTTTACACCTTCTTCCTAGGCCGCCGCGCACGGCTTAGAGCTTTCAAGCGATTGATCTACCTATAACTGCTCCGGCATGAGCCCTGTAACCGCCAACACAATCCTGTGAGGAAGTCAATCGGGGTGTTTCGGAGGGCAACCCTTTGCCCTCTGCTCACTAGGGGCCATCCCGTCCTTCTCTGTCCGCCTTGCAGGACAGCCTCCTTGGAGTGTTTAGGCGGTAAGGGATGACCCCCCCACCCCTTCACGGTCCCTTCAGAGAGAGAAAAAAGCTTCGCTGTTTGTCGAGGGGCAGAACGCAGCTGCTCTTCGCTTCCCGAGCGGGACAGGAGGGGTAGCCGAATCAGGTTCCTCTTCATCTTAATAAAAAGTTTCTAGCTCTCAAGTGCCCATGGAGGTCGTAGTTTTATTTCCATTTCACCCGCTTCTGAATAGAGTAAGGGGCAGTTAAGCATCAACCTTACGGGAGGCGAGAAAAACCGGCGTTAGGTCGGCTTGCTGTCAGGACACCTGCGCTTCCTGGCACGCCGGTGTTTGCTTGGCTCTTTACCTTGAGCGCCTCGGCCAAGCATGGCGCGTCTTTGGTTCAGCAGCCTCTGACTGATCCCCTCGCCAAGTGCGTAACTCTGCACCGCAGAGTTGGTGGTGCTCCCCTGCCAGTTCGGGTGGCCTGACTCATGCCCCAATAAGCTCCAAGGTATCGCTTGCATTATTACCCTCTCGCTGCTCCGCAGGACCTGGCCCTTCTTCAAAGCTCTTTCCTCTGGCCTTGGCTGCGATGGAGCTGAAGTCATCAACCGGAGCTGGCAGGTTGGCAAGAAGAACTGGCCACCATAAATCGGGATGTCCGGATTGCACTGCCCACCCGCACTCCTTGTGCCCGTGTTTCCAGTTCGGACATGAGCCAGGGTTTGCTCCAAGGCTTGCCTGGCCTGCTTTTCTCCTCCCCACTTTGCTTTCCCAGGCCGTGTCCCTGGTCACCCGCGCCCACTAATCTGACTCGGCCGCCTTGAAAAAAAGGAAGCGCAGAAATTTCTTTGGTCCCCCTCCTCACTTCCCCTTTCGTCGCAGCGCGTCCCGTCAGCGATGGGCATAAAACGGATTAAGGTCTGGCCTGGGATGGTAGGAAGCACATGGCCACGTGAGACCTGGCAGGCGGTTTAGGGGCGAAAGAAACCGCACGTGAGGAAAGGGCCGCTTTGTGCGCCTCCAATAATAACCCTCAATCTCTTCTACTCCCTCCCCCCATGTTCCTATTTCTGCTTAGGATCCGAACACCGGAGAAAGAAGCAGTTGCACGCTTTCCGATCGCCGGGTTCAACCAGTCAAAACAAGGCAAGGCCTGGCCCGGCGCGATGGGGAGCAAGGCCCTGCCGGCGCCGATCCCACTGCACCCTTCGTTGCAGCTGACCAACTATTCCTTCTTGCAAGCCGTCAATACGTTCCCGGCCGCCGTGGACCATCTGCAAGGCCTCTACGGCCTGAGCGCTGTCCACACCATGCACATGAACCACTGGACGCTGGGTTGTTACGCGGCCGCGGCCGCCGCTGCCACAGCCTCGGGCGGCGGCGGTAGCGGCTCGGCCGAGATCAGCCGCTGCTCGGCTCTGAGCGAAATGGCGGCAGCGCAAGGCCTGGTGGAGCGCTTCCCCTTCCCGGGCCTGCCTTTCGCCACGCACCTGTTCCACCCCAAACAGGCCGCCGCCATCGCGCACGTCTTGCCGGCGCTGCGCAAGGAACGGCCCCGCTTTGACTTTGCCAACCTGGCGGCAGCCGCCACTCAGGAGGACCCGCCCAAGGCGCATGCGGTGGCGGCGGCCGCGCAAGCTCAGGGGGAGCTGGCCAAGCTGGGTGGGCCTCTTTCAGCGGCGCTGGGCAAGCTCTCCCCCGAGAGTCGTAAGCCCGCGCGGGGCCGGCTGCCGTCCAAGACCAAGAAGGAGTTCATCTGCAAGTTCTGCGGGCGACACTTCACCAAGTCCTACAACCTGCTGATCCACGAGAGGACCCACACCGACGAGCGGCCTTACACCTGCGACATCTGCCACAAGGCCTTCCGGAGGCAAGACCACCTTCGCGACCACAGGTCAGCCTCTGCCTCCGCTAGGCCTCCTCAGATGGCGGTGCTGCAGGCCCGCAGGGAGGTTTTACTCGTCTGGGCTTAATCGGTTTATGGACAGCCTGGCTTATACCTCGAAGGTTGTCGAGTGTTTTCTTCCGAAAACCATAGTTAAAGCAAACCAAGGCTTATAGCGGATTGAACTAATCAGAAGCTGAATTCAAATACAACGCTAAGCTATATATGTTGATTGTTTGCTAGGAAACCGTTGCTTCACGATTGTTTATGGCCCGTTCAGTAAATCCTACTTCAAACAAATCATGATTTAGCATATTGTAGGAACACGGCTATTGCCTCCAGACCCAATCTAAACAAGAGGTGTTCTTGTTATACCTCTGAACGAGGTCAGTAGGATTTATTTCCAAGAAAATAAAGTTGGAGCCAAGGATGTAGTCATTCTGTTGATTTGGCTTCAACCCTTCATCCGAAGGGACATGCCTGATTTTAAAGCCAAGGAATTTTTAAGATGGTGGGGCTAAACTACTTGATCTGGTTAGAGCAGGAGGCAGAATTCCTATTGCTTTGAGGAAGAATGATTGGCTTTAGTCTTATTGTCTTCAATGAAACATATTTCTAAAGTTAGAATCTCAAGTTTAGAATTCTCCCTCACTTGAAGATCCTCTGATGTTCTTGATCATGTTTCTTGCCTCTCTCCTTTTTTCTTTGCCTTTGGGCTATAATATGACTATCACTAAAGACTTGGCAGTAAGAGCACAAAAATATTTATGGGTTTGTAACGATATACAAATCTCTACAAAGAGACTCTTTTGTGGCTTGTTTTGAGAAGCCGAAGAATGTTGGTCTCTTTATTCCACAAAACCCCTACATTCTCCTGTCAGATTTATAAACTTCAACACAAACATTCAAGCTGACATTAATCAAAGGGCAGTTTTGATTAACTTCACCTGGAATTACCTGCCAAAGTAGTAAATAGGGTTTACACCCCTGAACATTTACATGGGATTAAACCCTTGCTAAACATGTTTACTCAAATGCATGCATATTTATCCAGAAATATGTTTTTTTTCCTATTTAAAGAGGCTTATTCCCAAGAAAGCAATGAAGAGCAATGTCAAAGTGTCTGAATATGTTAAAAAGGGACCTTGGGGATGAACAGCTAGGCAGCATATAATTTTGGTTTTAAAAATTTGATTATGCAGAAGTTGGGCTGTTATGGCATTTGTTTTGTGTGTAGAGATATTGACTCCAAACACTTTGGTTGATTTCCAGGTATATTCACTCTAAAGAAAAACCCTTCAAGTGCCAAGAGTGTGGGAAAGGATTTTGCCAATCTAGGACCCTAGCCGTTCATAAAACTTTACATATGCAGGTAAGACCAGGCTCAATTATTTTACACATTCTACTTTGATTTTAATTGATTGTGAATTCAAAACACATAGTAATTATTTTTAGATGCAAAATAAAAGAGATAGAGATGTGCTTCTTTTTAATCTGAAATATTTTGTGCTATATTTCTCAAATGCTGATAAGTAGAAAACAACAGAAATCCATACTTAATGTATATGATGTTTGTAACATGGCCATTTAGATGGTGAGGACAAGGGGGTAAATGGTTAAATGTGCAAAGTGATACCAACATGCCAGTGCTGAGACTCACTTACTTGCGTTAGACGCAAGTATGTAATAGCATTTGTGTTAAGACATCCCTGCTTGCATGTCATCATTTTGATGTACCGTAATTGCAATTCATTGCATTTGCCCTATGTTTCTTCAGCTACTAAAACCCCCCAATAAGCACTCAAATTCTAGGAGAAAAATGGGATATCAGTAAAATTTAAAAAAAACCTAAAATAAGTAATATTTCCTAGGGTCTGGGAGCCTGTGTAAATTTACTTACGAGTATATTGAATTATGGAGGATTTACATTTGAAGAAAGATAGCATACCTAAAGTTGACTTCTCTGATTCAAGACTTCCCTGTTCTAACACTTGAAAAAGCTCCTTAAGTAGCCGGACCAACCTACCAATGGCTAAATAAGATGTGCTCTTGTGGAAGACTTCTCACTTAGAGAGATGAACCAAGACTCCCTTGGAAGCCAGGTGGATTAGCAGGAGAATTTTCCCCTTAGATTCCAGGAACTGCAAAGCAAGGAGGACTGGCCTTGACAGGCAGGAAGATATGCCTGTGCAATTAAGACTATAATCTTAAACACACTTACAAGGGACTGAGAGTAAATCAGTAGATCTGCTTCTGGGTTCCAGATGCATTTTCTGGAAATAATTGTGCCTGCAGCTAAAACTGCAGTTAATGTGAAAGTAAAGCTGTGATTCTGAGATCAGTTTTTAAAGAAAATTGGCCAATTGGGTAAAAAAAAAGGTGAAATCATGTGCATGTTTCGATGCACATAAATGGTGATTGGAGAAATCTTAGTCATTGAAGTATATTCAGATTTTCTTTAAATTATTTGTGATGGACAATAAACACAGAAAGGTATGAATCTCAGATTCTAAATCTGAAAGTGTATGTATACTTATTTGGGAGTAATCCCTACTGAACCCTGTTGGAAAGACTTTAAAGTAAATTTGCCTAAAACCAAACTATAAATGTGTGCACAATGCAGTCCTATGCACTTTAGTCTGTAGCCTTCATTGTTGGCTATTACTGTCAATTTACATCTGTACTGAATTGCATTGGTTTTTCTGTCTTCAGATTGCAAGTTTATTTTGTCTTGCCATATTCTTCTTGTCCTACAGCAATTTAATGAGGCCAAAAATGAGAGCGGGTGGGTGGGTGGAGGAAATGCTGAGTGAACTTTGAAAAGCTCAATAATCCAAGTAGTTTGTCAAGGGTTTAATCCTTTGCTTGCTTCAAATCTGAACAGGAATCTCCACACAAATGCCCCACATGTGGAAGAACCTTTAATCAAAGAAGTAACCTGAAAACTCACCTTCTCACCCATACAGACATCAAGCCCTACAACTGTGAGCAGTGCGGCAAAGTGTTCAGGCGCAACTGTGATCTGCGGAGGCACAGTCTAACTCACACCCCGCGGCAGGACTTCTAGAACAGCCGAGAACCCCTCCCCCGGGGAGCTAATTCTGGCTCAAGGACTTGAACTGTAGCGTAATCTCTATGTCCACGTGGGTGATGTGGACAGGTGCATCTTAGGGGGCTTGATTCCATGTCCCTCAGTGCCAGCCGGTCCTCTTTCTGTTATGGTGGTGGGAGCTGATACCTGTTCCAAGCATTCTCCCTGCACTGAGAGGGCCAGCTGGTTTCTTGTATATAGTAACAGAGCAGCTCATTTTCGAGCTCTGCACAGCAATATGCTGGCTTTCTATTGTCTTACCAAATGCACATTGGTACCAACAGCAAAACCTAGGAGTAAAAAATACTTCTTTTACAAATTGTATTTCCAAATAAACACTTTCCCTCAAAATATAATTCTCATTCTGAGTTTGAATAAGTGAGTTTTCTTCTTCTCTCCCTTTCTGATAGTCACAAGAGCTGAAACTGTTCTTTGGGGGGGGAGAACTTTGTGGGAGATGTGTGTGCATGTATTTATTGGGGGGGGGGAGTTTAGTCTGCCATTTTCATGGCAGATTTTTTTTTGAAGTGGTTTCCCACAGCCCTTCCTGAGAAAGAGCAGAGAGAGGATGACTGACTCTCAACTCTCTGAACCCAGCTGGCTTTATGGTCTCATTGTCCCTGCTTTTGAGAAGAGGCAATCTAGGCACATCAAATCAAAGTTTGATCCTCTGGATGGAGGACTCCACTATGCTATGGCAGTCGAAACAGATCGGACAGCTCTTCTGTCTTTGTGTGTTGTTTCTCCTGATGCAATGGTATGCCAGAACACAAGGTTAGCCTCGTGGGGAAGCATTAATTGGTCTGGGGAGGGGAGCAGGCTGTTCCTGTGACATGGGTAAATAGCTATGGTAATTTTTTTAAAAAAACTTTTTTAATGTCTGGACTGGAGAAGAACACAGAAGGATAGTAACTATGATGGTTGGGTATCCTCCATAGTTGATGACACAAGCTAAGTGATTTATGCACTCAAAAGCCTTATGTGGAAGAACTCCTGTTAATATTGGACTGAATTTAGTGCAGTTGTATTTACCGATGTGTAAATGTGACTTACTTGCAGCAGGTAATGAGATAGGAATGTTTATAGAAAGGAACTCTACTGATCCCCTGTAAAACCTAAGCATAGACTGGTCATTTTTGTGGAATCCAGCTGTCTTCACTGAAGCCATTATGGAATATACCTCCATGATTCTGTGGGATTTACTCTGAAATAAATCACATCAAATTCATGTAATTGTACTCTGTAAACACTTTCAGGTTGAAGTCCTTATTTCTGCTCCACTGGATTATGTTCCCTCAGTAGGTTTAAACCATCAATCGTGGCAAACATTGGCTGCTTACAAAACACAGTCGTGGCTTTCTACCCCATGGTTGAAGCATTCCAGTTTGGGATGAACTCAACCTATGACAGAGGTCTCCAAACTTGGCAACTTTAAGACTTGTGGACTTCCAACTCCCAGAATTCAGCTATGCTGGCTGGAGAATTCTGGGAGTTGGAAGTCCACAAATCTTAAAAGTTGCCAAGTTTGGGCACCCCTGACCTATGGGTTTCTTTGCTTCTCCTCCAGGATTCAGCCGGCATATAATGATTGAAAGAAAGGCAAAGGCCGGGAAATGCCTTCAAATCCTCCCTAAAGCCTAAAAGGATTTATTAGTTACTTATTGGCAATCAGGCCAGCTCTTCCCGAGCGATTGCCTCCTTTTTTTAGACTTTGAACGCAGGCGGCTGCAGCTTAGAGACAGGGACTTTAAACCGCCCAAGACGAGCCCCGGCCGGGAAGCTCTAGAAAACAAACAGAGCGGCATCAATAAAGCTGCCCGGTGGGGCGGTGGCCGCCTCGGCCGAAAGGCTTCCCAGGGGGAGCCGCGTTGCGCTCCGAGTTCATCCAAATCGCGAGCCCCGGAACGGCGCAAAACCTCCATCGCCACTTCATCCCCGGCGTTTTGAGGGCAGCTTCTGCCTCAGCCGTCGCCGACTCCCGACTTCTAAAAAAAACCATGCGGAATCGCGGCCTAGTCTCGGGAGGAAGGGCGGGAAAGTCCCACGGAGGTAGAGATGCTCTCTTCCGACGGCTCTGAGGTTCGCCTTGGCCCTGCGGGAGCTTCCCCAGGACGCCCGCAGATCCTTGCGGTGCCTCTCGCTGGAGAGAGCCGCGCGGAGGGGAAGCGGGCGAGAGCTTGCGCAGGCGGAGGGGGGAAGGAGAGGGGTCGCTCGGGGGCGAGAGGCAGCCCAGCGAACGAGCTCAGTCCAACTTTTCGCGCCGAATCCCGGATGGGCGGGGCTCATAATCGTCGCGATCCAGTTTTGAAATGGTCACGCCTCATGTTTCTTCTTCGAAGGAAAGGAAGCAGCAAACTAATCGACGGCGCCCCAAGTCGCGCGTTGCTGCATGGGTTTTTATGTAGAAGTCTCTCAGGAGGAGCAACCTGGCCTTTCCCGAATAATACTGACTACAGCTCCCATAAGCCCCCGCCTGAACAGCCTGTGATGATGCCAATTGTAGTTCTAAACATCCCAGAACAGAACAACTCACCTGCTTCCCTATATTAAGCATCGCATAAGCCGGAGGTATAACTACCGGTACATTAGTACTAACTGAGGTAGTGTGCAAAGACTGGAGATCTTTTAAATTGAGAGCAAGGGTATTTAGGAAACTCAACGCCTTGGTGCCATTCATTCGTTGCCCGGATCTTTACAGCCCAAATTTGGTAGTCACAATAAATCAAAATGTGTCAGTGAGCCTCTGAAACGTATCTTAGCATCAGGATTGCAAATGGCAATTTTGGGGGACCCTCGAAACGTTGGTTGCTAGTTCAGCACAGCAAACCAAAGGTACAGTTACTTTTAATTCTGAGATGGGACAGATGGGAAGTGTTGGGCAAGCCAGAGGTTTTCAAACGGTGGGCTGCTAGGGGGATGGGATGGATGAGCATCTTTGAAGGCCATCTTTCATGGTCCTGCTTTGCTCAGATGTGGGGGACCTTTACCAAGCTGCTGGAACCAGCCAGAGCTCTCTTCTGGCTGTATTTACAGCAAGAGATCCTTTAAATCAGAGGCACTCCTGAGTGCTGCCCAAAGTGATCCTGCCAAGACTGAGGAGCCCTTTCCCAGCCTGCTCATCTTCTTCTGCCAAGAACAGATCTTTCTGGGCATCTTACTTGTGTGCTTACTCCAGGCAATTGGTGCCAATGCTGTTGAGGAAGAGAAGAAGAAAGCCAAGGTATACCATTCTCCCTTTTCTTAACTTGATCTAAAGTAAGAAAAGAGTCCAAGTGAGACATATTCCTCCTAACATATTTTTATTTGGGGGGTGGGGGGTGGAGTCATCTAATTATTTTTTCTATGTTGGCTAGGTTCATATGTTATGTAAGAAGTGGTTTGTTTCACCAAGGTTAATTGAGAAACTATTTGCTGTCCTAGCTAACATGCTAAGTGGAAAACAGATCATGTTTTGGCTTTTTGAAAAAAGTGTGAAGTGCAACTTAAACTAGGTTTGTTTAAACATGGTTTTGTTTGCATGCATAGGGCATATTACATAATTAATATTATTTATTGGGTTTGGTAAACTGGTCCATATGCACAAATAAACATATACATAATCTACACTTTGCAATGTTTAAATATTGCAGAATACAAGAAAATATATTTGGCCTTCTTAATGCAGATAACATTAATAAAACTGAAAACCATTTTCAAGATTTCTATTATTCTATTCAACATGATATAAATGGAGTAGACCTATTTTTCCAGACACTTTGCTAAGTCATTTATTACAGTTATGCTTGCAGAACATGTGCTAATACACCAATCTAAAATTTGAAACCATCGTAAGACAATGCAAAAGCTCATGCTAAAAATATCTAGGCAGCTGGAAGTAACAGAGCCATGTAGTACAGAGTGTGGGCTGTTTGTTTCCAAATATTTCTTCATAGAGTTTGTCCGTAATTAAAAAAAATGGTCTGTCCATCCAGCTGGTGTGACTTTTAATCACAGTCTCATGTCACTGAAGGATGTACGAAGTAGGGCATTCTTTCAGGATCGCTCCAAGGGCAGAGGGCAAGTCCAAAGCTTATGTTATCCCCATGGTTTTCAAGAGGGAACAAGGGGACGGAAGTCATATCTATCAAGATGTCATCACACAAATTGCAAATTTATTCATTATATCAACTTGTATATCTGCCCAATTTAAAAATTCTAGTCAGCTAACATAGGATTAAAAAGAATAAAAGGTTAACCACCCAGTAAAAATAATAATTAAAAAGGAGGCCCTAATTTACATTTACACATTCCCAATCATTGGAAGATAGGCTCATCCAACATAGCCAAGGGAAGAGACATTTGTGTCATTTGTGTAACAATGTGATAATGTATTTGATATCAGTATGGTTTGTATCAGATATGTATGACACCCCTAATTGGGGGAGGCAATATCTAAGTTCCAAAAAACTGTGTGTTTTCTTTTGACTTGGAAGGGTTATACGAACCAAGATGCTTTATTTATTGCTTAATAATATGACTGGTTTCAGCCACTGTGGTTTGTTAATGTGTGGTCTCAATTAGTGTCAGAAGAAGAGATGAAGCATGACTTTTGTCATGTTTCTGATGGACAAGTACTCACTCAGTATTGCTCCAAGAAATATGACTTCCTTTTAAAAAGTATTCCAAATGTGTAGTTTACACTGCTTTGTGGCCATTAAAAACAGCTGCTATTGTTGCTTCATCTTTTAGAAACCATTAAAAAACAGCAAACCTCAACTAATATCTGTGTGTGTGTGTGTGTGATAGTTTATTATAGATATATACATACATACACATAGTATATACATATATATGTGTATGTGTATGTATGTTATAGTTTAGTTATAGTTATAATTATTGTTATTCACTTCCCTGTACACCATGAAAACATGTTGCTTGAGTATGAAAAAATTAATACATACACCACAAACTATGACATCTATAGGAAGACAATCCAGTTCAATGATGACTGCAAATTATATCAGCTCAAGCCAATATGGTGAATGATCAGTGATGAGAGCTATAGTCTGCGTATGGAAATGCTTTCCACATCTGGAGATGAAGAATTTGTGAAACATTTCAAGACTTCTTTTCCCCTCTTCCCTAGCATTTTCAGATTCAAACTTTTTCTACAGGCAAAAGAATGATCATCTTGAATAACGCAAGCCAACATCAGTGGCTTTGAGTGATTCACCCAGAGAACCACAAACAGACATGTTCATTGATCTGTATTTTGAATTTGAAAGAGAAAAAAATGATTAGCAATCATGGCAGCTGAATCACACTTTTCCCAAGATTAAACAACAACAACAAGATGAAGTGTATTAGATTCAAGTGCTGATTAAAAGCCAGGCCTCACCAATTAGTACCAGTAATCAATGTGAAAATGCCATTAGGCAAGGGAGACAGGTCTCTTCATGTAGAGGATTTGGGGTGCAATTAAAGGACATGCAGCTGTCAGCTTTTTAATTAAAATGTATGTTTTTTTTACTATATGGAGGGAGGTTGAATTTTACTGGTATGTTTCTGATGTCAAAGATATTGGGATAGTTTTCATGGGATGATTTAATTTGATCAAACAATATTTTCCTTTAATATTTAACATTGAGATGAACTGGGCTTACTCAATGATGATAGCAGTTGCATGTCACACATGTTTAGATGTCCCCTTTTGTGAAGTATTATCTATTATATTCCGTCACTGAGTTCTGATATGAAAAATACTTCTGTGCTCAGTTCCAGAACTTATTAAATACGGATTATTTCTTCCATTCCTTTCACAATCAACAAAAAGATCTAGTTTTTAAAAATGGAAGAATTCCTGATTAAAATTTATTGGCTACGTAATGTTGTATTTTTGAGACGTTTTATACATGGATTTTCATTTTTGCAGCCTTTCTCCTCCTTTACTATTGCTGCGTTTTATCACCCCACATTTACTTTATTTTGTCGGTTGTACCATTGATAACAATTTGTAAATGAAATGTATGCAATATGTATCATCCTGTTGGTATAGAATCTGAGGGGTATACTCCATGGTACATACACACATACATTGTGTGTGTGTGTGTTTGTGTGTAAATCTGGAACTAGATTTTAATTGCAATTTCAGTGCTTTAGACAATATTCAGAAACGCCAGAGATTTTCTTTATGCAACTCTCTCATGTATTAACTACATAAATAGTCTACCTTTGAATTTGTAAATAAGATAACTAATGTCATGTTGCTCATTGAAAATGTAATACTTTTTAATTAGTGCTTTTTAACATTTTTGTCATTAAATAATAAATGAATGAATGAATGAATGAATGAATGAATGAATGAATGAATGAATGATAATATTCAAACCAAGCCATTCATCTGGGAGTACAGCTAGATAGACGGGTTCATTTGAAAAAAATCTATACCAGAGAACAAAATTTTGGTATTTATGTTGTGGTTAGCCGGCAGCAGGTGCAGATGGCTGAGGAGAGCGATGACTCTGATTGAGGGGCCAGAACCATCAGGCAGTGGACTGCTGCCTTCAGAGATTGTGGTGGCTGGCAGCAGTGATGAGGAGGTTCCCGAGGAGCCTGTGCCAAGTGCACGTGCACGAAGGATTACTCGGAGGAAAGAACAATTACAGCAGCACAGGAGACTCGGGAGTAAGGCTGCAAGGTAATGGCCCCTCCCTCAAGAGGATAAAAGCCAGGTTTGGAAAAACGTTCTTTGCAGACAGCAAAGAAGCTCTTAAGCTCAATTGGTGGACATCTTAGTTCGTATTTGGAGAATCTTATAAATTAGTTTTTATCTCTGGGTTTTTGGCAGCCTTGACAAACAACTTGGCAAGGCTCTTTCTTGTCAGAGCTAATTAATGGAAAGCAGCCTTCAGAACACAATTCGTTATTAAACCTTAAAAGGTGGGGGCTGCTGCCTTTGTCTGTGTTTGCTCTTTAGGAACCTGGTTGAGTCAGAACAATTTAGTTGTTCCACAATTTCTCTCTTTACTGAAGTCCAAATTTCACCTTTTACCTTTAGCATCAGTGCTTTGGACCAATACAATATGGCCACAGTATCTCTACTGTGATACTTCTTTTCTTCCTTTGATTCCATCACTTGTACGCAGACCAAACTTGTTTCACAACACACTGGAGGATAATGTGGCTATGCAAGAGGCCCAGTTGGTTATGCAGCATGATGCCACTGTAGATGCCTCCGCAGATGGTGGCCATATAAGTGATATGCTTTTGCTAGAATGGTGGTTTTCAGTGTCTAGTTCAGTGTTGAACTAGACTTGGAAATTTTAAGATTTATGGACTTCAACTCTGGCTGGGGAATTTTGGGAACAGAAGCCCACATTTTAAAGTTGCCAAATTTGAAAAACATTGGTCTAGTTAATGGATCAAGGTCAGCCTGCAGATGATTTATTCTGGCAGCAAAAGCACTCATAGCTCCTTGCAACCAGATGGAAACTTCTGTTCCCTCTGGGCTTTTTTAACTATTTCAGCAATAGATCAAGCACTCAGGGAATTATTCAATTGGGACCTGAACCAGCCTCTGTTCCAGAGTGAGTTGTATGCTGTTTCCCAAAACAGCCTTTTTTGAAGTGGCATTTCAGAACTGGCACTCCCTACATCATGAGGATTGAAGTTCTAACTGAGTTGGACAGGTCAGGGAAGGCTGGTCTAGGCAATTCAATTGTCTTATGCAACAGGCAGCATCCAACTGGCAGGATAAAAACTGTTCAAAACTCTTTGGGCTTTGTTTGGCTCCGTCTCTCCCCATTGTAAGAGGAGGGGCTGTTTTGCATGCTTTTAAGTGGTTCTGTTTGCATTACATATTTATCCATGACTAACTTAACCATTGTTTACTCAACCCATTTTTCTGAGCTTGCATCGCATAGCAAATCCTATCCACTGGGTTTGCCCAAGAGGTAGGATTAAATGCGGTTGATTAATTTGCGGTTCAGTGTGCACGCAAAGAGAACCTGACTGTCTACATGTGAAGCATCACTGGGGCAAGAGTCGGTTATTGTCTTGTGAACATCATAACCCCTTCAGAATTGGAGTTAGACCGAAGATGTTTTGGCTTGAAACAGCTCCACTGTTATTGGTTAAACTAACTTTCTCTGATCAACTGCCCTATACAAACATGACCCCAAGAGTTAATAAAGGATTAGTCTTCTGTTTTCTACTGCTGACTCAGGGTCCCAGAACAGCCTTATACAAAAAGTGACAACTCCAGAAACTGCTTCTTTTTCCATTTTGCTTTCTAATCTAAAATCTAAATAAGCGTTGGAAGAGTTGTAATAAAAATAGTGCATCTCTGGTGGCAATGCACATCATTTATTCACTTTGGTTAAAAGATGTTGAGGACCCTGGAAAACTTAAACAACACTTTTTAATAAGGAACAATATAATTTCATTGTCCACTT
This sequence comes from Bungarus multicinctus, assembly GCA_023653725.1. Lineage (NCBI taxonomy): Eukaryota > Metazoa > Chordata > Lepidosauria > Squamata > Elapidae > Bungarus > Bungarus multicinctus. Next base: position 71,865,438 of record CM042846.1, read on the forward strand.
TTTCTAGGACATAGAATCCTTAATAAATGTTTATGGCTGTTCAACCCAATAACATCTTTGGATGACATGATGTACAATCATGAAACAACAAATAAACATTTTAAAACAAAAACAAACAGGAATAGACGACTGAGTATTCAAATTTATATTGCATCCCTTTAAAAAGAAACTCCAGTCAAATTGGATCCAATGCCTGAGAAACAAATCAGAGTTTTGGAGCCTTTCTAAAGACCAGCGAAGTCTGGACTAACTGCATATTGAAGCAGAGGGTCATTCCATCAGGCAGATGTTGCAACAAAAAAGACATGCTTCCCGAATCCCAACAGATAATATTACTTCAACGAAAGGATCCAAAATATGTCCATCTCTATTAGAATGTATGGATTGGATGGATACCACTGGGGATAGGTACTCCTCCAAATATTCCAGTCCTGTGCCAAGTAGGACTTTATAAATGGAATCTAGCAACTCGAGCTGTACCTGGAGAAAGTCTGTCCATGCACAATCTGATTCATTGCATTCTCATTCCAAGCGGCGACTTAAAGCCTCAGTTGGATCATGCATCAAAACATGGGTTCTTTCTCAATCCCAGGTTCCCTTTGAAAGCCTACTGGGTCCATCAGTCACTTGAGGTTCACCTGGGGTAAACTACTTAAATAGTTCTTACCTCCTTGCAATAGAGAACAATACATTCAGGATTAGCAGGGAGTATTTCGTCCACAGCAAGGGATTGATGATGGTAAGTAATATCCTCCAACTCCAGATCACATTACCATTGCTCCAAGAAAAGTTCCAATATCTGCTTCCCCTCCCCGCAGTGAACTAGGCCCTCAATAAGTTGGATCAGGCCCATGGTTGCTAGGCAAGCCATGAATTTTTTAGAGTCTGTGCCAAGGAAAACAGGTTGAAGTCCTCAGCACCAAAAGCCCATATGATATGAGACTGAAAAGCTGATACACAACATGGAGGATGATACAGTATCAGATTAATCCCTAAATCTCAATCTCACATATAGAGTCTCACATCTGGATATTTGAGTAGCAGCATCCCTGAAAATATCTGTTCTGACCCAAACTTTGTTGCAAGGAAACAAACACGAAACAGAATTAACAGAAAAACCTTTTAATGATTCTTTACGAATTCCGTTCCTTCATGATTAAAAGGCTGTTTCAAACTAATTAATAAAAACGAGCCTTGCCAAGGTGGTGCAAGGCTGCCAAGAACACTCAGATAAAGTTACTAAGAAATATTTCAAATACAAAGAATCTCCAAACACCAAACTAGATATTCTGAACGTCCACAAGGCTCGAGTGCAAAAACTTCTTTGCTTCCTGCAAAGAACTCCGGTTTCTCAGCTGGCTTTTATCTCTTGAGGGAAGGGCCATTATTTTGCAACCCTACTCCCGAATTGCCCATGCAGCTGCAGCTGCTTTTTTCTGTGAGCAGCCCTGCGCGCATGCACAATGGGCATAGGCTCCTTGGGGACCTCTTCATCATTGCTGCCAGCCTCCATAATCTCCAAAGGCAGCATTCCACTCCCTGATTGTCCTGGCCCCATCCCTGCATCACACACAGGCCCCTCAACTGAGTCCTCACTCTCCGAGACCTCAGCCGTCCGTACCTGCTGCCGGTGAACCACAACAATATCCAGATTCTCTTGGATAATCATAGTTACCCCTCTTTGTGGTCATGGCTAGTGCCACACTAAAAACCCAGATGAGCACGTTTTAAAGAATGGATCCTTCCTCTTCATGCCCAGCTGGTAAAGCATGCCAGATGATCTCATATTAGATCCTGGCTGAGATGAACCTTATTAGAGAGCAACCTGGCATTAGCAGCAACTGAAACATCAGCTCTTAAGGCTGGATAACCTGGTAAATGGAGCAAATTCAGAGGTCGTATCTGTACAAAACACCATGACCATGTTCCTTGTGAACACCCTCCCACTGGCTCCCATCAGTCTTCCCTTGTCCTTCAACTGTGTTCCTACAGCATAAGAAATTAATTTTAAGTTGTTAACTGCTAAACTTTTTATACCCCAAAATATTGATGTTAAGCCATATGAATATTAAACATTATTGTATTCCCTTTTTCGTGTCAATTGCAACCAAGTAATTTCTATCCATTAGTTCCATTTATACAAATGCCTTTTTTATTTTCTGTGGGGTACTGTTTGCACTCTGGTTTTTTTAAAGAAAAATGCTATTAATTACAATAATTATAACAAGTTATTGATTACTATGTATAAAAGAATAATAAAAGGATGTTAGGTACATTAATCTAGAAGGGACCAAAATGCAGTTCATGGCAGTGTCTTTATTGGGATCAATACAGTAAGTTCCAAATCAGACTTAACCATAATATTGTTTGCTAGGCCTTGGTCCATTGTGTTATAAAATCAAATCATTTTAATTTATAAACCATATTTTATGTTTAACATATTGTGTGAATTTATTTATATATTGCATCTGAAATACTACCAAATCAATTACAGATTTTCAACATGTACAATAACAACCAACAATTGTAGTTTATTCAATACATCATGGTGAAACAAATTATGGTTTACTGTGTAATGTGCAAAGTGAGTCCTAGAATAATACTTTGAACATTTAATGTCGGATTGGCAATATTCCTATTCTGTTCATTTTGAAAAATGATTTTTCTCTGAAACTGTTGCAAACCTTTATGAGTTAAAAGTCCTTTGCCAGTTTGCATATCTGTCTGATTTTCCTGAAATGAAGAAGTAGCAAAGTATTTTATTTCACAATAAAAAGTCTGAAGGCACAAATTGATGTCCTATAGCATCATTTCAATCGTAGAAAAAGAGCATAAACTATTGCCTAAGGTGTCTAAAGATGCTTGAAGATATGTCAGCCATAAGATGTGTCAACATTGGATTTCCTTGGAATGGATTAAAAAGTACAGTTTCTAAATCTCTTGGTGACCTTTTATTTATGGATCATTGGTAAGGGAGAATTCAGTTGCTTCTGTCCATCATATTAAAACTACACTTAGTTTAGTAAAAAAACCAAGATAATAGGTATAAGTAAAAACATAGTTACGAATACATGGATACATATAAGAAAAATAATATACATACATACATATATATGTGTGTGTGTGTGTGTGTGTATATATGTGTGTGTGTGAGGTTTTTGAGCTGATAAATAATTAAATAAGGGAGACTAGGATAGATCTATTTCGAACTACTTAGTCAGCTAGCTACTACTTGTCAGCTAGCCATACCTTTACTGGGATTCGAACCAGGGAAGTATTACATGTGAGGCAGTTGTAATTGCCGTTAGGCCACTGGTTCTCATCTGTCTATCTATCTATCTATCTATCTATCTATCTATCTATCTATCTATCTATCTATCTATCTATCTATCTATCTATCTATCTATCTATGAAACATTAGGACAGGGACAGTAGGCACATTGGTGCGCTTATGCATGTTTATCTCCATGCAATGTCATGTGGCCGATCGGGGGAAAATTGGTGTCAACAGGGTGTGACTCTGAAGGATTAAAATGCAAGCTGGACGGGACCTTACGCTAGCAATTAGGTAGTTAAGTTTCTTGTTTCTTTTTTTCCCCACAGCACTATTATTGCTGTGATTGTGGAACAGTGGAGAATTGCATGGTTGCTGGAATGCAGTGGATGATGTTGAGGAATGCTTGATTCCCTTTTGAGGAGATTGGGATGGGTGTGGAAGTAAAACAATAGTTGTTTACGTGTTAAAGGCTTGTAACAATGAACTGCAGGGTGAAGGAAGAGGCCACTGAACCTAAATGGAGGTCAGTGATGATCTGTCTGGAGAGAAGTGAAGTGTGATGGATTAGACTGGGAACAGCATCCAGATCATATGTTTTCTCAGGCACTGGCTTGTCACCAGATTTGGGGTCATTTTTTGCTTGTGGTGGCCTTAGCTCCTTTAACTTCCTTAGTTGCATTGATCACTGCATGTTTGTGGACAGCTGGTAGTGGAAGCAGATGGAGTCCCCAAGGAAGTTAGGATCTGTGGGATTGCCTTTGGAGCATGTCTACTTCAGCTCTAAGGATGCTCTGAATCATTGCCCCCTTCCCATATTTGGCTCCCTACTGCATCAATTTTTTATCGTGAGATTGAGTTATGAGATTAATCTCCATCAGTGTGAGTTCTTCTATGTTTGGTCTTCACACAGGTCCATCAGGATTTGGAGTTCTTAGGAAGTTCTTAGGAAGTTGCATTGGATGCCATGGTCCTCAGTTTTGTTAGTTATCCCCCTTTTTAATGAAAATAGAGTAGGAGGGTAGGTGAAGCACGTGGGTGGAATGAGGCGGAGTGGGGTGAGTGAGGAGTTTAACAGCTCAAGAGTCATTCAGGTCGATTCAGTCTGGAATGAGTTGGTAGAGCATTCTCCTAGATAGGGGGTGATGATGGAGAGGCATCTTGGAGAAACAGGGTTACAATCTTGATGAGCAAGATATGATGGGAGGTTGAGACCAGGTTGCACTAGAGGAATAGAGATTGCTATCTCTAACTTATGCTTTCTTTTCACTCTAAATCTTCATCCCAACAGCTAATACTAGATCTTTGGAACCCTAGAACCTTAGCTGCAGCTGCTAAATGCCAGGTTTTAATAAACCTGTAATAAAAAAAACAACTTCATCCATAAGTGAATTATGGATGTGAAGGTAACTGTGATTTATATTACCAACACTTGGCTGGTGGAGGAGCAGATGTTCCCTATTCTGAGCTCTTCCCAGCTGTGACTCAGGGCTGGCACCAGCAACAGTCCCAGCAAAAGATGGGTAAGGTAATCATTGTTAATTAGGAAACTGTGTTGGCATCAGGATGTGCTATTTCACAGTCAACTGGATGTGAGACCTTGTTTGGGCAGCTGAGATCAGATGAATGTATGTTTGTATGATATTCTCCCTGCTGTACAGTGCCTGCTTATCAGGGCTGCTCCTCCTGATTGCTGAACAATGTAGGATTTCACAGACTTGTGATACTGGAGAACTTTAATCTTCCCCTGCCTCCCTTCTTGAGGGGACCGGAATGACCCAGAAGTTCATGGATGCTATAGCAATCATGGACCTAACCCAACTTACTGGGGACTCAGTACAAAAAGCAATCACATGCTAAATCTGGTTTTTATCTCATAGCAGATGCTACACAATCTGAAAATAGAAGTCAGTGATGTGGATAGATCACTGGAGTTTCCCTATGGACTCCCCTCCACATTGGGAGCTTTGCAGAAGTTTCCAAAGTGTCTGATGTGCAGTTCAGAGAGAGAGGGAGAGAGTGTGTGTTATATGTATATGTATATATATACTCAGCTATATCCATTATATTTCATCTATATATTATCTATCTATCATCTATCTATCTGTCTGTCTGTCTGTCTGTCTATCTATCGCTGAGTATCATCATTGTTCTTCTACTTTCTCTCCCTGGGTTTGTTCGGAGCAGGTGGCAATTGTGGCAGGAGGGCTTTAACACACTCTATATGGCACTTCCTTGACAAGTATTTGGAACCTATAGCTGGTGCAAAATAAGGCGGTCCAGGAATGGTGGCTGTTTCCAGTGATACTGCTAGAGCAGTGGTCACCAACCAGTGGGCCGTGGCCCACTGGTGGGCCGCAGAGAAATCTCACCCCCAGAGCACCCCCACAAAGCAATTAATCCAGGCTGCGCAGAAACACAAGGCTGCTCAGCCCACATGGCCCGCGGGAACCCTCCCCGCCCACTGACTCCTTACCTGGCAAACTTATCTGCTAAATTGCTATTTTTCCTTTTTCCGACCATCATCTGTTCTGCTGCACTGGGAGATTTAGATTAGCTAGGAAGCAGGAAATGGTTGGATTTCTTGCTTTCTAGCTAAGCACAGTCAAACCTCCCTTAGGACTGAAGATTGTTTGCAAACAAATTCAGTGCAGACTCACGGTAAGCAAATTTGAGAGACTGAGCTAGTCGATGGTAGATAGATAGATCACTGAATGATTCTGTGAGCAACTCAATCTGCCTGCTTTGCCTGATTTTGGATAAAAGTTGCTTTTTTAAAATAAAAAATTCAATATTTATATATATGGTGTGTTGTGAATTAATTTTGTGAGTTTGCTTGCAAATAAATTTTATGTGACAGACTGAGCTAGCCAATGGCAGATAGATGGATTTCTGAATGAATCTGTGATTCTGTGAGCAACTCAATCTGCCTGCCTGCTTTGCCTGATTTTGGGTAAAAGTTGCTCTTTTTTAATAAAAAATTCAATATTTATATAAATATTTATAATATTTACATACAAGCCATTCCCAGCCAGTCACATGACCACCAACCCACACCCACAAATTAGGCCACGCCCACATAACCAGTTAGTGGTCCCTGGGATCTAAAATTATGAGTTTGGTGGTCCCTGAGGTCCAAAAGGTTGGTGTCCGCTGTGCTAGAGGACCTATGTTGATTGCCATTGACTTTGTATACTTGGAGGAATCATACTCTTGCTGGTTTTGTTTATATTACATATGGCTAAATTATAATATTTTTAAAGGGTTTGTTTTTTGTTATAAATATAAGCTGCTCAGAAGTTTTAAACATGGGCAAATTTTTAAATAATATAAAAAAATAGTAAAATTGGTTCCAGTTCAGATTTTCAGCATATACTTTATTTATCCCTTTTCAATCCTGTTTTTCCCAGTGTTTTGGAGTGTTTTGGAGAAATTAGGTAATGCTGAAAAGGTCACTTGCCTGGTTGCTTCATAGAGGGGGATTGGAAGTCAGGTTGGCTTATTTCTAATCAGACATTGAAGCCAATCATAATTGGCCGATTTGCGCAATTAGTTAAATTCTATAGGGACTGGGCTGAATCATATGATCACCTCAGCTAAATGCACAAAGGCATTCATATGACTGCCACTCATATTCATAGATGTCTGTGACAAATTAGTTTAATGGTTATGGCCCTAGAGGGCCTTTGATCTTTCACTCATTAATAGGAAAAAGGAAGCATATCCATACAAACTTATTTAGCATGATCTTATGATCGTTTCAATATATGTGATATCAGAATATGTTTGCATCAGCCATGCACAAGACAGTAGTGTAACTCAGATCTTCTTTCCATTTAGAAATCCTAGGATCTAGTAATTGTAGTAGGTCTACAGCTCTGATTGAAAAATCAGAGTAGAGCTAAATGATAGAAAATAAATGCAGAAAATTAATTATTTGCTGCCACTTAGAAGTCATTCAGATTTTTCACTCCAGCTCTGAGAGCCGGTGTAGTCCAGTGATTAAGGTGCAGGCCTAGAAACCAGGAGTCTCTGAGTTATAGTTCCATCTTAGGTATGAAAAACCTGCTGGGTGATTTTGGGTCAATCATCCTCTTTCAGCCTAACTCACCTCTTAGGCTTGTTTTGTGGAAAATAGGAGGAGGAAGGAGTATTAGGTATGTTTGTCTTGAGTTATTTATAAAAAATAATAAAGATGAGATAAAAATCTAATTAATAGATAAAGTGCTGTCTATACAAAACTGATTTATGGGGAGCTCAGACAATGATCACCATTCTGTGATTCTTTTAAGAGTTAATCGATTGTTATCCAGTTCAATCCTTCTTTAGCAACATGAAATACTGAGCAAAATTCAGTTCCACTTTTGAGTGATTTATTGGAGGATCTTCTTCTTCAAGAATGCTAGTTTGAGTACTTTCATTTTTCCAGAACTCCTTTCTTTGAACCTTTTATTTCTGAATTGCTTTTTTTTAATTTATTGATTGCTACTGTCTCTACTGTTCCTTGTGTATTGGAACAATTTGACATTAATGAAGTACTGCACTGTAAGATATTTTGAGAATGTTTGACTTGAATAGCACCCTAGAAATGTATATTAAAAGTATTGTACATATATATATATATATATATTCTAATTTAATTTCTAATTTATTTGATTTTATATACCGCCCCCTCTCCCAACAGGACTCGGAGCAGCCAAGTAAAAACAACACAGTTACAAATACAATTTTAAAATAGAATTAAAATAGATTAAATTAGTGGCTGGAATAGAATAAAGATAAAAACTAACGAGGAAAAAATTTAAAAAGCTACAATCATTAAAACCAATTAAAACCCTACCAGTAACTCTAGGCCAGACTGGCTTGGTGGAAAAGGTGAATCTTCAGCGCGCGCCGGAAGGTTTGTAGGTCAGGGATAGTTCTCATCTCCGGGGGTAATTCATTCCAGAGGGAGGGTGCTCCCACAGAGAAGGCCCGCACCCTCGGGGGCGACAGCCGGCATTGCCCAGCTGACGGCACCCCGAGGAGGCCCGCCCTGTGGGAGCGCACTGGCCGACGGGAGGCCGATGGTGGCAGCAGGCGGTCCTGTAAACACCCAAGTCCCAAGCTATGGAGCACTTTAAAGATGACCACTAACATCTTGAATTGCACCCGGAAGGCCACCGGAAACCAATACAGCTCGCGCAAGAGCAGTGTAACATGAGAGCTCCGAGAAGCCCCCAAAACCACCCGCGTGGCTGCATTCTGCACCAGCTGAAGCCTCCGGGTGCTCTTCAAGGGGAGCCCCATGTAGAGAGCATTGCAATAGTCTAGGAGGGAGATGACGAGGGCAGATGTGACTGTGCGGAGTGCATCCCAATCCAGAAAGGGCCGCAACTGGTGGATCCTACGGACCTGACAAAAAGCCCTCCTGGCGACGGCTGCTATGTCTTAATTTATCTCTAACCTTGTATTTTCTAATCTGTCTCATCCTAAAATTTAGCAGAGTAATAAAGATTTGGTCACACTAAGCCATGTTACCTTATTCATGATTTGTTGAATAATTTGGGATGACTGAATTCACACGTAACACTAACGCATAATGGGCATAGGGTGCATGTTATTTAGTGTGCAAAAATATGGATGTCCTCCAGATAGCACTTAGACTTATATACCACTTCACAGTGTCTTACAGCCCTCTTTAAGCGGTTTACAGAGTCAGCATATTGACCCCAACAGTCTGGGTCCTCATTTTACTTACCTCAGAAGGATGGAAAGCTGAGTCAACCTTGAACCAGTGAGAACAACGAATTTGTTATCATCTAATGGTCACACAGATTCTTGCAACACTGACAGGCTTGGGGTGCAAATAAGCTTTGGTAGACCTAATTATGTAATTTTGACTGTTTTTTACAATAGGTAAAGACACAAACTTTTGTGAACTAAGCTTATTTTATTAGATGCATAGAATAGCTAAACCGGTGTAGAATTTAAATTGGGATGAGGTTGCAGAAAAAGGAAAGGAATACAAGTTAGTTATGTAACATGATAAAAGCCCATTATATTTATTGAGCTTTTGAGACAGTTTAAAACTTTTTGATGTCTGTGAATTCATCAGTGTTTTGGTCAACTGTGTTGGTAAAGAACACAACAAAATTGTTCTTTAAAATCTATAATGAAATGTTCTGAGAGGTCATAAATGTTCTGAGATTACTTTGTCCTTGTTTTGAGTTCTGATGTCAAATTTGTGTCTTTTAATTCTTTTGCACAAAATTTGACCTGCTTGTCTTACAAAAAGAGAATCCAGAGGGACATTTCTGGCAGATGATGGCATATATATCACATCAGAGGAGAAGCATGTGAAAGCATTTATAATGTCGTGTGTAACATTGTTGAAGCCTAATGATGTTCCTGTTGGTGTAACTGTGGGGGCAAAATTTTAGACTTGGCTCTCCTTTTACGATCTGGAGGTTGGTTTGGGAGCCTTGATGTTTTTGTGACATGATCTCTGCATAGCAGTTTTTTACTCTGATCTGACACAATTTGCAAAGAGGTCAGAGAGGTAGGGGCTGGTTACTCAGAGCAGTGTGTCTTGAGGCAGCTACAAATCAATCTGTTGGTTGACTCCTCTGTCAAACACTTGCTGCAGGTGGGTGAAACATTGCCTTATGTTTCCATGCTCACCTTTTTACCTATTGTTTTTCTACATGTACATGTCAATCGGCTTTGATCAAACGTCCTAAATTTCAAGCAGCAGCATGATTTTACCTACTGTCTCTTACTCATCTCTCTTTCTCAGTTCTTATCTTAGTAAACATCAGTATGAGTTTAATTTTCAGAATATACTGATGAAATCAAATATGCACATAATATTAATAGTGAGTACAAATCAAATCATGTCTACTTGGAAGTAAATCCACTGTTTTTGGTGGAACTTATTTCAACGTAATTGTGTAACACATTTAATTGAGCACAAATCCCACTCAACTCAGCAAAGTTCATTTCCAAGAATTACGTTCTCTGTGTGTTTTTCAAATTCAGTATTCTTTCTGAGTATTTCTTCCTGGGCAGCTAGATTTAATGAATTATAGGGAAAATCATTGAAAATGTATGGCAGATTAAATATTTTGTATCTGTTCTAAAAAAGTACTTATGTGAATCTCATGGAGCCAAAAGACAAAGAATTCTGTAACATTTTAGAATAATGATTGATCATGTTATTACCCAACGTTTCACATATTTTACCAGCTGCATGGGATACAGACTTGAAAGAAGAATTTGGAAAGAACAGGGTGAGTGAGAAAAACTATTACTTTATGAAGCTTTGTTGCAGATCAAAAACTTAGGTGATTTGGTCTCTCAACTATAACAACTATTGTTATTTCTTCAGGATTAAAGAAAAGAAAGGAAGGATCAAATTGTTTCTTTATGTCTATTTTCATTCTATTAATGGCATCTCCATATTTACATTTTTTTTAAAAAAATATTACATTTAATAGAAACAGATTTCAACACTGCATTTACTTTGATTTTGGAGAGCTCCTACTGATTCAAATTGGTCATTATCCCAAAATTCCTATCCAGTTGGGAATTTGAAACTGTGATTTAAGATTTACTGACATTAAACTCCAATTAACAAGGCATCGTCCTGTGTTAAAACTTTATTTACAAATTGTAAATTTTTCTAGGAAATAAAACCAGACAACCAGATCTGGGCTGTAAAGTTCTAGATCAGTGTTTTTCAAATTTGGCAACTTTAAAAGGTGTGGACTTCAAGTCCCAGACTTTCCCAGCTAGCCAGCCAAGTTTGAAAAACATTGATCTAGAGAAGAAATAAGTGGCTGCAAAGTGATACAGAAAAATGTACGGCTTTGCTGTCATTTTGGGTAAATCTGGATTTTTCAGCCCAGACATGAGAGCTGTAAATAATATGAGTTGCATGCAATGGATGAAAAAATAGTGTGAAAGAGAAGTAACAGGCAGATTTTCCTATCCAATTTTTCTTTATAGCTGCTGGTTAAATTGAGTGTGTCAAGCATTTCCATAATCATAGGAAAATGAAAAGAAATACAAAAGATTGGAGAGAGGAATAACATAAGATAATTCTCCAGTCATTTGCCCATCGAAAATAACCCCTTCTGAGCTATGTTCTTTTAATGGTTCCAACAAGGTTTAAGAGTTACCCCTGGATGGGTAGGAAAGCAGCCTGGAATTGCTATGAAAAGTAGGGAATGGGTTAAAATTGTCATCTCATCTCTTACTCACATTTCAATAACCCTCAAATGCTTTTAATTAAAAGAAAGTGTTTGTTTGTTTAATATAGCTGCCCATCTTGCCATAGTGACTCTGAGTGGCTGACAACATAGAAAAACAATATAATAAACTTAAAACTCAGAAGAAATAACAGTGACAGTTCAGGTGCCAGAGCAATCTGCATTCATCAACACAACAGACATGTCATGGACTTCAACAAATGCAGAAAAATTATGGAATTGCCCATCATAGGTCATTTGCCTCTATTTGTTCTGTTTTCTTTTTAATTGGCTTATTTCATGTGTGGAAGTTTAGTTCCACAGAAACATGATACAATTATCTATTTTTTAATCTGTACACTTGCAGGAATCTTGGTCAGCAGAATAGCTTCATAAATACATATTTAATCAAAAATAAAACTTTCTTGACAGAGTGAGGAAAATAAGTTGACTCAGACCAGCTCTCTGTTTGAACTTATTTTGATATTCATCTGCATGGAGATTTTATTTATCATGGGTTTTATTACCCGTGAAAGGGAATCGAGAGAAAGCTTTATATTTCTGGGCTTGGTCTTTTGCTATTCTGGAAAAAGCAGTTGGGCTGCAGTTTCTCAATCATTACTTGTTGAGAGCTAATGGGCAGTTGCATGGGTTCCATGTTGCAAACACCTGGCTATGCAATGCATTTTGCTGACAAGAATAATTAAACCAAAGAAACTGCTTACTCACAAAGTAGGCAATGCAATAATGGGCAGATGTGGGTTCACAAAACCCAGCTGAGCATGCAATTAGAATCATGCCATGCATTTTGTAAATATTAAAGAGTAGGAGATGGGGTCCTTGCTCAAATATTTGCAAGTTGTGATCCCATTGAAAACAAAACTGATCAGAGATAAAACTGGAACCTGACTTCTACTAAGAAGCCATGTCTTTTTCCTGGCATCCATGTGGAAGTGGTTGACAGTTGTGCTTTTCTGGATTGTGTTTTCTATACCTCAGTCTAGCTTATACACGTAGGATTTTGGGGTGATCTCCCAACCAAATCTAAACCAGGTCTGACCTTAGTTAGCTGTTTCATGGTCAATTAAGTGATATTACCTGCAGAGGCAAATATAGTTAATTCATAAAGTTTATGAGTTAAAATATTTTCATTGTGTAGAAGATGAAGGGTCTTCAAACTTGGCAAGTTAAAGACTTGTGGGCTTCAACTCCCAGAATTCCTGAGCTAACATGACTGGAGGAGGAATTCTGGGAGTTAAAGTCCACAAGTCTTAAAGCTGTCAAGTTTGAAGACCCGTGGTGTGGATCATGCTTTAATATAAACAAAAATAATTGTTTAGTGGAAAGAGATGACAGTGGAATAGTCGCCACACCTGAAATCCACAAAGTCATGGAGAGAACTAAGGGAGTATAAAATTTGTGCACTTTTTTCTTATCACTCAAGTCCAACTATCCATGTCCAACAATCAGGAATAGTGGCGTGGCAGAGACACATCTCCTACACACATCTGTATCAGCATATACATCAGCAAAAACATTCACATTCGACAAAACAAGCAAATTTCAAATGGATGAAAATAAAATACTGTAATGATTGGAATAATAATACAATTAAAATGTTAAAAATAATTGAATTGACTGGGCCTGATTATTGAAGCTCTGCATTCCTCACATTCCTTTTATAATTGTGTGGAAAATAAACACATTCCTGTGATGTGTAATCTCTATCTTGCCAAGGCTGTAGGCAAAGTTGTTCATAGTTTATGTTTTAGGAAAAATTATTTAAACTTCGGCAACGCATGCAAGCATTGCTTTATTTTTTAATGGAAGTCTGTTCGGGTGCTGATAACAACATTTCAGGAGGAATAAAAAGGTTAAAATATTTGCTTATTTCTTTGCTTTTATTTCATTTTATGCAAATTCTCTGGGTTGTTTCAGATTTGTGTTTGTATTTCAAAAATTGTATTTGAGGAACTTTAAAAATAGCTTTTATTCAAAGTTTTAAAAGGGGCACAAATAAATACAAACTAGAGAGAAGAAAGAAAGAAAGAAGGAAAGAAGGGGAAAAGAAAAGACAACAGTGCAGTTAGAAAGAATAAAAAGAAATAGCAACTTCTGATTTCTTCTGCAACAAATGCAATGATTACAACATTATATCTTATTCTAGGATTACAAAAAGCTCAGTTTTTTCTATTATCTATTCCCCCCAATCATCAAAACTACAGTCATAAGTGGATTTTTTTTCTGTTTCATGCAAGAAAATTTATAAAGGACTTCCAGTCAACCATAAATATAGATATTATCTTTTCTCTGATCGAGGAAGTTAATTTAGCCATCCATGCAAACTCTGTATCTTCATCAACCCTTCCTCCATTGTGAGTAATATCGAACCTTTCTACTTTCCAGCAGTCTTGCTGCAGTTGTCATATATAAAAACAAAAGTTCTATGACTTTTTACTAGTTGCCTGTCCATTAGTGCCACAAGAAAAGCCTCTGGTTTTATTCTACTTTAATCTTTAAGATCTTCAGAATTAATGTATGCATTTGTATCAATTTTTCAGCTTTTTCACACATCCACCAAGCATGGTAAAATGTCTTTTCATGTTGTTCAAATTTCTAGCAAAGATTCAAAACACATTTATACATTCCCAGGATAATGTTGCAAGATCCAATCTGGGTCAGTCACCATGACCAGAAGTTTACTGGAGCCCATTCTCAAGGATGAGAGAGAGAGAGACGAGAAAAATTGCCTGAGTATGGGTTCCAGCGTAAGTCCGAAGGCTCGGAAGACTAAACCTCTGGTCCTGGTGACCAATTCAGAATTGGATCCTACAGGACATTCTCTTTCAGGTTAGACCATAATGTAAATGTTTTTTTAGCCATGTATTTTTCCATTGCTCCAACTGTAAATTGTAACCTTTTTAAAATTCAATTTTGTCTTATGTTCTTTTACTTGTTCTTCTGTCTCATATTTCAACAGAAGTTAATACATTTTAACAGCAGAAACGTATTATATTAACACACAATTCTGTTTCATTACATTAATCAAAACCATCAAATCTTTTATCCACTTTAAATATTTCCAGTAATTCTACATAAGAAAACTATTGAGAAGCATATTCTTCCATTATTAAATCTCCTTTTGATTTTATTTTATAATCTTCTTGAGAAAATTCCAGCACATCACAATAAGTTAGCCACTTATATTTACTTAATTATATAATTATAATTTTTTGTCTATAAAATTCTTCTTGTGCTGAAAGTCACAAAGATGTTTTCAGGTAAAGCTTACATTTGTATTTTATTTATTTATTGAATTTATTTTGCCGCCTATTCTCCCATGGCGACTCGAGGCGGCTTACAGAAAACCGTATTTAAAATAAAAAATACAAACTAACAAAAAGAATCAAATAAATTAATAAAGTACAATAGAACAAAATCTGGAAAACAATAAAAAAATCACCCCCAACCCCACCTCCTTGCCTCGATGACAGCAGTTCACACAAGCCATTTGATGGGGTCCATCCTGCTCTGGGTTCCCCAGGCCTGCTGGCAGAACCTATAGTATTTATTCCATACTATAAGAATTGCCTCCCAAAATAGTTACTTTTGAATTCTACATTCAGCTTCGCTTTGTCATACCATAAATATCTATACACTCAAATCTCCGATCACATTTTTCCAATTCCAATAATTTTCTCTTCTTAACAGCACCCACTCTTCCATCTAACTTCCATCCAACTAAACAACAGGCAGCAAAATATAATTTCAAATCTGATAGACCCAATCCTCCATTTTCCTTGTCATCTTAGACTATTTTATATTTAACTCATGTTTCTTTTCTCAGCCATACAAACTTAAATATATTGTTCTATTATTGTTTAAATGGTACATCAGTTGTCAAAAAAAAAATTGTCCGAAACAAAAGAATCACATTCTATGTGAATATTCATCTTAGTCACACAGATTCTACCCTGACAGTGACAATTCTACCCCAACAATCCCATCTTGACATATCCTTTTTAACTTTACTCTATATCTTAACATAGTTACTTTGAAGTAACATACATCTCATATTTGTTATAGCTTATTTTCAATTTTAAAATTCATTTTATTTATCAATTCTCTTTGATTTTATATCTTCATATTTTTGTTAACGTATTTGACTTTTGGTTATTAATTGTGAAACCTGCTAATGCCCTAAATTCTTTTTAAGTTATTTATTATAAATGCAATTCCCTTTAAAGGGTCTACCAAAACCAGAACCAAGCCATTCTCAAGAGCTCTTAACTTGTACGATTCTTTTTAAACTTTTAGACCCACATTCACTCATCTTGTCCTATGTTTCTATTTCAAGATACTGGATTTGCAAAAAAAATCAATATTATTATTATTTGACCCAAAGTTTGATAGGAAGACTGAAAAATGCAATAGAGAAATAGAATATAATTTCATCATAGGGATATCAGTAAGAACGGCTGAACTGCTATTCATTTATTCATTGCTTCAGTTTATATAACTCATTCAATAGTTCCTCAATGCGGTTTAAAACATGATTTAAAATAATGGCATTATAAATTCCACAGTAATCTAAATATGGTTCTTGAGGCATGGAGTGTCTCCAAAGGTAACTTTTGCAAGACTGGAGCCCAGATACATCCTACCTTGGAGGAGAAAAATATAATATCAGACTGCTCTTTTTATCTCCATGGAGCCTCTGCAGATCAAAATCATTTCATTGTTCTGAAAGTGTTCTGCTCCATCCTTGCAACTCAAGAGATATATAGAAAAACTGGACATTCTAACCTCTGCGTTCTCTAAGCTTTGATATTAATATTAATTATTGTTAATTGATACTAACTGTTGGTATTTATGGGTTTAATCTTAGAAATCGAGCTGTTTCTAAAGTTTACAACTTTGTAAAGGTTACAGAATGACATGAGTCCTTTCTGCTTATTCTCATGCGAGTTCTGGTGGCACGTCTCATCTTTTAAAATATTCGGAAATATATAATGTTAGAGACGTGTTTTCCCATGAGGAGGAACTGTGAATAAACAGAGGACTAATAAGATCCAGGGGCACATAGGCCAAAAAAAGTCAGTGTGGCAATTGTGGTCGTTCAATCACAATCACCTCATTTGACAAGGATTGCAACACATCCTCTAAAAAAGGTCCAGGCTTTGATAACATTTTGTTTATCCCCATTCAACCCTTTTCAGATGCTCCTAGATAGCATTATTGTTACTCACCACAATTTACCCTCCCAAATCTTCCCTTCTGTCTCCTAAACATGTAGATAATATTGCACTACTTTCATTTTACATATTTTAGGTCCACATTTTCACTGTCTTCTTTAGTCAGCAGGAAGGATTTATATATGCATGTTGTTGTTTTTTTAAAAAAACCCACTGTCTTATTTTCATTAAGTTAACTTCCTGCTGATATCATTTTTGCATTACAGAGATCTTAATTTAAACCATGACATAAATGCTTTTCATCAGTTCCTTTTTTTTTTGTTCTTTGTGCCAAAGTTCTTACATTTTTAAAACAAAGAGCATGTTGTATGATAATTGCTGTAGGACAGGCTCTTTTATTTTAAAATATGAAAGATAAATGGGGTGTGACATGCAATATGTTTCAACATGCAGGAATTATTTCTTCAGGACTCATTTTTTAAATCTATTTTTCATAGAATATTTGAGTTCCATTGAATCTGATCTAATAATGACATGACATTTTAAGCATTGTTTCTGTTAAGGGTTAAGGTAAAAATGCTTTCCTTGACATATTCCACACTCTCCTGGTGTATAACTCCAGTTAAGAATTATACCTTTAATGATCTTCTTTTAGAAAAAACTATGGAATGCTTCAATACTCTTAAATTCTGCCTTATGTCTTTGTATTACAAAATCCATGGAAAAACTGTAATTTCAGGAATGACCTAACTCAGGGTAAGAGAAGATCACCTTTTCACTGATGATAGTATGATGATGCTGATATTGATCAATATTTAAAGATGTACAAAGATGAAGAAAAATTCAACTTTATCTATTCTCATTTTGAGCAATTTCTATATCACTTTTTCAACCCATCAACTGACTCAATAACTAACAGATCAAAATTTGTAGAAGAGAAAGCACTTTCCCTTGGTAAAAGAAATATTGAAATCCTGTCTTTGAAGATAATACTGAACTCACACATTGTCTTCACACATGGCTGTTATGACCATAGTTAAATCCTATGCACATACTGCCACTTTATAAATTCAGATCTATGTCCACAATAGATGGTCCATATTGCATTAAGCTAACATTTAAAAGAGGATAATTGTCCAATGTGGGAATCGAACCTTACTTTATTTAACTAACTAGAATTAAACAATTCCTAACTAAATTTTCTGATTGAACACAGCCAATATCTTAAATGTTAAATGTTACTTAATTTTTACAGGATATTAGGACTTGGGTGTTCATATTGAGGCTAGATGACTATCAATGGTAGCAAAGAGTTTTCTGTATCTTTTTGTTCTCACTGAATGATCATAGCCAAAACGTCGTAGTTCCAGCTGATGTTACAGATTCTAAGTTGAAAATATAATTTTATTTTGATTCAGAAGGGAAAAATGCAGTGTGTTCTGACCTGGGTATTAATTTCTTCCTGACCCTAGGAATGGGAATTAGAGAGAGAGAAAAAAAAAACTTGGAGCATCTTCAATTCTGCCTAAAATTAGCATCGGCCAATGCTAGGGGTTGTCAACTATAGGTCTCTTGGGAAATGTGAGGTATCTGGTTTACTACAAGTAATACAAAACATCCTGAGACAGGTGGAATCTTTAGATTCTCATAAGCTTATAAGTGGATGATTGAATGCCTATTGGCAGAGGGCCTCATGATGGATAGAAAGGAAGGACCCATTATGTCAAGCCCTTTTGGAAAAACTGAAGCTTGGGAAAAGCTGCTTGTTTTTCTCTAAGTAATATTTTCTCATACTGTTTTTGTCTTTTTAAGGAGGGGATCGGAGATCAAGTTTGTTCTGTTGATGTTTTGAGGACAGTGAGTTTTTAAAAAATAAATAAAAAGCCCCACTATTTTCATAAGGCTTGCCTAAGTTATACCAGATTGTTGCAAGCTTTTCAATTTTTGAATTTTGAATTTCAAAAACTCTACATCAAACCACTAATTTAAATAAATGGAGGAGGGAAAAAGATGCTGGTTTTGCAGTTATGCCTGAACCACTTTTCATTATTACATGGAATGACCGAAAGTCTTTAAAAATGTAACTGATTCTTAATTGGGTACAGAGAAGTGTTCCGTTGCAAAAAGACTCTCCCAAAACATTTTGAAAAGCAACAGCAAGCAAATGTTTATACATTCTCCATTTTTGAAATATAGATTCCAGTTTTAAAATATAAATTATTTAGATCTAATTGAGATACATAGATATCCCCAGGGAAATCTTTACATTAACAAAGTTTATGCAGTTTGGGCTGTTATTCCATGTTAAAAAACATTTGCATGAGATGGGAAAGGTTACCTAGCTGAATGTGCCTAAATAGTTGGGGAACATTTTATTTTGTAGAATGATATGCTGGACCAGTCTTTGGCAGCCCAACTCCTGTTAGATGATTGGGTATTGGGTATTATTGGGTCAGAAATATGGAAGTCAGTGGAAAAGCTGAGTAGATCTGACACTCCTATAATCAGCTTGCTCCTCCCTCCCTTTCCTTCCATTCTAGGTTTCCCCCCACTAATATATCAGATCTAAATATAGAGCATTACACTTTATTTGAAGTTCCAGATTACCCAACAGCACCGAAACATTGGATTCCTCATCTGTGATAACTGAGAGTCAGTGTGGTGTAGTAATTAAGATATTGGGCTAAGAATAGGGAGACCCAGTTCTAGTCCACTCTCAGACATGGAAGCTCACTCATTGAATTTGTATTTTTTCTCTCTCAGTCCATTCTGGTCTAGGGAAAAGTGGGAAGAGGAAGCACAATGTACATTGCCTTAAGCTCCTGAATGAAAGCTAAACTTTATGAAGAAATACATGCATCTCAGCTGGCAGAGTCTACGATTTTTTTCACCTCAGTTTCTGAATTTATTTTGCAAAATAGAGATCCCCATTCCTGTTTATTGATAAGCGAAATTTTACTGGTGCACAGTCTGACAGCTAATTGCTAGTACAGCTGATTTTTTTTTTAAATGTCTGTATTTATTAAGGGTTTGTGGTTTTTATCTTATTTTCAAGATTCTTCAAACTTTTTTTTTGCATGTGGTAATAAATGCTATTTGAATGCTGTTATATGTTAGCATAGGCACTAACAGAGACTTTTGTCACAAGAAGTTCTAGGGAGAAAAGCAAAGTGGGCGATGACAACCAGGTCCCTTTCTGAAAGCTCTCAATGCAACCAGTCTCACATTTCAAAGAGATGTTAATTTTCATGATTTTTGACAAGTCATTCCTTAGATCCACTGTCCCATTCTAATGAGATGCTACAGGGTGTAATATCAAAAGGCAGATAGTATTTCTAAGATCTTTCTTCCATTGTGGGGGAAACATCTATGAAACAGGCATCTACATGCAAATGATCACTTGGCCCTATTGATGCTTGCAGATGTCAGCTACTGGACTGATTCAAGCGGAGACAAGGATAAGGTCAGTCCAAGGGCATCGTTGAAAACTTTGATTTACCTCACAGGAGAGGGAAGCAGCTTTAGAAGGCAGTCAGGAAGATTGCAAATGCTAACATGGTTCACCTGTCAAGCTACGGTTTGTTGATGAAGCCCACGATTGCTGGTTTTTACATCATAGTACCCATACTAATATTGACTTCACACAGCACAAAGCCCAAAATCTAAAAAAGCAGATTATGATTAAATGGATGGATCTGACAACATATTTAGCCAGTCCGATTAAAAAAATACCGTGGCGTATGTTGTTTTAATTTTTGTTCTGCTATTGTAGATTAGAGGTACTCCTCAACTTACAACCACAATTGGGAGTAGAATTCATCAGTCAGTCATTAAGTGAGTCATGCCTGATTTTATGACCTTTTTTTTTTAACCACAATTGTTAAATGACTCTGGCTTCCCCCGTTGATTTGGCTGGCTGGTAAGGTTGCTAGGGGTCATCTGGATACTGCAGGTGTTATAATACATGCTGGCCAAATGCCTGGCTTTTGATCACATGATTGTGGGAACATCATGATAGTCATAGTGGTGAGGATCAGTTGTATGTTTTTTTTCAGCACTGTTGTAACTTCAAATGGTGGCTAAATGAAAGTTTATAACTTGAGGATTATCTGTAGTATATAGTAGTAAGTTTATTCAGCTAGTTTATGGTTCAAAATATATAGCAGGTTGCATCAGCTTAATTGTGTTGCCAAATTATGAAGAGTGTCAACCATATCACCCCAACTTTAGAAAAATTAAATTGACTGACTACTGTTTTCAGAACAAAGAAAGCTTATTGCTATTGAACTTTAAAACTCTAAATC
This sequence comes from Bungarus multicinctus, assembly GCA_023653725.1. Taxonomy (NCBI): domain Eukaryota; kingdom Metazoa; phylum Chordata; class Lepidosauria; order Squamata; family Elapidae; genus Bungarus; species Bungarus multicinctus. The sequence goes on from CM042846.1 coordinate 71,886,442, forward strand.
AGGGGTCTCAAACTCATGTCATCACAGCACTGTCACGTGATGTATCAGGACTTTCCCTCCCCTTTGCTAAACTGGGCATGGGTGTGGCTAGCACACGACACATCTGGCCCATGGGCCGGGAATTTGACAGCCCTGTTCTAAATGGTTTCAAATCATGTAAGGTGAAGGATCACTGTCACATAATGATGACTGAGCCTTGGCTTCTCATCTATGCAATTCTTTTCATTTGGGGGGGAGACCCCTCAATTGTAGAATGTTTTTATATAAAGAATTGTATTTAATGTCTCTCTTCTTTGCATATGAAATTGGTTGGCTTAATGTATTTAACTGCTATTAAAACAGTTTGTGATATAAAGTACTGAATTTGCATACTGCAAATGACTGGATTGAAAGACTTCGTTTGTTTTAATGATTTTATTATATTGTTCTCTTTAAAAACTTTTTTAAATGAGTCACTTAAGCAGAATTGTTAGTTTTGATGAATGGTATGTTATTGAAATAATGCATTTCTTGAATCGCCAGCTAAGACTGTGTCTGAATCGTGCTGACCTTGCCAGAATGTCCCAGACTTTTGACAGTTTTGGTTAGGTTATTGTGACATTCTCTGTGTGGGATTGCTTTTGAAGAACTTTCAGAAGTTATAGTTGGGTCCAAAGTATGACAGAGTTGTCAGTAGCTCAAAAAATAATAATTATAACTTTTACAGATCTAACTACTAAATCACCATCTGTTCTTGTATGAATCTACATCAGGGGTGTCAAACTTGCGGCCGGTGGGTCGGATGGATCATGCATTGGCCACGCATTGGCCATCCCCACCCCTGGTTTAGTGAAGGGGGAAAAGTTGCGATATGTCACATGACAACAATGTGTTATCAAGAGTTTGACACCCCTGATCTATGCTGACTTCTCCTTTTATAACAGCTAGGTCTTTTTTTCTGTTCTGTAACTTAATTGTATTCAGAAAGATATTACTTCTGGAGATTCCATATTGCTATCATAGCTAATATCACAAGCTGTGAATTTATCTAAGGTTGACTCAGCCTTCCATCCTTCCAAGGTGGGTAAAATGAGGACTCAGATTGTTTGGGGCAACATGCTGATTCTGGAAACTGTTCTGTAAAGCACTGTGAAGCGGTATATAAGTCTAAGTGCCACTGCTATTGCTATCTAAGTTCCTTTAAAAAGCCACATCATCAGTAGCTTATACACACTCCTTAGGACTACTCCAGCAGAAGTCAGAAAGTAATAACTTCTACTTCTGGAGAATGATTTCTTGCCTGAGATTCTCAAGAATTCAAATTTGCAGTTTCAGCACTTCATTAACTGTGTAGGACTTGTCACAGCCACTCCCCACTGAGAAATAATGTGGCACTCCCGCATGAAATACTGGAGTACTCTTTACAATCTTCTTATTTTTAACTGAAGTGAGGCCTATTGTCCATTCACTTTAGATTTATTAATTGAACAATATGGTTTAAAAGCTTCATTGCCTCCTTAGTGCAGAAGAAACATCTATCTTCCACTGGAACTCTCCTAGGTCCTTAAATAAATAGTTAAATTCCTTCGTAGTATAAGAAATCCAGTTAAGGAGATGGGTGGCCATAAATCAAGTAAATAATAAATAAATCTTATTCTTACCTTATTACACCATTTGTCAACATATGAGTGTTTCAACCATTAAAATTCCCAAACAATATGGTCATTACTGAGAATTCTTAGAGTTGAAGTCCATTGATTTGGACACACTAAGACCAAGGAAAGATTGAAGGAAAATGAGGTCCAGGCAGAAGAAGGACATCATGGCTTCAAAATCTAAGGGACTGATTTGGACAAAATTCAACAGCACTTTTTCATGCGGCTGTTGGTAAAAATAGGATCGCCAACATGATCGCCAATGTCCGATGACTGATATGGTACAGGAAGAAGAAGAAGACTGGGGAAGGAAATGAATCCACTACTTTCTCTCGGTGGCTCTTCAAAGATTGTTCAATCTTCTGAGAATGAATAGTCAAGCCAGCATATGTGCTGGGAGCTGGAATATTTCTCTCTTTCTTAGGTATGCAGACAGTCACCAAAGGATTAGAGCATTATCCCTTTGATTTTTGCATAGTCTTCACAATGATGGTCAGGATTTCTTCTTTGACATTTATTCTCATGATTTCCTGTGGAGTAACCCCAGTCTGAACACTACATGTATGGTAAATCCTATTTTTTCATATTTAGGGTAAGGAAGGGTATTAATATTTTAGATCATCTTATTATTCTATAACTATATTGAATTCTACTGTATAGTGCACTATTAATGCAATATTGGGTTTTCAATTCAGTTGTATAGAATGTGGAGGTTATGTGGTTTGTGGTTTTTTTTATAGTTATAATGTACATTGAAGATGGCATTTAATTTCATTGTACGAGGTATAATGACAATAAAGTAAACTATCTTATTCATCCATTTTTAAACCATTTGAGACACTTTAAGATTATATATTTTTTTAAAAAAAAGCAGACTGGCAATATATTCAACTGAAATACCATTTGATCTCACAGGATTTTTTTACAATATTGAGAATATGCCATGATCTTAAAATAAAACAAGTTCAGCAAAACGTTTTTTAAAAAGAATATGTATTGTACAAAGACAAAAAAATATTTAGAAAAGTCTAGTTGTCAGCATCTTTGTGTTGAAAATGTAAAAGATGGTGGGAACACTTATATTTATAATAAGGTCTTGTCCTTTGTGGTTTTAATATTCAAGAATATAGATTTTGGAAGAGACATATTTAATTATAGTTCCCCGACATTTGAAAGTTCATAAAATATGAAAAGCTGTACATTTACTGAGCAACTGCTGTGGTAAAGAAGTTTCTTTTGTTACAATACAAAGATACCATCACTGTAGATTGATGGTATTTGTTCAAACTCCACTGATAAATTGGCTGTCAACCTAATGGAAAGAAATTAGTTCTTACTGTTAAAATGTTTTTTTTTTTTTAATGGAGCTTTAAAAAAAATTCCAGGGTACTTTTTGACTTTTTTTGGTATCAATATGCTTTTTTTTTTTTTTACTTGTACTTCCTTTCATTTTGAATCTCAAAAACAAATATAGCAAATAAAACGCAAGCGAAAACAGGATTTCTGCTAATTTGTAATTTTGCTCTTAGTAAATAGATAATGGTTCTTGTCAACCTTCCTGTCTATGGCCTAATTTATGAAAAATCCTTTGTTTTCTACTGATCAGCATTTCTTTCAAAACCTACATTTCTTATTCTATGTTATTTTTGAAGTAGGAAAATGTTGCCTCAGAGCTAATATAGTTTTGTATCTACAGTGAAAGAAGCTCTTGATGCTTAAGAAAGTCTTATGCAATCTTCTCAGCTTATTTTCTATCAACAACATGGCAATTTAATTATAAATGTGCTTTATAGATATAGAGTAAGGAAGATTTCCCCAACACCTTTGCTTGGAATCTGGAGCTAGGAAGAGACTGAAATATATCAGCAACAAATTGAGGTGTTAAAAGTGTTTAAAACGTAGAAAGGCACTATTAGAGGAACAAAAAATCTCATGCTAGGTTTAGGGAGAAACAGAAAAGAGTACTTTAATTTTGTAAAAAAAATATTTTAAAACCTCCATACATTTTATGTTCAAAATATAATAATAGAGCTAGATTTGAAGATTAAATAACTATCATAGCTTACAAATCCGAAATTTTATTTTGTTAAATGTGCATGATTTTGTTTCAGCAGGAGGTAGGACAAAAAAGGACAATTAATTGCAGGACCTTCATTTTCAATGCTTTCAAAATGCTCATATGATTTACAGATTTCCTAAGTCTTTACTAAAAATAATATCCATCGATATATATTATACATATGCAGCACTTTCTAGATCGTATTCAATATAATTTGGAAGATTTGAAAAATCAAATAAAACCTAAGGCTTCACATACTTTAAAGGGTTTTCTGACATTTTTGGGATATGCATATTTTAAAGATATATATTAATTGCAATTTCCCATGCTAGTTATATAATCATTGAGCAAAATGCATGAAGTATGAGAATTAATGTTTGGCAAAATATGGTATATATGTGATATGTGGTGATGTTTCTTTTTATGTATTGTAGACATGATTTCTGCCTACAGATAGTGTACCTAAAATAGTGTTTTCCAAACTTGGTAATCTTAAGATGTATGAATTTCAACTTCAAAAATACCCTAGTTGATGGTTACCATTTTATAGAAAGTAGCAGGATAACCCAAGACTCATAGACTGAAGGTCCTAATACAAATTAGAGATGATTTTCAGTCTACAGGTAATCCTTGACTTACAATCACAATTGAGCCCCAAATTTCCATTGCTAAGCAAGACAGAGTTTTTATTTATTTTATGATCTTTGTGCCACAATTGTTAAGCAAATCACTGCAGTTGTTAAGTGAATCATGCAGTTGTTAAACAAATTTGGCTTCCCCCCTTTTTGCTTGTCGAAAGCTGTTGGGAAGGTTATAAACGGCGATCACATCGCCCCAGGAGTGCAACTGTTGTAAATGCATATCAGTTGCCAAGCACGGTTGTAAGAGTGAAAAATTGTCTTGTCATATTTGTCAGTTCCATTGTAATTTCAGATAGTCACTAAACAAGTGGTTGTAAGTTGAGAATTACCTCCATTAAGCCACTAACATATCAGATGTGTCCATTGCATTTTGGAATGGCTTATATCCATAACCTGAGAAATGATCAATACCCAGACAAAACAAACACTTTAAGACATGAACAGACTATACATCGTTTGACAACAGTGGAATGTATCTAGTTCATACAGGGCTTCCCCTTAGGCAAATTCAATCATCATAATTGCAGTCTCACACTCTATCTTCTGACATATTCTTCTCTGTAGATTCCAGGATCTGGGATTCTTTCTTTTGAATAAGCATGGATGTCTCTTTCAAGGTTTGAAAGGGAGAGAGAGAAACCAACTTGTCAGCTGTACTCCAAAATAATCTTCTCTGGATGAAAAATAATTCTTGCAACACCCTTGCACCAGATTGTAGCTTTTTTTTTTAAAGGAATATGTTAAAAACCTGTAGAATATGTAAAATTCAAGATCTAGAATAGTGTTTCTCAATCTCAGTTAAGCATGGCTGACTGGAGAATTCTGAGAATTGAAGCCCTAAACTTGCCAAATTGAGAAATACTGGTCTAGATTATCCTCTAAAATTTAGCTCTCCTGTAAGTTGGATCTCCAACTATTGCCTGAGAATTTTAGGCTCTATAGTCTTAATCCACCGGGACAATGTCAGATTAGGGAAGACAGAACCAGAAACAATGGATGGAAACTAATCAAGAAGAGAAATAAGAAGAATTTTCAGTTAGAACAATTAATCGTTGGAACAACTTGCCTCCAGAGGTTATGAATGCTCCAAAACTAGAGGTTTTTAGGAAGATATTGGATAATTATTTGTCTGAAATGTTATCGGGATTCCTGCTTGAACAGGGGGTTGAAGACTGAACTCTGTTATTCAGTTAAAGCAGTTTTTGAGTGAATTTTGGCATTTCCCTGGCTTCCAAAAGTCATATTACTTTAAGGAATATTAAACATGCTGTGCTGAAAAAGGCATTTCTTTTTCCTTTTTCAGAGTGAAAACTCCCTAAAAGCAATCAACAAAATAATAACTATTGTTCCTCCATGAACCTATGCAGCAGCAACCCCTTTAAAATTACCCAAACCGGCTGCATTTACTGTAACTGTTAGCAACCAATCCCACAATCCAATATTATATATAAAAAGTATTTCCTCCTTTGAGTCCTGAATCTTTTTGTATTCAATTTCAGTGGATAACCTTGAGTTTAAATTGTGTGAGTGGAAGGAAAAATTTATCTCTATTCACATTATTTGTGCCTAGCACAATTACATTCGTATAAAATTCTTTTGCCTACCTTTGTTTTAAGCCCTGAAGCCCCTAACTCTTCTACCCTCCTAATGACTCTGATTTTTTTCTAGCTCTGGATGCACATTCAAAATGATTGGCACTTCATTGAGGCCAGAGCAGAACTTAACCCTCTCTTGCAAATGCTGCTGCAACTTATCCAAAATTTGATTAAAGTCAGAGAAACTAAGATCCAAACCCTGAATTCTTTATATTCAACAATCGTGCCTACCGTTCCTGTCCTATTGTCCCCATTTATTTGTACTTATTTCCTGCATTCTTACTCTTGTTTATACTTATATCTATTATCTTGTAAGCAATTGACAAATCAAATCAAATAAATAAATAAAATAAAAATGCTTACCAGATTTCCCAAAACCCAGTTCAGTAACAGCTCTTTAAAAACCCTCAGCATAGACTCAAAACGCTACTGGTTGAACCTTGGGACTTTTAATTTGTCAATTTTAGTCTTCTAAAAATAGTGATCAAAGGATAGCATATTCTTTTCTCAAGACTACCACTCCAGTAAGCCATTTCAGAATGCTCATGGCCAAGTCTAGGGTCAGTAATAATCTCATCACCTCCTAGGAAACCATTATTATAAGAATTCCGTAATATTTGTGGCTTCAGCCTGGACTGAGCTGTTCTACTCATCTGTTGCTACAGAGAAGAAAAAGAAAGATACATCTATACCTGCACAGATGTAGCTATGGGAAAGACAATAATTTTTTGGCCTGTAGCCATATCAGGGATTTTGAGAGCACATTATAGGTGCTTTACAAAATGGCTATTATATGAGGATTTGCCTATTCATAAAATGGTTGTCCTGGCCACTTTCCAAAACTCCATTTAGCAAAAGGCTTGCTGGCTCCTGGCCACAATAAAGTGTTTTCCATCTTTAGAAAGAGTTAAACTGGTAGGTTTCTCCCTGTTGCCTTTCCTCCTCAGGATGTCTTTTGACACCCCACCTTAGCTTTAATCAGGAGGTGGACCTACTTCCTAAGAATTGGGGTGCAGCTACTCATTCTTCTTCTTTATAAGAATGTATAATGAAATCTATTTGAAATTTTCACATTGATCGAGATGATGCCAGCGGCTAAATCTACCCCGCCTCCTGCACCATGGCAGTTTCTCACTGATTTTGGTTTTAATTAAAAGGAATAATTAAAATCAAAATGAGGTGGGGCATGGAGAATAGCAGTCCATCTATTTAGACTGGGTTTCTACCAAAAGATATAATCATTCTTCTTCTTCTATTCTTTTGCTGCTGTACTTTTAATCTAATTTTCATTTGGTATTTACTGGTGTAAACCGAAACTAGCCAGAATGTTTAATTTATTATTGCTTCCAGATAATACAAAATTCTATCATATAATTTAAGTTTGAAACCAAACTTTTAGACCAGCTGGTCCTCTTAATAAATTGGTATTTAACTACGGTGAAATTTAATTCCTTAGGAAGGAACAAAAATTAATTAAAAGAAAGACTGGAGAATGATAACATATCGTATCATATGATATTTCAAGGAAATAGCAATTTTATATGAAATTATTTTATGATGGAATATTTGATGCAGGATGAAGATTTTCTTTGTCATAGACTTTCTTGACAAAGACATTTTTAAATTTGGTCATTTTCAAATCTAATTCATGTAAACTTATAACCAGCTTCTATAAAGTGAATTAAGTCTACATCAGCTACTAAGTTATTCTAACATTCTAATATATTTGTAATTATTTTAATTTTTATTTATATGTATAATAAAACTAATTTAAAGAACAAGAAGGCCACAATGCAAAAAGAATGATTACCCGATTCTCTGAAGCCCTTTATCTTGCACCTTTTCCCCATATTCTTGTCACCTAACTGTTATTATGCCAAAATAATAGGATTGAAAACAAGTTTACTTTAATTATTAAATATATTTATATGCTTTATAACACTTCATTGATGTTTGATTGATAAAAACGCTATTGGTCACTAGCAGAAAATGGACTTAATAAATAAGTTATAAGCTAGAAATTTTAAAAAAACCAAAAAGGCATAATATTTATAAAGTTAATTTATATAGCCAGGTCTCAAAGGTTTAGATGTGACCTATGTCACATTGAAGATGACTGGAATTGTTTAATATTTTTGAGGGCTTGCCAAAGGAAGCTTGATCATAAAATATGTTCACACCAATCTTCTCAAATGGGAATAATTCATTTCTGCTCATTTTAGTCTGCTGATGAAATCTCAGTGGCAGGCTGCCAAATTATAGTAGCATGATTGTTTGTGTTATATCTAAAAAACAGTTAAATAAGTGCATTACGCCTTTAGTAAGTTCAGCACATCTATTTTACTAAATCTACATAAGCTTTCAAATACTGCAGGCATATATTCACGTAGGACCAAAAATTCTATTCTACAAATGTCATCCATTGCAGTGATCTGAAGCTAAAACAAACAGCATGAAAAAGCTTGCCTATCTTTCTGTTCAAGATATCTTAGAACTGATTATTGTTCCCAGTGAATTTGTGACAACCACACACAATCAATTTGAATATAGACTCTTACTATTTCCTTAATTATGGCCTATTGGATTGTTAGAGAAAACCATCCTTCTCCTTGCTCCTTTCAGGCTATGGCTCAGCCTGGTTTTGGGGGCTGAGGACAATGTAAAAAAGCCCCAAGAGGTTAACATGGAGCATTGCAAGGCTTGAAGTTAGTGGTACTTAAATCAATGATTCTCAAGCCAGAGAGGATAATTAGGTAGAGATGGAACAGGTGTCGCCAATAGTGAAAGAAGGAAAGAGACGGCCAAAAAAACCCATTCACTTAAAAGTGGAAGGACAAGGCACATGATTGAAAAATATAGCTTAATTTTCTGTGTTCTGCAGTAGGTAGATTTTTTGTTCATGAGTGATATCTTTTTTGCCAAAATAAAGCAATGTACTTAGTCATGGCAGGTCTACAGAGACACTCTTGTTATTATATTTGGATTGAAATCTATTGTCATGCTTGGTGAAGTCTGACAGACATTTCCAATCTGGTGTTTCCAGGTATATTAGATGTCAATTCCCGTAACCCTCAGGTAGCCTGCAAAAGTTAGGCCTGATTTTTCATTGCTTTGCCTTTAAAACACAAACTTCACTTTTGTTTGTTTTTCCTGGTTTGTTCAGTGGAAACCGGGGAGCAAAATGAATTAATGATGCTTGCACAACATTCTCAAGATGCATTATTAAACTTGGCATAGCACAATATTAGATATTTCTTTTCTTTTTTAGCCATCATTTTTCTTAATTCAAATAATACCTCATCAATCATTCAACTTGTCTCATAAATCAACCTAACCATTACATACTTGTATTTACACTTCTCATGAATCCTTTTCAGCTTTTCATCACTTTACAACAGTATTTAAAATCCAATAGTGTATTAGTCATCTCTTTTATTGGAGAAATACATAATACTCCTATGCTATCGGCATAATTGTAAAACTGTTATAAATCATAACCTGTCACAGACATTCATCTTTGTAGATTCCAATTGCCTCATTTCTCTTTTTTGTCTAAGTGTTGTTTTAATGCATTTATTTGTGTTTGAAAACAAGACTTTATTTTTACTCTTCTCTGTAAAGTATTGAAAAGTCTTTCTATTTATACCATACAACAACATTCTTGTCAGCAATAAATGCATTCTGAACCACTACCCAAACACACACTTCTCAAATACACAATTCCCTTCCCCACAAAAGAATTTGGTGTTGCAGACAAACACTGACATAAGCAGTAATGGTTTACGATTATTGCATTCATATTATTACACATTCACTATGTATTTTTGTTGATTTAGCATTATAAAAAGAGGACAAGCAAGCTATGTGACCTTTTCTTTTATGTATGCTTAAGGACTAATCAGCCCAAGTTCAGTTCAAACACCAAATATCCCCTGAGGAGAAGGGTGCAGTCTTAGTCCTTCAGAAGCTCCTGGATTGAGCAGTCACAGTCATTTTCTCCAATACAGTGAGATTTATTTGTTGTGATGTAATATTTGAGGAATTGGACCAGCATTCAAATCCATGTTTGACCCTGGAAGCCCATTGGGTAACTTCATAGTCACATTTTTTCAGCCCAATTTCTATCACTGAACCAAATTAGAGTAGAGAATACAGCTTATGCCATTATGATGTCTTGGAGGAAACAGAAAGGGATAAAAATATAACTATAATTATAATAATTATTTTTAAAATCTGTAATTTTATGTAAATCCAAATTAACTTTCTCTGGAGAATGCACCTCCCTGAAATTAGTTCAAAATTTGACTTATGGAATTAATAATTATGCCAAAAAACTGGAAGCCTAATCAAACCTGGCTAACATATCCAAAGATTTGTTCTTGGATAGACTTCTAATCTTCTTTCCAACTGGTTAGATATCAAAGTGAAATATTAGTTACCAAATTCAGAAGAACCCTGGCAGGATTTAATGTCCTTTTAACAGAAAATTACAGGGCATCCCATTTGAACAAAGATTTTGCCCATGGGGGGTTCCTGAAATATTAAGCCATGTTTTGTTATTCTGTTCCCATATAACAATGAATAATTATCTGAGCAGCCGCTCAGAGTCTCTTCACCGTGAGCTCAGTGGTATATAAATTTAATAAATGAATAAATTCCCATCTAGTTGGAGCCTGAGGTTGCCTGGAGTAATTTTATTTAGAGTTGTAAATAATCAGTGTAATTTTATTTTCATGAACATGTCTAAATTTTGTTTTCTATTTGAAAAATACTCTTCTTCTGGCCACACTAGTTTGGACTTTATTGTGGTTTTTGCTTGCTAACTCACACTTTTTAAAATTGATTGATGACTACAATAAAGTTTACATACCATATTACGCATTGAGGTACCTTGTGGAATTTCAAATGTGAGCTTGTGACTATTTTTATGTCTGCTATGGAACTTTGAAAAAAGCAAAGCAAAAAAGCCACAAGTCCCATCATTTCCATTGTTGTGCCTGTTATCTGCTCCTGAATATCAGGTAAAACATAGGTTTAGCATCAAGATTCAATGTACATAGATCTGACTTTTGAATTGAATGTGCCATCACAGCAGTGGTGGAATGAGCTGCTAGGCCATCCCATCATCCTCAAAATATCTGAAAGGAAGCTGAGTGACAAGAGGAGGAATGTTCAACATATTGAATATGTTTTACATATTCAAGTCCCTTTCTTTTCTCCTTGTTTACCCTTCCATTTCTACTCTTCCATTTTGTCTCATTTCATCATCATTATTCATATTATCAATAATACAAAGGAAAGGTTTTCCCAATTCAAGCATCACTGTGAATCTGTTTCCTCCCACTTGCCCCTAATTTCATGAGATCTCAGGAGATTTTACAGATCTGATCTTTACGTTATTAGGACATTTGCATTCATTTAAATTTATTGGCCACCCAACTTCTGTGGATCTATGCAGGATACTAAACTAGAAAAAACATAACAATAGGTAAAAATACTAAATCAAATAGAAAACCCAGACTAATAAGCAACAAAACCAACAGAAAAAAACAGGGACCCCTGAATAAATATCAGTCCCAGGCTTGAGATTAAAGCTAGCTTTTCAAAGCACTAATACTGAAATTGAAAGAGATTTTGCATCAGACTAGTGTTTTAATATGTTGTGATATTTGATATGTCATCAGAATCTTCCAAGATCTCACAGACTTTTTTAGACTTTTATTTTAAGATATTTTAAAAATATTTTTAACTTTGTGAAGTTCTGAGCAGTTACCTGTGCTATGAATAATACTCATGAATAAAACTAAGAATTAGATAATGTTACACAGATTGCAGAGTTCAAAAAATTGCTCAGATGTTAAAGTAGAAATTTGGATTTCTTAGTTAGATGCATTTTTGATGTCTCTCAAAATAGATATTTATGATGGGATGAGCATGCGGATTGGAATCCTGGACCAAAATTTAAATTTGCTTTTCTAGCCTTGAGTATCATCGATCAACAGAACAATTCATTGAGTGGGATAAAGAAGAGCAGATCCATAATAAGTCTCCTAACCCACTCAAGAAATACACAAATCTGGGGAAGGCTTTATCCAGCTTTCAGAATTCTGTCTTCATTATTGTTTATGTAACTTCAAGACAAATTGCAATGTAACCTTTTTCAAAGGTATTCAATGTCATTAGCATCTAATCCAAAATAACAGAAGCTCTAAAATCTATAAATTTATAAAAGCAGAGTGCCATAAGAAAGGCTTTAATGCTGGCTACTTTATAATGCATTGTATCACACAGACACAAGTCTTTGGATAAGTAAATCCTAAAATGGAAAGAACCAATTGTTATGATTGATGGCTAGCCAAATGTAATTCACTTTAAGAAGAGTATTGTGATTTTTTGTTTTTTTTTTCTTTGTTAAACATAGCTCAAAGACTATGTTTGTCATCAGGAAGAAAATAGTAATAATTAAGCAATCCCAAAGTAAACTATATGCCAACCTTAGCTGCATGTAAGTCTATGTTCTTTCACCTTGATCATTGCACAACATTCATTGTGCATGCTTAGCAAAAATAATAAGTGACTTTTAGGTTATGTGTATGTTTTACAAGTTGATTCATAGTAAATATGGTCCATATGGAAGTGCTGGTAGAACAGGACAATATTTTATACAAATAGTATAATATTTTATACAAATTTAGTTGATTGATGTGAATGCAAATAAGTCTTTTATAGAATCTCATTATCTTTCTTACTAGTCAAGGTCCAACGATCTCACCTCTTTGAAAAATGTTATCTTCACTTAGATCTTCTTCAGTAGAATATTCACCAGTCAATCATAAAATCTTCAGGTTCCAACTAGACTTTTCTACCATGACACAACACAAAGTGTACTGTACACACTGTGTGAACATACCACCAAAGTCTATGTTTATTCATTTTGTATTACAAGACGGCTTTGATATATCATCCAAGTCATGCCCAAACAATTCTATATTTCACTAAGTATGGGGTAAAAATACACTGTGATGCATTAGAAATGAAGAAGTGGGTGTAAATACAAACTTTTATTTTCTGCTCTACAGGATATATTTTTGTTTATTTTCTCTGGTCAGCTTGTGGTAGAAGGAGTCTATTTTGGAAAATGTACAAATGGCCATGATTCTCAGCTTTTTTCCTTCTTTTCATAGCACAAATGGCATAAGCTTTTACAGCATGTAAGACATTCCTGGGAAATTGTTTCTTTTTTTGCATCTTTTGGAAATTGCATCGTCTCATGCCAATATATCCTGTTAAATGGCTGCACGATTATTCCAAAAATATTACAAAAGTGAATGAACTTCTGAAAGAAGCCCAGTGCTGCTGTGAGAATGTGCAACGTTGAAAGAAAAAGAGGGAAGGCGAAAGGAAAAATGGCACCAGTTTATTTTGTACATTTTGAAAAAAGATTTTCCCCCTCATTTGGGGAAAAAGAAGTGCTAGCTGGGCTTCATTCTTGCTATAACTAATCCTGCCCTCTATATTTGGAGTCAAAGATAATAAAACTCTGGTGAAAATATTTTTTATCCCCCTCTTACCCTAATGGAAGAACAGCTTTTCTTTGATGTCTTCTCTCTCCATTCCTTTGCCTTCTCTATCTCACTTGCATGTATATTCCCCACCCCCCTCCATTAATCTTTTTCATTTACTTTCTGCTGCACTTGTTTTGAATGAAGCCATACTTTGACTGTCACTTCCACTGTGTCTACCTTCCACTTCTTATTTGACAAATGTTAATGGTGATTCAAATTAGGGTTAGTAGAAACAACCTGCTTAACATGCTGAGGAATAGGTTTTAGGCATATGTGTAGATGTTAAAAAGAAGTTTATGATATTGAATTTGATGTCTTAAGATGATTATATCCCACTCTTCATGTAATTATTCCCTACCTATGAAAGCACTGTGTACAAGTCTATTATGTATATGGTGAAAAGATGCCCTGGATCACTTTGGATCTTTAGTGAGATGGGTAGCACATAGATTTAATAAATAAAATAAAAAAGACCCTTTATTCCAAAGTCTGTCTGTCTACGTGCAAAGTCACATGGAGGTGGGAATATTTTAATGAGTTCCATGATGAGGTACATCTCGGAATTCTAACTGGAGACATATTAACAGTGTGCTACCTTCCTAGGATTGTTCTGCTTATAACTGAAACTGTAAAAGATGGCTCTATTTGTGTGCCGAGAATCATTTTTTCATAGCTTCCCATAACTGTAGTTTTTCTAAACTCTAAAGATACATGACAATGAGAAGGTGATATGTTGTGGCACTGCTAAATGAAGGAGCAAAAGCCTTGCATGCATGTTATGGCACTTCACTCTTACCTTCCTAGCTCTATTCTCACCTTCCTAATTCCATTGTAACCTTCACTCATCCAATTTCCTTGCATCCTAGTTCACTTTTTCCCTACTTAAGATAGGACCCGCCTTCATCAGTCACCCACTATTCATATTTCCTCTCCTTGCTACACACATATATTTATTAGGCAGCAGTAGCTCTATTTTTTTCCTGTTTGAATTAATTGAATGGATTTAGAGATACTGCAAAACAAAGCTGCCACTTATCTGACATTTTTGTTTTTCCAGAGGCATTAGGTAGTGTTATATATGCTGCCTACCATTCTTGTGTAAAACAAAATACTTTCAATGATTCAATGGCTAAGGATAAACAATGTATTAGAACAAATGCAAGTTTTCTGTTCGTGACTTAAGAACAGACTTAAGAGCTCAACAGAGTGATATGTAAATCATTATTTATTTTTTTATGTATTTTGTCAAGCATGTTTTAGATAACATATAATTGGAAACATGATTAAGAGTATATGAAATGGGTATGAATAACAGGGGACATTAGGACAGGGATGGTAGCACGTTGGTGCTCTTATGTACGCCCCTTACAGACCTCTTAGGAATGGGGTGAGGTCAACAGTAGATAGTCTAAGGTTAAAGTTTTGGGGTTTTGGGAAAGAGACCACAGAGTCAGGTAGTGCATTCCAGGCACTGACAACTCTGTTGCTGAAGTTGTATTTTCTGCAATCAAATTTGGAGCGGTTTGCCTTAAGTTTGTAACTATTGTGTGCTCGTGTGTTGTTGTGGTTGAACTGAAGTAGTCGTTGAAGATAGGACATTGTAGCAGATAATTTTATGTACTATGCTTAAGTCAGACCGAAGGCAGCATAGTTCTAAGTTGTCTAAGCCCAAAATTTCAAGTCTGGTGATATCAAGTATTCTGTTATGAGCAGAAGAATGGAGGCCTCTTCTCATGAAATATCTCTGGACTCTCTCAATTGTATGCTCAAAGATACAAATTCTTACAGGCTAAGTGTCAATTGTGGCCATGCTGGGACTCACAATCCAAAGAATAATGCTAAGTCTAGCAAAAAACTAAATTAATAATTTTATTAATTCTTTAGTATGTAATTAAGATGGAAGAAAGATGATATGTACCCAAGTTTTTTAAGGGGTACTTGTGGTCTTGGGACATCTCTGGTTTCTGGCTTAGTGTGCTGCATTAATCCAAACAACTATAACCTAATAGGAACTCGGCCAATTATGACTTCATATACTGTGTAACATCACCAATATAAACATAAACAAAAGGGATAATGAAATGATGATAATGATGATATTATCCATTCAGATGTATCTGACTCTTGGTGTTTCTATGGGTGAGATCTCTCCACATTTTCCAATCTTGAATTACTAATTTGAATTTTTCTATGCTCTGGCTTGGTGTCAGCTTTGATGGTGTCCAGCTGCTGTGCTCTTTGGCGGCCTGGTTCCCTTTTACCACTAAAATAATAATAATATAACAGATTTTAATTGGCTTGTAAAGCTTCTGTGCAAGGTTTTTTTTTCTTTCTAAAGGACTTCTCAATTTAACTATTTTCAACAAAACTGACAATAAGCACTAGAGTGTTTTTTAAACCCTCTTGGAAGCTGGACAAGCTTCTAAGGATGCTACAAAGAGGGAAAATAGAATGCAGAGTACAGAATTGCTGGATACATTTCAAGATCATATAGATGTCTTGAAGGATGACAGTACTGGATTATTCAGCTAGTAACACAACACAGTTATTTACATATAATTATTTATTGATACACAGCAGTTTTGGGTTTTAATACTAATGAAATTTCAGTCTCTACACTGGCTTCTCAGGTTCCAGGTCACCTTTTTAAAGCATATTCTATAAATAGCATTTTGACTTTTTAACTGTACATATAAAATATATTTTCACATGTTTAGTATAAACAGAATCTATTATGCATTATTCTGGATTTTTTTGTCAACCATCCGTGACAATTTGAAACCTATTCAAGCAAATAGCAAATTGTACCTTCCATATTTTTCCACATTTTTTTGATATATTTTGTGTTCATGTTTACTTTTTCTCTTTTAGTTCATATTTATGCTATATAAAGCAGCTTGCTTAAAATGCTTACAAGAGCAAATCAAGCAACAGTTTAACCTTTGACAAAGACAGTATTTTTAGATTTAACTGAAAGCACTTAGTTAAGAAAAATCTGTTTCCACTTTGCTGATGAGATATGTTTAAATACATGGAGGCTACAGCTACATAAGGCAAAACTTTGGCTAGGTAAAGGATCTAAGCTTATATCCTTTATTCTGTGAACTTCAAACATGTAATCAGAGTAAAATGACCAAAGGATCATTTCACCATAATACTTTCAATAGCCTTACTTAAGTAGCTTCTGATTCTTGTCTAAAAATGTAGCCATATGTATGTCTACTTAGAAATAAATCATGCAGCATACAATAAAAGATATTCTCAGTAAGTGAATATATTCTTATTATTCAACCTGGATGTGTCAAAATTTTGTGCTCATCTATTTGGGAATAAGTACCAATAAAGAAATTTAATTTTTAGGTTTATAGTACACACTTGTATAATGTCTTTTAACTTCCCTTATTGTAGATTCTTACACTGAGATAGATAATTTCTTTTGAAAATGTACAGCAGATCTTTACACTATTTCATGAATACAGCATACTCCAGTTTTCTGTTTGCATAAGAAGATCATTTTCAAAACTGGTAATTTCAGAAGTATATTTAAGTAGGATCTTGCTGAGAAACAAAGGTTGGAGACTAAGCTTAATCTTTGCATGTATTAAATGTTCTATAAAAGTAGGTAAATATCATCCGATATATCAAGGGTATCAAACTCACAGCCCGCAGGCCGGATGCATCACATGCTGGCCTTGCCCCCCACCCAGTTTAGTGAAGGGAAAAAAAGTCCCGATACGTCATGTGATGCTGCCATGATGACAAGAGTTTGACATCCCTGCAATATATCATAGTTATTTATCACATTTCAATCATGATCAGTCCATTAATATTCTATGAAATAAAAATGTGCCATGGTAGCTGCCATCTTAATTGCATAGATGGGTTTAACTGTCTATCTGGCAAATCTATAACTTGAATAGTTTCAGGGGAACCATCATCAGTTTAGAGTACAGTTGGAAATTGAGAACAAGTTTTTTTTCCAAGAATTTCCAGTTTATGGTTTTCAAGATGACTGTGCACATGGATGCTGCGGCTGGCTGTTCCTTCCTTCCTTCCTTCCTTCCTTCCTTCCTTCCTTCCTTCCTTCCTTCCTTCCTTCCTTCCTTCCTTCCTTCCTTCCTTCCTTCCTTCGTATTGGACTAGCAATTACTTCATTTTAAATTTTTGATACATGAGGCAGACTTTCTTCTGGCGCAAGTATCTCTTCTAGAAATAAATATTATGATTTTTTTTTTATTATTTTCAATGTGAGTGCTTGGTGAAAAATATCCTATTAATTGGGAAAATGTCTGAAATTTAGTTTTATTCATTTGCCACTTGTTTTTAATCTTTGGAAGTATATGTTTTATTCCACTGAGCAATAGCAATAACAACATCAATGAATGTTATGTCAAAATTATTATATATATGAAACTCATGCACAATTAGTAGAACAAAAGGGTAAATACTGGCTTGATGCTATAGCCCTTCAGGATTCAGAGAATTGTATGTTTTAACATTTTTTTATTAAAATATTCTCCCAAATATTGGGTGCATTAAAATTAAAATCTAAATTTGAGGACAAAAAAAGTATGCTAATCATCCCCTTTTGGAATCCTATTATGTGTCGGTATAATTGTTGAATCTGTTTTTTATAATAGTTGAAGAGAAGGGTTATCCTTCAATTCTGGACATTATAGGAATCCCTTGTTAGTTTATAATAGTAAAAAATCAGGAGGAATCTGCTAGCATCTTTGTCAACTAGCACATTTTATTAAAATGCAAACGCTTTTGTGAGCCTTTAATGAAACTTGTAGGTCAGAAAACCAGCTACCAGATTTCTCCTTGTTTTTCACACAGTTCTGTGGATTCTATGAACTGCCCTCACCCCAGTTCATTTAATTTTCTTTACAATCCAAGTATCCCATGGCAGAGGAAATGTGCACGAATACAAAATCCCTTATGAATTGGGAAGTAGGCCATTCCTTTTTGGGTTTCCACACTGTACATAGATTTTGTAATAAGAATTGTATGTGAGTGAATTGCTCCCCTCCTTAGAGTTCTTGAAAAAGCTCTCTAAATCTCAGTGCAATTTTTAAAAATTTGCAATTCCTGATGGAATATGACTTTTATGGAAGAAAAACATTGATATTGATCTGCACTGAGCTGGTTCGTCCCTTTGGAACATGCTGGTTCTGACTGCATTTCTGTATGCAACATAAGCAGCTGAGAACACATTCATTTAATAGAACAAATATTTCAAATGATGATGGGAATGAAATAGAAGGAAATCAATATTTCTGTCATGCTAACTAAGCTAGAGTGTGCAATGATTCAATCATTATTGCCTTTTGGGATTCAGAACAGGCAGAGGCAGCTGTTCAGGATTGGGATTCAGAGTTTTGAGTGCTGAGTGTTGAAGGCTTAAATTCTAATAAGAATTCCTAACTTACTGCGTTAAAGTACATGTAAGCTCTCCCTTTTGACCTTCTTTCAGTACTGCACTTGTAGTTCTTATGCTACCAATGCAATGATGCATAAGCAAAACAAGCTATTTTATTGCTCTTTCTCATTTGGCTTTATTGTTGTGGGATATTAATTCTGAAGATGACATAGATCAGAAAATAATATAGCTTACATAATAGAATGGAAAATAATTTCATGTAAATGTCCATGTCCTACCATCAAAAGCAAGAGATTGGTAATTTTATCCAATATGACAAAAAAATAATTGCGAAAAGCAAATTCTGGCTCCATATAGGTTCAGTTTTTGATTATTATAAGAGTATTAAATCTCATAAGGTTGTTGTTGCAGTACTGATAATGTGCATTTAATGTATAGGGGAAAAGGAACTTTAAGTTGTATACAACTTTAAAATAAGCCCTCATTGCTTCAAATTATATTCATAAATTTACAGATAAATTATATAATTTTCCTAGAAGGACAAATGCCTCTTATCTAATAGATCTTTACATTGTTTTAATGCGACACTTGATTGCAAAATACACCAAATATAATACACGCAAGTTCTCCACATCTTGAGAAGAGCAACAATCCTGTTCTATTTGAAGTGTATCTACTCCTCACAAATGAAAAGATGATTGAGAAAGCAGTTTCCCACAAATTCAAAACTTTTAATCTGCAGTAAAGACAACATGAAGAGAATTAAATCAATATGCAAAGAAGAACTAGTGTAGAAATATGTTGCCTTTTCTAAAAAATATCATATTTAAATAAATTAGGAATAAATATAGATTAAGAAAAGAATAAAGAAATTCTTTAATTCTAATCTTTTCTTTAAGTATATTCATATATGAATCATATTCCACCAAATTAATCTGTCGATTGTTCCTAATAGTGACTGAATTATCACAATAGTTAAACAGCCAGTACAAACCACGCAAAAAAATTTAATGGTCCTTCCACGGCTAGAAATTTCTTTTAAACAGAAATAACTTAGTTAGAAAACGAATGCTTGAGATTAGAGTCCCAACGTATAAGGGAAGGTGCCCAGTTAAAAAAAAACTATCAAATGAGTTCTAGAAACTCAGCAAATTAAATGAAAGCGTTCAGATGGAGTACTGTACATTTTCCCAAGATCAGCAGTCCTACCAGATGCATGTCATTACAGGTCAACTCAGTCCAGGAGATACACAGATACATTCAGCTGCTAATTCTGGAATTGGAAAAACATCGTTTTCCCACTTGGAGTGGCCCCATTCATTCTCATGTAAAAGAAATTCCCTTATGAAGATCGTCTTTCATGGTTCTGCTGCTGCTATCAACTCACTAGAAGGAAGGTTGAAGTTTGGTTTGAGAGAATTCTCCCTCGTGATGTTTGCCTTTGTCTTGACCCCATTTCTCTTCCCAGTCTGCCATAAATCTAACTTAATCTTACAATCAGATAATCAGAATGACTAGCAAAACTGTTCCAAGCATTACAACAAAAGAGACTCTTTTCATTGAGTTTCACTCTCCACACAATGAAGAAAAATAACTCGGAAAATATTTTTCTTATGATCAGAAACGTACGTAAGATCCCAAACAGAAGCAGTGAAGGAAAGCAAGCAGGAATCTTACTTGCTACTAGTGTTAAACAAGAGTAATTCCCTGGCTGCCACACTTCATTGTATAGGGATTTTTGGAGTTTATTTTGTACGGAGACACAGGATTTATTGTCAAATTTCCTGGCTGTGTGCTGTGCTGGTTGCATGGGAAATCTGACTGAGGTGAGTAAATTATTGTGGTGCCTGTTTGGAATGTCATCCAGCTGCCAATTAGAATTATGCTTGTTTGCCTTTGGCTCAAAGTGTGAACGGAGCAGCCATACATTTCAGAAGTGTGAACATACATTTTTATATCTCACGCAAATGAATGCATTTTTTATATTCTTGCCACTTCAGAGGGAGCATTTGTTACCTTTATTTACTCTTTGTGTGTGGTACAGAACGAGAACTTCGGCCTCCGATGTAACATGACTAATGTGATATTAGATGAACAACACTTCATTTTGTTTTCATTAGATCTAAAGTGAGGCAAAGTTATACTGGTGTTTCAGCAAATCTCAGACAGCAAAAAGGAAGAATTTATTTTCCTCTTCTTGCTGTATGCCCTTATCTATACACAGTAAATAAAACTGGAATGATTTAAGAGTTCAGTGATGAAATAAGGTAAACTGAAACTTTAAAATAGAATAAAAAGTAGGCAGGGGAAGGAAAACAAAAAGTGAAACAAGAACCATCCCTACTGAATTCATGTAGGCAATGCTTGGATGATGAGAATAGTATCCAGCAAACATTTAAAAGATGTGAGAATAGGTGCCTTACTAATTTACAAAACGTTAACACGATTTCATATGCCTGCATAAAGGTACATTTTCTTCGGAAGAACTTTCTATTTTAAGGCATCAATTTCTCATACACACCCTCCTTCTCATCTTCAGGCACAACCTCTTCTTTTATCAACAAACTGATGGCAGTGCAGTTTATGATAGGTTGTGATGTGAAAGGAGCTATATAAAATTGAATTGCTTTTGGTGCTGATACGATTAGAATTTTTCCTAACTGGAGCTGTCAATAACTGACACTAAACCAATAAGTTACAAAGTACACCTCAAAGATGTCAGTCATCATTGGATCTATGCTTTGCTCGAGATAAAACTATTTTAGAAAGTTAATTTGATTGAAGGGAGGCATTCTGAGACAGAATAACAGGGAAAAGCGGGTGAAAAAAGAGAAAGAGCAAAAGAAAGTAAGCAAATATTATACTAGTAGATGTAACTTAACTTTTCTTGTTCTAACATAGGGAGTTAATTGAGGCGTCCTTGGGGCTTTAGAAACTTAGTTGTTTTCTTGCAGGCGTCTGCAAGAAAACAACCAAGCTCAGAGCACCAAGGAGCTACAGATATTTTCCTTTATTGGTATTAAAGTTGGTGTTTTTGATAAGAAAGCCGAGGCATGTTTGTTCAATTCTCTACATAGTTTCAGCATGCAATACAGGAGTTGATTTGTATTGATTTGACTTGACTTTCATAAAAATAACATGCCAAACTATAGAACAATAACTAAACCAGACATAATTTATATTCTTGTATGTCTTTACAGAAACAATTACAGCAAGCCACCCAAAGTTGTTTTAATACAGGTACACAAATCTTATAAAATAAATAGTGAAAGTGTTCTCAGTTTTGTTTTTCATGAGGTTACTTCCAATGTACAAATGTCTAAAGAATTTGTGTTTTATTGTTCATTAAAGGATACACTGAAAGTGAGTAATAATAAATTCATACAGTACATAAAAACAATCTTAAGAAATGATAATGTTTAGATAGATGTTAGAATCCACTATCAGTTTTGGACTATAAAAAGACAAAATGAGAAGTATCATCTGCAATATGAATTCTTCCCCTGACAGATTTAAAGAAATTCAGACATGGTGAAAAAAGGTTTACTGTGTGGAAAATACATTGTATTTATCTCTATCCCCAAAAAGCATAGATGGTAAGTGTCAAGTGGCACCTGCTATAAAACTGATAGAAAGTTAAATGTTTTTCCGGTGTAGGCATTTGTAATACTCAGTCTTTTTACCATGCTATTTTCACTCACAAAATAATTCAGAAGGTTTTGTTTTTTGAGGAAACACTGAACAAGCTTGGCCTGCCAATGTATTTAAGATGAATATGTACATTTAAAGAACAAATAAATGAAATCCTTCTTTGCCTTAAACTAAGTGATTAATTGATAGGTAAATTAGAAAATTGGTAATCTCAGATAGTCCTCAGGCATGCATGTCTCACATATAAGAACAAAACCCACAATATTTCATTTATTTAAGACATTTATGTAGCTGCCGAATTCTGAACAATCAAAGTAAAAACAATACAAAATCATTATAAAACTATAAAACTAAGCACATTAAAAAAAATAAAAAACCTGGCCTTTTATCACACAATTTCACACAATTTCTTAACCCAGCATTCTGGGGGGAAACTATTACCCTGAGAGGAGAGGAATATTTGTTTAACGAGTATAATTGAAATGCCAGGTATAAAAGCTAGAGCTGGAGTTTAGATTCCAATTTTTCATCCATGTATGGAAGCAATTTTGTATCCAAAGTGTCAGAATTTGTTTGTGTTAGGTCCACAGCCTTGCAATTATGCTGTATCTCAGGAATACGAGAGTTCTCCTTAAATTATTTTAGCTTAGAAGGCTAATCATGAACTTTCTCTTTGAACAAAATGGCTGCATTTATCAGGAGCAGGGCTCTAATCTGGCTTATGCTCCCTCTTCTGGCTGGCATGTATCTTTGCAATAGCAGAACCAAATGATTTTTAAAATTGGTCTTGTACCTGTATTGTTTCATTTCACAAGGACATTTTAACCTGTAGTGTTTTGAGGTTCTTAGTTCAGAAACTGAAAGCTCAGAAAGCTTTTGAAGACGAGTGTAGAAATACAGTTTATTATTTAGTGTATTTTACATTTCTTCTCCAAAGCTAATTTATACTAGTAAAGGGGTACAAAATGACAAATCTCAACTATAGAGAATTTATGACCAGGTAGTAAAAATTTATCTGCATATTTTACATGTTTTGAGGTTTGTTTCGTTCTGTATTTAGTTGCATTTTACATTGTAATTATTAGTTTCTGTATCTATATTATCAGTTGTTTGTTGTTAGTTTTTAAAATTATTATTGTGTGTTTATGGGGTATGCTGCCCAGAATCACACTGAGTTGGGCAGCCTTGTAAATCTTGATAACTATATATATGAAATTTTTTGAGTGGTGATACTTAAAAAGTTTACTCAACTTGGGGCTTATTAGAATTGGCCAGATCCATGCTCTGCATAGTTTTGTATTATTGATAAAAGATTTTTTCCTATGTGTTTGTCTGCATTCTATATAACACATTTTCAAGTGAAGTAACACCTATCTAAACATCCAAATCTAATAACCACTTTAAGGCTTAGCTTGATCTGTGAACTCAAATCACTCAATTAAATGCATCTTTTTAAAAAGAGATCTGCATTGTAAAAAAAATTAAAAGTTCCTCCTCTACTTAGAAGGAAAAGAAAGTGAGCAAACTGTTAGTATCTGAAGTCCATTGAAAGAAGAAAAAGAAAGCACATCTGTTCTCTATTCTCCTTTCTTGCAACGTCTGGAAACACACAGATCTAATTTCTCATTGCAGCTGGCCACAGGGAGGTCAATTTGAGTGTATTCATTCTCTGAAGATTCACTCTAGAATGTTTTGATTTCAGTCCCAGCCTCTAGCTGTCTTATGCTTTCAGGCTGGTTTACAAGAGTGCATTTTATTCAATACCTTTTGGGTATTCAAGGGTGATTCTTGAATCTACTATAAAGCTGACTTCTGAGTTCCGCACAAAGAAATTTCATTCTCTGTTGGTTCACATGTGGTCTTCGCTTTCTGGAAGGATTGCCTTTAAGTTCTGTCCCATGTGACACTTCATGAATCATTGCCCACTTGATCTTAACTTCCTCGGCTTAACATTTAAATTTTCAAAATTTTCTATGGAATGTTATGAAGGCTCATCTGTGCTCCTGGAAAGGAAATCTCCAAGGCTATGGACAGGATGTTTTGGAAGATGCTGACTGGTCAATAGGTTGCATTCTTATTGCTCCACTTGTTCGGGGGAGGTTGGGCAGAAAGCCAAATAACTTCATGGTGCATATGTAAGCTCAGATTACATTGGTTCTTTGGGTTCAGTTACAGTTAGCGCTTTGGACTCAAATTATCCATAGTAGATTACGATTAATGAAGCTCTGAAAGTAGAATGACATATAGATAATTATGAGAATCATAATGTTTCTTCCTGGAGCATAATCAGCTAATTCCACTACTTATATTCCCAAAATAGCAAAACAAAAAATGGAAAAAGTTATAAAGAACGTTTATAGAAACAGAAATTTTAAAAGAGTATATATAAAGAAGAGGAATGTTTAATGAGACCGACTTTATAGTACAGTGAATTCACTAGTACATAGATATGATAGAGACATGGATGGTTTGCAAGGATAGAAGTAAGAATCATGGTAAATTATTTATAGTACAACATACTGTAGACAGCATAGCAATCAACTTATAACAACTATAGATGGCACTAAGCACCATAATTTCCCAATTTTTCACAACAAAAATTCACTTTTAATCCATTTCTGGCAAACTGTCAGGATAAGTACAAACCTAGTTTTTAGCATAGCTATTATTTCACAAGATAGAAGTTATTACAGAAAATTGCTGTTCCTAAGACCAAACCATTTTATCTTCCCAGAATGAAATGATACCTGCTTATTTTGTTTCAGGAAGAATATATTGCTTGGAGACTCCTGGAAATACCTAGAAGCCAAGCTTAGAGCTTTATAAGTGAACACCAGAATTTTTAATTGCATCCACAAACCTATTGGGAGTCAATGTAAGATCTATTGCATAAGTGTTAATATGACTACAACTCTCACCCATTATTAAATGAGATGGTGACATTTGGATTAATATACAGTATAGCACAATGTAGTAATCTAGTTCTATAGTGCTGATGAAAAGCTACAGCTGTTGAGGTTCTGGAACAAAGGAGTAATATGATAGCAGTACAGGTAAGTTCTTACTTAATGATCAATTGCTTAGTGACTGTTTGAAGTTACCACAGAACTGACCCAAAAGACTTGGATTTGAAGTTTTGATGGCCAACCTTCCTTGTGGTCGCATAATTTCATTTTAAATGCTCAGGAACTGGTCTGTATTTAAAGATATTTGTAATCTTTCATGGTCATGTGATTGTGTACTGTCAAAAATCAGCATTTACTTTGAGTTTTTGACAAAAAATGCCAAAACAGTTTGCTTAATAACTTCAATATTTTATTTTGTAATGGCAGCCAACTTCAATGGTTTTAAAAAGAGACAAGTGAGATTCACAGAGAATCAAACTATGAATGCAACATAGAATTTTGGACAGGATGAGATTCCAAAATTCCAATCCATGATTCCTGATATTATATTGTCTATTCTTAGTTTATTATTGAGGATGTTGTGTGATTCCAACCATTATAACTTCTTCATGGGTAGGGGCATGTGAGAAGTCAGTCGATTTATAAATTGTTGAATAAGACAAATGATTTTTGAATTCCACTAATAATATGCCACAAAATGTCTGTTGAAGGATAATGATGCTTCTTTGAAGTTACATTCTGAAATAGACTTTACCATGAAAAATAGCAAAATAGATTAGGAACCCAAATGCAAATCATTTTGGAGATTTTTGTTAAGCGGTGGCGCTCTTGGTTCTATTATAACAATAACCAATCAGTTAATCTGAATTATAAAAATGTAGAAAAATATATTAATGAACAAAACCACCTAATCTAAGCAATATTTTTAAATGCTTACTATTAAGGTAAAGAAATAACAATTAGTTATCATTGTCCAGAGCCTCTCTTTGAAGGAGATGAATGGTTTAAAATATAAATAAATTTATACTAGGAAACAGATTTAAATTCTTGCTTGATACCAATTTATTATAGTTCCTTCTAGCACATTTTGCTCTGGTGAGGAAATATGCTTTAGTCTAACCCAGTTTTCTCAGCCTCAGCAATTTAAAGATGTGTAGATTTCAACTCCCAGAAACCCCCAGATAGCATGGAAGTCCACACATCTTAAAACTGCTGAGGCTGAGACATCTAACCTTAAAGATTTAAATTTAGAAGTCAGGAAGTTCTTAATATTTATTGTTATAAAACTTCGTTTGGGAGTTTTGTCAAATTAACATAATTTTTCTCTCTTCATTAGAAATGCCTTTGGAAAGTGTTTTGTTTTTTGCAACAAGATTTTTTAGACCTTGGCTGTTTGCATTTGAAATATTTATATTGTCTCTTCTTTGAGATACAAGGTCATAGAAAATCATATTTTATACAACACTGTAGGATGAAATGGTAAGGTAAAGGTAGTATTTTAACAAATATTTAGGCTGCATTCATATAACATCAAGCCAAACTATGACTTGGTTTGTATAACATGATAAGCCAAAACCAAAGATACTACATTTTGGTTAATCATGATATATGAACCAATCTTTACATCTGAGGTTATGGTATTTTCACACACCCTCACTCCTCGCCCATTACGGATGTCCAGTTAGGCTGAACCCATAGAAAGCCACAATGACACAAAAATGACATCCATTCAGAGGTGTCAAACTGCCAAATACATACTTGTGTCCCAATGTCTTCATCATTGCACACATTTCACTATATACTTTATTTCCCCCCCTGTGGATACGCTGATTCAGATCAGCCTTCCTTGCCTTCATTTTCTCTAAAACTGGACAAAGTGGCAACAACAATATTTAATTTACTTTATTGTCATTGCATCTTGTACAATGAAATTAAATGCCATCTTCAGTGTACATTATAACTATAAAAATAAAACAGAAACACATATCCTTCACATTCTATACAATTGAATTGAAAACCCCTGAATATTGCACTATACAGTAGAATTCAATAGAGTTACTGCCCTGGGATAAAAGCTGTTTTTCAGCCTATTTTGTCCTTGTTTTTATTATCCTGTACTGTCTGCCAGGTGGTAATAGTTCAAAAAACGGGTTCCCAGGATGAGATGGATCTTTAAGAATGTTTTGAACTTTCTCAAGGCAGTGGGAGCTATGAAGCTGTTCCAAAGAGGGGAGAGGGCAACCAATGATCCTCTGGGCAATGATATTAACCCTCTGGAGTGCTTTCCTATCTGCCACTGTACCATACATAGGTGCAGTAAATTAAAATACTCTCTGGTGCAGCGGTAGAAGGTCACCAGCAGTTTTTCATTCAGTTGTTGCTTCCCTAGAAGTCTCAAGTAGTATAATCTTTGCTGGGCCCTTTTGACCAGTGCTGCAATATAAGTGTCCCAGGTCAGGTCCTATTTTATAGTCACTGGGGCTTGAAATAAATGAACGGTATAATGGCAAAACTTGATGAAATGGCAGGATCTGCCACCTCCACCTTCTCCCCAAAGAAAACTGAGGAATTTTGAAAGCAGGATCTGTTGCAAGTACAAGAATGGGAAAAAAATTCTAAATCAATGTATTTTAAAGTAGGCAACTTTAAGAGATGTGGACTTCAACTTTTAGAATTCCCCAGCCAGCATACATTGCCAACTTTGTCTAGTTTCTAAATGGACAATTCTAAATAAAAGTAGTGCTTGGGACTCATTTCTCTTCGTGACTTTGGTTAAATTTTATTTGCCTCTAAGTTACAACAGAGATGACAATTGAATCCTGCAATCAGACGTAGCCCGTTCCTTCTGCAGGATGTACCCCGGGGACTGTTTCTCTTGCTAAGTGTGTCGAAGAGAATCGGGACAGCATCCTTCAGCAATGAGTCAAAGCAAAAGCAAGCTAAATTATCTACGTAGCTATTATATTTCATGCCAATTGAAGGAGAGGCAAAGGCAGTTAACACTTCAACAGCAGAGAAATCCTAGTCTCCTTCCATTTCTCCACGTCAAACATAGAAGCGAAGCTGTGGTTGAGTCAATGCTCCCGAGACCGACATCCACGTCGTCGTTGACCCTAATCCTCTGGGTCCTCACAAAACGTGAGACACACATTCAGTTATCGAGCCGGCGGTGCTTTAAAATGCAAGTCATCAGAAAAGGCGGAGGAGTCAGACCGGCTCATTCTTCCCTTTCCCTGGGTCCTGGTCCTCACCCCCCCACCCTGGGCATTGGATTTCCTTGCTCCACTGCAACCTTCGTGAAGAATGCCGGGATCAGAAGCACCGCTAAGGAAGAAAAACTTGGCCTGTTCCTTCTCAGGGAAACTCTGCTCCAAACATAACGGGACGCTCCAAAGTCCGTAGTATCGTCTGAACTTGGAACACTCGCTGCAAACATAGAAAGCGAGGAACTTCCCGCGCGACTTCTCGAGCTAAGAGCGCAAGCAGCTCCCCGCCCGCTTGCCCTCTTTTCGCCCTCCGGGATGCCTTCCGCCGGATGGTGTCACCTCGAAACCTGTCTCTCAGACGGGGAGGGGCAGCTTTAAGGGGAACACCAATTGTCGTGGAACCCGGAAGTGTCCCGGCGGGCGTGGAGAGCGCAGCCCCTTTGACCCTCGGTGGCGCCTTTCTGTTGGGCTGACCCTGAAAATGAGGGTCTCGGCGGCGGGTGGTCCGGAGCTCCGCGGTTTGTGAGGCGCCTGGGAAGAGCGGCTTCTGACCATGGAGGGCTGATGCGGAAACGGACTCGGCGAGCAGAAGAAGAGCCGGAGGCTGCTTGGGCAGAGACTTACTCAGGAGACAGATGTGAAGACGCCAAGCAGGAACACGCATCCGGACGCGTGTCAGGCTCGAAGTTTAACGGGAAAAAGGCGTGGGGGAGGGGGGGGGGCTCATCCCCAGAGATACAAAGCTGCAGCTTCTGGGACCTGCTTCTGGGGGGCGACGCCGAATTTCGGGGTTCGCGTGGAAGCCAGTCCTTGAAAGGTACATAGTGGTTTGCATGTTTTCTTCTGTGCACTGGGAACTTCTGAGAATATATTGCCGCTTTAATGAGGAATGTTCTGTTGTCGTGGACCGTAAAAATATAAATTATAGATGAAGTGTGGATAGGTTTTGTTTCTTAACAAGCTGCGGTTAAGTGACTTGAAAGGTATGCTAAGTCATGTTATGACATTGCGACAAGTGAAATAGACGATACACATAGTGGAAACTTTTTTTGTTTTGGACAGACACAACTGGGGCAGTAGTGTTACGTGGTAAAGTTATATATTTTACAGTATTTCTTTAAATATTTGCTTTCTTGCATTCAGAAAAGAAAATTATGATCATTTATGTGCAGAATATACATTTATTCAAAGTATATCAGTATTGATACCCTAATTGTATTTTGCACTTAAAGTCTACTTGTTGCCTAAGAGCAAACAGGTTACAGAAAGTACTAACATTTAATTTGCTGTACATTTCAGTCCAAGTTAAAGAGTTAAATCATTGACTGAGTTAAAAAACATAACCAAAATGCAGAAATTTAGTTTTGGTTTAACATGATGTGTGGAAGAAGACATCATGCTGGTTGCAATCCTTTTAATTGCAGCCTCATTTCCTAAAAGTCATTGTTTGATGGATATGATTGTGTATGTGTGGGTGTATGTATACACAAACACACACAGATATGCATGTAATGGAGAGGGGTGGAGTTCAAAGGGAAGGAGGTTTTGTTGTAGTAAATATAGTTGTCATGTGCTGGATATATACATATATACATATAATATCTTTACTATCATTTAGCTGATAATAAAAGCCACAGATTTCCCTGGATTTACTTCTACTTTTTAATACCTACTTATATATTGCATTACATTTTCAGGTAAATATACAGTACATTGATCCAAAGTGTTAGAATACAGTATAGTGTTTAAATCCATGAGCTTTTGTTTAATACTTGTGAACCACAGCTAATCCCAAATTATTACCGGTATGTATACTAAAGTTATGTTTTCTTAAAAGGCACTTGTGAATAAAGGCACAATGCTGGAATCCTATGTAACTCCTATTCTAATGAGTTATGTGAATCGTTATATCAAGAATTTGAAGCCCTCCGATTTACAGCTGTCACTCTGGGGAGGAGATGTAGTTCTCAGCAAACTTGAGCTAAAACTTGATGTTCTTGAGCAGGTATGTTGTTATTGTAATTATTTTGATTAAATCTTAAATAAAACTTTATCCTAAACTAAGTTATTCTTAATGATAATAGTCTTTGAATATTATATTACAATATATATTATATATAATAACTATATGATATAATTTAATATTTCAGGTGTCTTTGTTATGTTGATAAATACTGTATGTATCTAAATATATGCAATAATTTTGGAAGGATTTCAATTAAATTAAGGAAATTATCAAAATATTGAAATAGGCCTTTAATATTATATGAATAACTAAGCTTTATTTGATAATTAATGTCAAATACTATGTAACTTTTAAACCTAATTCTGTTAAAATATTCTAAATTAACATTTTGTACATTGAAGCTATATTGTAAAGTACTTTACAGCTATACTGTAAAGCAGGGGTCGCCAACCTTTTGGACCTCAGGGACCACCAAACTCATAATTTTAATCCCACGGACCACTAATATGAATTTTAACTGACGGTGGCTTGCTAACAGTGGGAAAGTCAGTCCCATATTTCAGAGCTGCAGTAGTCACAGGACTACTGTCTACAAGACTATTGACTTTGGTCATCCCGGAGCAGCTGCTCCTTTACCCAGGTGCACTGGCCTGCCATGGACTGGATGACCAAAGGGCCAGTCTTGTGACTACTGCAGCCCTGGAATATGGGGCCGATTTTCCCACCAACATCAGCAAGCCACCTCGGGCAGATTTTCCTCCCCCGCTGTTGGTGAAGGACAGCAGGTGGGCGGGCCATGTGGGCAGCGCAGCCTTGTGTTCCCTCATAGCCTGGATTAAGTGCTTTGGGGGGGACATTACTCTGCGGACCACCAAAATTTTCTCACAGACCACCAGTGATTCCCAGCCCACCAGTTGGCGACCACTGCTGTAAATTGCTTTAGCTACTAATATTTATTTTTCATTGTTGATTTGAACTGGTTATTGTTAAAACTTACATTTGAATCAATGGCGGTTATCAAGCTATTTGCTATAAATACTGAAGTTTTCATAAGTCAGCAAAAAGAGCATAAACATCTCAATATAATGTAGATTAAAATTGCAATTACAAATATAACTTATTGTCTGGGTTGTCAGCTTTAATTGCTGGATTATATTTACTATTTCATGTTTAATTATTAATACTGAGAAATGGTAGTTCTTCAGTTATTTTAGTAAATTATTTTCTTCTTTGACATACACATACACTCACCATTTTGCTTTATCAGTATATCTTATACTTTTAAGAATTTAGCTCTCATGTAGAAATCTCATTTCTCATAGGGACAATATCAATAAGACAGAAATGGTGCTTTTCTATGTCTTCTTTATTTAGTTTCTCAGTCCAGCAAAGAATGCAGATCCATAGATATATGATTTATATCATATATCATAGATATATGAATTTATGCTTTAGAGCAAATATCATATATTGAGAAATGAGTTGTGGTTTGTAATCCCTTGTGCTTATGTAGAATGTCTAACATATTCTAAAATTCTTGAAAGATTACATTAAATGGGATTATTTTCTGAAAGATGCTCTAAGTATTTTAATAACCATCAGCAAAAATCATGGTAACTGTTCATAATTAATATATTTCATATTTTGTAAGGTATTCATTTTTACTGTCAAATCTTCAAGTTTCAATTATAAAATCCAAATGACCAATGGAATTGTGAATTCTCTGGAATCCTGTTCTTTATTTTGAATGGGAAAACATTGCAGCAAATTATTTAACATGTGTGAATGTTGGTAGCTGTTAAAAAAGAAATAAGCTGAACTAAGTTTTGATAATTGTAAGTAGGTGTTCAAGCAACCCATTTCATTTAAATTAGTTTATAATAGCTAATTCAGTCATCTCATGTACTTTATTTTCAAGGAGCTGAAATTGCCGTTTACCTTTTTAAGTGGACACATTCACGAACTGCGTATTCATGTACCATGGACAAAACTTGGTTCAGAACCAGTTGTGATTACGATCAATACAATGGAATGCATCTTGAAGTTAAAGGACGGACTCCAGGTAATAACTGGCAAGCCTAAATAAAATAAGACAGTGTGAACTGAGTCATATAACATCTTAACATTGTTAGTTGTTATTAAAAGTATTTTGTGTTAATAATGTTATGTGTAGAATTTTAGAAAATGCTTTATAATTTTTGTGAAATTATGATTGAAAGATCAGGAAAATTATGTTTTCCCTCAAAGCTGCTGATACCTCTTTTTTGCTGAACTGGAGATAGGTTTGGGATTGAGGATAACATGACGAGTCTAATTCCTTCAGTTTTAACCAGCACTCTGGATTTCTTTATTTGTTAGGCAAAGATACAGAAGTAGCATCTTTGATTTAATATTGTTTGATCCTTTTGTACCATTGCTTGAATTCCATGTAAATCTTCTTGACTTGGAACTTATAGTCTAGTAACTGGATATTCTGATTTGATATTGAACATAATGGTTAGGAAGCATGTGAAACTTGAGTTGTCAAGGTTTTCTTGGTAAACACCACAATTGGAAATGTCACAAGCAGAGATTTAAGGATTCAAATGTTGATAAGTTTATTGCAAAACTGTATTCATTATGAAAGAATTTCACAATTGCTATATGTCAGATTAAGCTCTACTTATAGTGAAATCAAGTTTTAAATTCCTGTACCATTTTTCCTGAATGCTCCAAATGAGAGGTGGGGGGATAGGGCTAAGTGACCAGTCACAAGTCAAGGACTACCAGCACTTAATTTTCCAGATTTGCTGCTCCTGGTGCAAAGTTTGCTTAAGGAGCATATTCTGAATCATCTTCTGGTTCCTGCCAACATGCATCATATTTGCAGAAACTGAAGAGAGTAAATTAATGAAAAATGTCTTTGTGCAACTAACTAAATGGGATTTACTGCCCTAAAATTTACTAAAGACAAACTGCTTTTATAAGATTTTTCTTTAATTTATCGATTATACATCTATTACTGGTTGGCCTCTACAGATAGTTGGACAAAGAATCAGTTCCTTGTTTTCACATTTGAACAAGACGTTTTCAGTGTGGTATAAAACTTAAATCCATCTAGGGCTAAAAAGGCCATAACTTTCATGCTTTGTTATGATCCAGCAGTTGGCCACTGTTGGGGAGAGAAAAAAGAATGAAGTTTGATCTTGTTCTGTCCTGCTACATATTTTGTAATATTCTAAATCAGGTGTCAAACTCAAGGCCTGGACTGGATCCAGCCCATGGAGTGCTTAGATCTGGCCTGAGGGGCTGCATTGGAACTAGCGAAGGACCGGCCCATGGTGCCTCTGCCAGGAAAATGGAACTTGTGAGGGCTGCACACGCCCCCCCAAGCTCCGTTTTTGCTGGCAGAGGGTTGCAAGAGACCACCAGAGCCGAAAACAGAGCTCAGGAGTCTGTTTTCGCTGGCAGAACACTCAGGCCACCATAGGCGCTCCCAACACAAGTGACGTCATGCTGGCCATGTCTCCCCGGCCTTCCCCGCGAGGTCAAACACAACTCTGATGCAGCTCTCAATGAAATCAAGTTTGACATCTCTGTTTTCTATTTCCTTTAAATAGTGGAACCTGGAGTCTGTATATGGTATAATTATAGGTAAAGCATTTATGTATGTATGAACCCTCTTTGTGGAAGGCTGCCTTAGCATCTCTCTCATCAAAACCCTAGGGTGTCCTTAAAAGGATGCATTGGTTTTGTTGCCAACAGCATTTTCTGATTTGGAAAATATTTTGTTGCTCTCCCCTATGTCAGATAGGTTTATCTCAGGAATCACTGTTACCATGTAAATAAAAGAGAGAATTATTATCCAATCTTAATATTCCCCTTGCTTATTTAATAAACGTATGGGTAAACATATCAAGCAAGCTTGTATTGACTAATGAGTTTTGTTAATTGGCTTGTATTGACTAATGAGTTTTGACTAATGATAATTTGTTAATTATGAATGCATGTGTACTTTCATATGCAGATGAATCTTGGTTTGACTAAGGACCCAAATTATTTATAACAAATGTTACTATAGACATGATAGATATCATACATGATGTATGATGCAATGAATGGGTGTGAAAATTAATATTTTAAAAAGAGAAACGGTTGGTTCGATAGGGAAGAAGGATTGCAAATTATACCTAAATAGCAAAAAAACTGGAGGAAGTAGATTTTGTATGCCTGGGTGGAAAATTCATGAAATGTAAGAAAATGAATATAGATATTATAATATCTACAAATGCAGATAGGAAAGTAGTGTGAAGAAATAATATTAAGAGAAGCAGAAATTACAAAAAAGACGCATAAGAATATGCTTCTGTACTGTTGGTTATTTATTTGGCTACACAATTTGCACATTGTAACTCTGGTTGTTAAAGCAGGATTAAAACCAAAACCCTAATCAAAAAGATAAAGACAACATGAAGAAAAGCATAACATAAACAAGTCATAGTAATTCAATTTTCAGCCTTTACAATAGCCCGGATCATTGCCTGGGGGGAAGCCATGTCTTCAAGGTCTTCCTGGAGGCAACAGGATTGGGGCTATCTGAATCTTGTTGGGTAATGAATGCTGTTCCAAAGCATGAATATTACAACAGATAAGACACACCTTTTAAGTTCCATCAGATAAGAATATTTCATACCATCTCATACAATGATAATGTCTCTTGCAGGTATATGATTCTACAAGTAACTTAGCCCTGGCCATAGGTGATAATTGACACCATGTTATATAGGAGCAATAGTTGGAGATGACAGAAGAAATGTAAAAGTAAATTGAATTCAGTGGGAATAAGTTACTTAAAATTGTGTGTGGTAAAACAAGAAGAGTTAAGGTCAAGGAAGAATGGGTGTGTAATGAACATGAATTGAATACAGTTGACTTATCAATAAGAAAGGGGTTGAGAAGATTTGGTCTTACAAAGACAATAAATGAGGTTTGAATTATTAAGTTATAATGAAAGGTTAAGAAGAAGGGAAATATTGAAGAAAAATACAGCTGGAAAGAGATTTAAGAAGATTAAATAATGACAGGCAATATATGAAGTGGAATATGGTGATGGAAACAAAATGTACAACCAAAGAGAATAGAGTGATGGACATGTATGTATATAGTTTCTTACAAATATATTTTGTTCTTTCTCTTTTAGATGATTTATATTTATTTGTCACTTGTAGGGATGTTATTTAAGCATTGGATCCTGAGAGTGATAACCTATATTTTAAGCCGATTTATTTTCATTCAATAATCATTCTTGTTGCATTTCTATGATCATCTTGTAAAATGTACAAGAGAACCAAAGTTCTGTATAGAATGCCTTGCAGTATAATCTATGTTTATTGAAGGATTTTCTCAAGATAAAGAATGCAGAAGTGCAGCATTACTCTTCTTAATATAATGTTGCTTTTTTGTATATTTGCATTTTTAAAATATATACTATAATGAAAACCTTGTTTTTTTAAAGAAGCCTGGTCCTAGTTATGCCACCCATGTATTACTTTCTATTTTTTAAAAATAAAACATCCAGAACACTTAAGTATTTTTTTACAGTGCTAAGGTAGAAGTTTTGAGGCCAGATGTTCCATAAGAAACACATTTTAGAAGCAGCAAATTATAACTAATTATAGAAGCTGCAGAAACAGATTTGTAACACATGACATTGTGCAACCCAGAACTAATATTTGATATTGGACCATGCAGATGGCTACTGCTGGAATGATCAGGTTTCCTGCTTGCGTGGTATTTGAAACTTGAATTTTGTGGGGCATATAGCAAAAGGTCAAATGTCACAAATGTAAAGCACTCTCAAAACAAGTATTTGTTACAGATGTTTAAGAATCTATGGCAAGAAAGGCATTTTGAAAATTACAACTGACATTTGGACAAATTATTCCATAGCATGTGGACCCGTGGAGAGTAACATTGGATTTGTGCCAATGATAGGATTTATCTTTGCTTTCATTTATATTTTTTGCAATCATTTTTTCTTTTCTATACCTATATTTAGAAGTTTAAAGAATTTAGGTAATTAGCTTCCAGCCTTTCTCTTTAAACTGTTCCATATATATCTTTAAGAGCTTATTTCTTTTGATATCCTATTAATACTGTAGAAGATTATACATTTTAAAGTAATTTGTACATTTAGGTGATATATAGCTCCTTGCCCTGACAGAATATGCCATCTGATCAAATCTGTATTGATGTTAGTTATTGTAGATTATATATCTGATTAGTTTTTTAATCTATAAACTGTTATATTTTTAAATCCTTATATTTTATCTTGGTTAGTAATATTGTGCTGAGAAACAAATTGAAAATGGTAAGTAGATTTTGCAAAAGTAGGATGAATATATTTATAAATTGCTTTTTGTATATAGTTTCTCATTATACAATGTGACAATTTTATAATAGGCAATTACTAAAGATTAAAATGAAAAAAAGCCTTCACTTTAAATCCAATCAAAATAATGCCATAATCCAAGTAGTTTTTGTAGTGTATTGCTGAAAAAGAAGGCCCATCTTCCTATGTGCCCTAATTTCTGTTACTAAGAGGATATATAATTTGATACATCTTTCGATTAAAAGCTTACAGTAATTTCCTGCTTATGTACCTTGTTGGCCAAAAAAAGGATAAATATAAGAATGAATAATATAAAGAATGCCACCTGGTGGGACACAGAAAGTAAGTCTTTTCTGCCCCTGGCTCTGGTAGCATTTTACAAGGCCCTGTATATGTCTCCAATATTTCCATTATTGTGAGAATTATTTAGTGCTATTTATTTTATTCTACTCTACCCAATAATAAAAATTTTCTGAATGAATGACAGAGTTATCTAAAACATTAATTTTTTTTAAGAACATTTAAAAAGCAGGAAAAAGTAAATCGTAAAAACAGTACCTATGTTTTCTATTTCTAGGTACTCACAGAACTTGTAAGCCAGTAAACTTAAAATTTGAAGATAACAATGATCAAAATATAATAATTGGAGAATGTTTTCAGATGAAAGAAAAGGATTACTCAGACATGTATCAAGAATGTGTAGAACATTCTATAGAAGAAAAAGATTGTCTTTTAGAGGAGATTTACAGTAGACAACTAAAAGTGGCATAAAATATGATCCAAGAAAAGAAAAACAAACAAAATCAACAGCAGAAACCAAACAAAATTAAAGGAGGAAAAAGGAGGAAAAAAAAGCCCAATTCAAAGTATAATTATAAGCTTAGGTCTTTAGAAACAAAATTTGAAACACATGTGAAAATTAAATTTTTCAGGAATATGACTTCACTTTTAAAAGTGAGGGAATTACATATCTTAAGAGCAGCATGAAAGCAGATAAAAGAAAGCCTTCTGGACTTTTGGAACAATATATTTTGGTTATGTTAATTTTTAAACAAGTTTTATGCCTTATCATATTTGGCATGATCTGATTTAAATTACTTGTTTAGCCTAGAAAACAAAGATTGTACTGCTATGATACCTGTACTAATAGCAATGTAGTCATGCATATACTGTAAATATCTTCTTTTAATGTGTGGCAATTACAAGAGGAATTTTGAAGTCAATTATTCTGTTTTTATTTTTTTATTATGTTAAAAATATGGTGAACTAAAAATTCAATTTTAGTATTGCAGGCATATAATTAGTTCCCTTGTGGTGAATTGTGTGTGGTTTCTTTGCTCCCTTTTGTTTCGGCTAATTAAAATTCTGAAGATTGCTCATCCATGATCCAACAACAAGTGATTCAATAAAGTTTCTCTATTCCTTACTATCAAGAGCATCATTTGTAGCAGGGCTTCTTAACCTGGAGTCTATGGATAGATTTCATGGGTTCACATATTTGCATAGGGGGAAAAAAAGCAGAATTTTACTTTCAGTAAATTCTAACTGAAATTTAGACTTTCGTATAATAATGAATATAAACAGCCAAGTAGTTAATGGCCTCTAAACTCCATCAATGTTAATTAATCCCATTATCTAAAATTATTTGAATTATTTTTAAATATTTTGATAATTATATTTGAGCTGCTAAGCTCAATAATGAATTGTCATTTGTTGTTCAGTCACTAAGTCGTGTCCGACTCTTTGTGACCCCATAGACCATAGCATGCCAGCCTTGCCTCTGTCATCCACTGTCTATGGAAGTCTGCCCAAATCCATGGCCACTATCTAACCATTTCATTCTCTGCTGCACCTTCTCCTTTTGCCTTCCATCTTTCCCAACATCTGGGTCTTTTCCAATGAGTTCTGTCTTCTCATTTGGTGGCCAAAGTATTTGAGCTTCAGCTTCAGTATCTGTCCTTCCAAAAGAAATCAGGGTTGATTTCCTTTAGGATTGATTGATTAGATCTCCTTGCAGTGCAAGGGACTCTCAAGATTCTTCTCCAACAACAGTTTGAAAGCATCAATTCTTTGGTGCTCAGCCTTGCTTATAATTCAACTCTCACACCCATACATTACTACTGGGAAAACTATAGTTTTAACAACACGGACTTTGAGTGGCAAGATTATGTCTCTACTTTTTAATATCCTGTCTAGGTGTGCCATAGCTTTCTTTCCAAGGAGCAAGCGTCTTTTAATTTCATGGCTACAGTCGCCATCTGCAGTGATCTTGGAACCTAAGAAAATAAAATCTGACACTGCTTCCATTTCTGTATTTTAAAAAATGGTAAACTACATTTAGGGTTTTCACTGAATGCTAAATCTAAAAGCATATTTTAAAGCAGAATCACAAAAAGCCTCCTGATCCATTTTAGCAATTTATATTGCTGAATTATAGCCAAATAAGCTTAATGCTGCATAGTATTGCTACTGACTTAACAGTTAACTCTGATTAAGGCTGGTGGGAAGGGAATTCATGTTTCAGAAGAGAAGTAATGGAATGTTTTTGCAGCCTGTATTCCATCAGTGACTTCACTGTTTAATGAAATATATTTTATTTATTTCCCTTTTGATAAGGAAGCCCTAATGGCATTTAATGCATCTCTCCTTAGTTGGATAGTTCTAGTGTTTTGGAGAATAATTAGTATGCAATTCTTAATCCCAACATCATTTTTAACACATTGTTGGGCCATAGATCATGCTGATGTAAACATCAGAATATTAGGAATTCTCAAATAATACATTATTTTTTAAATGAATTTTCATTGCAAAATCAAATATTTTGCTTATCTGTGTAGATTAGTGTATGACCCAATGTGCAATTGAGAAATACCAAGGCTATTTAAAAAAAGAATGGCAAGTAAACTGTCCTTGATTTGATGGCTTAGTTTTCTCCCAACTTGTTCAACTGTAATTTCACGCAGTTCTTTGTAGAGAAAACTGCCATGTCATTCTGTCATTTTCTGTAATACTTCTTTTCTACGTATTTATTCACATGATGGGCTTTGTCCATGTTGCCTTTTATTGATTTTTAAGAAGCCACTTTTGGGAGAAAATGTAAAAGATTTTTACAAATTTAAATTTATTTCTCTTGATGGAGAAAATTTTATAAAAGAGGTAGATTTTGCCATATGTCTTAACATTGCTTGAATTCCAGGCACTTGCATTCCTGAGGGAGCACATTCTGTAGTTAGATCCCCTCGACCCATAATGCTTTAGCTCCGGATCTCATGCATTTGTCAGGAATTCCTAAATGTCGTTGTCCCATAAAAGTGCAGCTGTCTTGTTGGGTCATGGAGATGTAGTTACAGATGTATTGGATCCTAATTAGTGTGTGTAATTTTTTTGTGTGTAACAGACATATTAAAGTACAGCATAGTGCAATATATTTATGATCAACTTTGCTAAATAATGATTCTAGTAAAAGTATATTCAGTG
Organism: Bungarus multicinctus; assembly: GCA_023653725.1. Classification (NCBI taxonomy): domain Eukaryota; kingdom Metazoa; phylum Chordata; class Lepidosauria; order Squamata; family Elapidae; genus Bungarus; species Bungarus multicinctus. The sequence goes on from CM042846.1 coordinate 71,926,895, forward strand.
TCAGCGCTAACAGGATCACTTTCTGACTGTAACTGGAAAGCAGCCTAATCTTAGTTAAATAATTGAAATAAAATAAACACATAACAGCAGGTGGCAGCACCTGGCTGACCTTGGCTAGGCTTGGAAGCTAAACTAGATTGGTTCTAATTGGTATTTGGATAGGGGACCTCAAAGCAGGGCTGTAGTCTGGGAAGTTGAAAAAACATCCCAGAAGTCATTGGCAAACAACTTACGTATTGTTGCCAAGAAAACCACATGGATATTCTTTGAGGCCACTATGACTTGAGCTAAAATCTAGGTAGGCTTTACTTTATAGGAAGAAATATTTCCATAGAATAAAACAAACTACATTGTTAAACTATTTAGATTTAAAATCTTACTGTTTTAAATCAGATTTCAAGTACAATCAAAAATACATTTTCTGGGTTATAAATTACACTCAATGCAATAGAATTAATTTAGGACTATTTAGTCATTATAGATTTAAGTGTAGTATCAACTATTTTAGGAACTCAAATAGCTTATTCAAATGGAAGGATCAATGTAAATACCTTACAATATTTTTATGCCTTCAGTTATACTATTTAAGCTCTTTGCAGAATAATCATTCTTAATCCTTGGGTTCCATCTTTAATTTGAGAATTTTGGCCAATAAGGCAATATTCCAGGAGTTAAAAATAATGCTCAATAGCACAAGCTGCTTCAGGGTTTTTCTCAAATAATTTTCTTTTCTCCTTGCAATATGAGTTTATCACTGAACCAAGCACATTAACCACATCATTATCATTAACACTTAGGTTTTTGTTTGTTGCTGTTGAGTCAATTTTGACTCATGGTAATTATACACAAAAGTCCATGGTAAACATTTTCTATCAATTTTCTCTTAAATTATAGAGTGGGGTAAATTTTATTGATTTTTTAAAGTCTTTCCACTGTAATGTATATTAATTACTTACTTTAAAAAATTGCATCTATTTTATCATAAAACCTTTTACTTCTTCTGTCTTGCTATTATTTTAATAGTAATTTACACATATGTCTTAATAAGCAACCTTGGTTCTGTATAAGCATTTCAAATTCTGCCATTTGTTTTTAAAACCCTCTGTTCTTAAGGTCACTTTTTATTCTTCCATCAGTCTTTATAAATACATCAGCTGTGGTTAATTTTGGGCTTTGGCAGATAATTCTTTCTGTATCTTTAGCCTGTTTCTTTTTCAAACATGATTCTCATATAGTTTTCTTTAGCAAGGTTTATTGAGGTGCAAGGAGTAGGAATATAAGAATTTCAACAGGTGAGCTGTTCTCAGTTTGGTACCAATTCAGCTCTGTGTATATTTAGGTGAAAATTGTCTGATTCCTATATGCAGCTTTTCCACAAACTAGTAAACAATCAGGTTTCTTCAGTGGTATTGGGGAAATTAGCAGCTGGTTGTTCACGTAACTGTCTCTTGAAACTTTATCAGTCTGGGAACAAACTTCTACAGCACCTGTCCTGTTCAGCATCTATAGGAAATTGCTGGGGAAGTCATGTGGGCCTTTAGAATCGGATATTATTTGTTTGTGGATGTCGGAGATTTGTTTGCTCTTTGTATCAAATGGTAAGGGAGTAGTCATTACTACTAAGTATTTCTTAGATTTGATAATGGGCTAGATTAGGAAGAATAGAAACAGAAGTGCTGCTGTCAGTAGAAAACTAGTTGGGATTGAAGTTCAGCTAATTTGGGTTGGTTTAGAGGTAGACCAGGTTAAGAAAGAGGCATCACAAGAATTATACTTTATTGTTTTGTGATATACGATAGTAACAGAATCTTGAAAGGCTGCAGAGTTCTTTATATCCTCACCTATATCAACCAGATGTCAGAGGTTATTTTGGGTGTCTTTTTCACATTTTTCCGGAATGAGTTAATGTGTCCTTTCCTTAAGAGCTCGTCCATTCTTTCCTCAAGCTTATTTCTACATTATTTTACATGATTTTATGCTACTTTTAATTGATAAGTCGTGTTTCTTGATCCTCAGCTATCAATAAATATACAGAGGATGTTTGGGCAAGAAGTACATTTATAGTTACCAGTGCAATAATTTCCAAGTCAGTCAAATTTGGCAACACTTGCATATATTTTGGTTCCATCTAGTTTTGACTACTTTAAGGGACTACCCTTGAAAATATTTGGAAGTTGCAATTATTACAAAATACTGTATGACATCTGGACTGTTAACTATTGTCTGAACTGAAAAATGTGAACCATTGCTTACTTACCACAATTTAATGTTGGCCTGAGCCTAAATGGTTTAGAGTATTGTTTTTCAATCTTGGCAACTGAAAGATGCATGGACTTCAATTCCCAGAATTCCCCAGCCAACTGTGGGAAATTCTGGCAGTTGAAGTCCATACGTCTTAATGTTGCCAGGGTTGAGAAACACTGTTTTAAAGTACAGCCTATTTCAAGAATTGTTTTTATGATCCTAACTGCCAGTTGTGATCTCCAAGCGGAAGACCTTTTGAAGATGTCTCAACTGTCAAAAGTTTTATTTTCTGGGCATATGTGTGAGGACTTCTCACTGCATCATTTCTATTCTGTGGAATGCTGGCTTTGGAGTTCATTTAGTTCCTACTTTCTTTGCATTTAGAACCAGATATTTTTTCCTTTGCCAGGTTTGAAAGGTTAATGTATTTTAGTATAGATTTATTTTTAAGCTTATTCTGTGTTTTGTTTTTAATCTGCCTTAAGTACTCATTGAGTTGAAAGCTGAGATATAAATCAAATAGTCACTAATTGCAATTAAAGAAGGTACAAAAATGACCTAACTACCAAATGTTTGCACTTCTTATTTTGCTGATTTTTAACAAATAATTTAAAAAAATATTTTAGGATGACCATGAAAGTTGTGGTTCCAGTTCAACAAATCGTAGTACTACAGAAGGTTCAAAAATGACAGTGAAACCAAGGAAAATTCAACAGACTTCTCCTGACCCTGATTTGCCACCAGGTGATTTGCCATATAAATATTATATTTGGGCACTTAAAAACTGTTGTGGAAAAAAGGTTGTGAAAAAAAGGTAGGAGATACAATATTTGTAGTGGGCCTACCAACCTTCCTCCTAAATCTGAATAGAAAGTTTTATGGGAGCATTAATTTTGTCATTGTCTTGAAATTTCTGCTTTGTCATTGAAATTAATTAGAAATAAACTTGAACAATAAGTGGTTGATCTATTTTTGTTGGACCTTGACTTACAAATAGCACAAGTAGTCCTTGTTTCACAACCACAATTGGGACTTGCAACTCTGTTACTCAGCAAGTAACAATTGCGCTTATGATCTTACTTCAGCTTTCCTTTGTTTTGCAGACCTGTGAAGGTTGCAACTGCAAGGATTATTTATGATTGGGGCGGGGGGGAATGCCCATTCTATTTGATATTTATAAGTACTGACGATTAAAGACCAGAAAAGTTGATGACATTTGTTTTATTTAAAAGCTTTTTTTGGGATTGTCAAATTTAACAAAGTTATTTTGTTTTAAGCAGCTCGCCGGTGGAGTTCCCAGATAAAAAGACTGACCATATTCATGTTTCCTTCTTAGGTTATGTACAAAGTTTGATTTGGCGGGTTATAAACAATGTCAACATTGTCATTAATAACCTTATACTCAAATATGTGGAGGATGATATTGTCCTTTCTGTTAATATTACTTCTGCGGAATGTTACACAGTAGATGAATTTTGGGATCGAGCCTTTATGGATATATCAGGTAATCTTTAAGTCATAACTTTCTGCAGACTTAAAAAAACAAGCTCACTGTCTTCAGTTAAGGATACTGGGAAATGGTTGTATAGATAAGTGGGCTCTGTGAAACTCAGCAAAGAGATGATTAGTCCTGACAGGACATATGAAACATTAGACCAGCAAGTTTTGTTGAAGAGATAACCTTTTCTGTTTCCTTATTGCATCCTTAGAATAAGAAACACCGCTTTTTGAGGGAGTGGGGAGTTGAGGATTCCAGATCCTACAGTGACTTACTGAAATGGATACCAAGCAGCAGAATGTATTTGGGAACTCATCATGAGTTTAGTCTCCCTGATGTTATTCCTTGATATATATGTTAAACAAATTCTGGGATATAAAGAACTGTTGCTGGAATTGGGTTTGTGTAGTGAAAAAAAGGACTAGGGGGTGACATGATAGCCGTGCTCCAATATCTAAGGGCTACCACACCTGACAGTTAGAACAAATAATCAGTGCAACGACATGCCTCCAGAAATTGTGAATGCTCCAATACTGGAAGTTTTTAAGAAGAGATTGGATAACCGTTGTCTGAAATAGTATAGTATAATATTTCCTGCTTGAGCAGGGGATTAGACTAGAAAACCTCCAAGGTTCCTTCCAACTCTTTTATTCGGTTATATATTAAAGAAGTATACATAATCTGTGTGGTTGCTGGAACTTTCCAAAAGTGAATGTTTGTTGTTATTTTTTAAAGTGAAAGGAGGAGAGTTATTTCATACATCAAAAGTAATTGCACCTTTATTTTAAATGAAAGATAATGCAAATGTAGTGTTCATACTAGTATTATCTATTATCTGAGGGAACGTCTCTTGCCAGTCACATCTACCCAACCCATTAGAGCGAGCAAGCAGGGAATGTTGCAGGTCCCATCCCTGAAGGAGATACACCTGGTGGGACCCAGAAGAAGGGCCTTCTCTGTGGTGGCTCCCTCTCTCTGGAATATCATTCCCCCAGAGATTAGAATGGCCCCCATTCTAACACTCTTTCAGAAGGCACTGAAGACCTGGTTTTGCCAGTGGGCCTGGGGAACCCAAAGCGGGATGGAGCCCATCAAATGGGTAGTATGATCTGCTGTTGTCAGGGCGAGGGGGTGGGAGTTGGGGGTGATTTTTTTTATTTTTTTCAGATTTTGCTCTATTGTATTTTATTAATTTATTTGATTCTTTTTATTAGTTTTTATTGTTTGTTATTTTTATTTTTTGTTTTAAATATGTTTTTACATTGTGTAAGCCGCCTCAAGTCGCCATGGGTGAATAGGCGGCAATATAAATTAAATAAATGAATAATAAATATTGTATTTTTTGTCCATGCACTTCCTTTTTTGAAGCATTATTTCCAATGTCCCAATCAACAGTTGGTTGTTATTTTGAAAAAGCTTATGCAGGCTTGCCATGTATGATTCTTTCCATATTAAGCAGGATATAAATAATCATACAATATTTGTTTTGTCTTGCTATTAAAATGGAACAATATTTTTCTCTCTTTTCATAGCAACTGATTTTGTACTAAGGAAAGTGATAAACTTTTCTGATTGTACAGTTTGTCTAGACAAGAGGAATGCTAGTGGCAAAATTGAATTTTACCAAGATCCTCTGCTATACAAGTGTTCGTTTAGGACTCGCTTGCACTTCACTTATGATAATCTTAATTCTAAGATGCCATCCATTATTAAAGTAAGTAGATTTCCTGATATCTTGAAAATCCCAAAATAGATAACTGGAGTATTTTTGAGGTACATTTGTGCTGAAACAAAAAAAAGATATGAGAATTGTGTTCTGATCCATGACCATAACTTAAAGTTTCAGGAATTTCTGTGTTAAATATTAACTTTACACATTTTGTGCAGTGATGTTACTCTGAAATTCTGGACACCTTATTTCTTTCTTGATATTGGCATGACTATGGTTAATAGAAAAATATAACTAAAGAAAAACAAATCACATAGTTTGGAGTTCAGAATATTTTTCTGAAGTATTTTGTTTTAATCTTATGTCAAGGTGACATATCTTAATATGTATCTTGGGACCAGCATCATCAGCTAAATCCAAGAGTCAATAGCACCATATATTTTTGGAAATTTATCCTATTTCTGACATAAAACTGAGGAAGCTCCGTAACTTTATCTATATTGAAGTTGTTTCCAGATGTGGACTTGTGTGTTGTAATTCATCTATCCCTATGTGCAGTTAATTTTACTAGTATTATTGATGCCACATGCTGCAATAAGTAGTTGTTTTGTGCATAATTTATCCAGTAGCATGTGGTTTCAGTCTTCCAATGCAGGCTACCAATTCAACATAAAGGACATTGAAAGCAGTTCCGTGTAACTTCAATTTATTAGCTATAACAAATTTCAAACAGGCTTGACTGTAGAACTGAAGATTAATATTCAGAAATACTGGATCACTATCAACAATTTTTTTAGATAGTGGCCATTTTCTATGGAATTCTGAACTTTATTCTCTCAAAGTTAGCTTTTTCGATTTAGAATATGTACATTATTATCCAAAATGCTTCGGAACAGGGTATTAAAGGTTATTGGTTAGATCATGGACTTTTGTTTTTGAGCTTTAGCTATTCTCTATTAGATCTATTAAAGTACTTTTTTCAGAATTGTATTTGTTATGTTTATTTTACTGAAAACAAAAGTTTATATTTGTTTGGTTCCAAAGTTGTTTTGTATGAGAAGATAGAGCAGGGCTGTCAAACTCGTGGCCCACGGGCCGGATGCATCATGCACTGGCCCTGCCCATGCCTGGTTTAGTGAAGGGGAAAAAAGTCGTGATACGTCACATGACAGTGTTGTGACAATGTGAGTTTGACACCTCTGAGATAGAGACTTACCCATGACAACCCCACTGTATGTTTAATTTTTTTCTCCTATGATATCTATGTCTGTCAGTCTTCAGATGCTTCTTAAGCATGAGTGTTGAAATCTGATTATTTTTATTATGTGCTCTTCTCTGTACTTGCAGGTTCATACTTTAGTTGAAAGTTTGAAGCTTTCTATTACTGATCAACAGCTTCCTATGTTTATCCGTATAATGCAGCTTGTCATTTCACTATACTATGGAGAAATTGGTAACTTTAAAGATGGAGAAAGTGAGGACCCTGTTTGTCACACCAAGGATATCTTGGGTAATATCTCAGGTAATAAGAAAGATTCTGACTTTGAAACAGACTGTTCATTTCTATAAAATTCCAAAGACCCTATTTTTAAGGTGGAATGTCCCACAACTGAATGTTTTGTACATTGTTATTTATTAGGATTTAAATATTGAGCAAAAACGTGACTTGATTTACAGAAAAATGTATTTCATGATGTCTTGCACAGAAACATTTTTATTAAAAGCAATTTTATCTTCTAAAAGCAAGTAGTGGAAATGCATTTTCTGTGAGATCTGAATCTTGTTCAAGAACCCTTATTGAGGCCATGATTATATATTTAAAACTGATTGCTACCTTATTGAGTCTTTCACAGATCTTAGGCTGGTTCAAAGAGTCACATTAATATTTTATAATAAGATACAAAAAGAGTATGTGTAGAATAAATCTATTTGGATTATTTATATTTTCCTATTATATAATTCAGTAATAATCAATTGAGAAGAAATTACCTTAAATTATATTTATTACTATATTTGGTAGCATTATTTAATGTAAGTCAGCATTAATAGAATTTCCTTCTTAATCTGAACACACTTTAGATTATTTTATTTCTCAATCATATCTAATGATACAAAAGGCGATGTGAAAGCATACTAACATTAATAACTTGCTTTAGCTAGCCATCTTTGAGGGATCCTTGGTGTTCTTTGAGCTTGTTTGTTTTCTTGCAGATGTTTCAATACGCAGCACTGATGATGTTACCTAGTTTGAATATTGAAACATCTGCAAGAAAACTAGCAAGCACAGAGAGCACCAAAAACTCCTCATTTCAACTCTGAGCTACAGATATTCTTTTATTGCATCTGTGATAGATGTAGAAAAAGACATTTACAGTTTAATTCAGATATGTGTACCTATATTATAAACCAATTTTTAAATGTTGGATAATTTGAGAGTAGAGAAAGTTAGGGTTTTTAAAGTTAGATAACATCAAAATAACAAAAATGTCCGAGAAATACTATTGAAGTATTGGTAAAGCAGGTTTAGTGATCTTAATTTTTTTTTAATCTTGATTTTTTAAAATATAATCGTATATAGTTAATAACAACTAAAGAGCATTTTAGAGTGCAGTGCACTGTGAATTGAGAATGTGTCAAAGTTTTGCCATTTGTGCCCCTTAAAAGTAATGAGTACTTTTATGAAAACATCTGAGCCTCTTTACAGTGAAAGTGAAACTTACTTCATTGAGTAGCCAAGTTTAACCACTTTAGCTGTTGTGTGGCTTTCATTAGATTACTGTAGGAAGCAGAGCTGTTTGCCTTTATTGTACTGATTTGGAGGGAAAGAATGATAAACTCTGTGTTGGGTCCATGTGGATTTGTTTCCATTATTTTTATTGGATTTATATGACAGCCTCAGAACATACCACCTACAAAGCTATCCGTTGTTTCTTCTATTATTTAAATGAAAAGCTAAACATAGGTGCCCCATCTCTTTAATAAGGAAGCTTATTATAATAACACACACACACACACACACACACACACACACACACCTGTTTTCATTGAGTTCTTTGTGTTATTTCACTTTATAATGAACTTGTCATACTTGGAAAAACAGTATGGAGCACTGTCTTTGAAGGATTGTAGTTAGATATTCTTGCCTGATTCTAATAATATAAAGTAGTAGTTAGCTCAATTAAACATGAGGTTATAAACTTTTATAAACAAATATAAAATCCATTTATCCTTTATCATAAAACATTATTTCTCTCTACAGAAATTGTTTACTTTTCCTTATTGGTCATTCATTTTTGTATTCAGTTCGTATTCACCTATATTTGTTCTTGACCTTACCCTTCTTTTCCACATATACTTCTTTGGTACTCTATGCATACTACATTTAACATTTATGTTTCTCTTACATAAACTTTATCTTCCATGTAAGGCTTCTTTTGAAGACATCCAAAAATTGCAGTTGGTGCAGCATGCAGTAACCAGGAATGCTTGTGTATTATCAAGCGTTCATCACCCTCAGCATATTGTATTTGTATTGAGAGCCAAAGACATTGGGTGTTTTAATATTTTCTGAATCGGTATTGTTGTTTCCTATGTGGTTAACTGGGAATCCTGCAAATATGGCCGTATACAAAGATAGATAAATAGTCAGTCAGTAGAAGTACACAGGGATTTTGACATCTTATGGAAAAGAACTCATTCCTTACAAGAGAAGTTTAGCTGTAAATACATTAAACAACCAAGGTGTCTACTAAATAAGTAAAGTGACTCATTTATTTTTATATGTGATTTATTTTCATCACATTGATTGATCGATCGATTGACTGATTGATTGACTAACATACTGACTGACTGACTTACTGACTCACTCACTCACTCAGTTCCAGGACTGATATGGCTGCCTGTCTCTTAAATGACTCTAGGTAGCTCATAACAATTCATAAAAACGTGCTAAAAACTCCAAGCTCCCATCAGGTTATTGCTTTTAATAACTAGCTTCATATTCACACAAAATATTCTGTAATTCAAATACTCACATTGTGATAGGATTTCTCTGAATTAAGTAATATACCATCACTTTCTCATTTTCATTCATTTCTCAGGGATTTGCTAAAGAGCAAAACTCTAGTTTGCATAACTCCCCTGAAGCAAAAAGTTGAAGTGTGCTTTTCATATTTTGCCCATTGCCACTTCAATTCTGTCAAGTATCTTCCTAGATATATTTAACAAACTAATTCCAAACTAATTTTGTACTTACTCTTTCTACTTTTCCTTTGTATAGGAAAATATTATTGCTATTCTTCTAATTATCTAGTCCAGAGCCAATCTTCATGCCATGTTAAACAAGCCTCATGACCATTTCATAAATAAACTAAATTTAGATTATAACATTTCTCCAATTATACAATCCCCACATGCAGCCTTACTGTTTTTAAACATTCTGGCAATATTTAGGCATTCCTTTTCATCATTTTTTCCTCAAATAAATGCTAATGTTCATATCATTTGTTTCAATTCCAATTTGATGTATTTAATTTTATTTACAATATTTATGATTCACCCAAATCTACAATTACTCTGGGCAAGCTTACAAATAAATTATATGCAGCCAAGAAAAATACAAGAAACAATTATGTAATTATAACAAACAATAATAAAAGGGCCTTGGTGGTGCAGGCTGTTAATCATCTAGCACTTAGTGCAAGCTGCCTGCAATTAGTGCAGGTTCGAATCCCACCAGGCTCAAGGTTGACTCAGCCTTCCATCCTCTCGGGGTAGATAAATTGAGGACCCAAGATTGTTGGGGGCAATAAACTGACTTTGTAAAAATGCCGCTTGGGGAGGCCAAAAGCCCTAGTAATAATAAGCAGGCATATACAATGGAATGAAGGCTATTGCTGAGCACTTAGCATGGTGCTCCATAGACTGTAAGCCGCCCTGAGTCTCCGGAGAAGGGCGGCATATAAATGTAATTAAAAAAAATAAAAAAATAAACCAGAACCCAAGATCTACTGAAACAATACTATACTTGTTTTCTAAATGCAAGCAATGTAGTCTTGTGGCCTTCTGAGGAGAGGATATTCTAGAGATGATATTATCATTCCCATATAAATCTTTAAAATACATCTTCCAGTACCTCCTCACTTCAATTTCATCTCAAATTACTTCATCACTTTTTAAAATCTATTCAGTCATACCCATACTTACCCACACCACCTAGACAACCATATATAATTTTTGTAATGTATAATTCAAGCCCTGCTTTTTAATACCTCAAAGAAGATACCATGTGGGCCCATAGATAACTATTACCTGGTATTATTGTTACTCTTGTTGTTACAGCATGGCATTGTTACATTAGCCAGGATACCACAATGCTATTGCAGAATAGTAGTTTGGCTGCCACAGTTCTATTGTAGGAAACACTTGCACGTTTCCCAAGGTATACCACAGGAGGGCAAGCTGGCTTTGCACCAGAAAGAAGATGAGCAGCTCTTCATGCAGTGTCAGCCAAAACTCCCTTCCTCCCCAGAGCCGCCTCATGAATGCACGTTGCAACCGAGTTGGCAGAAATCTGACTGTCTGCAGGAGCACCAGCTCGTCTTCCCACAAAAGTAGTACCTATTTATCTATCTACATATATCCATAACTCAGTGGTGGGATTCAAATTTTTTTACTACTGGTTCTGTGGGCATGGCCTGGAGGGTGTGGCCTGGCTTGGTGAGCATGGCAGAGGAAGGATACTGTAAAATCTCCATTCCCACCCCACTCCGGGGAAGATTACTGCAAAATCCCATTCCCTCCCCACCCCACTAACCTGCTTTCCAGCTCCGTTCTCCTGTGCAGGGCAACAAAAGAAGACTTCAATTTTTTGTGGCTAAAATTGCATTGTTAGCTAACTCTGTTTCTTTATGTTTTAAGGTACGGAAGATGAAATAGGCAAAGACATTTCTCCAGAGTTTTATATTTCACAAGATGATGATCCACAGCAAGGGTGGGTGTCATGGGCCTGGTCGTTTGTACCTGCTATTGTGGGCGCTGATAATGAAGACACAGATGATGTTGGAATGGATGATGGAATGATGAACCAACAGAAAACTCCAATCATTAAGGATCCCATTGTTTCCATAGGATTTTATTGCACAAAGGCAACAATCACTTTCAAAGCAAGTATTTTATTTTTAATTCAAGTATATTTTCAGCTGTATTTGAGTGATGAGTCACGTGCAGTAGGTACAAATAATATCACACAAATTCTAATACTGGGAGAAAATGTATATAAAATGTATTTTTAGATGAATACTATAGCAATCCTTCTGTGGTATATACAGCATGCAACCTGTACGCATCCATTCAAATTTAACTCCATGGAATTCAATGAGAGGTACTTTTGCCTAAGTAATAGTACTGAATCCTTAATATCTGATTTTTATTTCAATTGAAGAGGGTATATGTTGCTTAGGGTTGAACTCTGGAGTTCTTGATGCTCTCTGAATTTGGTTGTTGTAGTTGTTAAGCCAGGACAGTGCGTCACATGTCAGCAGGCGGGGAAGTCACACTTCTGTCCTCTTCATCTCTCCCAACCTGCCTATCTCCTCCCATTTCTGCCCCTTTAGTGTACTGTATTCTGCTGCATACCCTGCTACCCTCTACTTTCCATAAATGATTTTCACTATCTTTTTGGTCTGCTGCTGGCCCAGTATACAAATGCTGGGCAACCCCGGGATGTGTGCATTGTGAATATGACGGGTTTGAAGAGATTCACCTGCCAAAAGGTTAGCCAGGAGGAGACAACAGGATAGGGAGGTGTGCAACGTGTCCACCCTATAAAAATTGATAAGGTTAATTGCACAAATCTATGACAAAGACCCAAAAGCGGGATCAAACAACTGAGAAACAATAAATGAAGAAAGAAATGTAAGCACCTTGGTGGGGTGGGGGAGAGCTTTGATTTTCTGTAGTTTTAGTTAGTTATTGTTTCCTGAACATTTATGGCAGGGGTAGTCAACCTTTTTATACCTACCACCCACTTTTGTATCTCTGTTAGTAGTAAAGTTTTCTCTAACCGCCCACCCGTTCCACAGTAATGGTGATTTATAAAGTAAGGGACAAAACCCCTACCGCTCACCATGAAAGCTGGAACGCCCACTAGTGGGCGGTAGGGACCAGGTTGACTACCACTGATTTATGGCATTACACATGCTTCTTTGTTTTCTCTGTCAGTAGTCCTTATCAGTAATCAGTAATGACAGAATTAGTCTAATAGCCCCAAATTGTCTATTAAATCTCAGTGCTAAATGAAGATCTGAACCTAGGCTTTCTTGGCCCAAAATCGTTATTACTACTTTTGATCTATAACATCTATGTTACAAAATAAAAATCATGGAGTTCTTAGTGATCTCTGAGCTTAGTTGTTTACTTGCAAGCATTTCATTTCCCAACTAGGTAACATCATCAATGCCTAACATTATCAGAGCCCAGGTATCATCATGGATGATATTACCTAGTTAGGTAACGAAACATTGGCAAGGCAGGTGAGATCAGTCTCCCAGGGTGAAGGTAGAGACTGTGTGGGAGATGCTGTTTGTGATGGTACAAAACTGGAAGTATAGCGATGCAGGCTTCACAGACGCGGAATGTGCATTATCAGCTTGTGTTGGAACATGCCTGGAAAACCAGAACTCAGGCTTCAGCAAGGAGTGGAGGTGAGCCCAGCACTAAGAGTTAGTCTGTGGTAAGATGGCAGCCAATAAATTTTACAAACAAATAAATAAACCTACCCATAGGCCTTCTGCTTGCTTTTGCTCCAGTCTTCTTGCAAAGGCTCACAAATGGCCAGCAGCTTCCAACATGCACTGCCTAGTGTGTGTCAGAAGTATACCAGGAGAACTGATCAGTGGGGCTTCAGCAAGGAGTAGAGATGAGATCAGTTCTGGCAGAACTTACTCATAGGTCCTCTACTTGCTCTCAGCCCAGCTTTCCTCCTGCAAAGCCTCATGAATGGCCAACATCTTCCCATCTGCTGAAGCATACAAATCTTGCAACTCCTTACACTTCTTCCAGTTCTACCAGCACCCCAGATAGCATCTCCTAACAACTTCCATCTTTATCTCATGAATACTTCACATAGCATTGCACCTCACTGTTCTACTAGCTATTCCCCAGATGGGCCTGGCAAGCTCCCTTTATCAGGTAAGGCTCCATCATGCTGTGTTCACTGTGGCTGCACCCTCTTCAACTGCCTGGATCCCGGGCCAACATCAGGAAGAAGAAGACGGTGAAGATCAAATGGAGGCAGCAGCAGCAAGAGGATATCAGGGTTATAGTATGTGGTAGAGTGCAGGGCACTCAGAAGGGCAGAGATGAGGGGAAATACGTGGAGGGGTGAAGGGCTCCAGCAGTTGTAAGTGTGGGCTGACTGCAAAGCATCTGAATTCACCTAACCATCTGGGCGCTGCAGTGGAGTATCTTTGGGAACTGGGCGCAGATCTTTTTTTCAGTACTGCTTTGACTTCAAACAGTTACCGAATGAATTATAATAAAGACCACTTGTAACTACAGCTCCTTAAGATTGACCACTTTAGCTATTCTTGTACGTTTCCCTGCAATAAAATAATTTAACCATATTCCAAAATTGTTAATGTTACTTTTCTACATTATAAATTGGAATTTATAAAAGTATTATGGTGGCATTTAGAAGGCAAACATTAGAATCTATTGTTCTGCTTGAATGCTAAAAAATGTATGGAATTAATTTGTGGTTCATATTTTGGTTAAAAATAAGGTCAGGTTTCTGCATTAGCATTTTGAGTAGCTGATACTACTCCAGCTTAAAAAAAATCATACCAAATTAAATGTAGCATTTTCCTAATAATGTCAGAAATTGTTCTTGCAATGTTTGAGTTCTTTTAATCAATTAATTGCTTTTCCTCTACAATAATTGCATACAGCTGAAGATTTTTTCCTGTTTTACTTGAATGTTTGCCTTATGCAATTGTGCTTTAAAATTTCAACCATGTGTATACCCAGTCAGAAATGACAAAGTAATGATAACTTCTAGAAATTTTGTTTTATGAAAAAATTAAAAGAAATTATTTTGGCAGTTAAAGATGAATAGTGTGCTGGAAACAAGCAAAATATTAATCTACCTATTTTAGTGCATAATGCTCACCTTTTTAACTAGTGAGTGAATGAGTGAGTGTGTGTATGTGTGTAAAGTTGAAGTATTTTCTTACGATTTAAAGTTCATAAGGGTCAACTGAATACTTCCATCTTTTAAATTACTTCCCGTGTTATTACAGTGTGCTTCATAACATTTGGTTTTATTCATAAACTATGTTACACCTGCACAGAGGGTAATTTATCTTTTTTCTTCATTTTTTATGATTGGAGAAAGTAAAAGTATTTCAGATTTTTTTTCAATTGTAGCAGTATATAGGTTAAGCCAGTATATTTATGTCTAAGTTATTTTTTATGTGGACAATACGTCATAGCTGTTTAGTGTACCTGTTTCCTGCATTATCATATTCACCAAAACCAAAATCTGTCATCATTTTTTCTTACAAATAATGAGATCTTGCATGTATTTAATTCTAATGTTGACTAATGGTAAATCTCCTCATATTGTTACACAGCTCACTGAAATGCAAGCTGAAAGTAGTTATTACAGTCCACAGAAAGTAAAATCCAAAGAAATAATTTGCTGGCAACAAGAAGGAACTACAATTGAGGTAATATTTCCACTACTTTTGTACAGTGTTAATTTATTGTAGAAATCTTGGCATCACTAGTTTTTTTATCAGTATTATTATTTTCAGCTGGCAGTTACAGTATTGTTTTTTTATATTCCTCTCCTGATAGACAGTTGTAATTATTGAGAGAGATCCATTTTTAGATTATAGTTATAGCTCCAGAAGTGAGTATTTTCATGTCTTTCCATTAAAAGTATTCTTTTATTTGATTTATTTTTTTAATTAAGTATAGTGAGCCTACATATAAGATAATCCATACAGCTATTAATTTCACTGTAGTATCCAGGATTGTAAATTAACTGGGAAGTAAAAAACATTCCAGAAAAATGGCAAATCATGTATATTCTGTTTTCAAGAAAACTGAATAATTTTGTCTAATTTTCATCAGAAGTTGAACTCTTTGTATGTCCTTATTTTCTTGTTTTATTTATGTATGCATAACTAGGTGCAGGATCCCATTGTAGTTTGAATATTAACCATTGCCCATTGTTTTTATACCACATTACATTTTCTTCCCAGGCCCTTATGAGAGGAGAACCTTTCTTTAATTGCCAGATAGGATTTGTTGGTTGCCAAGCTTTTTGCCTTAAAGGAATCATGGGAGTTAAAGATTTTGAAGAGAACAAGAATAGAAGTGAATCAGTGAGTATAATTTATATTTTATTGGATCACAGACGTGCTAATGTGTTAGAAAGGCTGGAAACAGTTTTATACATTTTTAAAAGATCCTGACTTAGATCCAGAGTGCCATGTCTCATCCTGAAAGTCAGAACAGTATTTGTAGCACTTTTTAAATGATAGTAATTTTAAAACTTTTTTTTTAATTAGGATCTCAGTGATTTAAATATCAATGAGAACAAAAATCCCAATATTGTATATGTGTTCAGCTCATGAACATATCTGAAGTACATTTTTAGATCTCAAAGTAAAAAAAAGAAAGGGGCGTGACATTTCAACTAAAGAGTTGATAACATGTTGGGAAAATTTCTGTATTTATCAATATTAGTATTTTGTTCAAGCTCTGGAACACTGATGTGTATGTGTGTGTGTAAATATAAATATAGGATAGAGTATATAGATTGATAGATACAGATAAAAGTATAAATACAGCTATAGATAAATATAGCTATAGATAGATATAGTCTCTGCATATACACACATACCATAACAATTGGGTCTTGATAATTTTGATCAAAATACTGGAATTATATAATTAATAAATGCTATTAAAGTATTTTTTTCACTAAGTGTTAATTTCCTGTAGTAAAAACTCTAGCTGAGTGTAATCTGATGTAGGAGATAGACTGGCTGACCAGGGGAAGGAGTCAAACAGTGAATTAGTCTGGAGTCCCTATATGGGTGCAAGAAGTTGAAAACTGACCTTCCATGAATGCCATTGAAGTTTATCTAGTTTCACCCTGCTGCACCATCAGTCTGAGAAGATTCCTATATATAGGCTTGAGCAAAAAACCATCTAGTTGAACTTTTTCGATGGGAATCTGGTTGTTTATGCCTGACATATATGAGGTAGCATATATAAAGAAGCAAACTGTATACTTGTACAGAGTATAAGTATAAAATTTAGGGCAGAGTAGGTTTAATTTGCTAATAATGAGTTTTGCAAATCTCTCCAAATCTGACTTGCTGCATAGTATTTTGTGGTGATCCTAGTAACTCTGAGATATTTTATGAAATTTAAAAGAAAATACAGGTACTCCTCCATTTATGACCACAATAGAGCCCAGAAATTTGGCCATGAATTGTTGCTGTCATATGTCGAGATAGCACAAGATCAGATTTGATTATGATCCTTTTTACGATGGTTGCAAAGCAAATCACTGGATCATACAGTTGTTAAGTGAGTCACGTAGTTATTAAATGAATCCATTCTCTTGAATGCTGTTTTATTGTTAGAAAGTGGCAAAAAATGTAGCAAATTGCTATACATGTTTGCAGAATACTATAGATAAAAGTAAATGTGAATCAGTTGCCAAGTCCTGAAATGTGATCATAGGATCACAAGGAGAGTGAGTAGCAGTCAGAACTTTGATAATGGATCATAAGTAGCTTTTTAAAAATTGTAACTTTGAATGGTCATTAAAAAATGATCATAAGTCAAAGACTACCTCTAAAGAAATCATGTGTGTTGATTTAGCAAAATGAGCAACTCCCACTAGTTACTATGTATTGGAAGCAATCTACATTTGTGAAAAATAGGTTTATTTAAGTTCTATGCTGTGATTTCTTTATATTCTTACATATTTTAATTTTTTTCCCTTTTATACCAGGAAGCATGCTTTTTCTACTGTGGAGAAAATCTCAGTACAAAAGGGATGACATATCTTACTAATTCATTATTTGATTATAGAAGTCCCGAAAACAATGGTGTCCGTGCAGAATTTATTTTGGATGCAGCTGCTCATAAGGTCTTTTTCATCCCTAATTTGAGTTGGCTTAATAGTCAGACCTTCTGTCTTTATACACTTTACGTTTAGTAGATACAGTTATATAATTTGTGTTATGCAATTTCTTAAAATATTTTATTACTTGCTGACCTTAATTTTTGTGCTAAGAAAGGTATATGAGAGTTATAACCAGAAACTCTTGGACTATGTATTTTTCTTTACAATTCAGAGGCTAAAATCAACATGAGGTGGCCAAGTGTGTTACTTCTAGTGGTGTAAAAAAATAAATTAACTCTTTTTAATTGGATAGAATCTTCAGTAGGGATTAGAAAGAACTTTTGTTTAAATCATTTTATGTAATGAAATTATTGATTAGTTGTGGGTAGGCTACTATCTTGCAACCTTGACAAGATTTTTGTGCTTATTAAAATAAGACAAATGTAGTATGTTCCCTTAAGCGATGCCAAAGACTGTCAAGGCGTAAATGTGAGAAATGAAAGTTAGTATATTCATTACGGTTCTTAAAGGGCAAAAGTTATTTGCTATTGGAATATTCAAAAGCAATAGATTAATTTTCTAACAATGTTCACATTCAGATTTTTTAAAGCAATACAGTCTTAATTCAAGTGTCCAGGATTTTGGGTTTTGTTTTTTTTTCCAAAAAAACTGTTGAGATCGCCCAATTAGAATACAACGCATAACAACTAAAGTTGGGATAGAGAGGTGGAAGAAACTTGGTAACATTTTTGAGGCAGCATCTTCAGAGGTTAATTGCAATACAGTGGTACCTAGATACTTGTCTGGGATTCTTTCTGGGAGGCTTAATGAGTACCAAAAAACCCGAATACCTACATGTGTCCCTTTTAGGAGTAGCAAGTTATGAGGCAGCTGATGCCAGCAAGTTTTACCTTGCATGTCAAGTACTGGGGAAAAGATGAGTATGGGGACAAGATTTTTGCATCAAAAAGCATCGAGTATCAAATTCGATGAGTTTTGAAGCAGTTGATACTAAGGTACCACTGTATTATACATGTAATTTCATTATTCATCCTCCATGTTTCAATTATTTTCAATAAAATGTGAAATTAGAAACGTATGTTGAATTTCTATTTTCCATTTTTTTTCCTCCTTCATATGGCATAGAAATTTTTGGAGCTTTTCTCAATCCATTTTGTTTTTATTGATTACTTATTGTTTACTACTCACTTCAAACCATTTATAACATCTTAAAAAGTAACAGTAGATGTATAATTCTTGGAAGGCTCTTTCCTTCCTTCCTTTCTTTGTGAGAAGTCTCAGTTTATATGGTGAACTTTCTATCAATTCTCAGTCTGATCTGACTGATAAACTTTTGTTAAAGCTTAAAGTATTTCTTTATTAGTAGTACATAGCTTCTCCTCAGCTAATATCACCTTCAAGTCTAATGACATGATTAGAATGTTATTTAAGGTTCATTGCTTCCTATAGACAATGAACAAACAATTCCTACAGAGTTCAAATAAACCTAATTGATTCAGACTATATTTCCTAAATGTTTTGTAAATTGTAAACGTTAGATTTTTAGTCACCTGGTTTACTAGAAAGTAAGAGGTCAGATTGAGATAATTCACTCAATTTAAGATACTAATTAACTAGCTTCTGTTGGTAAAACTGAACAAAAGATCCAGAAGGCTTATAGATGTCCTTTTGTGTAGCCTGGTATGGAAGTTGCATTAGCTGTTTGAAGGATGAATTCTTTGACTAACCTCTGTCCTTTGTATTGATAAGCTTTACCATGTATTCATGCACAAACCCAAACAAGCATATATCTTTAGTACTTCTATATGGCTCTGATACCGCTGGGTTATAATCTCAAGATTCTTTCTTAAGAGAACATTAGTTGTATGTACTTTGCTTTGTTGGTAGGAGATGTACACAGAGATAACAGGAATGCAAAGGTTTGGGGCTTTCTACATGGATTATCTGTACACAATGGAGAGCACCAGTGGCAAAGGTACTTAATTTCTTTGTTTGCTTTCTCTTTGAATAACAGAAACAAAAGCTTATTCAGAGGCACCTGACAGTCCTTGACCGACTGTCCTTAGGCTTACCTTTTTAAAGCCTAACTTAAATCTGGCCTGATTTCTTTAATGTCTGTTTGTCCATCATCCACCTCTTGTTTTTTGTTCAGAGATTTCAGAATAATATACATCAAAATATAGTGATATCTTATAACTGAGGAAACCTGGGTTCAATTCTTCACTTTGAGGAATGCTGAGTTATGAAAATAGCTTCCAGAGGCAAAGGGGAAGTGAAAAACCAATTACTTTAACTTATTTAAAAGATGTAATTCGGCATTCCATCAAGCACTGAGGCAGTTTGTTTCAGAAAACTGTGCATCAGTAAGTGTTTTCTGATGCACTTTCCAGTTGAATCCAAATTTTTTTTTTGTAGTTTTGAGCCCATTGGAAGAATGGAATAACGAATTTGTTCAATGGCTCTTACACCCAGGTTACTTACATAAGATTGTGTTGAATAAATAAACCCATTCCTTATTTCCCATTGGCATTGATGAAATCACCATCAATCAGTTATAAAAAACAGCTTTACTAGGAACATCTTACATCCTATAACAATACTGTTAACACAATCAAACAATATCTCCCTATCCCAGGTCTTTCAGAAGAACTCAATAAGTAGATAAAAATGTGAATTTCAGTCTAAACATCTCCCTGACTGTATAATCAACACATTAATATTAACATCATTAATAGCACAATAACTATCCATTCTCCACATAGAAACAATTTTAATATTAATAGTTACAAGCATTATCTAAATATTTGATTCATAAATATTTGTAATATATAATAAATTAAATTACAACAGTAATTATAAATGGCATATAAATAATAGTTCTTAACCTTATGACATCCTTTTATAAATTGTGGCTTTAGTCTTTGTAACTTTGGTCTGGTGATGTCACATTTTTCTGATCTACTTATAAATAAATATACGTTTCATCAGTAACTAAAAGGCTGCATGTCTGCAGGTTTTTCTGGTTGTTTTGGGTTTTTTCGGAACAACTGACTTACCATTAGCCTTCTTTCAAGATTGGTTCCTTTTTCTAGTAGTGATGGCTACCTTTAAACTTGCAAATCCCCATCTGCCCTCACCACTTTTACTTTCCCCACTGTAAGAAATGTGGACCTGGCCTTGGAAACAGAGAAGGATTGTTAAGAGGGACATTTTTACAAAAAATGACTCAATCTTAAGAGAAAAAACAACTCATCAACAACTCATCAATAGGGCAAACTACTTTATATAAACAGGAAACGAACCCCACACTCACTTGCACTGATGATGTTACCTAGTTTGGATAATGGAAGGTCTGCAAGCAAATAGCCAAGCTCAAGAGAGCACCAAGGACCCTGCAAACTCAAAAGAACTCCATCTTGATTTTATTTGATCTATGGTTGTATTGACATAAACCCAGACCACCTTCCAAATTTATCTACTTTGCCTTATAACAATAAAGACCGTAAGGATAAGTAATAAAGGAATCCCTGCTTGTTTGGTTCTTAGCCTGCACTAACTCTGACGCCCTCCCTCCATTCCTTTTTTATCTTATCAACCAGATGACATTTCCAGAAGCTCATCCATCCATCATCGTTACTGTCAGGGTCATTGGGGTTACATACTCCTTTCCTTGCACCCTGGGAGTAATCCCCTGGGTGGAGAAGGATTAAGTTTAATAATTTTTCTAAAATGAAGATTCCAAAGGTATTAAAAGAATCATGACTTGGTGTTGGATATTTCATTTGTTTGAAAGTTCAGTTAAACATCATTTGCATTTCAATTAGACATTGTTTGCATTGTTCACACAGTGTGGAATACAACAGTAATATTTTCTGCTACAATGTTGAGTTTTAATGCTAGTTGTGGCTTCATGCCTCATTGCCTTTTGGTTAGAGACTGTGTTGGATATAAGTATTTCTCTCACTGATCCTTCCCTGGTATACATTAATAAAGTTAGAAGTTTTTGCTTTATTATCTTTTGTCTTTCATTTAGTGCATTATGTGAACTTGAAAATCTCTCATTGGTTGAAATAAACCAGTTTTAAAAACTATATTTCTGTATACGTTAAACTGTAATTAGTTTTCTACATCTCTGTCAACAGCATAGTTCCTTTTCACACTTTAGATTTAATTGGGTCACTCCTGGTATTTTCAGAAAAAAGAACAGAAATCATAGCTGCAGTGGACTTGAAATAAAGCTAATACAGTTGAATTGGATCTGTGAAAAGTGTAGTTTCACTGAGGATTAAGTACATGCATTTCTTGTGGATTTTGGCTGTATGCTTTGACCTTTTTTAAAAAGGGGAGGATGGAAATGAATTGCTTCCTAGAATCAGATACCTTCCTTATATTACCATTTACCTACCCCTTCCTCATAACTGTTACCGAAGATATATTAGCATAAGGAAAATATATTATTTGTGAACTTAATTAAATCTGTCTAAAATACTACTCCCTTAGCTGAATTTAATTTTGGACTGACCAGTTTCCTTGGGCTAACAATGGGAGAAGGGAGCTTAAATGCCCTGTAAATTTGATTTACATGCTCCCTTGTTTTCTGATAAAGTTTGAAAAAAGCAAGAGTATATAGATACAGTATTTTGTAAAACAATATAGGGAAATGTTTAATTACCTCACCATGCTATTATTGTTTATATAAGTTGACTTATATAAATTTATTGTTTATATAAATTGACTTATATAAATTTTCCAAAGTTCAAGATTCAGGACAGCAGCTTATCTTTGCATAACTGTATCTTTAAAGAGAAAAGAAGTGCTTTGGTATATTATATATCATGTTTCTATACACTGGTGCAAATGCTATGAAATACCTTCCTTAACATTTTCTTATTATATGGTATTAACTCTCTGAAATCGACCACCATATATTCTAGAGTCTGGAAATCAGCCAGATGTGACTTCTGTGAAGATTGAAGACTTCAGTGGTGTTCAGGAGATGTCTACAAAAAGTCTTATTATAGGACCTCTCAGTCTTCGACTTGATAGCAGTGCAGTGCACAGAATTATAAAAATGATTGTTTGTGCTCTGGAACATGAATATGAACCTTACAGCAAGTCTAAATTAGGTATGTTTTGTGAATTTTGAATTTTTAAAAACAAGGTAGTTGAGTTTTCATTAAAAAAATATTAAGGATAAACACGCATGTGAGAGAGAAACTTCTGTGAGATTTCAGCTGAGTGTTGCCAATTGTTTCCCGACAGTTAGTCCATCTTATTATCTGCTTAAGGAATTGATTTGCTGAGCCTTTTGAGAATTGAAAGCGAGAAGTATTATGATATATTGTAATATATGTATATTACTTTAAAGTATACTTTAAAATGGTATTTTTTAAAAAGGTCCTGCATAATAAGAAACATGTCCAGTCAGGCATGTCTTCAAAATTGTTATTTAAATAAAAGCATGTCACTTTACAAAGAATGAAAAAATAGATTTAGTAAGAAGAGAAGAAAAACGAGGGAAGAATATACTTACAGTATTGCTGAAATCATAATGAGGATACATTTAAGCTATAATAAGTCTTTCAAGCAGATATATTGAGACATTTTTTGTTCATGGTATGCATTATTTATTGATTTATTTAACAATACAGATACATAAATACCGATATAGTAGTTCAGCATACAATAAAAAGCAATTAAAATAATAAATAAGATCGTCACAAAGCTACTGTGATGACCAGTCTGAGCCTGAGAGCAGTGTCAAATGCATCATCAGTCTTTTGGATAGAACCCCTATGTTCCCCAAAGAGACCTAAGATTAGCCCTCCCCCCTTCCCCGAAGACCATTGACACTTTGACTGTTAGTAGATCAGATTCTTGTACAGACTGCATAACTCCTAGTTCTTTTGAACTCTATCCTGACTCTTGGTTTCTTGTGATGGAGAGCTATAGGCTGATAGCTTGTTAAAATAGTATAATTTTAACTGCTTTCCTGGATCTTGTGGTGGTAGTGGCAGTGGTGGTTACCCTCAAATATATTCCCTAGATGCTGTAATCCAACAGGCAGATTATATTTTGGCAATGTCTTCCCTGAATATAGCTCAGTGCTGTGCCATTAACAGCTTTAAAGATAAGGAAGTTGAGTTGAGCCAGAAAGCATACTGATAACCAATGCCAAGATTCAAAGCAAGAGTTATTCATTCTATATTAGCTGGGTAACATTATCTGCATTCTACTTGCTGTGTTCTGTACAGTTGTAAAAATAGCCCCACATAATGTGTGTTACTTGCCTGTCATTAACCTGGTTAACTGGAGCATCACCCAAACCACTTTCAGGCTACAACTTCCATTTGCTATTCTACAAGGATTCAAGAGTCTAAAACAAGCCTAAATCATGATCTGACTTGTTATATCTAAATTAAGACCAATTGATAAAATAAAATATTTATGGTACTATAGACATTTATGTTGGTAATTATATTAAATTCAACCAACTCTTATTATTATAGATTTTATAGAAGGAGCCAAAGTTTTGCCAAGCACAGAAGAAGCTGCTGCCTTAGAGGAATATATTCCAACTCGGATCACAACTTTTACCATTTTGAAATGCACTGTCACTATTCCCATGGCCGAATTCAACTTGCTTGCCCATTTATTGCCTGTCATCATGGGTCAAAAGGTGCTATAAATTTATGAACTATTTATAATTAATATCTGTGCTTTGGGGTAGATATTATTTTTATGTAGTCTTAACATAGTTTTTGTGTATTTGTACGCATGCTAAATTTATAATAAAGTAGATGATCTTGAGTTATATATAAACTATATTTGGAATTATATAGTTTAAAACTTCCAAGTTTTAAATATAACTTTATCCATGTATTTTGCGTTCTGTATCCTGAAGAGTTCAAGCAGCTTCTTAACTACAACGAATCTTCAGTTGCTACGGCCTCTGCCTTGTATCCGAATATTGGCAGATAAAATGATCCTGGAACATTCAGTGCCAATGTATGCTGATCAACTTGTCCAATATGTCAGCAGCCTTAATCAACCATCTGATAATTTACTTCACTATTGCTATATGCACTGCTATCTTAAGGTATATATATATTTTTTTTCTGTTCAGTAAATAATGTAGGACATCCCACTGGTATCTTCTTAGAAACGCAACAGGAACATATAACTATTTATCATATTATGGGCCGTTGGTTCCAAAATGTAGTAAATCATGCGGTCTTAGCATTGTTCATTTAGTTTCTTGCATGATATTTCTGCTTAGACTTTCTAAAATATGCAGAAAAGCAAGAATCTCACAGCACTGAAATGAAAAAAACCCCAAATATTTATATTTTGTTATTGACTATGTTATTTCTTTTTAAAGATATTTGGTTTTCAGGCGGGATTGACATCATTGGATATTAATGGATCTTATAGTTTACCAACTTCAATAATTCCTCCATTCAGCACAGCTGTATATGGCAAAATGCTTAAGTTACCTAAATACTGGTAAGCGTTTCATAATGTGTGTATATGTATAAATGTAATCTGTCAAACATGATCCATAATTTTTTGATCATGGAAATTTATTAAATAAATTCCTTACATCAACCTGTATTTTTCAACGTCTAGCTATGATTCGGCTGGATTAAATTTTCAACATTTTTATTTCATTTTAACAATCACATTAATTTAAACTAAGGCAAACAATTAGAGGATACAAATAATCCTTGCTTAACAACCTGTCATTTTATGATGGCATAAAGCATGAAACAGGTGCTTTATGATCCCTAAAGCTTCCCGGGCCATCATAAATGTTTGCATCACTTTCCCATCCTTGTTGTCACATGACTGCGTGTTAGACGGCTCAGCTTTGATAATCTGTTGTGGCATTCCATGCTCATATGACTGTGATTCATTATGTATTTTGTTTGTTTCTGGCTCCCCCCACCCCAGTTAGTGGCAAAAATAATCCATTTAAATGAATGGGTTTCCTTAACAAATGCAGCATTCACTTAATGAATGCAGCATCCATGTTTACTTAATGACCTCTGCAAAAAAGGCTGGAAAATTACTTCCAATCACATGGGTGAATTGACTAACGGCTATGATTTACAAGGTTGTTGAGGACTTGCTGTAGTAATGGAGTAGGAATAAATGAATTTTATAATCAGATTGCTAAATGTAGTCTGCAATGAATAGAACTCCAGATGAAATACATCAAATGACATTTGAACTGATTTATCCAAATTAGTCTGCAGACTGAGAATTTAGTTCTGAAGAATAACCTGGTAATGTGATTGAACTTGAATGTGCACTTTGTTTTTTTAAATTATACCACCTGCTTTATCTGGGTTTTAATATTTTACACATCAGTATTGCTTAAAGTATATAGGATGATACACATATTCTACATATCCAACAGACCACTATTTTTAAAAACAAAGATATTTTATGAACTATTATAGAATTCCCTTGTAGCATGTTTTGAATAATGATTGAAAATCTCAATTTTATTTCTTGGATAAATCTGCAATGTAGCTTTCTTTGTTTTTATTTAAAATATTTTCAAACATTATGCATCAGTAAATATTATTACTGTAATATTTGCACTTCTAAATTGTATTTGAAAAATGTGACTAAAAAAATTCATTGCCTGGATGAAATAATACCTTTAAAAATATTTGTTACTATCGAACAACATATTATTAAATTACATATTATTACTAGGTATGTTACTTTGGTAGGTTGGTTGTGATGCTACATGACTAGAGCAGAATATTCTGGGCAATATATTGAAATCTGGATTAAATTGTTTTGTAAAATTCTAAAGTTATTGACGTTTGAAAACATTTTAACTGGGACTTCCGTTGGTGACGTTGGGACAACCGGAAGGATCGAACAGCTAGTTTCGTTCTTCATCCCTCTTTTCTGATGTTGGAGCAATCCTGAAAGGATACATGAAGTCTGAATGGAAGCGTGTTGGAGTAGGGAAACTCGTGGAGCAGTTTGGCGATGCTCTTTCATCAGTGCGACAGAGAGAAACCCCGTTGAGCCTACTTTTGATGGTGGCTCCGAAGTCCTAACAGCCAGCAAAAAGGGGAAGCAAGATCGAATGACAGTCCGTGGTGAGGAATAAAGAGAGGACAGTGCAAAGAACTAGCATTATAGAGGATTAAAAAAAGGGATTCATACTGTATGGGTGAAGAGTGATCTATCGTAACCCAAGAAAGTGGTGAGAAAAGCGGAGGTGAGAACGAGCGGAGAGTGACTGGGAACGATAGATAGCCGGGAGTGGCAGGACACTTTAACGAACAGAATAGATCAAGATAGCGATCCGAGATACTTTCCAAATACTAATTTTTAAACTTTAGAAACTTTTGGAAATCCTAATCTTTGAAAAACTGTAAAGTAAGAGTTCAACATAAGTTACTAGTCTGTGAGTATTGCGTTTTGCTAAGGACTGATAGACATTAAGAAGTAGCTGAAATGATGGAAGTGGAGAGCGTCCATAGTGAATAGCATTACTCAGCAATTCGATAGTACAATACAGAAGATGGAATTGGGAAATTTTGAGAGACTGAAACACTAATAAGAATTGGATAAATTGATAACTTTTATTCTTTTTGAATTTTTAAATTTTTGAAACGGCGAATCTGCCATTTGAACATCTGCTGACTGTTTTCTTTTTCTTTCCTTTCTACTGGATACAATAACCGGAACGCTTTATGGAAATTATTAATTAAGTATAAAGTCAATTGGTATTTAAATCCAGATTTATTATAATATATATACTTTAGATACAGATTTAAACTATAATATTCAAGCAAAATTTAGTAATTAATTGGGAGCTACTATTCATTCATTTTATATATGGCTAATTAAGATATATTATTAATTCTGTGCATTTACTTAATGATTGAAAGTTCTAGGTAATTTATACTTAGTTATATATTTATATTTAAAATGTTTAAATAAATTCTTTTCTTTATATTCTGTATTTATATCAACATAGAATTTAGATTATCTGAGGTTTATCATAGCACTTATATTCACAGTTTAAACTGTAAATTATACTTATATTGATGCATATATATTTACATATCTAAAAAGAGTTTTGTATTGATACCTATACAGTTAGATATATTGATTTCTTACCTAAATATTTACCTTGCAAGTATAGAATAGAATTGTGATTAGTGAGACTTTATATAAGAACATATTATAAAAACTCTTAACAAGTACCACATTTCATTAACAGTTTACTCTTAAGAAAAATAATTTCAAATTGTTTAATGCCAAACTGGGATAAAAAACCATTCATAAACAAGAGCTGATATTAATGAACTGAAGGAGGAAATGGGGAAGTTAAGAATAGAAATGGGATCAAATATGTCTAAACTTGATGAAAAGGTAGGGTCAATTCAAGCATTGGAAAGAAATGAACACACAATAAAGGAAGGAGAGAAAAGAACGGAACAGAGAAAAAATTAGAAACAGTAGACCAACAAATAAAAACAGTGAGTAAAGAAATGGACTCCCTGATCTATATTGAAATGGACAAAGCTGCGTTGTACCTCAGATTTCAAAATATAGTAGAAACTAAAGACGAGGACCTAAAGTTAGTGATGGAAGAAATTTTAGCCGAAGCTCTAGATAGCAATAAGGAGGAAATGCTAAAGGAAATGGACAACGTATACAGGGTCAGCACGAGTTATGCAAGGAGAAACAAACTTCCAAAAGAAGTCCATGTTCAATTTACGAGGAAGAAAGTTAGGGACATAATATATAAGATATCTAGAGAAGAAGCTATAGTATACAAAGGAAAGGAGATCCAGATCCTCAAACAAATCCCTAGAAGAGTAAGGGAGCAGAGAAAGGACTATACATTTTTGGCTACACAGTTAATAAGTGAGACATTCTATTTCGTTGGATGATCCCTGAAGGAATGATGGTCTCTTGGGAAGAAAGGAAGATCAAAATAGATACTCTAGAAGAGGCACAAGAACTGTATGAGCAGCTAGTAGGTTTGGAGGATCAAAGTAGTAAAGAAGATCTAGACCTAAACTCTCAAGAAGAACAAGACAAACCAAAAAATAAAGACAAAAAACAAGAAGTAAGAAAAACTAAACAGCAACAACAAGAAAGAGAAGATCTTAAATCAATGAACAAAACACAAAGGGAAATAAGAGCAATCATGAGACAAAGAACCAGATATAATTAGGACTATGGAAAAAGAGATGAAATCTTATCCATCAACATAAATGGTTTAAACTCAAAGACAAAAAGACAAAGGATTCTGGCTAAGTTAATAAAACAAAATGCAGATATTGTTTGTTTACAGTAAACACACATTTTAAAAACAGATGAAAAATGTCTAGATTGCCCCAAATTAGGGACATTGTTTACAGCTTCTGCAGATAATGAAAAAAAGAATGGAATAGCAGTTTACATTAAAGAAGAGATAAAGGCAAATTTAATATTTGCAGATCCCAAAGGAAGAGTTCTGGCAATAGAAATACAGATAAACTTTTAAAAAAATTCTATTAGTGGTAATTTATGCCCCTAATGACAATCAAAAAGAATTTTATAAAACTCTATATGCTAAAATTATTGAATTGGAAAGGAAAAATATTTGTAATTATAGGGGATTATAATGCTGTAGCAGATTATCAAAAAGACTACAATGGGGAGAATAAGAAAGGAAGGAAAAAGAAAAGTGAACTACCTAAAATATGTGTAGAAATGATCAAAGAATTAAATTTAATAGATATATGGAGAAAACTAAATCCAGATAAGAGACAATTTACTTTCTATTCAAACCCTCACCAGTCATGGTCACATATTGACACGGCATGAATGAGTGGAGATTTAGCAGAAGAAGTGGCAGAAGTAGAAATTATACCGAACTCTTGGGCAGACCACAACCCTCTCAGAATTAAATGGAATGGTAGGAAAAAACCAAGGAGAAGATGGACTCTAGATTCTCAATTATTAAAGGATGAGGAATTTATAAAGAAACTCAAGGAAGAACTAAACTTTTTTTTTTAAAGAAAATAATAAATCAAGATACAACTATTCAAAACTTATGGGATACTATGAAAGCTGTTACACGGGGAATTATATCCCACGCTACAAAATAAAAAAGAAAA
Organism: Bungarus multicinctus; assembly: GCA_023653725.1. Taxonomy (NCBI): domain Eukaryota; kingdom Metazoa; phylum Chordata; class Lepidosauria; order Squamata; family Elapidae; genus Bungarus; species Bungarus multicinctus. Next base: position 71,956,627 of record CM042846.1, read on the forward strand.
ATATACCCAACAAAACAATTTATACCAAACAATTAAGAAACTAGAAATTAAATTACAGAATACCCCATAAAATGCTCAATTACAAGAACAATTGATTCTCTATAAACACAAACTTAATTTAGTTGAACAGGAAGGGTTGGTTGGAAACTTGAAGGTAACCAAGCAAATATACTTTGAACAAGCAAACAAGCCTGGCAGATGGCTATCTTATAAACTTAAAAAAGAGAAAGAGAAAAGATTCATCTACCAATTATAAGATAAAAGTGGGAATTATCAACATACAGTAGAGAAGAAAAAAGAGATTGCACATAAATATTTTGAGAATCTTTATAAGAAAGAGAGAATGAAGAGAGATGAAGATCAGATAAGGGAATATCTAAGAGAAAAAAGAAACCGAGGAATTAATGATGAGACAAAAGAGTCTTTGACAATGGAATAACTATGACAGAATTAAAGCAAGCAATTAGAGTCCAGAAAAGCAACAAAACCCCAGGCCCTGATGGTTTTCCAGCAGAATTTTATAGTGCGACAGAAGAACAAGTAGGACTAATGATGGATTTATATAACGATATATTAACATCTGCTAAGATGCCAGACACGTGGAGACAATCATTAATTTCGCTAATCCTGAAGGGAGATTCAGATACCAGAATGATACAAAACTATAGACCAATTTTCTTGCTGAATGTAGATTACAAAATACTCACTACTATTATTGCCAGTAGATTAAAGAAAATTCTGAATGATTATATACACTCAGATCAAAATGGGTTTCTCCCAAACAGTCAAATTAGGAATCATTTAAGAATAATAATGGATTGTCTGGAATATTATGTAGCTTATCTGGAGAAACAGGTAGCTCTTGTTTTCTTAGATGCTCAAAACGCTTTTGACAATCTTAATTGGCAATTCATGATTCAGAAAATTCAGTGTTTGGACTTCAAACAACAAGAAAAATTAAATATTTGGGAATATGGCTGATAGCACACTGTAAGGCGATAAAGGAGAATAACTATAATAAGCTATTACAACAAACAAAGATTTAGAATTATGGACCAAAATTCAATTGTCATTGCTAGGAAGAATAACAGCCATAAAAATGTCTATATTACCAAAATTTCTATATCTATTCCAAACCGTTCCAGTTAAATTAGAAAAGACCTTTTTCAATAACCTTAATAAAATGACAGCAAAATTTATTTGGCAAGATAAAAAACCCAGAATAAAAATGAAACTACTACAAGACATAAAGAGCAGAGGATTTGGATTGCTAAACTGGGAACTATATTATAGTGCAGCAATATTAGTTTGGCTAAAAGATTGGATCAATTTAAAGAATAAAAGAATATTAGCTATAGAAGGTCATGACCTTCAGAGAGGACGGCATGCCTTTCTCTGGGATACAGGACCCACCAAACAAAAATATTTCCATAGACACCTGATTAGAGATTCGTTAATAAACAACTGGATCAAAGTTAAAAAGAAACATTATCTAAAAATCCCAATCTGGCTATCCACAATGGAAGCGACGACCCATCCAAATAATTTAGACTTGAGCAAAATGTTAAAGTATAAAGACTTATTGAATATTCACGAAAATTTAAAAACAATACAACAGCTCCAAGAACAAGGGTTACGAGTAGACTAGTGGGCTTATCTCCAAATATAAAGCTGATATAAAAAAAGACACAAAGGATTATGGAATACATCTAAAACCACAACAATTAGACAAAATTTTATTAGGTCCAGATAAAAAATATTACCAAAATTTACAAATACTTTCTGGAAGTAGAATTAGACGAAGAAATAGTGAAAGGATGCATGGGGTCAAAATATTGGACACAACATAAAATTATCATACTGGGAGACCATATGGAATAGAAATCACAAACTAACAAAATCAGCAGCATACAAAGAAAATGCACATAAAATGTTCTATAGGTGGCACTTACCCGCTTCAAGATTAGTGAAAATGTATCCCAAATGAGTCCCATCTGTTGGAAATGCAAAAAAAAAAAAAGAGGGAACATACTACCATATGTGGTGGTCTTGCTCAGAGGCTCGAAAATATTGGCTTAAAATCAAAGATTGGTTACAGGAAATCACTAATGAAAAACTAAGACCTAGAACCGGAACTCTTCCTACTGGGGATCTTTAAAAAAAATATGTAAAGAGCACAAAATATTTATTATTACATATATTGACTGCTGCTAGAATCGCCTTTGCCCAATGTTGGAAACAGCCAGATATATCCTCAGAGAAACTGGTTATACAAAACATTATGAACTGTGCTGAAATGGACAAATTAACACTGAGTTAAAAGATAAAGAAGCTTCAATATTTTATAAGGTGTGGGAACAATGGTATAGCTGGATAGAACAGAAATAGATTAAAGATAAGATAGTTATCAAATATAAGTAATAGATAAAATTAGAATGTAATTATGTATAAATCAATACCTGTAAATAGAGCACGAATTATTGTTATATGATAAGCACTACAAATTGCTGTTATTGAGTGATATATTTTTTTATGTTTTTAATGTAACAAAAGTTCAATAAAGTTTATAAAAAAAAGAAACCGTTTTAACCAAATATGTAACTTGTTTACTTATTTCTTGACTTATTTCTTATCTAATTAAAGCATCATAACTAGCATTTAAGTATTAATTTTAAATTGTAGTGCTTAGGAAGGGCATTAGAAGTGTTCTTGGTTTGCTTTACTATTTTAATCATGAATTTATGGAAAGTCAAATTCCAACATCTTTTGTTTTTATTTTGCCTGGTGGCTTTGAGTTCAGTGCAGTTGTATGCAGTTGCGGCCCTTTCTGGATCGGAGTGCGTTGCGCACGGTCACTTCTGCCCTTGTCATCTCCCGCCTAGACTATTGCAATGCTCTCTACATGGGGCTCCCCTTGAAGAGCATCCGGAGGCTTCAGCTGGTGCAGAATGCGGCCGTGCGGGTGATCTTGGGGGCTTCTCGGAGCTCCCATGTTACACCGCTCCTGCACGAGCTGCATTGGTTGCCAGTGGCCTTCCGGGTGCGATTCAAAGTGTTGAAAGCGCTCCATGGCTTGGGACCCAGGTACTTACAGGACCGTCTGCTGCCAACATCGGCCTCCTGCTGGCCAGTGCGCTCCTACAGAGTGGGCCTCTTCGGGGTGCTGCTGGCTGGGAGATGCCGGGGGGTGGCTCCGAGGGTGCAGGCCTTCTCTGCGGGGGCACCCTCCCTCTGGAATGAGCTACCTACGGAGATACGAACCATCACTGACCTACGGGCCTTCCGGCGCACACTGAAGACCCACCTTTTTTCAGCAGGCCTAGTGCCATTAGAAGGGTTATAATTTTTTAAATTTTAAACTTTTATCGGGTTTTTATTGGTTTTTATTTTCAAATTCAGCCACTAATTTAATAATTTTTAATTCTATTTTAAATTTTATGGACTGTATTGTTTTATTATGGCTGTTCACTGCCCCGAGTCCCTATTTGGGAGAGGGGGCAGTATAAAAGTTAAATAAATAATAATAATAATATGCAAATGACACCAAATTTCTGGTGTTGCATCAGAGATATCCATTAAGCATTAGCCTGCTTAACCCTTCAGATGGCAAAAATAGGTATAGAACTCATGTGGGGTCTGTGAGATAGTTCTGACTGTGAGGCATATTTTAAATCTGGCTTTCTTGTTGGGAGAATGTAGCTGGCTGTTGGATATAGAGAAAGAGAATGATGACTATTCTTTCCCTGATGAAATACTTTTAGTTTGAGTTTATACATATATATCCTTCTGAAGAAATAAATATGTTTTAAGAACAAAATGAGTGGAACTAGAACAAATCATACTTGTACAACATAGATTATTTTTAAACAAAGTTAAGATAGGTCTGCAATAAGCTCTAATTTGTTTTAAATCAAATTGTAAAATAAAGGAACAGTCAGAACTATTTCACAGATACGAATGCTGGAATTGATCTACAATGTCCATATGATGTATTTGAAAGAATGCCTTTCCTTGTATACTCATACCTACTACAAGATCATCTTCAGGAACTCTGCTTTCCCACTCACCCCAAGCAAATTTGTTCATTAGATTTATTTCTAAAGTATTTATTTTTCATTCAGATTATTATTTTTTGCAATAGATATTTTGTGTCTTACAGTTCATGATTTATATTTGTCACTGAGATTGAAGCAGTACTGTATTTCCATGTAATAGCATAAAGTACATAGTTTACATTTGTGTGCATGTGCTCACATATAGTTTTATATGCGTTCCTGTGGAGATGAATTAGTGCTAGTTTAAATGTCAGTTCCAAAACTTTTGGGAAGTGACCATATTCAGGTCGATTCAGATTATTTGATTTTCGTCTCTTTTAATTATTTGCTTAAATTAAGTAGTTGCAATAACTTTTTTTTTTTTATTTAAATTTATATACCGCCCTTCTCCCGAGGGACTCAGGGCGGTGTACAGCCCATCTAAAACCCACAAATATACAAAAATTAAAAAAGTATTAAATTAATCGGCTGATAAATGAGACTAAAAAGACCCCCCCCCCTTAAAACCCCAATTTAAAATTAAATGCTATGGAGACCAAATTAAAACCATTATCTCAGCCCAGGCCGGCCTGCTCAAAGAGCCAGGTCTTCAACGCGCGCCTGAAGGCCCTCAGGTCCATGCCGGTACGGAGCTCTGGTGGCAGAGTATTCCAGAGGGAGGGGGCACCCACAGAGAAGGCCCTACCCCTCGGCGCCACCAGATGACACATAGCGGCCGACGGCACCCGGAGCAGACCCTCTCTATGGGAACGCACCGGCCTGTTGGAGATCACTGGCAGAATGCGGTCCTGGAGGTAACCTGGTCCCATGCCATGGGTCGCCCTAAAGGTCAAAACTAGAACCTTAAAGCGAACCCGGAGAGCCACCGGCAGCCAATGCAGCTCGCGCAGGAGAGGCATCACATGGGCGCTATGCGACGCCCCCAAAACTTCCCCCCCGATAGCCAGCGAAGGTGTCAGCTGGCTATATCGGGGCGCCGGAAACCACAGCCACTCGGTCTTGGATGGGTTAAGCCGAAGCCTGTTCCCGCCCATCCAATCCCGCACAGCCTCCAAGCACTTGGACATACCCCCCACAGCATCGTTGGGTGGTCTGGAGTAGAGATGTACAACTGGGTGTCATCCGCATATAGATGACACCTCACTCCAAGACCACGGATGATCTCGCCCAGCCAACTGACAATGCTATGAATATATGGCAAGTATTTTTTTTTCTTTTTAAGATTAACTGAACATGTTGAAGTGCATAACAGCCAATTTGATATCTGGCCTTTAAATTCTTTTAACAGCCCCCCTACCTGACCCCCTCCAGCTATTTTTTAATCAGAAGTTTATACCATAGCAGCAAGTCTACTGGTCTTATGTTGGGAAAAAATTTATTTATTTATTTATTTATTTATTTATTTAATCGCACTTTTATACCGCTCCCTCTCCCAAAAAGGGACTCGGGGCGGTGTACAGCCTACTAAAAGCATACAATAAATACACAATAAATACAATTAAAAATGAATTAAATAATTAAATCCGGCTGTCTATTCAAAATTTAAGTTAAAAATTAAAACTAATAAAACCCCAATTTAGAATTAATTAAAACCAGAAAACATAGTTACTGGGCCAGGCCGGCCTGTTCGAAAAGCAGGGTTTTCATTGCGCGCCGGAAGGTCAGAATATCCGTCATAGCCCGTATCTCCGGGGGGAGATCATTCCAAAATGAACTTATTTTACTAGGATATGAGTAATAAAAAATAATTTTAGGAAATTCTTGCCACATTCCAGCCTTACATTTTGGGACATTGTATAACCCTGTGAGCCAGCTGTTCACTGCTATGTTCTTTTAATCACTAAATGGTGTTGATTTTAATGGAATGGGTTATTTCTAGCATACATACTTGTGTTTCATAGGTTGTAGACTTGCATGGCCCTTTGCTTAAGGACTGAACTCTATTCTCATTTAAAAATAGTGCTTAAACTTAGTTTACCAGATTTTCAAAACATTTTGCTACCTGCTACAAGTGTCTTTTTAAAATAACAAATTTTTGTCCTCTCTGCCCAAATAATGTTATGGCATAGTCCATGAAAACAATGGATTGCTTCAAACAATTCTGCAGCCTTTAAAAACTGTACAAAAGTAAATAAGATCTGGAGGCTACACAACTTCTGGAGGGTTTGGAGGCCACATATTCCTGCTTGGTTTCTATAGCTTCCCAAAATCACACATGACTGGAGCATGTTTTGGAAAATAATTGTTGGGTATTGGTGAATGCTGGCATGTCGCCCAAAATATCATGGCATTTCACATTCAATATGTATCAAATGTTCTCCATCACTGTTCAAATCTCTAAGTTATCTTGCAATTTAGAAATTTAATTTGTCATACATTGGAGATTATATGTCTGCCTGTGTATATGTATGTATGTATATGTAAACATGTATGTATGTATGTACGTATGTATGTATAAATACATGTTCCAATAATAATACTATACAATTCTAATTTCTCCCATCCTTTTTTATTTCCTAGGTCTAAGCGATCTAATACTGCAGTGAACGAATTTATATTTGAACTTCCAAATTTGACAATTCAGGCTACCAGAGCTCAGAACTTTCTAATGCAAGCTATTTGGCAGAGTTGGGCTTATACTGGAAATTCTAGTTCATCATTAGTGAATGAAAGTTTAATGAATGAAGTCTTTCAAATATCAGGTAATAACACTTTTGTGCATGGTGTCATTCATTCGTTCATTCGTTCATTCATTCGTTCATTCATTCATATGTTTAAAATTCAGATACCATTTTTTAAAAAAAATTCTGATGTGATCTATTTTAAGTAGGTTTGTACATGTAGAACTGTACAATAAAATGTATTGAATGTATTTGGAAAAAACCTGAATGCACTCATTTACCTAAATAAATAACATATTATTTAAACACATTAACTTAATCCTCCAGTTAAGCCATTGTATTTTGACTGGCATTAATAAATGTGCTTGTGGCATAATTTACAAAATAGACATTTGGGTTCTTAAAAATAAATCTTAACTAATCAGTTTAAAACTTGCTTTACATATTGGCCGACTACAGCTTGTTTTTATACTTGTTCAATGCATGTGTTTAAAGATCTCTGTTTATCACACCCTCCTTTTTTTCTAAAGTGTGCAGTTCAAGAATTTAAGTAAGTAAAAGACAATACTATTCCAGTTTGTAATTGAAGAATTACATTACTAGTGTTCATTTAATTTAATTTATTCAATTTAGGTGCCATCTGTTTCCAAACAGATGGAAGGCTGTGTTTATCTCCTCTTTGAGAGTTTTGCTAATATAATTCTTTGTAGTAAGTTTGAAGTGGATTCTGAATGCATATGCCAGGAAAATATTTATGCCATTGCATATAGTTTTATTTTCTGCAGAAACTGAACCTTGAGAGTGCATTTTCCCTGTTGCATTTAAGTAATTTGTAATTTTGTTGACAGTCCAATTCTATTAATCTCTGTGTGGGGGTTTTAGACAAAATTGCTTGCAGGCCTCTAATTTATCTGCTTAAAATGATCAAATAGGCATTTGGACCCCTCATGTAAATGATGTATTAAAATGAAAATAAAACCTATTTTCCAGAAAGTAACTGCAAAACTATTTTATGGAAGACTTCATGTGGAATACTGTAATGGTTGAATAATAAATTTTACCTCACGAAAATGAAATTCAATAATACAGTAGCTTTCTCAGTGCAGTAGCATCTGGTTAAATCTCAGGAGAGCCAATATTTTCCAACTCATTAGGATCATGTCGTTCTATATGTCGTCAACACTGACTTAGCCAAGCTACCTTTACTTACATAACCACCAAACTATTAAATAGGTCTCTTGTGGAGTGAAGTCAACTATTCCTCTTATTTTCCTTTTTCCTTGGAAGAAAAGAAGAAAAGTACATGTTGTAACATTTAAACATCTGGTCAAAACCACATCAGGGTAATGTTGAGGAAAGTAAGAGAATTCAGAATTCTTCCCAGGTGTGCATATAAAAAGGGTTTTGGATGTTACGTAGCTCTTTAGCCAGTTAAGAGAAAGATTGGAAAGACATGCAATTGTTATTTTAATGCCTCTGAAATCTGTTCTTCCTCCACCCTTTTCTTTCTCTCTCTCCCAACCTCCCCATCACACACATTTCTGAACTGAGTCGTAATGCAGATTGTTGAGGTTTAATAATTTCCTTCCAATCTTCTGGGTTGAAATGTGTGCTCCACACGATATGTCCAAAACTGACACTTATTCTGAGCACCTTGAGTTAGATTTTAAACTACATGCAGTATTGTTTGAGGTTTCATTTCAGGGACTAATGATTTCAGTGCTGTTCTTACCTGTTGGTGTGCCATGAGTACATTAGTTAAGTTAATAACCCAATTATGGCTGAACCCAGTAAGCTTTAGAATTGATTGCCTTTTTTGGTTCTAGTTGCTCCCCAGTGAAAATTAGCTATTTTAGCCTTTACTTGTACACCTAGGACTACAGAAAAGTTTAAGGAAAGTCAGATGTAAATAATATAATTAATCAGTCGAAAACCCCTCCATGTGATTTAAAATGCCTATAAAAAGAAAATAGCAGCCCAGGAATTTTTATGCAAATCTGTGCAAGAAATGAGCACTGTAGTCTTGAGCCAAGATGTATGATGACAGATGTAAGAGTTTCAAAGAACAGTGTGGCAAATATTGGCAGTTGATTTTTAAAGCAAACTGGCTCAGCCGTTCTCCCCCGCTCCAAAAAAAGTTTCTCACACTCTTAACCTCATACTCTTAACCTGTCACCTTTTTCAATGAAAAATGAGTGATTATTTTGTGTTATTTAGATTAAATTATACAATTATTATTATTATTATTATTATTATTATTATTATTATTATTATTATTATTATTATTATTTATTTGATTTATATACCGCCCCCTCTCCCCGAAGGGACTCGGGGCGGTGAACAGCCAATAAAAACACATATAACAAGGTACAAAATATGAGACAACATAGAATATTAAAATTTAAAAACTGAAATATAATATGGCTCTAATAAAATATAAACAAGTATTAAAAAGATTAAAACCCGATTAAAATTTAAAAACCCCTAGGCCAGTCCGGCCTGCCGAAATAAATGCGTTTTGAGCAACCGACGGAAGGCCATGAGATCGGGGGCGGCCCTTACCTCCGGGGGTAATTCATTCCAGAGAGGGGGTGCTCCCAATGAGAAGGCCCGCGCCCTCGGGGTCGCCAGCCGTCCAGCCGGCGGCACCCCGAGGAGGCCCACTCTATGGGAGCGTACCGGTCGGTGGGAAGCCGATGGTGGCAGGAGGCGGTCTCGCAAGTAACCTGGTCCCGAGCCATGGAGCACTTTAAAGATAGTGACCAAGACCTTGAAGCGCACCCGGAGGGCCACCGGGAGCCAATGCAGCGCGCGTAGAAGTGGCATAACATGGGAGCCCCTAGGTGCCCCCATTACCACCCTCGCGGCTGCATTCTGCACCAACTGGAGCCTCCGGATGCTCTTCAAGGGCAGCCCCATGTAGAGAGCATTGGCATAGTCTAGGCGGGAGATCACCAGGGCAGAAGTGACCGTGCGAAGCGCATCCCGATCCAGAAAGGGCCGCAACTGGTAGATCCTACGGACCTGTCCAAAAGCCCCCCTGGCGACGGCCGCCACATGATCTTCCAATGACAGCCGTACATCCAGGAGGACACCCAGATTGCGGGCCCTCTCTGTGGGGGCAAGAATTTCCCCCCCCACAGCCAGCGATGGAACCAGCCGGCTGTATCGGGGTGCCGGGAAGCACAGCCACTCAGTCTTAGATGGGTTGAGCTGAAGCCTGTTCCGCCCCATCCAACACCGCACGGCCTCCAGGCATCGGGCCATCACTTCGACGGCTTCATCGGGGTGGCCCGGGGTAGAGATGTACAGCTGGGTGTCATCAGCGTACTGATGGAACTCTACCCCAAAGCCACGGATGATCTCACCTAGCGGCTTCATATATATGTTGAACAGGAGGGGCGAGAGCACCGACCCCTGAGGCACCCCGCAAACCAGGGGCCTCGGGGCCGACCTCTGCCCCCCTGCCCACACAAATTGCGAGCGGTCAGAGAGGAAGGAGGAGAACCACCGCATAAAGGTGCCTCCCACCCCCAACCCCCCTAGCCGCTGCAATAGGATACTGTGGTCGACAGTATCAAAAGCCGCCGAAAGATCTAGGAGGACCAGGACAGAGGAATAACCCCTGTCACGGGCCCTCCAGAGATCATCCACCAATGCGACCAGCGCCGTCTCTGTGCTGTGCCCGGGCCTGAAGCCCGATTGGCGTGGATCCAAATAGACAGCTTCATCCAGGTGCTGGGGAAACTGTTGTGCCACCACACTCTCAACAACCTTCGCCATAAAACGAAGGTTGGAGACAGGACGATAATTAGATAACAAAGTTGGGTCCAGGGACGGTTTCTTGAGGAGGGGTCTCACCACCGCCTCTTTCAAGGCGGCGGGTAGATATCCCTCACTCAAGGAAGCGTTAATAATGCCCTGGAACCAACCTCGTGTCACCTCCCGGGTGGCCAACACCAGCCAGGAGGGACACGGGTCCAATAAACATGTGGTCGCATTCAGTCCCCGCAGTAACCTGTCCACGTCCTCGGGGGTCACAGGATCAAACTCGTCCCAAATGACTGTTCCAAATTCCGCCCCCGATTCCCCACCCAGAGCTGCCCATTCGGAGTCCAAGCCATCCCGGATCTGAGTGATTTTATCCACCAGGAACTGTGAAAAATCCTCAGCCTGTCCCTGCAAGGGGTCCTCCCGCGCTCCCCCTTCTAAGAGGGAGCGGGTCACTCTAAACAGGGCAGCCGGGCGGTTTCCTGCGGACGCAATAAAGGTGGAAAAGTAAAGACGCCTTGCCACCCTTATCGCCACTAAATAGGTCTTAATAAAAGACCGTAAAAGTGTTCGGTCAGGTCCGGAGCGAGTAGTCCTCCAAATACTCTCCAGGCGTCTTTTCCGGCGCTTCATCTCCCTCAGCTCCCTGGAAAACCAGGGGGCTGAGCTAGAGAGCGGCGCCGGGTCAGAGGCCGCAAGGGCACGACCCGGTCCAGGGCCCCAGCCGCCACCCTTTCCCAGGTGGCGACTAGGTCCCCCACCGAGTCGTGAGTCCGAATGTCGGGATATGGCCCAAGCTCCATCAGGAACCTATCTGGATCCATCAGGCGCCTGGGGCGGTACCAACGTATTTGGTCCGCCTCCCTGCGATGGGGAGGAGCGGCCTGGAAGTCTAGCCTAAGGAGCGAATGATCTGACCATGACAAGGGTTCAACAGAAACATCCCCAACACCTAGATCATCCTGCCACTGTCCAGAGACAAAAACCAGATCCAGAATGTGACCCCCAATATGCGTGGGTTCCTTAATTAATTGGGTCAGGCCCAAGGCTGTCATGGAAGCCAAGAACTCCTGAGCAGTCCCCGAGGCCCCACCGGCTGAAGGCAGGTTGAGATCCCCCATGACCATCAGCCTGGGGGTCTCAACCGCCAGACCGGCTATGACCTCGAGGAGCTCAGGCAGGGCCGATGTCACATAGCAGGGAGCCAGGTATGTGATCAATAGGTCCATCTGAACCCCGGAACCACACTTAACAAACAGGGACTCACATCCGGTCGTCTGAGGAACAGTGGATTCCCTAGGATCTAGATCCTCCCGAATAATTACCGCAACCCCACCACCCCTCCCCTCGGCATCAGATTGAAAGAAATGAAATGCATCAGATTGAAAGAAAAAAAGGAAACTATATCAAACATTAGCATCATTGCTTTATGTTTAAATTGCCAAGACTCTTCTTGTCTGGGTGTCCTTTAAAGCAAATCCAACTGCAATCTAGAGCAGGGGTCGCCAACCTTTTAGACCTCAGGGACAACCAAACTCATAATTTTAAATTCCACAGACCAGAGACCCTGGGAAAATCCCGGAAAAAGTCTGCATTCCCCATCCCGTTTTCCTACTGATCGATCTTTATTTGGGATCGCAGGATACCGTCTCCAGTTCCATTCTCGGGGGGAGAGAGAGACTTTTGGCTACATGTAAGGAAAACAGCAGAAGGAGCAGAAGCGTTTCTTTCTCTCCCCAAAACTCTACCAGAAATGAGTCTTTGTGAGACTTGTCGCGCCAGCGCAGCCTCTTGGAGCAGGATGCCTTGCAGAGTCCCAAAGACTCATTTGTGGCAGAGATTGGGGGAGAGAAAGAAAGACTTTTGCTGCTTTCCTTGCGTGCAGCCAAAAGCAGAAGAAAGAAGAAGCAGAAAGGAGCAGCCTGGTGGTTAGGCGAGGCATGTGGGGTGCGTGGGGCAAATTCCCCCCTCCACCCTTTCCCCCCTCCCCATACTTCCTCATGGAGTCTTGTGTTCCTGCGCAGCCTGGATTAATTGCTTTGGGGGTGACATTTCTCTGCGGACCAACAAAATTTTCTCGCAGACCACCAGTGATCCCCAGCCCACTGGTTGGCAACCACTGATCTAGAGCCATTTTCCCTACAAAGAAAAGGCTACAAACTTCTAACAATGAATTGTGATATATTTTATGCTCCTGTTTTGGCAAGACATTGTTAAATGTCAATAACAAACCTGAACTAATTAATCCATCCATCCAATTAACCCCAAGGGGGTAGATTTAAATCTTAAACAAAATTGTGTTTGTTTGGAGCTAAAGTAACATTCCTTATGCCAAGCAAACTATTTACTTGAGGATTAACTGTCCCTTCTGATATCTGGAATTTGAGACAAAGTCCCTTGTTAATGCTCAGTATATTGACTCACTGATGGATGAAATTTTAACTTCCCTAAATTGTAAGAAAGATTGAAAAAAAAAAAGAATACAAGGATGGGATGGATATGAAATATTACCACATCTGCTATTTCCAAAATCCTTTCAATTTTACCCGTTTTACTTGCCTAGAAAGAATTAGTAATATGGACATTCTTGGAATAAAATAATCATTGAATGTTGCAAGGTTAATAACTTGAACAGAGAAATGTTCTGGCTATAATGCATAGCAGCAGTGTGTCTACTACTAAGGTCAAGAGTCATGATGTGGTGGAATGACTATGCTTGACCCTAGTTAAACTTTTCTGCATAGGCATTTTGGACAATGTGCAGGATTCTTTTGAGTGCTGTAATCTTCCAAACATTATGTATATGTAAATTTCACTGAATATACCAAATTGCCGTTGTACATGTTAATGGCTACCAGGGTTCTATAAATCTTTTATGGAAAATTTATCATTTGATTTCCTGTTTGGAAGAACAATATTCATCTAGACATCATTATAAACATTGTTGATATTGTGGCTACTATTTTCTGATTGTATTCTTTCAAAAATCCCCTTTAGTATTTTCACTGTTATAATTCTTTGCAAATAATTTACAGGCTTTTCTGTTTACCCAAACAGTTTAGTCCCTTCTAGTGTCTAATTTTTGAAATCATGAAATTGCTTATCTTTGTTTTATCTTGAAAAAGGCAAAATAGAATATTTCCCACAAGAAAGTGTTATTTATTTTATACTTAATTCCGGAACCTTATTGTAAAATTTTAAATATTCCAATTTTCTCTGTACTCTTGGTCCTTTTATAGCTTTCTAAAAATCAAAATGTTATTTAGCTTTTTACTATTTATTTCAAATTCTTTAAATTCTTAAGTTTATGATTAAAAATTTCTTTATTAGGACTGAAAGCAGATTCGCCTAGTGCTTTTAAACATGTTCTTCTGAAGATCTCTAATAGCTTAGAAGTAGTTAATCAACAATTTATGAAAAAAGTTCTCTAATAGCTTAAAAGTGGTTAATCAACAATTTTGTGATTAGAAAATGAGGTTTGTGAATTTAGTGTCTTTTAGAAGTCTCTGCAGTTGCAAGCAAGGGAGCTAATCCTGTTGTTTCCCAGCACTCAAGCCTGCAGAAAACTGCTGTCCTATCAGAAGAAGAAATAAAATATGGATATTTATTTCTTTGATAGAAAATGGAAGTCATTTATTGTATTCTGAATCTAGTATATAATTTTGCATGTTCCATATTTTTTTCACATAAAAATATTTATTAGCCAACCTTGCCCAAAGTAGCTTTATTTTTGTTTGATGCATGGAAGCCCAGAATGCAAAGGAGAACAGATTATCATCCAATTTACAAATATTTCTATGCCTCGGGATGTTTCTTATCATCTACAAACTTCCATTATAGCGGCTTTTTACAAGCTTGCTTTAGGGGACTATCTTATATGGCCGTATTTGACTGTCAACTACGATAATTTATGTAGTAGTTTATTTAGATTACATAGCTTGGAAAAATGTGTTATATAAAAAGCACCTATATTGCCCTTTTACGCAAAAAGGAATCTGTTCTCATTTAATAGAATTACTGACTTTAGTGGAATTGAAAAACTGAAAGAATTGTAGGTTCATGTGATAAATACAGTATCTATCCTAAAGAATAAGGAATAAATATTAGTTTTTCAAAAATCATACTCAATTTATTGTTACTTGTTTAATGGTATCTAGATCAAGCTGTAAATTTCATGGCCGCAGCATTAATTGCGTAGTATGGAAATTGGGCACCAGAAAAATAAATTTCCACTAGGACTGTGTGCATCTTAGTGTTGTGTGGCAGCTGTAAAATACAGAAGTGTAATGTTGAAGGGAAATGTTGCTGCTTTAAGAAGTTGTTGATGAAGTTACCTTCTCACCTCATGCACTTAGAAGCAATTTTTTGCTTTCAAAGTGTAATATATCTCTAATTCATAATACTTAGTACAAAAATAAAACCTTGTTTTGCTTTGCTATTTTAATAATACTGACATCACATTTTTAAGTGGGAAAAACATGCATAGTGGTTTATATAAGGGTAATATTGAAAAAGTAGTATCAGTTGGTATTTTTGTATTCATGTTGAAATCACTTTTCTATTAACGAACAGATTGCTATTAATATTTTTTAGCTTTTGAGTTAGTCTTGACTTCTAATGACTATCTGGACAAGTCCCTTCATTTTTCTTGGCAAGGATTTTGGAACTGGTTTGCCATTGCCTGATTCCTAAATAACTGTGTTTTGAGACTTAAACTGGACAGGGCATCAATACTGGACCATGGGTTTATGCAGCTAGTTTCTTCCATCATAAATTCTCTTGTACTGTATACTGATTTTTCCATTACCAACATTGCTAAGATGACTGTAATGTACTTGAATATGAGATCTAGTTAATGAGATTTTTGAAGCATATCCACTTGTTTCATATTTTAGTTTATTTTTTTAAATTAATTAAAGGCTGTGTTCACAGAAACAATTTTGTAATAGAACAAACTTGCATGCTTTGTAATGGTAAGTTTATACATTAGACTTTTTCTGTCAGACATAATGGAGTCTTTGGAAAGAATATTATAAGTTTTCTA
This sequence comes from Bungarus multicinctus, assembly GCA_023653725.1. NCBI lineage: Eukaryota > Metazoa > Chordata > Lepidosauria > Squamata > Elapidae > Bungarus > Bungarus multicinctus. The sequence goes on from CM042846.1 coordinate 71,972,118, forward strand.
TGTAGTGGTTGCACTGCAAGTGTTCCTGAGAGAAATGTGGGTAAAAAAAAATTAATGTGATGCATTTCAATATTGAATTAATTTCTAAAGGAATGTCTGTTTCTTGTTCTGAAGATAATACTGCATTAATGTATGCTTGGCATATGAAAATGATTATGAAAATAAGGGTCTGGGCTGTGAGCTGTATTTTCAGTTGGAATGTAATACAGCTTCTGTTAAAGACCCATGTAATTCAACACCTCTGCTAATAGAGATATTAATGTTTTGTTTTAAGGGTAATGATCTCTTCCATCATTACGTATTTTTCTTGTTTTTATTGAGCAGGATATTATCCTATATAGTTTTAAATAATTGCATTGAAGGTTCCATTGTTGATAGATTTTGACACACTTCCTCTACATTTTTTTTCTTCGCTTGTAACTAGAATAAAATGGATTCAATTTTCTTTCCCTTTGAAATATGTCATGTCAGGCTTTCCTTTGAAATGAGTACTGATGTTTCTTTCTTGCAAGATGAGATATTTTAAATGTTATGCCTCATAGAAGCTCTAGTTCTCGCTCAGAAGACTGCTAAAAATATCTTTGTGTAAATCAAGTTCATAACGTTTTGTTATTTTGTTTGGATGGACTAAATAGACCAGACTGAATTAAAATAGTGTTTCATTATAGCACACTAGAATGTAATTCGGTTGGGTTTTATAAATGTTTATGAAATGGCCTAGAATACATTAGATTAATATTCTTGCGTGCAGCTGTGGAATGGATTTCTTATTCTTTAAATAACAGCTTCTAGCAGGGTGTTCATAAAGTGTCAGTGCTTGAGTTGAGCAGTTCAGCTCATGTCCCTTGATTAGATCAGGCAAAGGAATAATTAGCTTTTGTGTGCCAACTCATAATCTCAGGAACAAATCAAAGGAATCTGCTTCAGAAATGCCGCATTTGGAAATGTGGTAATAAGTAAGAATCAGCTGTGTAGTATGTTCAAGACAAGAAGAAGTATAATGGCAACAAATTATTTGAGCCAGTTTGGTATAGTGGTTAAGATACTGACCTAGACACCAGGAGACTGTGAGTTCTAATACTGCCTTAAGCATGAAAACTGACTGGGCGATCTTGGGCCAGTCACTGATTCTCAGCCAATTATTGCAGAATAAATAGGAAGAGAAAGAAATATTACGTATATTCTCTACCTTGAGCTATTTATAAGACAATAAAGATGGGATAAAAGTAATAAATAATAAACAAATTGGTATTACGCAGAGTTCTCCAGATCAGCAAGTCCAACAGAATATTATATAAGAAGAAAGCCTTATTCTTTATTGATATTTAAACCTCTGTTGGATCGAGAAAACTTTTTTATTAATATCTGATGGACGCTATATAGTAATATGCAGATAACATCTTCCCAAAAAATTAAAGAAAGTTAATTTTGTATCTACAGTTCTCCCCAATTGAAAATATAAGCTGAGAGCTTTCAATGGTTAACTAAGAAGTTGCAAAGATCATAATAAGAATGAAATATTCAGCAATTACTTCTTTCATAATACATTCTAATGTTTGAAAGGGTTAGGGTTAGAATCTTAAAAATAAGAATGTTTGAAATGGTTCTGTTTAATCTTTAATGCTTCAGAATACAATCTGTATGTAGGTAACATCAATTTTAAGTATAATGTAAGACACCATTTTCAGTGGCATCAGACATTAGCCAACTTTCAGTAAACTAATGAAAGCAAATTAAAATGCAATGTGCATTGAACTAACTGTAAAATAAAGCCGAATACTAGTTACTGTTGTTCCCAGCTTGATAAAATTATTTGCTTTATCTCATTTTTATCATGTTGACCTTTTCTCCATGCCCATGAATCCATTCAAGGAAGATTCGTGAATGTGTAATGTAAGTCTGTAGAAACAAGAAAGATATTTTTTTACTGTTCCTTTGCATTAAAATAATGCAAACTCAAAGCAGTGGTAGTCCCCTGATTTAATTATGAAGAGATGCAGAAGATAGTATTTTCTGGCGGCAAAGATTAGTTAGTTGTGTAAGTTCCAAACAAGTAACAGAACACACATTTTGCTAACTTAAGCCATTGGCTTAATTTCATTAACTGTGGTCTAATATTTTGTGCATCCTACTCTTGGTAAACCACAGTGGTATTTTCTGGCTATTGCTTCAAAGCTTTACTGTTTTTCATCCATTTTTATTGACCAAATGTGTCATAGCAACATTCACTAAGTCTGGAAAATAGACTTTAAATGTTTTTGCTTTAATGAAAAATCTAGCATGTAATGCACTTGCCGATGTAATTAAGTTAATACTGTAGAATTTCCAAAATCTTGACTTTATTGCTTCATGTTTAGAAAAGGTTATGTTTCTATGAAGTAATTTTTAACATGCAGTTCTTAAAGTACAAAGCAGCTGAATTAGAAGGGCCTGTTTGTAACAACAGTCAGCAATATTATGGTGTATTATTATAATCACTCTATAAAATGATTGCTCTGTATGAAGAAGGGGGAAAAACCCAAAATGAAAATAGGTTATGGTAGAAACAGAAGCATCCATGTACAGTATGTGAAGACTGAAAGAGGTCTGGCTTTCTTAACTTTTGAGATTGCTTCTGCAGCTGTCTTGATGAACACTAAAAATCTCCACAGACCGGTCTTATCCTGGACATTCATATTTCAAACTGTTAGGAAGGTGATATAGGTATCTCAAAATGAGGACTAATACATTGAGAAACAGTTTCTTTTCCAAGGCAGTAATTGTCTTGAATCAAACAGTGTGTTTGTGATTTAGTTCTATTATTATTATTATTATTTTAAATTTTAAATACTCTGTAGTGTGATTGTGATGTAGGGTTTGGGGCACTGTCCTGGAGTAGCTTTCTAATTTCATTGTATTTGTGGAATGCAATGACAATAAAGGTATTCTATTCTATTCTATTCTATTCTATTCTATTCTATTCTATTCTATTCTATTCTATTCTGTTCTGTTCTATTCTATGAAGATTAGTTTTTAGTTTGCAAACCTCTAAAGCTTAAAAGATTTCATTTGAACTTTGTTTATAGTAATTATAGATATGTGACTAGAGAGAGAAATTTAATTATAATGTTTCCCAGACAGTTGAACTAAAAGAATACATGCAAGAGTTAACTTATACTTTAAAGTGATTCCACTTTTTCTCTGCACCATTATTGGAGAGTAAAATAGATATGCTCAATTATTATTACCATTCATCTTCTAGGCCTTTTGTCTGTTTAGCTTGGAAAACTGGATGCAACATCCATAATGTTTTCTTACCTGAGAGTTGTCAAGTGGTTCACATAAGAACTAAGACCCTATGATTTCTGCGGTGGAATGATGGCAAATAAGACAAATAAATAATTAATTTCAAAGAAATAAAAATATGAAAATAGAGTATGAATTCATACTATAAGCTTTGAACTACTTGACTAATAAATGTGAGGTAGACACTATGGAGTATTTATTTAATTTATATTCCATTTGATACTACTCACTCTGGGGAGCTTTGATATTTATTTGATATTCACTACTTGCTGTAATAAAAATCTTCTCTCATACTCAAGAACCACTTACATTGTAGTGATTAGTATTGTGGAAGAATGGCTCAATCAATGGAACTCATTTCACTTGCCCTCTGTACAAAAGGTATTAGGGGCTTTCACAGTTAGAATATGGTTCCTTACGCATTGAATGGAAGTACTGCAAGAGTATGTATTTAAGTGTCTCCATGGGCCATCTGTTCCTTTTGACTTCTTCTCTGACAGTATATCTGTCAAGAATCAACTTCCAAATAGTTTGCTCAAAAAGACAGCCTTATTTGAACACGGTTTTGTTCAGTATATGGTCCAACCTTCTCCATTTGGTTTTTCCAAGGAAATCTACTCATACTAGTCTACTGAACCTGATGGGGCAAAAAATGGAAGAAAGGCAGGTCCTCAGTTCTGACAACCTGTATGGTTTCTCTCAGTGTTATTTCCTTTGTGTCAAAGTAGAGTAAGACATGTGTATCTTTCAGGCAAACAGTGATAATGAATAATCAAGTCCTTGTCATAGTTGCATCCTTTAATGAGAAGTATTAGGAAACAGATGAAATATTCATGGCTGTGATCAATTAGGCAGCTGCTCTTTGGCAGTTTTGTGAGAAGTAACTGGTGGTAGCATGGTTCTACTACTGTACTAAAATGTTTTGATTGAATTGACTGATGCCTTTGCTATGGAATTGTATAATGCAGCAATACTTGGACAATCCACAGGAACACTGGTTGCCACTAACTACTGCTGCTAGTATAGTGTCCTTTACTGAGTGCTTGGAAAATCCAGTCACTTCATAATTGTATAAGTGATACTACATGAGTTTTTCCTAATATTAGGCAGAATAAAGCAGTTGCCTTCATCATAGAATCCTGGCCAGGAAAGGGTAAGTTTTTATCTTAACTCTTGTCATTCCTTTTGATGAAAGAAAGATCTAGATTTTCTGCAGCTCAACACTAGCCTAGTTCCCTTAGGTTGATGAAGGATGATATGCTGTTATAGGAAGATAAACAGTGGGCTTACTCCTTTCTCTGAAGAGAATTGTATTGTATCTTTGTTGTCTGATTGGGTTGAGATCCTTTAAGGTAATTGTGCTTGAGAGTTTGGTGCCCATGAATGGAGCTCAGATCCTTGCAATTTCAAAGGAAAGCAGATTTACATATTTAGATATATGAACGATGGTGGCATAGTGGTTAGAATGCAGTATTGCAGGCTAACTCCACCCACAGCCTGGAATTTGATCCTGATGGGTTCAAGATTGACTCATCCTTCCGAAATCAATAAAATGAGGACCCAGATTGTTGGGGGCAATATGCTGATTCTGTAAAATGCTCAGAGAGTGCTGTAAAGCACTAATAGAATGGTATATAAGTCTAAATGCTAGTGCTAGTGCTATTGCTTCTCTGTTGGAGCAATGTGATCAGCTGTTAGAATTGGTGAGCTTCCTTTGACTGATGGTGGATTTGAACCTGGGTTTTCTTGTTCAAAATAGTATCATGTATAACAAGTTGCAGTGATGTTAATGCTAAAACAATGGTACCCAAAGTGGGTGGTACCGCCCCCTAGGAGGTGGTGGAATGTCTTAGGGGGGCATTAAGAGGTGGCAGTGGGACGTTCGAGGCGCTGGCTCTGCAGGGTCACCCCATTGAGCCCCTTGCACTGCTCCGGTGCAACAGTCAATGGCATCTGTGGATCACCTAGGGGGAGGCAGAGGAAGGGGGCTTTGACCACATGCCCAGTATCCAGGATCCCGCTCAGCCAAGTCTGCCCCTCTTTGTAGTTGCCGTGCCTGATAGCAAGTTCACAGGCTGACCCTCCCGCCAGGGATCAGCCTCCCAAGCTGCTCCCCCTCCCGGAAAGTAGAGCTTTCCGACATGCCTGTGGAGGCAGCGGCTTGCAGCGGTGGCAGCACGTGGGGAAGCTCTTCTTTCCTGACGTGCCACCACTGCCTACCCTAGGCTTCCTCAACCCTGCCCTGTACCGGCTCCAGGAAGGAGGGAACAGCACCACCCTCTACGACGTGAGTGCTCCGGGAAGGGGAGCAGCTTGGGAGGCTGATCTCTGGTGGGAGGGGCAGCCTGTGAACTTACTGTCAGGCATAGCAACTACAAAGAGGGGCGGGCTTGGCTAAGCAGGATTCTGGATATTGGGCTGTCTTTCTGTCTACCTACCTACTTACCTATCTTATCTACCAATATATCTATCTATTTACCAATCTATCCATCCATCCATTCATCCATCCATCCAAAAGGTAGGTCTGTCTGTCTATCTTTCTGTCTGTCTGTCTGTCTGTCTATCTACCCATCCATCCATCCATCCATCCATCTATTAATCTACCTACCTACCAATATATCTATCCATCCGTCATCCATCCATCCACAAGGTCTGTTTGTCTACCTATCTTTCTGTCTGTTTACCTATCTATCCATCCATACATACATACATCAATCCATCCATCCATCAACCTACCTATCTACCTACCTACCTACCTACCTATACATCTATCTATACTTCTATCCATCCATCCATCCATCCATCCATCCATCCATCCATCCATCCATCCATCCATCCATCTATCTATCCATGTATCTATCTTCCTACTTGCCTTTCTACCTACCCCCCCCCCCTCTCTCTCTCTCTCTCTCTCCATCCATTTATCCATGTTTGAGGCGCTGGCCCTGCAGGGAAAGTAGAGCAAAGCCAGTCTGGGAGGGAGGGAGGGAGAGAGAGAGAGAGAGAGAGCTGATGCAGCAGATTGAAATGAGGCCTAGTTTAGACTGAGGCCCTTTTCCACATTGAAACATCTTTGCCAGCACATTGAAACATCTTTGGCTTCCATTAAAGTTTTTGTGGACGAAACGTGGTCAAGACTATCAGGAAGCTCTCACATTTTGTTGAGGATTTAAACAGGAACCATTGGACCAGATCTCAACCCTAAAAAATTACTTTTCCCCAGTGCCAATTCTGAAGAAGGCAAAACCAAAATGTACTGGTAAATTACTATGAGAACACACACACACACTCCCTTCTAACCCTGCTGGAGCAGGTGATTGGACTAGAATAGATATTTCATTATCTTTCTCCTCCCTCCCTCCCTCCCTCCTTTATTTCTTTTTCTTTCTGTCTCTTCCATCCCTTCTCTTTCTTTGTCCCTTTTTCTTTCTTTCCCTTTTCTCTTTCTTTTCTTCCTTCTCTCTTTCTCTCTCTCTTCTCTCTCTCTCTCTTTCCCTCTCTCAGGCTCACCCCATTGATTTGGTGCACTGCTCCGCTCGGACTTGCTTGGGCAGGTCTCTCTGGTGCAGCGGGCTCAATGGAGTGGACCTGCAGGGCCGGCACCTAAAACGCGGCAGTGGTGGCACGTTTGAAAAGCAAAGCAAAGCCAGAGGTCGGTAATTTTTGCTGCAAAGAATCACAAAAACTTCTGGGCTGTGCACAAGAAGGGACACACATGTCAATGCAATTCAGCAACATAAAATAAAGAAATACAAATAAAATAAATCAACAAGAATCGGTAAAGCATCTCTGATTAGATTCTATTCACTACTAGAATCTAATCAGAGATGCTTTACCAATTCTAGTCCAATGACCTGCTCCAGCAGCGTTAGAAGGGTGTGTGTGTGTGTGTGTGTGTGTGTATGTGTGTGCATGACTGCCAAAATTCCAAAAACAGGTCAAGTATCTCTGAGGAGACCAGTCATAAATTGGAATACTTGCTAAACAACCGGCCATTAAGTGAGGACACTTGTATTTGGTTTGCCAGTCACCTGGCCATGCCCATTCAGTCACATGCCCACCAAACCACATCTACCCGATCATGTAACCACCAAACCACACCTGGCGAGCAAGCCATGCCCACCCAGTCACATGACCAGCAAGCCATGCCCACCCAGTCATGTGACCAGCAACCCACGCCTACCCAGTCACTTGACCAGCAAGCCACACTCTCAAATTAGACCATGCCCACAGAAATTTGAATCCCACCCCTGGGTGGGAGGCACCAAGGATGAGTTTGTAGCACCAAGGGGGCAGTGGACTGAAAAAGTTTGGGAACCACTGCGCTAAAAGTTCCCACTTTGTATTTGTGTGTGATACAAATATATAAGTTGTATCATTGTGTCATGACATCATACAATCACCATTTCCCACATCATCTTTGCCTCTGCCATACTTGCCATCGATTTAAGATAACTACAAATTTTCTTAGCTCAGATTTTTTCTCTGCACATCTATATTGTCAGTTTTGTCATTATTAATCTTAATCTCATGATTGTAGTTTATTCAGCTTTTTAAATTGGAAATTCAGGTTGTTTTTTCAATATATCAATATATGTTGAAATCATTATTTCCAAACTGACTTTCAATTACTGCGTACTAAATAAATATACACCCTTACAATAGCCTACCTCAGGGCTTGATACTTAATTTGTTGGACACATTTATAGCGATGAAGTGTGATTCAGTTTAGGTTAGGAAGAGTTTAATAGGTTCTGTGTGGGCATTGTGAAGATGTTACAGATGAGAAAAGAGCAATAGGCTTTGTTACTAAATGATCTTAGTATACACAATCCAGTATTCATGAATTTGAGTGGGTGAGTTACTTTATATATATTTGTTTGCTGGATCTTCTTAACTTGGATTTATTTGTAGGCGACTTCATTCCTGCAGCTGGCAGGGTGAAAAAATACCATTCCTTAAAAAAATACTTTCATAGAAAAATTGAAAACACAATTAAAAAAGAAAACAACACAGACTATTGAAAATATGTTCCTGTAGAATTAGCATTATAAATAGGAGATTTTACAGGGTAATTTTTGTCTTTCTGCTGTGAAAGCAAGTTTGCCATTAATAAGTCTTGGTTTTATATATTTATACCAAAAATGTGCAAGTTTCCTGTATAAGGTAGCTGACTTGAAAGTATAGAGAAGAGAGAAAAATACTACAATGAACACAGCAAAACTTGATAACAATTTAGATTACAATGGTTTGTGGTGCTATAATCAGTATACTTAATGAATTACCCTGTGGTAAGAGGGGCAGCTAATAAATTTGAGAAATAATGATGGCATATGCTCCAGCATGAAATCCTGTTTATCATTTGCATGTAATAAAACTTATTTTACATATGAAGCTACTTTTGTGCTATAAAACATTGACTATTTTTCTAGTATTCAAAAATATGGGTGTTTTTTTAAAAAATAAATAGACATGACATAAAAATGACACCATCCAGAAGCTATTTTGGAAGGCTAGGATAATCATAAATTTGCCATCCTTGCTTTTCCAAAAATATTAACTCACATTGTTCTCTCTGGATTTTAAACAGCTGCTGAAGTTTTCATTATGCATTTCACTTGGCTTGCTTGGTTACAGCTGTATGTTTATGTACCATGCACACCTGCAGAGGCTGCCTGACAATAATAATGGTGTGAATGGTAGACAAAATTATCCTGGAATGCTGCAAATAAGGATGTTTCTGGGTTTGCTGTTTGTATCTCTGAGAGCATGAGATGCCAGCTGGGGTCTATGTTGCTTTGCAGAGATGTAAGACTGCCAACTGACTTCATACCAAATAAAAAGATAATCTTGTATACATCGTCAGAATTATGAAGTTCTCTTAAGGAATTACATAGTTCTCATGACTAAAATCTTTTAAAATAAACATCAGTTTAAAAAGATTGATTGAGAAGGGTAAATATTTTAATGAACGTATTTTAATAATATTAAGTAGTGGATAATATTGTAAGGATTTATTTTGGGTATATAGCTTTTTCCTATTTATTTTATTTATACAGCTTTTTTCTTGTAGCTTAGCATGCTTTGCTGAATTCATTTTGTGAGCTCCAAAATGTAAAAATGAAATGTGTTCTGCTACATTAACAGCTTTGTCTTCTTTTTGAGTTTGAGGTGGTTAATGCTTGTTCCAGCTTCTGAGCTCTTATTCTTTATATTTTATTTCAGGGTAGGGCTTTATAGGATGCTTATTAGATTGATATATTCCTTAAAAACTTGGCATAGATATATTACAAAACCTGAACCTAAAGAAAAGCATCATTTGACTCCATCAGACTTACAATATCAATTCCAGTTGTAGTTGTTCAGAGAATCACATATTGTCATTTAGTGAAACACCATACCGCTACAACTTACAATCTCCAGCCGGCTTTTATGTTGACTTCAACATAAAGTTCAAGGACTGGTTGCAAATCTCTTTTTTCAGCACCATCATAATAGTTGCTGAACAAATAGTTGATAACTGAGGATTGAATTGAATTGGCATCCTTCAGTCTCAAGAGACTATGGTATCGTGCTAGGAAACCGGTAACTGCTACTTCCCATATTGTTTCCATGCTGTATGGAAAGCTGGAGTGTCCTTTCTAGAGCACGAGGCCTGGGTAATTTAATATGGAGGATAAACTGTTACCCAAGTAGCAGATCCGCCCTCTCCACATCACTGAAATAGTCTAAAGGAACGGCAGAGCCGATACGATTAGTTCCAGCTCCGTCGCAGGAATTACCAGAACGTGATTGTACATAGTTACAAACTGCTACCGGGCCTCCGGCTCTAGATTTTGCCTTGAGGTTGACTCCTGAAGCCTTTTCCAATGATGGATATAGCCACAAGGTAGTGGAGGTTTGAAATCAGAGTTTCCCTTCTCCTAGAAGATGGTTCTATCATTTTATCTGCCATTGGGGCATAAAACCCTCTTCCACCTTCAAAACTGTTGACCATCTTCTCCTGTAATCCTGGAAAGGAGCCCTTATGAGGTACTACCAGCCTCTGAGGATTACCTTTAAAATAAAATCAAGTAAGAAAATGATGCTAAAATTTATTTAGCATTATTTTCTTGATCAAGACCCTATACCTGATTTCAAATACCTGATTTAAATAGAATTTTAGATCTCCTTTGTTAAGTTATTCTACAGCCTGTCATTTTATTTAATGATAACATTTCTGAAACATTTTTTTAAATTTCAAGATTGTTACACTTTCTTTGTATTGCACATATAGAGTTGAAATTTGGCTCTCGCATTTACATCTTTCAAAGATGTCAGCCTGTAATTTCTGCATATTGTTTGGTTTATCAGCAGCATGTGTCATCAATCCTGTAGGGCTTGCTGAAGTCAGCTCCAGCTTGGCAATTCAGCTGCAAACAGGTGAATAGGAAGAGAGCAATTTGTGAAGTTCAGTGGTTGTCAGACAAAAAAGACCTAGTCTGTATTTTTAACAGACTGCAGGTCTTGCATGAGCCAGATAGAAAAACTGCAAATAATTCCAGGGTTGACATATTTTCCTTTGTGCCATTATGTGGTTTGTTAAAATTGGAAACAATGAATGTAATAAATTTACAGAAACAGGTGGTAAGATGAAAGAAAGATCAGTAGTGTATATCCTTTTGTTCAAAATGTAGTTGGCAGTAGTATAGTTTTGTTAAGTTATAAAGTGATTCATCCTAGCAACATCTGTTATGCAGTAATTTGTAGTATAGTAAAACTTCAGGTTTTTTTTCCAAACAGAACAATTACATTTGAGTCTCATATTGCATCTTTAATCTGGAAGGACTTTTATTATATATTTTATCAATAGTAATTTGAATTGAAAATTTAAAAATAGAAAAGTGAGTAGATTTAAAAAAAAAAAGAAAAAGGAATTCCTGGAAGCAAATTGTGTCATATTAATTATTTATACTTGTGGTGATAGTAGAGCATATCATGCTCCCAATGACTAAAACAGTTTCTAGAATTGTAGAGAAAATGAGATCATTAACTAACAAAATAGTTTAATTGGTATTGGTGAATCAGGAAGATGCCAGATTTGTTTTTTGTTTTTGTTTTTATAAAAAGGTACTCATGGCAGCTGCTATTTTGTGAACTTGTCAGCTTGGAAGCCTTTTTTCTTTGAGGCTTCTGGGCATCCACATTCAGTGCCTGGGAATTTGGGAGAGGGATTTCAAGGAGTGGTAGAAGATTAGCCACAACAACATTCCTTTCTCAGGAAGTCAAGGACATGTTACTCTGTACCTGGAGGGGAGTCCCTTGGGCTATTTTCCAGTTGGAATGAAATAATGATTGGACCATGTGATGAAATGTTGGGCACAGGGGTTGGATTTTGGATTCTCTTTGGACGGAAATCTCAGATTCGGGTTTTCCTCAGATGTGCCAATATGACATGTCCAATAAAATGGATCTTTGAGAAGATGACAGTCTCGGAGTCTTTTAATTTGGAGGTTGTTACTTGAACGCTGACAGTAATGTCATTTGTTTTAGGAGGGATCGTTGTTTTTCAAAAGTAAACTTGAATCTGCTTGGATAGAGTCTATAGTAGTAATCAGAGTATCATCTAGCCCTGTTATCTAGGATTATTTTTGGTCTGTGAACTCTGGGAAAGTTTATAGGATGCTACCTAAACTATACTCTGCCCCAAACTGGTACATCAATTGTATCCTTACTTGCTGCAAGGGGACCTAGGGATAGTAACTCATGCTCTCACCACCAGTATAATTTATAGGAAGCTACCTTTAAAGACTACACAAAATTAACAATTAGTTCAGAATGTGGTGGCCTGTATCTTAACTGGCTCCTGGTGCTTGGAGCAATTGATTCGTTTATATATAAACGGGAACAATTTATTTAATTGGCAGGAATTTTATGTATTTATTTAATTTAATATTATGTATTTATTTAATTTATATCCACCCAACTCAACAAAGTAATTCTGAGTAGTGACCATATTTTTTTTTAAAAAAACTAATCAATTAAAATAATACAACCATTAAAACACATAGCAGCTGAAAATAAAGCACCCATCATAATGACTATATTAACCATTAAACTACATTCTGCACACACGAGGCACCCCAGGTTTGGGCACAGAACCAGACCTGGAGTTTTCTTTATTAAATCCAGCAGGATTGGTGCCATCCTGTGGGAGAAGGTGGGCGTTAGGGCAGAAAGTCTTCAAGGTCCTTCCGGTGGCATTTCTTCGCTAATAGGATCTGAAGCATGCTCACCCTGCCTGAGCCACAACAGAAAACTAAATGCTGTTTGGTCTTACACTTTGTTCTTCCTCTTCCAACTGGAGAAGCTCATCTTCCAATATCAAGTTGAAATCGTTCTGGTTGTAAATGGCGATTTATTTGCTTGGCAGTATATTTAAGTGGGATGCCATTTTTTTCAGTAGATTGTATTTGGTCTAAGTACTTGTCTGTGCTGGCTGGGGAATCCTGGGAGTTGAAGTTCATATTTCTTAAAGTGGTTGGAGGTTGAGAAAAACTGGAATAGTTCGTAGTATCATTGAGATGTGGAAACCTTCTTATTTTTTCAAAGCAATGATACATAAAAAAGTGTTTGATATAGAGAACATTAAAAGTAATGTTTTAAAAAGAATTTTCATGTTTATCCATATCTTTAAAAATAAGGCTGCACTCTTATGAATTTTATCAATGTTTAGGAACCAGTGAAAATATAGATATGTAAATGCAATTTTTTTCTAGACCCCTTTCCAATTTTAATTGGAATATTTATTTTCTGAATTTGTTAAAAAAATGCTTGTGTGAGACTGACTAAAGAACATGAACCTAGGAATCAGAAAAAAATTACTTAGAATAATAACTATGATATGTTTAGGCTTTTTTCTTTTCTTTACGGAACTGCATTTTATAGACTTCTGAGCCAACTGTAAATATGAGATGCAACAAAGAAGGTTCTGTTTCGAAGTTGATCGTTTTTTAAAAAAAATCTTACTTCCAATTAAGGATTGGGGTCCATTAATTTTTTTTGACATTTATTTACTTTTTAAAAACAGGTGCTGAAACTTATTTTTTGCACATACAGTGAATAAGGGTAGTTTTGAACATAGAAAAGATGAAATAATATGAATGGCCACAGCCCAATATAATGTGGGTGGGTGTTTACTGAGCTTTCCTTATACAACTGTGCCAGAGTTCTGTGCTTCTGACCTGTTACACCTCCCACTGTTACAGTTCAGGTCTCTCTTCAGGAATAGCTGCCAGTAAGTTTTAAACTTGTGGCAAATGGCTTCCTTGGACGTGCAGGGAGAAAAAAAGAGACCACCAAACCTATTTTCACTTTTGACCTCAAGTAATTTCAACATTGTTTTTGTAAAAGGATAACAACTTCTTTTACATGCTATGCTACCCAGCTGCATAAATTTAATTTATATTTTGTAATTGATTTGAATAGTTTCAAGGAGTAATCTATTATTTTAATTGATTTAACTCTGGGAAATTATACATAAATATAGCTAGAGAAACAAATCTTTACAGAAGTCTAACATGAGCACAAAGTTAACTGCAAGTATATGTATCCGGCTAACAGTGCTATGTTTTCAGCTTTACTGCGTTAACTGAGTGTATTGAAAGTAAATAATTGTAATATTTAAATGTCTTGATGAAAAATATATGTTGAATTCACAGGCTAGTACATTTACATTTTTCTTTTTATTAGGTGTGAAAACTAAGAATCCTCAGCCGAGTCTTGAGGGCTCCATCCAAAATGTTGAATTGAAGTACTGCAGTACATTGCTGGTCAAATGTGCCTCTGGAACCATCGGATCAATAAAAATTTGTGCCAAAGCCCCAGGTACGTTTAGCTGGGCCATGTGAAAGTTGAGAATTTGTCTTGCTTTTCACAAGGAGGATTACTAAAACAAGAATGTGGCATTGTTCCTATGAATCAAATCTATTTCTTAATTTCTATTTTTGAAAACAAATTTAGATGATGAATATTGCAATAAGAATACTTCTATCACTGCTAGTGAACTGTACCTTGGTGATTACATAAAGTTTTAGTTCTGTAAAAGCTAAGCATAAAAAATTAAAATTATATCTACAGCGAACTTACTTTCAGCTGCAAGTTCAATTGGGGAAATAAAACAACTACTTCATAAACTCATGGCACAACACAGGAGACCAAACCCATCAACAGGTCTTTCAACAGTTCCAAGAAGGCTCCACACCCATTTGCAATACTTAGGTGACTTTGATTACACAGATAAACCTCCAGGTGGTCTCAACAACTCTCTAAAAGAATGTAAATGACCAGCTGTCTGTAAGGACTATACATCTTTCCATTCCCCACCATCCAGCCAGAGCTGAAGAAGCTTCTTGGGTAAGAAGTGAAACGTCTTCAGAGAAAAACCAGAAAGTCCAGTGCCTCTTGAAAAAGCAGTTTTGGGACAACCAAGACCTGGATGACTGAGAATCTCCATAGATGTTTAACACATAGTTATTACTAACAAAGTCTTATGTCTTTATTTTGATATTACCAATAGAAAAAAGGTTACATTATCTGATTTTTAAAATTGTAATACATGATGCTATTATATTCTGTTCAACATCTCTTCCTTGCACTCTTAATATTTTTTAACCATTTATCCAGGTGATGGTGGAAAGGAGAAGCGTATTCCTTTAATACAAGGTCCATCCGATACCAGAGACCTACACAACAGCAAATGGCTCAAGGAAAGCAGAAAGCCAGAATCACTTTTTGCTCCGGATTGGTTAGCTTTCACCATTCAGATCCCTCAGTGTAAGGATTACAGCTACAGTTCTGGTAAGTGTCAAATTCTTGGAAAAATGTATCTAGAAGGTAATGGAAGAATTTTTTGAGCATGTAAGAGAGCTTCAAGAAAAACAGATGTATTTCAGAAACCGAGATCCATTACAATTTCAATGGAAAAGTTGAGTCTTTTTTTTCATTTGACCAACTTAGACGTTTTTGTGTGGATATTGCATTAATCTTTCTAATCGTGCTACTTTATTAAGTCCATGATAGATAGTTATTGCTACTATTGGAATATATCAGAAGTAAGTATCCTTTTGTGATATGTTGGTCGAGATGTAAACTTTTAACTTTTCATAAAGATTTGTTAACTTAAATCAGCTGGCTGGTTAAATCTTAAAAAGTTGCCAAGTTTGAAAAACACTGATTTAAAGGAATTACATATTCTTCGGAATGTTTAGAATGATGAACAAATTTTGAAAAAGATATTTTGCTCATACTGTTATGGTGACACAAACTTTGAAAAATTGGAAATTTAAAGAAACAGTTGACCTCTTTTTCTTATGATATAATAAAGAGAAAATGTCATAGAATACTTGTATTGGAACTGAACCAAAGTAAAATATGATGGATGGAATATAGGAGTTTTAATTTGCTGGAATAAATCAGAATTTAGTTAAGTTTCATGTTCATTATATAGGTGGCTCTCTTTATTTGCTGGGGCTTTGTTCAAGTTGAACAATCATGGATAAAGAAACCATAGATAATGGGATGTTGAAAAGATATACTTCATAAATAATGCCAAGATCTGTTTGCCATTTTGCTCGTGTGTAAAATGTATAAAAACATTTTAAAAATTATCCTCTAAACAGAACCTTACACCAAAAATCATGGATATTCAAAACCCTTTACCATAGATAATGATCTGGTCTGTATGACTAAATACCAACTCACAAAACAGTGGATAATGGGACCACAGATAACTAGGGCCACATGTATTTTGTTTGTAGTTCATTATGTTGTTAAATATTGGATATTGAGAGCTGTTTCCACTATTTTTGTAGGGAACAACTTATCAGTTCAGGGAAGAAATACAAGAAAAAGATTTGGGTTATTGTCAATTCATTAAAACATCAGATGTGGTTTAAAGACCGTTATACCTATTCCACATGTTTCTACAGGTAATCCTTGACTTATGACACAATTGGGACTGGAATACAGGTCATTGAGTGAAGAAGTCATTAAGTGAGACAGCAGGTGAAGGTTTCACTCAAGGCCCATAATACTGTCACTCCCAGTTATCACTAAGTGATTGTGTGGGTTATCAATAGCAATAGCACTTAGACTTATAGCATCAACCATTCCATAGTGTTTTACGACACTCTCTGGGTGGTTTATAATGTCAGCATATTTCCCTCAACAATCTGGGTCCTCATTACCTCATTACTGACCTCACATGGATGGAAGGCTGAGTCAAGGATCTAACTCCAGGCTGTGAGCAGAGTTGTCTTGCAATACTGTATTCTAACCACTGCCACCAGGGCTCTTAAGCGGATGCATTCCCAGGTAATGAGTATGGGATGCTTTTCAGGGGTGGGAGAGACCCTGGAAGGATCTGCTCAAGAGTTGAAAAGCCTTCCGGCCAAACTCCAAGCAGGATTTTTAGTCCCTGAGTGAAGAGACACATATGTGCCCACCTGCGCCAGACCTCGCAAGGCCTCTCCCCCCATTTAAGGCTCTCTGCACTCTATGCCTTACTGAGCTGGCTGTCTTCTCTTTGCTTGGATTTCGGCTTCCTGTTATTTCTGGGGGCTAGTTGAAAAACTACCTACCAAAGATGTTCAGGTTATGTTTAGCTTTCCTCATGAGACAGTTCTTTCAGCTAGTCCCCAGAGACAAACTGGAGTCCTCTCTGCAGGTAGCAGCAGCTTGCAATCTTCCTTGCTGGTTTCCCCACTGACTTTGTAAATGCCAACATTGTAAATTGACTTTGTAAATTGCCAAATGCCCAGATTACGATCCTGTGTCTGCAGTATTTTGTGACAGTGGGACATGTTTATGAGCCACAAAGCATCCTTTCTGAGGCAGTTCTATTTCTGGACCATCATTAAACAAAGGTCATAACTCGAGGACTGCCTATATAGTTCATATTTCAAAATTGGCTTGACCTAAGTTGTTTCAAAGGGAAAATAAACCAGATAGGATATAAACAGAATTCTACAAATTTAGAAAAAAATGTTTCATCTCCAGAAAGAATTTTATAACAAAGGGATAAGTCAATTAGGGAAAAATTAGGGTGTGTGTATGTTTGTATGTATGTATGTATGTATATATGTGCGTATGTATATGTGTGTGTGTGTGTGTATGTATATATACACACATACATACATACATACATACATACATACATACATACATACACACACATACACAATCTGCCACGATGGCATAGAATAAATAAAAATAGTGACTATAAGTTGAAATCTATGGTATCATAGATTTAAGAACAGTATTATGTATTTCTTTCATTATACCCAGTAAAGGAGAACTCTTTTACTGAAATCTGCAGAAACATAAATTACAACAGCAACAATGTTATTTGATACCTCCTTATGTTGCAGAGGTTAATTTTGTTCAGTGGGGTTAATTGGAAAGGAAGAGATGGGCATAAAATTCAGGATGGTTGCCTCAATCTATTTTCCCCTTAGTATTGAAGTTTGAATAAAATGAAATTGTCATTTTTTTCTATTCAATTATTGGTAAAAGATGCAATTAATTCAAATGGAGTTTGGTTTGCAAAAGAATGATTTTATATCACTAATACATAAGACACACACACATACAAAATTTTAAAAATAGTTTATCTTGAAGAATTTTAAATTAAAGACAATTCACATTTATGGTTTGGGCATAAAGCATAACAATTATACTCATCTATCCTGTTACATTTCCTCTTTTCTCCCTGAGGATTTTGCTCCATACTTTATGTGTAATTATTGCTGGTTTTCTATCATGTTCCCACTGGATTTCTGCTCCAAAAAAGAAAGAAAAAAAAATCTTATCCTTCTGATGACAGAACTTGCTTCAATGATTTCATGCTCTTAGCATTTTTGTTCACGGGAATTAGGAGCAAAATGTAGCTGCAGCTGAACATGGCATCTATTTTTGTAATGCTGAAGTTTATGCTTTGTTATTGGAGCTAAATGAAGAGATACAGGTGTTCTCCAGCTCAGTCTATTGGGATTTCTTGATGGTTAAGGCTTGCCTGTGCTTTCAGAGTCAAACAGCAGCTGTGAGACAAGGATTTATGCTTTTCTTAGAACTTTGGGATTTTAAAATGTTACATTTAATCACAAGCACAGAAAGAGCAAATGTTAAAGATGTTACATATACAAGTTGGAGGTTGATCTCTTTTCCATATGAGCTAGTTGTGGGAATTAGAGGAATCAAATTCTCTTTAATCTTAATAGATAATTTTATAAGGATTATGATATCTTCCAAAACATGGATATCTGGATACCTATATTATGGTATACAATAAGTCTAACTCTTTCTCATTATCCCATATATTCACATTATTTATTTTTGAGTGCCTGGTATCAAAAGAACAACAATAATCTGGCACTTTGGATATTGTCATATATTGAATTGTATTTATCCAGGAACATGGTCAAACCCAAAATTAAAAATGTTCAAGCTCTATCAAATTTAAATAGTCAAGTATATATTGATCTGTTCCCTGGCCCCCAAATCACCTGGGTTTAATATATTTGTTAATGTGAAGGAAAATTAAAAATTGAAAATTCATTGAAATTATTATTAAAACCTGCTAGTTATAACAATAATTTGATGAGTATATTGTCATTCTTCTTCAGGAATAAAATGAGAGCTTAAAAATTACTTTTTTTATCTCAGGAAAGTTTATAAATCGATTCAAATGTCAGGTGTGAAAATATATTGATTTTCTAGAGCTGGTTGATACTCAAATATTCTGGTAGTAATGGAAAGTGAAATTGCTAAAACATTAAAAATGGCAATGATAGCATTAACTGTATCCAGAGATCTGGTGTAATAAATATGAGTTAACTATAAAATCTCAGTAATAATATTTCTTGAAGAATCTTCTTCCTACTAGGAAGAACACCCCATTATTTTGTTATTTTCACACATGTGCATATAGAAAATTAGTCACATTCTGGAGGAAAAATGCTTTTATGATTACCTCAATTGGCTCGGGAAGTAATTTTCTAAACTGTAATGTGGTACCAGCTCGTGATGACAGGGTTTAATTATAATTTTTTAAGGAAAACATTCCTGAAATCTCTAACATGAAATTCTAAGCAAAAACACTCAAATTGTTTTTTTTGGATGTGTTCTGACATGGTACATTACTGAATTAGGCTGTATATTTTGGAGTTGCTATTAGAGATGTTTATGGGGAGAAGAAACTGTGTCTTTTATTATGTGCAAGTCCTTCTCTTGCCAGATCTTGTGAGTGAAGTCATAGATCTATATTTATGATGCAATGTTCTGTTCTTATGGAAATGGTGATTTAGCAGATTTAGCATTTTAGGTTTATAAGAATTAAATTGGGTATCAGAAGTAATGAGACCAAATTTAATATAATACTTTAAAAACAAAATCTTGCCAATGTAGAAAGAGTAGCATACTTAAGATTTATATTATAACTGTTCAAAAGGTTTATGTAGGAAATTCTTATATTCTTGTAGTTTTTTACAGGTATTAATATTTTTGTATTGTGTAAATAAGCTTTGAGTGTTTCTGTAAATACTCTCCTCCCCTTCCCAATTATAGATTTACTTCTATATTTCCATGGTTTGAAAAGTCCATAAGTATTTTAGAATTGTTTTGCAGCTACCTGTAGCAAGAAATCAATTCCTTTCCTGTGCTGCATATGTTATTCTGGTGTTCTGTACCCATAAGAATATATTATATCGAGAAGTCTGTATAACATGGACTTCTTTCAAAGATACAAGTAGGAATTAGATTTTAATCTAAATTTAATGTTTCAATTTTGAGGCTAGTTCCACGAGGACTTAATTAATTAAAGAGAGTGAAAAAGAAACAACATATATCAAAGAAAGGGAATACAGTTGATAGCAAAATTGACCTTATAACAGAGGAAGACCAAAAAAAACCCAAAAGGCCTCAATCATCATCTTAACGCAAGATCGGTAACATCAATCAAGTTGTTAAAAATTATATAAAAAATACAGTGAAGAGGGAGCAGTATGGATCTCCAAGGGCTATCATTTTAGAGGTTGGGAATCATCACCAAGAAGGAAATAATATTGCTTAACGGACAGGGCATAAAATGTGTCTACTCTAGCTGACCTCACTAGATAAGGGGAAAAACTGATACCACCTATGTCACAAGGCCTTATTCTTGGAAGGGCTTTATAGGTGATAGCCAGCACCTTGAATTGTACCTAGATGCCAACAACTGGCAATTGTGCAGGGACACATTTCCTTACTGTGGCATACTCATCACTGCATTCTGAGCCATCTGTATCTTTGGAATGGTTTTCAAAGGAAACTCCATGTAAAGCACAATACAATAGTTCAATGAATGACTGAAGGACTTTCTGGTGCATGAATGAACATAATTGTGTAATGGTTCTATTGACCTCAGCTGCCACTTGCTGTATGATATAGTTTTCTATAATGCGTAGATTTATGCTTTATAAGACTATAGTCATATTTTGTTTTCTTTTAAATGTAGTTGCCAGACTTTCAAAAAAAGTAAAATAGGATCAGGTGTATTCCTATCATAAATAAAATATTTTAAGTTATTTTTTTTTACTTCTTGATTTCTGTCTTGCTTTTTGATTCAGAAGAACCAATTACATAATTATAACAGTATTTGTATTTCATGACTTTTTTATTCTATGATATATAGAATTTGTCTGAAGTAGTATGTTTTGTCTTGCTTCATTTTTTGATCCTTTGCATTTGGATAGCCCATTGCTTTACTGTGAGTCACATTAGTGACTTGACTTCCGTAAGTAGTTGTAAGGGTCTCCTCCCTGAATCACAATGTTGTGCTTGTACAAATCTCAGAGCTCTTATTCTGAGTTTCCACAGTCTTTGTCCATATAAGGTCTAGGTAAATTGGGCAACTTGAGTTTAAAAAAAAAGAAACAGACATGCACATTACAAGCAGATATTAATTTGAGCTGCAAATAAATACTCTTGTAAGGTTGCCTTCAAAATTTCGTGCTTTTTTCTTTCCAAAATTGCAGTTATTAGAGGAGCAGAATTAGAATTTTCTGTTTCATTTTCCTATAATTGAGACATGCTTAAGTATATCATTTAAACTCATAATTAATGCCTATACTAGGTTTACATATTAGGGTAAGCTACATTGTGCTTTACTGGCTTATCATATATGAATCCGACTGTTTTGGATTGTAAAACATAATTTATAACTTTTTTGTAATTTATGTAGTCTTAAGTTTTTTCTTCTTCATGAGATTGATTTTATTATTAGGGATTTTTTTTAAACTTCGTTGTTTTGCTACCTAAAAAAAATTCAAATTGCCTGTGCAGTGCTACTCCAGCCCCTCCTCCCATGGCTCTAGACCTCCTTTTGAAAAGGTGTCAAATGTAGCAATAAACCTTCACTCTTAAGCAACCTACTGGCCTGTTATGTTTGGATACTTATTATTTAGTTGACCCATGTCAACACTGTAAAATTTTATAAAGAAGGCATATTATAATTTATCTTCCCACCTTAGAGGCTTACTCTGGAAATGGCTTACAAAAAGTGACAATAGATGGCACAGGCCATAATACAATCAAACATTAAACAACTTTCAATTTCAATAGCCTTGACACCAGAAATGTTTGTTATACATGCCTGAATCTAGAGAAAGGAGGAAACATGAGAAAG
This sequence comes from Bungarus multicinctus, assembly GCA_023653725.1. Classification (NCBI taxonomy): domain Eukaryota; kingdom Metazoa; phylum Chordata; class Lepidosauria; order Squamata; family Elapidae; genus Bungarus; species Bungarus multicinctus. Next base: position 71,994,103 of record CM042846.1, read on the forward strand.
AGAATCATAGTAACTCTACTTATATTTAAATATCCTAAGTATAAGTTGAGCTAGAGAAATACTTTGGCAGGCTTTCAAGAGCTCATACCCTACTAACAAAAAAAATATTTCTGATAATTCTAATGGGACAGGATTTGTAATAGATTTTAAATAATCTTCCCAAACCTTTATAATTCCCTCAGAAGGGGATATCGTGGAATAATCTATTGGATCTAAGACTCCACTTAAAAAAAATCTTTCTTGGTCTTCAGAAAATGGATACTAAATCCGCCGTGCTTGATCCAGATGCAACTAGAATAGATTTTTGATCCACTTTGTCCTATATAATGTTTGAGACTGGAGCAAGTAGTAATTGCTCTTCATCCTACTCATCATCATATACAGCATTTAGTAGTTATTCCATTAGGATTGATCCTGTTTTTAGAATTGTTTGTTCAAAAACAATGACTCCTGATTACCACATGTGTCTAGAGCAGGGGTGTCAAACTCACATTGTCACGTGATGTATCGGGACTTTCCCCCCGTTTGCTAAACCAGGTGGGGCGTGGCCAGCACACGACACATCCGACCTGTGAGCTGGGAGTTTGACAACCCTGGTCTAGAGCCATTTTTATAGTTAAAGAAATTTTGTGTTAAATTCAACAAGAGTCTCAGTTCTTTACATCAAAATCACATCTGCCCATCAAATCTGACCAGTTGCAAGAACTGGTATTTAGTTTTCCTTCTTGATTCTTGCCCTTCCATTTGTCTCTTGGGTAAGATTATGAAGTTTCAATATCATTCTCCTTCCCTGATGAAGCCACTGTTGATTTGGAAATTGGAATATCCTCTTCAGAGGATATCAGATCATATATTGAAGGAATAAAGTTTTAGGTTTCAATATACAGGCAGTCTTTGGTTAACAATCACCCATCCAGCTGTCATTGGCAGCGATGATGGTATAGAATGAGTGATAGTGAAAACTGGTCTTGAAATTTTCTGCCATTGGTCACATAATTATAATTAGGATACTTGGCAATCAGCTTGGACATGGAATGGTCTCAGCATCCCATGTCATGTCATCACCACTTGTGATCTTCCCTGTTGGCTTCCTACAAACAAATGGGAAAACTGGGAGGGAAGCTCACAATTTACTCTTGTAAGTCACATGCATTTCTGCGGGTTTTTCCTCTAAGAGGCTGCAGAGCTCAATCACCCTGCAACAGTCATCTGCAGACCCTTGCCCATCTGTCAACAGCCATATCCTGCTGCATTGTGCTTGTGCTGTTTTGGTACACAATCACCAGCCACACTCTGCTGTACTGATGCCATGTTTCGTCAGCCATTCCATACCCTTGCACATCTGGTAGCAGCCATCTCTCCCTTGTTGTACTTGTAGTGTGATTCAGTAATTAGCACATCTTCCTCCATCTTCTCTCACCCAGTAGCAACCATTTCTGGCCTTGCTGCCCTTGTGCCAAGTCTACCACCTGTGCACCTTATACACATTTGCCCAGCCTCAGCAGCTATCCTGAGTCCTGTATTTACACTACACCTAAGTTACCATCCTCATGTGCCCTTCTTCACCTTACAGCACAACTTACCTCTCTGCCTGCCTTCTTGTGAGGTGAGACGTGCAACTTCCTGCTGCTTTCCTCATTGACTTTGCTTGTTGGAAGCCAACAAAGGTTGCAAGGACCCATGATTCTTATTTAACAGTGTCAAAGAGGATCTCTGGGATTGCTGTTGGTCAGCAGTTGTCAACCTTTTCAAGTAAACCAGACAAGAAACACAACTAGATGAGCTAAATTTACTTTATTGTAAGGGTACATTAATCAAAACTTGCAAGTCTGAATGTAAAAATGTCCTCTTGCCACTTTTAACCACCTGATTAATTAGGGCAGATCATCCCTAAGTTTCTTTCTCTGACTGTTAAGTTTAATTTGTAAGCTCTGACATTTGAAGAATTATATTGAAATAGATCTAGCCATACTCAATCAAGAAGCAGATAAATACTATGTCAACTGTGCCTCAAGAATCATGGCAGGAGAGATAGCTTTGTGTTGCCTTGCTTAGTTATGTTTTTGGATCTCAGTAAAAATCCAAGCTTTTAAATTGAGAATCTTTATATTGGAGGAGAGATACTATTTCAGGAGAAATGAGGTGCAGAACCTCATCAGGCTGTGACTGTGTGTCTTCCACAGCATAAATAACAGCTTGAGAAAAAATATTTTCTTTTCATTGATAATGCCAATAAAGTGGTCAGTCCTTCCTGGAATTTACATCTACATCTAAGGTAGAAATAATTTCGTATACTTGGATCATTGAAGCTCCTAACTCTTTCTCGAGCCAAAAAATGCTGGAGATTATTGGCAGCAAAGATTGTGGGCTGTGATTGCCAAGTGAGCAAAGTCAAAGAGCCAGGTCTTTAGAGCTTGGGCCAGCACTGAGAGAGAGAGAAGGCCAGAATTAGACAGAGACAAGACACATTCAGTATGAAAGAGAGTGCAATAAAAAAAACTGGGTCTTTGATTTAAGAGAAACTTAAGGAAAGATAATAGAATAAATATAATTGTATAAGGGAAAAGGGTAGATTAAGGGTTAAAAGCAGGAACAGTTAATAGTATATTAGAAACACAAAGGTTGATACAGAGGTAAGACAAGAATACAAATACATGTATAGGAGAAAAAATATGAAACCAATGTTTACTGCAGAAGGTCTATTTTTGTATTGTAACATTAAAAAATAAACCTTTTTTTCTAGAAGGGTATGGTTTTATCGTGCCTGGGTTGTACAACTTTGGAACAGATAACAGAATGTCTTGGAATTATTCCGTCATCTTTTGCTATGCACAACAAAATGCTGTATAATATCCCTTCTTCTCTGGGCAAAAAAAACCTGGACTTTACAGATCACATCCCTTCCTTGAAATGGGATACAGCCTCAAATTCAACATTGTATTTTCAAAACTGAAATTTATCTTGATTTTATTTTTATCTTTAGCATCCATTTTGTTTACAACTAACATGCTAGTTGGGGAATTTGAGGAGTGGAAGTCCACCCATATTGAAGTTATCAAGGCTGAGAAAAAACTGATTTAGGCTTTGCTGGAGATAAAAAGCTTTCAGAATCTTGCCAATCGTGGTGAGTCATAGTCCAGATACAACCAATTTTGACAGCTCTTTTTTAAGCTCTTCAGAAGGCTGGTGTGGTAAAATATACACAAGAGAAAAACTTTTGAAAGATGATTGAGGAAATTGTATCAAATTCCCTGGTCTCGTTTTGCTTGATAATAATGGTTAGAAAATAAGGGTACAACTGCAGTTTAGTATATGTTTGTACACACAATGGTATCTAAGCAGTTGTAGTAAGATTTGCATGAGCTATTATTTTGTTTCCAGCTGTTACAGAATGATAGGTACCTGATTATTTCCACAGAGAAAACAAGGGAATTTTCTGGTCTAACTGTTGGAATTATTTAAAAAAAAAGTATGCCTTTCACTCTAAAGATTTGGTAGTAGATGAATGGAAGGAAATGTGAAACTGTTCTGTGCACTAAAGTGCGGTAAATATTTTAATGCACAGATACATAATTTGCTTAAAATGTATCAAATTTATATGTACACCTATTTCACAAGGAGTGATTTTGTGTGTCATACAACAATCGAGAAAAACAACATATAAAAATAGTGATCCTTAAAAATATAAAACCCATTATTAAAATATTATAAGATTAATGCAAAACTAATATCCTATTAATATTTAAGGTTTGTTAAATATATGTTTTAGAGTAAAATGCAGATTTCTTCTAAAAAATAGCTGGTCTTTAATACATAAAATTATAATATTTGATATTTAGAAAATTAGACATTTTCAAAAGAAATTCAGGTTTCTTACAACCATTCAAAGTTAATTCAAGAAACAATCTGAATTAGCTTTACATCTTACGTCTAAAATGTATACAATGGAGGTTCAGTCAATACTTCTCTACAATTTTTGGCTATTAGTAAAATATAACAAGAGGCAATTGCCCTCTTCAAAAGAGTTAGCGTAGCAGAAACGTTGATGCATTTGGAGTGAAACATCTTTATCAAGTTAATGCAAGACACAGTCATGCCCTACTTGAATTACTCATTTATAATAGCTGAGCAGCAGCCTGCATGTGGACTTTGAAATCCTGGGAAAATAGGATGTATGCATGCATTTTGAAAGTGTTTGCTTGAAACAGCTGGAAAATGTTATAGTGGATAGTCAGCTACTAGCTGTTGCCTGTAGTTTTCAACATCAGGAAGATGTGCTCAGATTAATTACTTACTAGATTCATTCTTTCCAATGTGTGAATTTCATTGCCCTTTCTTTGGGACTGTCTAAAAATATAAGTGACTCCTTCACTAACTTGAACCTAATTATAGATGAGTGTGACAGATGTTACTTTTGATAAAACATATCCAGAATAATACCCAGAATAACAGATTTGGACAGAAAACTAAATATGAATAAAACAATGAGCTTTTCAGATTATTTGGCAAATCAATTTATTTAACCAAAAAAATATAATTAATATACAAATATTTAAGCAAGAATCTCAGAGCAATTTCATTTGATATCAAGAGATACTCTTAATATAGTTTGTACTAATGAAAAACCAGAACCAGGTAAAATATTCCTTAGAAGTTGTCCAAATAGTGGCTGAGTTTCATTTTAGAATCTCTCTCTACTTACTTTTTTATTGTTATAAGAATAACATTGCAATATTTCATTGGATTACTCTTATAATGAAAACAATAAAGAAAACAAACTAAATACTGTACATGAATTAAAATGTCAGAACTGACATTTTGTGATGTTTGATTTAACACCGTTCATTATTATTTCCATTTTCCATTTGCATTTTGTATGATCTCATCTTTCCCAGCAGACATGTGTTGCAAACGAACCACACTGTTCTCCTGAAGGACAGTGAAGCTGTTAATACATATATTCAGGAGGTGTGTATAATTTCATATGGAAGGAATATATGCTCAACATTAATAAAATACCTAATTAAAAAATTCAAATCATTTAAGCAATTTCATGTATGTCGAATAAGTGCAATTCTGCAACCCAACAGATCTGTGCCAATTTGAGCTAAAACTACCCTTGATGTTAATGAAACTGTTACAAAGACCCAGTCAAATTTAGCTCACTTTTTTTGCTCTAATAAAATAAATATATTGTTGCCTCAAAGGTTTTCTAGGTGCAAAGATGAAAACATTCAAAGTTTGCCTGTGGATATAATAAGAATTGCAATCCAATGGGGAAAAGCTGTGGTCATGTAAGCCATATGGGATGCCCAAAGAAGAGCACATATAATGCCCTTGCTCCATGAACTGAACTGGATACCAGTTTGCTTTCGGGTCCAAAGCAAGAATGAATGAATGAAAGAATGAAAGAAGAGGAAATGGGAGGGAAGGAATAAACTCAGTTATTTGCTTATTGTATATATGCACAATATATATTAAATATTTAATTTAAATAGTGCAGAATATTTACAGGGATGTGTGTGATGGTGAAAAAAAATCCACTACTTTGACCATATCTTCCTGTTGGTATTCTTGTAACTGCTTCTTTGGTATTTCTGATGAAGAAAATGCCTTTACTGCAGTTATAAGTGATGAAGTTTATTTGATGTGGCCTGGCATTTGGTTAGATAAATCGGTCTATAAATCACTATATTTTTTGATAAGGAATAGGAACAAAATCCTAGAGCATAGAGAAGGATTTGTTTGTTTATTTTGCTAGCAGCTAAATCCCATTCCACTTTAACTAGAATCAAATGATGACCCATACAAGGTAAAGTTTTCATTGTTCCATCTGAATTATCCATATGCTAAAAGTGAATTTGGTTTTGATGTGTTTATTAATTAAGCTTGCTGGCTTTCCACAAAGAAAGCAACCAGCTTCAAATCAATATGTGGTTCAAACTTTACTGAAGTTGTTGGTGTTTTTATTGGCAGCACTGCTTTAAAAATGAACTATATGACTTTTTTAAAAAAATAATCATTTATATCTTTTCAAATTTTACTTCCAGTGGTAAAGTATATAAATAACAACCGGAAATAACCTTAAAATGTGAATTGGACATGTAAAAATATTGAAGCAATGATTGTATAGTGATTGTACTGGATGATATGCTAAGAATCACATTCAAAGTATATGCTTAATTTACTCTTATTCTTGCCATCTACATTTATTTAAATACACCTAGATTTTATAAGATATGCCTAACATTTTGTTTGGCTCAAGATCAGCATTTAAACATAATCTATGAAAAACAAAAAGAATGTTAGAGTTGAAATAAATATTATTTTTGTCCTTTGCATATTTTATTGGGGTTTTTTTTTTGCTCATAGATGCAATTCTATCCAGGTTATCTTTAGCTCTTGTTATATTGTTATGCTTTCGATCAAAAAGAAAGATAAAACAGCTTGAGTTAACAAGCTCAGAATGATTTAAAGTTTGTACATATGATAGAAGGGAGCCGAAGTTAGACTTATAGTGAATAATTCTGAATAGTTTTCTGTGCCATTAGCGGAACAAATTAAACTTTCACTGGTTGACTGCAGATACCTAAACACTGTAGTGTGGGAGGATTATCAGCCAGTTAGCTCTTCTGGTTTATTGTCAGCAGAGCAGATTTAGGACAAATTTTCCCATGACAGAAGTACTCTTCTCAAAATTCCAGAAGTTGAACTAAGAAATTTATGAACTAGTAAGAAAGTAAATTACTGAACAGCCATCAAAGTAAGCATGTTTTTAATTGAAAATTTATTGACTTCATCTTAAAGTCAGTTTTTTATTTTTTATTTAAAAAGATTAACTTACACCATTGGCTTTGAAATCCATGTGAGGTCTGTAGTACGAAAAAAACTTTCAGTTAAGCTGTAATTAATTATCCTAATTAAACAAATATTAGTAACAAAGCATTCTTACTTTGGAAGAGCAGTAGTCATGAGATCAACACAAATACCTAATCGAAAGTGTGAATCTGGATCTGGTTTAAATACAATATGGATTAAATACAATATGGATTACCTTTGATCTTCTGAGAACTCGCTAGTCTGAATGTTTTGCTGACAGCACTTAAATGCCTAAAACTGCATAATATATAGCCTTCTGGTTACTTATAGTTAATAACACATAATTTATATTGCCTTAAAGACAATACGTATTGGCAGATTGTAGAGAAGTCTATAACAGCAAAAATATGAGTTTTCTAGCTCAGTTTGATATGAATTCATCATGGCATAACTTCTATTCTACTTCATCAATAATTCTGAGCTCTAAGCTGAGACATTTACTTCCCTGTGCCAGAAGGGTACTTTGTGCTGCTGCCTCAGCTGATTTGGCTTGGTGACAACTATTTCTTTCAGATGATGGAAGAAGACACTGGAGAATCAGCTATCCTTCACTTGGTATTAATCCAAAGAGATTTGTTGTAACATTAGGACAGATGCGACGTAAAGCTGGAATTTTTGATACTGATGGAAAATGAATGTAGTTGATACATATATTCTATCATGCATATCTTTTAATAAAGCAGATTTTAGTAAATCAGATCAATTATAAGTAGGATTCCATAGCAGAAGAACATAGTAGAAAAAGGAAACTTGCATAAATAGATGTTCCTAAAAAAGAAATATGAAAAGTAAACACTCCAAGGAGAATAGGTCCACTTAAAGCTTAGTAAAGACCTGAAAAAAGATAATTTTGAAATGACATATATAGAAGATAGTAATGAAAATATCACGAAGTAAGAGCACACAGAAACAGATTGTATGTATGATGTAAAAAAGGTTAAAGTTTAGACTAAGCTGAGATTGTTAAAGGAGCTAAGGATGCTGAGTTGTAGTAACCAACTGTATCTTCAAATGTGTTCTTTCAAATAAAAGGAAGCAAAATTGTTCATTATACTAAGTTGTCCATGAATATTACAAAACGTTAATAGTAATGAAGAATTCTTATTTTGATTTAGTTTTCTCCAACAAAAGTTAGTGTAGTCCAAAAAATAATCAGGAAGATCATAGAGCAGACCTGAAGCTTGAGTTTGCTGGAAATAGATTAGGGAATGTCTCCTTTCTTTGAATTAATTCAAATCTCCAGAGTCTGAGAGCCTGAAGGAACTATCTGATGGTCTCATTTAACTTTTCTGTAGTATCTTTGAGAAGTCTAGAAAAAGAGTTAAAATGCTAGATGACTAAAGGCCACAGTGTCCTCCTCATTATTAGAGCTCCTAGCGGCTTTCAGTATCATCAATCATGATATCTTATTAAATTCCCTATAGGGTTTGGGGAATAGAGACACTGTTGTGCAATGATTCTACTCCTTCTTCAGTGGATGGTTCAATCTGGTTGTGGAAGATGAGTCTGATGGTTTCAGATATGTTGGATGCTGAAGGGATTAGGTTCCTATCTCCAGCTTTTTAACAACTTCATGAAATTTTTGAGAGAGTTCTCAACCATTTGAAGTGCTGATGTTACTGAGCTTCACATTGCCATCCAGGCTGGAGGCTAAGCCTGTGGTTGGAGGGACATCTGCCTAGAGTTGATTGCTGCACCAATTGTGACTTTTCCTGGTTCAGCAAGAACAAATAATAATAACTCACATCCTCAGTACCACCAAATCAATCTATTATAATATGCTTTACATGGGGCTTATTTTAAAGACCATGGCAGCTCAAGTACTTATTTGCCCCCTACACAAGAAGCACAGAATACCAATTCTGTGAGACCTGTGGTTGGTTCACAGGTACAATTTAAAATACTGGCATTGATCTGTGAAGGTCTTTCTTCTTAGCATGTGAGTATTAGCAGGACTGCCTGCTCTAAGCAGAATCCATGGTCCATGATATAGTAGGGAGATACAATTTAGAGATACCAGTAATTCTCATTACCAACCACAATTGGGATCAGGAACTCTATTGCTGAGTGCGGTCATAAAGAGAAAAATCACATCACCGCAACTAACTTATCAAGGCAGTTCACCTGTGATTGATATGCATAATGTCACATGAACATCACTTGCAACAATCTCCTGGCTTCCCCATTGACTTTGTTTGTCACAAGCTGGCTACAAATGTTGCAAATTGGAATTACATGATTGTAAGGTGACTATGGATACACTGTGACTGCTGCAACTTTGAGAACAGGTCTCCTTGTTCAGTGCTGTCGTAATTTTGGTTGCTGAAGAAATGATTGGTAAATGAGGACTACCTACGTAGATATACAGGGAATAAGATACTTATAGTCCCACACTAAATTTCTTTGTAAGAGCAGCAATAACAATAGCACTTATGCTTACATACGCTTCATGGTGCTTTACAGCCCTCTCTAAGCCGTTTACCGAGTCAGCATATTGCATCCAACAATCTGGGACCTTATTTTATTGACCTTGGAAAGATGGAAGGCTGAATCAACTTTGAGCCGTCAGGATCGAACCTGCAATACTCCATTATAACCACTGTGCCACCATGGCTACCTGTAAAGCAATACTTTGGAATGGCTTCCCAGTAGAGATCAGGCTGCCCCAGGCCCTTTTTCTCTTTGGGAAGGAAATGTTGGAAGCAGCATTATTCTAAAGGATGTTCTGTTAATGATTATGCTATTTTTATTTCCATATTCTGGTTTTGTTCATAAGTTTTGCTGTTTTTTTAATGTCACTGTTATTTTTAACCATACTCTGGATATTTTATTTTTAGATATATTAAATACTTTGTAAGCTGACAGACATTGTGGTGGGATATGATATAAAATAAATAAAGAAATAAATCTGAATAAGAACAAATGTGCACATCTTCAAAAAAAGAAAAAAGGAGGAGCCAGGTTGCAGAAATTTATTAAAGATTTATTAAAGACTTTTATTATTTTTCATTAGCAATGACTAATGTAAAGGTAAGCTGTCAATTGAACAACATTTTTTCTGAATCACAGGAAGTAATTATTCAATTTCATTCCATATTGGCCAAACCGAAACTCAAATATTATGTCCAGTTCTATACTATAAAAGGGATCTAAGCAAATAGAGAAAGCCAAGAAATATGATTAGGGATTCAAAATTAGCTATATGAAGAGAGGTAGAAGGGGCAGGGTATGTTTATTCTTTATCAAAGATTATGGGGGTTATAATAATATTTTCAAAGACCTGAAAACCCAAGATCTGTTCGAATTGTGGAATTGTAGATTTTTTTTTTTTAGGCAGATCCTAGTGAAATGTTAAGAAACTTCCAGTTTCTTCCTATGTAAAATCAGAATTTTGTTTTACTTCATGCAGGAACTGTTATTATTATATCAATATCTATGCATAGTTTGGGTTTTTTTACATGTTGCTTTGAAAAGCCTTTAAGACCAGTGAGCCAAGAAATAATTAAATAATCTAAAGCCCCATGGTTCATTTGAATTTACTTTCTTTTTGCTTGTAAAAGCTTTTTTTATGGGAAAACCAAATCCTTTCTGAAAGTTTTTTTCCCTTTTTCTGCAGCTGAAGACTAAATTATACAAATTACTTCTGTGACTTCATAAAGTAGCCCAGGCTAGAACATCTGGTTGTGTCTTTAAACAAAATATTAAGTCATTTTTCATTATTTTTTCTGCTTTTTAAAGTTGTGTGTTCATGTAACATTTCAAGAAAATTCATGTCTTTTAATATTTTAAAGTTTCCAGTGGCCTATTTATTGAAAATCTATGTAAAAAAATTCTTGATAGTCATTGTAGTATATAGTAGTATTGTAAGTGGGTGGGTTTTCCTAACTTGTTTGTTCTCCCCTTTGACTAAAGCTCTGTGCTGTGAAGTCCAATAATGCTACAGCAAAGGATTACATTTATTCAAAAAACAGAAAATGCAAATATCATATATGAGGATGTGGTTGGCAATCTTAAACCTCTGATGTGTAAACATGCAAAGGAAAATGAATGAAACTAAAATGTTGTGGTTTAACCACTAATGTAGACATGAAAGAAATTCACTGGCTGGTCTAATCAGATAAATTAAAAAGGAAAAATCATTTGACAGGGTAAATGTAATGAACGGTGAAACGGTCAAGCGCTGATGAGGAAGAGCACACAAGATTATTATAAAAGTCAGTGGCAAGAATGAAAACTAATAATACAAGCACAGATTTCACCTGGAGTTTGGATAGCTTATTTTAAAAATAAATTTGATGATATTAGAATATGAAACCAAAAGTTAATGGGTACAGATTTATTAAATATATTAATGACTGAAATGGCCCTCACTAATTGCTGCAGAAGTGAAAAGAATAATTTCACAACAGATACGTGGCAAAGCCCCAGGAGAGGGATATGTAATTACCAGACATTTTAAAGGCATTTCCTGATTGATGGGTTCCTGTGCTTGCCTCTTTGTTGAATTACATCCATGTCACTGGACAAATAGTTGTAGTTTGGAAAGACAGTGTTAGCAATTCCAATATTTAAAAAGGGCAACTCTGCAATCCCCACTAACTTTTCCCCAATAAGTCTCATTGACATAGTGTATAAGCTGTATATAATGTATCTTTTAAACAGATTGATTGAGTGGACAGATTATAGCAGAAGAATAGGCAGGCTTCAAAAAGGGACACAGTACTATAGATCAGTGTTTTACTTTACAATATCTGATTCACAGATCAATGAATAGACCTCCAAAATGCTTATTATGCAGCATTTATTGACTTACCATCTGCCTTTGATACAATAAATAAAGGAAATGTTTGTGGTTGAGCCTCACAAAACCAGCTAAGGATGTTTTGCATAGATGCTGAATAGAGTGTAGCAGTGAATTGTGGTTGGGTGAAGAGACAAAAGGTCACATTAGAGGAGGAACATGTTTACACAGAAGCTGCAGAGAAAGCAGTGGGAAGTATGTTCTTTGGCTGTTGCCCAACCTCTGAAATACCATAGGGCTGTGGATGCTGAAAATTGTAAAATCAAGTGGTTTTGGCTTGGAGGGAAAGTTTTTTTGGTGAAGTAAGCAACAATCAATGAAGTAAGATGCTTTAGCAATATCTAATTGATTTTAAGGACTAATGAAAATATATTTTAATTAAACCTTTTAATTTATGAATTATTTTATGAATTAATGAAAAATATATTTTAATTAACCTTTTAAATTTCTGTGTATGTAACAATATATACACATTTACCTATTTCACTTAAGTAATAACTTCAAAGAAGTGTCTTGGTGCTCCATTTACGAGGAATGATATTTGAATGATATCTTTGTTTCCTTAAAATCTCTTGAAGTTCAAAAGCATAGCCCTGATCATTTATGAGTAGTGATACATCTGGAGATTAGAATTTCTTAAGAAACTTAATCATATTAGTATTACATCCAGTAACCAATGTAACTTTGTATATTTCAAGGAGACCAAATTTCCATTAGATTTACAGACAGTGACTTGAACTTGTTAGTGTTTCCTTGGTATAAAACTTTGAAGAACCTCTGCTTAGAAATAGTTTTTAAAAAGAAAAAAAATATTCCATTTCCTTACTTGGCAATGAGTTTAATTTAACTTAATGGAATGTTTGAGTAAAAGGCATTGTATTATTAATATAATGCAACTATATATAAAATTCAGAGACCTATTTTTACTTTTGAACAAATAATTTTATTTCTTAATTGGATTTGTAATTGTCAAATGTTTTAGGATTCTGTACAAGAAAAGTGTCCCTTGTTTTGTGATTAAAATTAGGACTGGCAACTCCATCACTAAGCATCACAGTTGTTAAGTGGAAAATCATGTGACCAAGACAGATTTAACAACTTCACTTCTCCTTCAGTTGTTAAACAAAATATCATGTGATTATAATTTACAATTTTACTTTCATTTTCTCTATTGAGTCTGCTTGTCTTAAGCCAATTGCAAAACTCCTGAATGACAGTCACTTGACCATGGGACATGCAACAATCTTAAATACAAGAATTGGTCATAAAGCAGTTTTCTGAAACCATGATAACTTTGAATGATTGCTAAACAAGACAGTCAGTAAGGGAGAACTTCCTGCAGTTGTGGCTCAACTTTTTCTCTTACACAATTAGAAATTTGTAAGACACAGCAGTCAAAGAATTTCCACTGCAAAGACAGTGGAAATTTTCAGAAAGGAAGAAACAGTTATTCCCAGGACTATTATCTATAAATGCAAAAACTGAATCATCATTTCAATTCAAGAGTTTTCCCCCAAAAAACATCTAAGAATAGACATACAAATTTAATTTTCATTTTTTGTCTCCTTGAAAATGACAGTTCATGGAAAGACATATTAGCAAAAGAATTATGATATATAGGTAAATAGAATTCATTTATTGGCCAAGTGTGATTGGACACAAGGAATTTGTCTTGGTGCATATGGTCTCAGTGTACATAAAAGAAAAGATTCATTCATCAAGAGTCAAGAATCATAAGGTACAACACTTAATAATAGTCATAGGGTACAATAAGTAATCAAATCACAGTAGGAAACAGTCAATATAAATTGTTAGGATACAAGCAACAAAGTTATAGTCATATAGTAACAAGTGGGAGGAGATGAATGAAAGGAAGGATGGGAGGATTAATAGTAATAATAATAATAATGCAGACTTAGTAAATAGTTGGACAGTGTTGAGGGAATTATTTGTTTAGCAGAGTGATGGCATTCGGGGAAAACTGTTCTTGTGTCTAGTTGTTCTGGTGTGCAATGCTCTGTAGTATTATTTTGAGGGTAGGAGTTGAAACAGTTTATGTCCAGGATGTGAGGGGTTTGTAAATATTTTCACAAATATATGTACACTGACTTTCTGCAACTTATAATTGTAAACAAATTAAATAAAAGTTTGTAATAATAATTTCTAATTACAATTTCTAATTGAAGTGAAAATGTTTGAGTTATTTTTATTAGCTGTCTTGTTCTAAGTATGTTTTATCATGATTGCAGTTGAGATAATTGTCAGTTTTCCTTTTCTGTGACTATATTAACTGCAACTGTTAAGGTCCTACTCCACTAGGCAGAGAAAATCCATCTGCCATAGAGGAAACTCCTTATTAGTTCCAAATTATGAGAAAAACTGATCTCTTTTCAGTCTTTAATCTACTTCCATCTGCAGTGAGCTCTACAATTCCTTCTGGTAGTCAGCTGGTGTGCTAGCTATCAGCTTAATCAAAAGATATGCTCCATAGATTTAACCCTGATTTATCACAATATGCTTCTGTGAATCAGAGCAAAAATAGTTCCCATTTTTTCTTGTAAAGAAGCCAAAAATTTTGGCCCAACTGTTTTTTTTAACCAATTTGTGTGGATGAGTTCAAGTTCTTTACTTCTTCAGAGTGAAGAAATTTGAACTTTCTGGACTCAAATTTGATCATTGGATATTTTTATCCCAAGAAGTGCCATGATGTTTATGTTAGTGTAGCTTCAGCATGTTCAGGATTACAGGATTATGTAATATAGCTTTATATATTATAATTTCAAGATTATGCTTCCTTCTTTTATACCCATATTCTGATTGCCAGACTATTTTGTGTGTGTGTGTGTGTGTATCGCAGTGCAAAATAGTTTTGCAGACTTCATTCTACCATTGCAAAGCTGTCTGTGTTCTACTTGTTAACGGACATCTGGTCAGCCTGATTTGAAACATTTGAAACATTGATTGGATTGTTTTGATTGAGAGCTATATTTATTCCATCAGTCTTGATATATTGGGATCCACTAGGTTGCTCAAAATAATATTTAGATAAGACATGGACATGTGAGATTATAGATTTCTATGACCAATTTTGGTTACATTAAAGATAGGAAAAAATGATGAAGTTTAAAAAATGCTTTAATGTTCTTGTTGCTTTTAGATGGTTTCTTTTACAAATTGTGACAAGAAATATGGAAAAAAAGTAGGAACATACTACATCAGGATACTATTGAGACTGAGAGAAAACTTCAGTCTTAGAAACTAAGATGTAGAACTGCCAATATAGAGAGGAAAATTCTACATATTCCAGAAACGTAACTGAGCACTGGGTGGTCTAAAACATTTCTTTTCCGTTGCATTTTAAAACAAGACTGTTCAGAAAGCTATAACCTGAAGGTTTTATATTTGTTTCTTTCTGATTAATAACTGTATATGTTTTTTATTCATTCAAAATATTCAAGAAAAGACCTTTTGAACAAATAATTAATGCCACTGTTGAATAGTATACTATTTTTCTTAAACTATACTGCCCCCATATGGACACAATGAGGAATATTCCACAATTGTTTATTTTTACTGGGATGAAAACCATTTTGATTTCAAGCCTTGAATTTATATTTCCAAAAATGAGAACGTCCCAACTTTCCCAAAGATTTGCTTCCTATTTCCAAAAGGATTTGGGAAAACCTCTGTCACAATTGAAGAGTACTTTATATCTGATAGGGCACCTACCTTTCCCTCATTTGTCTGAAGAAAACTTCTTGAAAATCAAACATTTGCAACAATTTTTAAAGTTAAAGAATTATATAAGTCTTGTCTGGATTTTAAACAGCAAAAGATTCTTGTTGTATAGCAGCCCTCTCCAGATAGTCTCCAGATATTTTGAGATTATAAATCCTGTTACCCTCCATCCGTGGTACCTAAGCAGACTGGACCATAACCAAAGTTTTTTGAGACTACAAAATAGGAAAGTGACATAATATAGCTGCACAACCAATGCATAATTGAATCAAATAATACTTAAAGCTGAGTCTCCCACAGAATATTCAATTATTATGGCTATTTAGCAACATGTTTGTTTTCTTCAGAGTCTGTATGTGCATGTATTTTGAAAAGCATAATCAAATTTAGTCTGGTAAAATTGGTCCCTGAAAATTGCATAACCTTGAATAGTCTTGTCATCTTTAATTTCTGAGAAGTTTAGTAAACCCTAGTATATTGTCAAAAACAGGTTTAAATATAATATTTATGTAGCTTTGCTATCCAACAGATTCAGTATTATTTTTCTGATATCTGAAGCTAATTTAAATATGCCTTTTTAAACTTTTGCAATTCTAAAATCCAACCATTCTTATATTCAGGAATATTTGAAGCTGCATCTATAGAAGAAAAGTGCTGAAGGCTATTGAAATTATCTGAACAAGAAACATAAGTTGAACATTTTCCAGTATTTCTTGGAATTCATTAGATTGGTTTGTAGGCTTTAAATAGAATGTACATTGCAGGAAATAAAAATATTAATGACATTATATATGCTGCCGCATTTTAAAAGCAGGAATGGGGAAGAAAAGCTTTAACTTAGTTTTAATCAGCTAGAAGAACTATATGCCAAGTTAATGGCATTTGTTATTCATTCCAAGTAGTTAATTCACTGAATTATCTGATTGTCCCAGAGGGCTATGTGGGGAAAGGATGTTTACAAGTATAAGTGCAGAGTTGTACACACTGTGCCTTCTCAACTCCAGTTTGTTTCATAAGGACAAGTAGTTTGCTGCTTTCATCTTTCTAAATGTTGTCTCAAAGGAGAAAGCAGAATGTATTTCAAAGTCTGTTAATCTGCA
Source organism: Bungarus multicinctus (assembly GCA_023653725.1). Classification (NCBI taxonomy): domain Eukaryota; kingdom Metazoa; phylum Chordata; class Lepidosauria; order Squamata; family Elapidae; genus Bungarus; species Bungarus multicinctus. The sequence goes on from CM042846.1 coordinate 72,010,621, forward strand.
ACTTCTCTTTGTAGTTAGGCGCAAACATAGAAACAGCACTATGGCCTTAACAAAATAAAACTGCATATAAATATATATATGTGCAGTCTTTCTCTCCCGAGCAAAATCTCCCTTCTCAGTTGTGTGAGCAATATATCATACCTATAATCTTTAACATCCACTTTCCTTAACTTGAAGAATAGTTTGTATGTAGTTTCTACATTTACGATCTTCAATAATGATGGATTTTTGCTGTTCAAAATTTGTTCCATTGTTTAGACATCTGCTTATCCTCCAGTTTTTATATAAAATGCACTGACATGTATATACATTACTAGGGTTGTCCAGCACTTTGGATTCAAAAGCAAAATAGTGCTTTGGAATATGTAGGGGCACAAACATAGCTCCTGTTGGCAATTTCACAAAGCAGCTGTTCCTTTTCCAGCTGCTCCATAATCCTAGGAAAAAGCACACTTGGATTAAAGAGTTACACACAAGAGCTGTGCACGTTCCCCTACATGATTAAGAGCACTTATTTTGCCTTTGCATTCTAAGCAATACATAGTCCAAATACTGATATGATTCTAAGAATAAATATGCTACTTTAAATTCCATTTTCTGAGAAGTGCTTTCTATCAACTAATGGACACATCTAGTAGATTTCATTTGGGAAATTGATTTGTTATCATATAAGAGGGTTATAAGCCTATGAAATTTTGTCTTCCCATCCAGGGAGTATGTTAGGTGCATTATGTTGCTATCCTTAGTTCTGTCAATTGAATTACACAATTCATCTTGAGATAATCTGCATTTGCTTTAGTCAGTTTTTGACAGTCTAGTGTTTTCCAGGTTGAAAATGAATATCCCAGAATCACATTGGCCATGGCTAAAGATTAACCCAACTGATTTAGATTTATCTGTTGAAGGAACTGAGGTGGGAAGTGGAACTTCTAATAATTTTGACTGGTTTTCTTTTATATTTACAACAGTGGAAATCCAAGACAGAAAACATTTGCAGTAATGTGTAAGATATTAACAATTTTGATTCAGTGCAGACTCACTGTGATAACTTCTATTTCCATAACCCTTCCATATATGGTTTCAATTCGTCCCCTCAAAACGCCTCTATAGGGCATTGCATGGTAAAACAACTAGACACAAAGATAGATTTCCCCCATTCCATCAGTCTGCTAAACACCTAATTCCCACAGCATTGTTTTATGCTTAAGGATATTTACTCATGTAATAGGTACCCATTAGTTGGGCTATATTTACTCATAAAGTAAGGCAACATTTTACCCTGTAATAGGGCTGTATTACTATTATCCTCCTCATTTATCTTATTACCTCCTCATCTATCTTATTACCATCTCCTGTGGGTATGTTATGATTTATCACTTCATTTTTTATGTCTTATGATTTATGATTGGTTCTTATGGTTTATGATTTATCACTTTTTTGTTTGTATGTACTCTGAGAGCTTATGCGTTGGACACAAATTACTTGGGTCTCCATTCACACTTGATCAATAAAAAATATTCTATATTCTGTATATATCGTATGTGTGGAAAAGCTTTTTTTAAAGTTAGGTTCCCAACATATAAAATAGATTTGATTATTGCCTGATTATTGGTGTGATGTGAAGTTTAAAAGATTTCAGGATAATGTAAGAATAGTATGAAGACATGTATCCAAGATGTTGCTCTCTTTCCCTTCTTAGATGTATTATAGGTAATATATACATTATGTCCCCTAATATAATCCAAATAACTATTGCAAATAGTATTCTTCATGCCCAATAGAGACTTTCCAATAATATTTGTTTTTATGTTGTCCGATTCATATAGATTAAATAGTTTGTTACGCATGTGTATATTCTGTGGTGTTGAAAACTTGGGTGCATCTTTAATTTTCATATTTTATCTGAAGCCTAAAAGTCTATATTTTGTTGATGTTATTATTCACTCACTCACGCTGCCAAAATTCGTTTGAAACAAAATATGAATCTTCCAAAAGTTGAATGTTTATTCCTGTTGTTGATCCTGAACTGCTGAAGTGTGTAGAGCTCAACCTTTCCATCAGGGTTCAGAACTTTTTCCTTTGCAGCCCCAAGGAAAAATAATTGGTTTTATTCAGCTGTTAACCCTCCTGCAGGGAGCAGTGTCTTTTCTGCTTCCAAGAGGAACTGAAGCTTCCAATGCTATCTCCAGCAACAAGAGCAGCAAAGACTGCAATTTATTCATATATTTATTTCAAACATATGGGATACTACCATCTCTGCAAGGAAATCTTTGAGAGTAATCTTTGGAGGAAAATTAACAGCAATAGTATTTTTTTTCCTTAAAGGAAAAAAAACACTTTTTAAAGGAAATAGGCTATTCTGTTACACTAATGTAACAGTTATTTCCCTCAGAGCGGGGAAAGAAAAAACTCTTTTTCATTGGATTTAGGCAGGTGCATGAGGTGAATCTGCTCCCTGCTGAGGTTTAACATAAAATTATTTCGTATATAAAAAATTTCTGCATCTATAATTTTTTGTCTGACAGCAATACAAAATAGCATATGTGTATGCATTTGAATAACTCATATGTATGTGCTTCCATGAATTGTAACAGTTAAGTGTAAGATATGAGTGTAGTAATTAAATGTTATCATGTATGGAAACATATATTTGAACCTGAATAACCAGTTCTGATATAATACTTTCAAGGTGTAAAAAATCCATGAGTGTTATTTTGAGCCATTGTATGAATATTTTAGTATCTTTAGCTAAAGCTACAACTGAAAATGATCACAATATACTTTGATAACTTAATAATATATGAATAGAATAGATTTTGGTGATAAAAAAATCAAAACAATATCCTTTCTTTTATTGTAAAAATGAAAATGAGACAAGGTTGAAATGTTTCTCAGTTTAATGATTGATAGTAAATACATTAGACATCAGAATGCCTACATGAAGAACAAATTTGTTTGGATACTATCATGAAAAAAAAGTAGTCTTCATAGGATGTTGCATGGTTAGGTTAGTACTAGAAACTGAACACATATGTTCATTATTGCACATGCCTTCCCTATAATTAAATATAATTAAATACCTCTCAACTTTTAATTTTCCTGCTAGGAGCTAATTTTTTTAATTAATGTATATTATGGTTGATTGCACAGTCAGTCAGATGTTTAGATTGGATTTGGCATTTTTGTCTTCCTATTGAATCTTTCCCAAGGACCTGGGATAGGCAGATATTATTGTTTAATAATATTAGAAGTATTGTTGCAGAATGTGAATTACAGGTAAGTAAAGCTATAAATTATTATTATTATATATACAAAAATGTGGAATCACAGCTGCCAGTTCTTTAGATGGTATTGGCCTTCATCAGCATTAAGTTCTTTCCAAGAACCTAGGATGTTGTAATGTGTGAATCCAAGCAGTGTGGCCTTTTCTAATTCACAATGGAAATTTTTGCCAATGCACAGATTTTCTAAGTGGCATGCAAGATTTTTTGATATGGCACTCAGTGTGCTGATAACCATGGAGACTATGGCCAATTGTGATCTTCTCTGATTCTACTATCACCTGGTAATGCCACATCAATTATGTACTTTTTCTTCTTTTCAATCACAGTTAAATCTGGTGTGTTATGAGCCAAAACTTCATCAATTTGAATCAGAAATCCCACAATATACTGTATATTTTGGAAGCTAGGATTAAGTAAAAGAAATTTGCTAATTTAGCCATGTTGGAAACAATTCCTATTGTTTAAACTCAATTATTCCATTCTGAATTTGAATCCTGTCACCGGTTTTAAAAAGGGATTTCTTTCAATCTGTAAAAGAATTTTCTGAAAAAGATATAATTCTGAAAAAGTTACAAAAATATAAAAAAATGAAATTTATGATCTATTTTTGGTATATTTGGTATATTTGGTTTGGTATATTCTACCAAACCAAATAGAGGTCTGATATTCACTGTGATTGGCAGAGATCTAGTTCAATAAAAGGGTATTGCAGAAGTCTCCATGTGATAGGATTGGATGCTCTCCAGATCACTGTACAGCATTACAGAGATGATAGCTCTTGGATTTGTTTGGATTTTGAAACACATAGGTTGCTAAGTAAAGAAACTTTATATAACTCATGGATAAAAGCAATGAAGTGGCTTTGGTGTTCTGAAGTAGTCTCTCGAGTAATCTTCACTGTTGAAATGTGCCAAACCTTGACTTTTCATTTCAGCATTGAGAAGTGCCGAAATAAACTTTAAAATAATTTATATTTGTATAATTCTTATTCTTAATGTTTTTATTTCCATTTTATCCTTGCAAAATGTGCAAAAAGTTTAAAAGTAGGGCAATGGTTAAGATAAAAACAGTTACAATTTTAAAAGTCAAAATAAGTTAAAAATTATCTTCGTTGAAAAGTTAAAATAAATTAAAGTGCGCAGCCATTCCATCATAGAACTTCAATATCAATGATTAAAAATACATGTCAACTCATAAAATATTTCTATGATTGTTTTAGAGTTGCAACAGAAAGGAAGGGGGAAAAGGAGTTTGAAAGAGCAGTGCGGCAATTTGCAAACCGAAAGTGCATTCCATACATAGTTTTTCAGAAATAGTAACTAGGTGACTGAAGTTTCTGTGGGGCAAAAATCTAACTGGAGAACATGATTGATGGCTCTTGGCTATGGATGTGTCTCACTGGAAAATATGAATTATGATATACCCAAGGAGTGAGGGGAAACCAGGGTCAAGGGTGACAATGAATTATGTGACTCAGATTCGGCATTGCTGGACATGTTAACTCCCAATAAATCCTTTGAAGTTTTGGAAGTTTGGCTCGAGCCTCATGATTTAATTGGGGTAATTGCTGGAATCTTGACAATACAGGAAAGTAAATCCTGAAAAAATAATAGGCTGATCTTAATCCTGTTTGTTATTTTATTATGTTTGAATATTTACCTGACAGAAACAGCATATGCATTTGCAAAACCTTTGGGTACCATTCCCTTCCCTTCTCTCCCTTTCCCTCTAAATTAATATTATATTATTCTGAATCACTTTTTGTAGATACATTAATGTATTTTGAAAACATAAATAATCTCTTCAGATATTGTGCAGGCCTGATTGTCTTGAGAGCATGAAATATAGTTCCCTATGCTTTGCAACCAGGCTGCATTCAAAGAATGAGTTTGGCCTTGACCTCTAAACCAGGGGTCTCCAACCTTGGCTGGCAAGTTCCTCAGCCAGCTTTGCTGAGTTGAAGTCCACAAGTCTTAAAGTTGCCAAGGTTGGAAACTCCTGCTCTAAACATAGCATTAGATATTCCAAATGTTTTTAGCATTGATGTATTAATCTCATTGCTTTTGTTTTGTAATTGTTCTTATGTAGGAGCAGTGCTTTTGGCCAGCATGCAGGGATTAACAGTTAATATTGATCCAGTTTTATATACTTGGCTCATGTACCAACCTCAGAAACGGAGCAGCAGACTAATGCAGCAGGTAGGACATTTTTGCATATTTTTTTATGGTCCCAAGGCAACATGCAATATAGAGACAAGGCATAGTATTGAAATATTTAAAAAAAATCAAATTAATCAGGAGAAATTAAATGCTCACATTATCACTTACAATTTTTTTACATATTGTAGAAAGCGTTTGATTTGTGCCATAAGTATGACCATTCACTTAATAATTGTTTGAAGTTTTACCTGTATGGGAAAAAGTATCTTACAAGCCATCCTTGAGATGGTCATGTGTTCATAATTAGGCACCTGGCAACTGACTCACATTTATGATGTTTGGCATCACAAGATTTGTGACCTTCCCTACCTGCTTCCAACATTTGCACATTTATTTAACAAAGTGTAATTAATCTAATCAACATATGATTGATTAATGATGGCAAAAATTGTCTCAAAATAGGGTTCCATCCTGTGATGACTTGCTTAACTACCATATTGCTTAACATCCAAAATGCCAACTGGAATTCTGATTACAAGTCAAGAATTACCCGTAAAAGCTAATAGGTCCAGCTAATGAGTATATTCCATAGTTGGAAGATAATGTTTATATGACACATTGCATAAACTTTGTAAGAAATAATTTCATAAAATAACTTCATAATTTGAATTGTAGGTGCAAAGACAGAGTGATTCAGCCTATTTTTGTAATATGCTCTTCAATATAGTTTTTAAAGGTTCGATTTGACAACATTTGCATGGAAAGAGAATAAATTACTATAACCCCAATATCTTCCAAATAAAGTGTGTGGATTAAAGGATTTTTTAAGATAGTATTTAAATCAACTTATTTTACAAGTAACATTGCTTGAATCTTAAATGATTACAAGATTTCAAATGATATTAACAAAAACATTTTTTTAATGAGAAGTTCAGAAACATTTAGGTAAACATTGCCCATAACTTCATTTTAGCATGGATTAAAAAAAGAATCCGAAGATAACCAGGTATAGCTTTGATAGTTTTGGAGAAAAGTTTATCACAAATAATTTTTGCCTCAACTTAAGTTTGTCTCCTTTGTAAAACTACTTTAGAAGCTCTTTTCCATTGTGGAACACTGTTCTATAAGAAAATGAATGGCTGGTTGGAATGGGATTCAGGTCAGAGTATTGAGAAGTTTACAGAATAATTTTGACTATCCTTCACAGTGGTCAAAAAGAGAAGAGAAACTGGTCTACTTAAAATACTGGAAATGAGAACTGAGTGGTTTTGGTTTATGTGTTTTTGATTTATTATGATTCTCAGAAGAATAATTGCCATATTTTATACACCTATGGGTTGTATTAGATGTGTTACAATCAGATATATTGTAAAGTAAATTATATATTAATATTTTTCAATACATATGTCCATAGTGTTTTCTTAAGCATAGTTTCAAAAAAGTATGAGACAGTTTGTTTCATCCATATTCGGATAGATGGATGGATGGATGGATGGATGGATGGATGGATGGATGGATAGATAGATAGATAGATAGATAGATAGATAGATAGATAGATAGATAGATAGATAGATAGATAGATAGATAGATAGATATTCCATTTGTATTAAAAGAATTCCCAAAGAGGAGGTGAATAAAACAACAAATATTCTAGTTGGGTCACAATATTCTCTATCTTTGGGATATAGTTATTTCTAAAACAATAGAGATTGATTCTTTAGAGAAAGATTCTTGTAACCAGCTGTCAAAGCTTGCTTCTATAATTCGATGAAATATAATGCAGTAAAATATAGAGAAAGTAAAAATATTATATCCTTCTTGAGTTTCTTAGATTAAATTTAGTGCGTTATCTATTAATCAAATATAAGGCTTTGTAAATAAATAATGTAGTTATTGAAAGTTGGTATTTTTGAGTTCTTCCTAAGATATATTTTTATATCTTATATCTCAATGCCAAGGCAATTAACATTTATACAATAAGTATAGATGAGAGAAAGAGACATGATATATACATGGTATACATGAAAAGAAACCAAAAGCACTGACATCTGAAACCTCCAAATGTCATCTCAGTTTTGCCATCAAGATATTATATATTTGCAATAAATTGAGCAAATCTAAAATACGAATCTCCTGAAAAGGTTGAGTTATTAAGTAATTAAGTAACTAGTAGATTGATATATTCTAGCATCATATTTGCCAGCATCAATAGTATTAAAAAGTACGGAACTGATTTGCTGGTTATAAATAGACACAACTTGAATTGAAATTACCATGATTGAAGATAGAAGCACATACCATAACTACATTTTACTTTTTTTTTTTAGTAAGGTATCTCTTTTAACTTTGAAAGTTTGGAAAATAATACTGTAAAAAAATGATGAAAAGCTTGTAAAACCTGTAAAACTGGCTAGAATCCACTCAATTTTAATATGTATGTTAGATACATTTCTTAGAATATGATTATGATGAGATCATATTTTCTTTAAGTAGTTCCAAAAGAAATCCATGTAACAAATTGTAAAGTAGGTAGTTGTCTGAAAATAGTTCTGAAAGTATCAGTTTCTGTATTGCTTAAAGTAAAGTTACCTTCTGTATCATATACTTTAAATGCTCCATGTCTATGTTTGGTAGGTTTGCCATAAATTTTTTTTTTGCTTTTTGAGTTTTGAGAGAGATCTTTAGCATATATTATTTTGGGGTTGACTTTTGATCATTTATAATTTAAAATTTGCTACTTACTGCTATAGCTATTTTCTTTATCAATAAGATTTAAAGTTTTGAATAATATTAAGCTGTGTCTTTAATCTTACAGATTTGGTAAAGTTAAAGATAGCAATGCTTTTCTCCTATTCAAAGTATATGGAATGTTGAAGGAGAGTTCTGGCTATGCATTTTTAATGTAATGTTAGTTTAAAATGCACTTTAGAAACATAGCATAATGCACTACATTTGTGCTTTTCCTAGTACACAGAAAATACAGGGTGGGTTATGGCGGCTGTTACTTATTTGAGTAAAGACCTATGTAGTTCCTGTTGTGACTATGTGGTTAGTGCTATAGGGGCAAAAGAGGATGTTTTCTTATATTTGCAGTTGGCTTCTGCATGTGTCTAAACATTTCTTTTTATTTCGAATGGTGAACAATGTTGACATTCACTGAAAACAATGTAAAAACCATGGCAAGGCTTTTGAATGCCTGCATAAATTTACATAATGTCTTCTGACCCTCTTTATTGGGTAGTGGTAAAATATGGTATTTATTTCCTTTTTTGAAAAGTGTCCTGAAACTTAAAGCTATATATAATGCTAATCTACAAATAGTAGTATAATGGCCTAGTTACTTTTTATTTATTTATTCACTGTTCAGCCATGCCTTTTTCTTCAAAGAATCATGTGGAAGGCATTTCTGTAGAAAAGCTGTTTAGATGATCTCTCATCATGAACATAAATGGGATCATTTAAGATCCTGTAAGTAATGCTAGGTAACAGCGAACATGGTACTTTGTGTCATGTTATTTCAGTGAGAAACTGAATGTTCTCTGGTGCTATTAAAAGAAGCTATATTGTTCAGAATTATAGAGGATTATTGATAAAAATATTAATTTATTTGCTCATATAAATTAATAAATGATCATGTAATTCTAGGAGGCTTACCTAATCATAAAAGCAAAAATACAAACTTTTACAAGTGTTGCAATCATTAAAACTTTAAATATTAAAAGTTAACAAAAATGAAATAAATTAGAAACTAAAGAAGTGAAGATGGGATCCTTTTCCTAATCCAGTAACAACCTCCAATGTGAAACATCCCCATCAAGGCCCAGACCAATCGGCAGAGCCAGTTTTTAAAAATGTAAGTAATTTGAGACTTACATAATAATACTGGCAATATTAATGCAAATATGGAATGTAAATTAAAGTTTCTTTGATAGTATGAAAAAATATGTATGCTGTTTTAGAAAAGCTGGAAGAGGTTTTGGAACATACTGGATGGTGCCCTTTGATCAATTAATTGTAGATACTTGGGAAATGAGGATTGGGTTTTATTTTGGTCCCTGTTTCACAGGGACATTCCCATCTTATAGAAGGTCTACTGAATCTTCAGAGAAGAATTATTAGGGTTTTTAGATAGCTAAGAAAAGGAGCAATGAAAATAATTTACATCTTAACCTATTTCCTATTAGTGTCTGATACTTTTATTTTTCCCATCTATTTTATTTGTGTTTTGAAGGTTCTTTTACAATATTGTCTTTTTGATTAAGAAGGTTTTTTTTAGAAATGCAAATCTAATTTTGCAATAGGGTTTTGTTCTATTGCCTGATTCTCACAAGATAATAAAGATTTCTTGGTAGCATGTAAGAATCCTTTTGGAAAGAACATGTTGAAGTTGGCTGTACTGTCCATATCTTTGCTAACAGTGAGTGATTTGTCTGCTCTGGAAAACCCAATACTTCATTCACACACACGCACGCGCGCGCACACACACACACACACAAAGTAAACTCTCAGAAATAATTAAGCGGATCATAAATAATATTGAAGTTAATTGAACTCACCAATAAATTAAGAAAGATGGTAAAGAAATATTTAGTTAATTTATATCAGACACTTTTTTCTAAAGAAATCAGTGATGCATATTATATCCCCTTCAATACTTGGTTTATCTAGACTGTTTCATCTCTGAGATGGCTAATGATATTAGAGTTTGGTGTCTAATCTGATACGTGTATGTCTAACTCTGTATACAATTCACAGTAAGGGGAGAGAGAGGGGGAGAGGAGGGAGAGAGAGAGAGAGAGAAAATATCTCAGCAAAGCAAATTGATTTGTTATTCCCAAGATTTTCCAAAATTACTTCTTGGTTTAAGAACTGCTGTCCAAGTGACCCAGCAACTTACGTAATTGAGTTATCTTGTCCTGAATTATCCTGTGCTGATTTTCTAATTGCTAAATTGATTCACAGTATGTTTGGTTTGTGTTAAGCTACTGTGACATGAATGTGTGTTTTTCTTTAAAACATAATTGGACATCTTTGAAGATTTTAGATTGAAATAAGTTAAGATTAAAGATTAAGAATAACTACTGATGTTTTTTAATGTGTAATGGCAAAATGGGAGCTCTTAACTACATATCATCTGTTGAGGGGAGGTAGTTAAATTTAATATTTACTACATTAGTTAATGTTTCCAAAAGCTGATCAGATTGCAACCACATAAATAACATTGACTTCTGGAAATATAAATGTTCTTTTCTAGTGTTAGGAAATATATTCCGTACATATATTTCATATATTCTGTGTTTTCTGTAGTAATGCATTTAAAAAATTTAATCAAAAGCTGTGTCATTTTGAGACTGTTCACAAGGAAGAAAAAACATATAGTATGCTTGCATTTATTGTACTGTAATCATCTGGTCTCCATCATGATAATATTGTTCTTAAAAATAAGAGTAGTGTTCTGTATTTGTACATCTTTCTTTTTCAGGCAGAAATCTTTTTGACACAAAATCTCTTTGCATTCATTGCATGAAGGAGTATCACATGTTAAATATGACTTGAGTTTCCTCTCCTTTTATGATTCTGGAAACATGATCACTTTCTCTTCCAGAATCATGAAAATCCCATTTCTAAAATATGAATAATTGGATTGAGAACAGACGGGGAATCTGGAGTCTGGATTCTCCATTTGAGAAGGAGTTTGCATTTAGGAAGGAAATAAAAAGATCCATTTGTATTTTAGTGTATTTTTATATTTAAATTGCTATAGCATTTTGTATATTTGCACAGATAACAGGACAGAGTTATCAGTTTCTAATTGTTTGTTGATAGATTCCCCCTCTACCATGATCCAGATATTCCTTAAATACTAATAACTGAAAAATCAAATGATTCAGAGTGCAGTTTGTGTCAAAGAGGGAGAAAAAATAGTACATTATTAAGATCAAGAAGATTGCACAAACTGATTATAAACAGCATAATACTCTCAATTTTTGTGGGAACATAGAATTGAAAAAAAATAGTTGAGAATGAGTATGTTAAAATATTGTGGGATTTTCAAATACAAACTCAAAGTCTTCGCTCAAAATGCACTAGATTTAACTGTGATTGAAAAGAAGAAAATATAAACTATTGATGTGGCAATACTAAGGGATAGTACAATAGAAAACAAAGAATTGGATCAAAGTATCAAGATCTTAAAATTGAAATTGAAAGATTGTGGAATAAATTAGTTATGGCAGCTCCAGTTATTGTTGGCACATTGGGTTTCACACCAAAAACTCTTAGGCAGCATTTACAAAATCTGCACGCTGAAAAAAATTCCATCTACTACCCTGATTGATTGCAATGCCCTAGGTTTTCAGGGAGAGCGAAATGCATATGAAGCCTAACCCTTGCTACAGAACTAACAGTTATACTTTCACATTGCTTTCACAATGTGAAATAGTATATGATTATTGGTAATAATAATATGGTAATAATATAATAATATTGGACAACATCTTAAAGAATATTTCTACTATGGAAAAACAAGGGAAACTGAGAACTATAGGCCTATAACACATAGGCTTATTAAAGTTGTTTTCTGGAATTATAGCAAGACTACTATCTGCTAATTTGAAAAAAAAATGCATTTTTTTCAGCAGAACAAAATGGGACTTGTTAAATTCACATGGCATAAGATCAGCTACTTAATGAAAAACTGATCATTAAAAGCTTAAAAGAAATTTTTATGGCCTAAATAGTTTATACAAAGGTTTGTAAATCATTTCTTATAGTTGGATTCAAAAACACTTAGAAATGTTTGGAATAAAATGAAATATTAAAAGATGTTTGGATGGATTTTGCTTCATTTGGAAACCACCCTTATAGAATGTGGGAGAAATTTGGGAGAAGCCAGAATAAAACCAGGTTTATTTCAAAGTAACAGATTGTCATCATTGCTCTTTGTACAAGCAGTGATTTAACTTGCAAGTATTCTGAACAGAATCAATTGTAAGTACCAGTAACAATTCAGAAACAAAGCTGCCCAAATAAGCAATTTTCTTTATAGAGATTACCTAAAACTATATTGAATCAGAATCTAAAATTGAGTTTCTGTTAGATATAGTCTGTATATTTAATAAAGATACAAGAACGAAATTTGGATAGGATAAATGTGCAATTTGGCAATGAAAGGAGGTAAGATTATAGGAGAAAATGGGTTGCACCTAATGAATGGAAATGGCATTAGACACCAGGCAGCTGAAGAAGGATACAAATATTTAGAATTAATGGAAGCTTCTGATTAATTGCACAGCCAAGTTAAAACACAGATAGTTTAAGTTACTTCAAACAATTTCATATTTTTTTAAACAAAAACTAAACTAAATGGTGGAAATATTGTTAAAACAATAAACGCTTGGGTAGTCACTGTAATTAAATATACTGCAGGAGTAATTGATTGGATCCAAGCCAAATTGGACAATCTTGATCAGTAAAACAACAAAATTAATGATCATAAATCATGCACTTCACCTAAGAAGTGACATTCATAGATTATATGTATTCAGAATTAGAGGTGGTAGAGGACTATTGCAAGTAAAACAAACTATTGAATAAGAAAAATATAGTCTGAATGATTATGTCTGGAAAAGAAAATAGACTCTGCTTATGGAACTTCACAAGGAAAGCCTCCTGAAGTAACACAAAAGAGCTAAATTGGAATATAAGACTAAGGTAATTCAAAATCGGATTAACATCTGGTAAAGTAAATCATTCTATGGTGAATGTAAGTATGAGACTGAAGGAAAAGTGAATCAAAATCTAACATGGATTCCGGCTGAAATTTGTAAATTTAAAAAGAAAACCAAGGGAAGAATTCAAAGCCAAAATATGGTGAGATGGTGCATACAAGTTTAATAAATAAATAAATAATGAATTGAATGGAGTCTCTTGAAGGTTATCGCTAAATTACTGGAACAATAAACTCCAGATGCCCAATTCTGCAACGTTTTGTTGTAAGCTATATCCGATTCTTTATTTCATTTTATAAGGAAGAAATAAATTTCTTTTGTTATGATTATTTGTTTTATGCCTTGATCTATTTTTGCATGTAGGAAAAAGTGGGTTTGGTGCAGTATACCGGACCAGATAAGAGTATTGCTGATAGAAATATTTGCTGAATAAATATTTCTTTCCATTTTTTTTGATCCAGTTCCCAGGCATGAAGGATTATTGGAGCATTAGTAATTTATCAATGGACTCTTTGAAAAGAGGAAGAGAGGGTTGCATTTAATTTTGCTTGCCCTGCAATTCTGCTAAAAAAACTAATTAACACAAATGCTTTTTTTTAAAGGCTTTATTGCTTTTTATTTGTAAGTGATGTTTCAGTAACGGTCAAGAAAAAAAATGAAATAATTGCATACTAAAATGTATATGATCAGTGCTGCATTGGTCTAGTGCTTAATACTGTAACTTATATTGATTGGCATGCTTTCTTAGTTTTTGTAATTATACCACTTTATTAAACATTTATTAATAAAAATTAATAAATTAACTATTTTCTATTTTAAAAAAAACATTTCCTAAATGCTGATTTTGAATTCCAAATTACTAATTGTATTGCATTTTCTCTCTTTTTTATTCTGATAGACTGCATCTGCCTCTCTAGGAACACCCGTCACAAGGAAAAAAGATGATGAGGTATCAATTGGGAGCACACCATTGATTAAGCATCAGTCCAATCAGGCTTCTGAATATGCCAGCAGCCCTATAAAAACAAAAACTGTAACAGGTGTGTCTGCTTTAATTAAGTTTGGGATTATGTATATAATTTTAATGATTACGCATATAATTTTATGATTTAAATGATAAGAATTTCTCTTACTGATCTTTGGATCATGATTTGCTTGGCTCCAACCAGTCCAGGTTAAATTTACTAGAAGATTACTTCAGTTTTTTTTCTAATTACCATCAAGCTTTTAAAAAAATGAATACAGTAATTATCACATCAAGTTGGTAGTGCTAAAGTGATACCTCAGTCCAGGGAGAGAAGCATGTAAAAGAGACACTCAACAACTCCATCTTAATTAATAATAAGTTAATTGGGAAAATTACTTAAGTTTTTAAAATTCTGCTCCTATATTCTACGAGTTTCTTTTTAGAAATCCAAGTGGTTCTGATTTCTTGAGATAGGCAGCCTTGCAGGGCTTGCAATCAACTTCAAAGGCCTCTCAAAGCAGTTTTCCCACTCAAAGTATATTTCATATAATGAAGGCAGAGATTCTTTATGTCTTTTTCTCATGCTTCCTCCCTCAGATTGTGTCTTTTGCAATGGACCTATTTCCTCTTCCATTTTCCCAGGGTCTGTTATATTTTTCTTCACACAGGATGTATCTTGCTAGATCCTTACTGGAAAATAGAAAAAGGCAAGGAAACTCCATAGAAAAAGGCAATGAAACATCAGAGAAGATCACAGTTTATAATGGATAAAAAGGGTTGCCTTGAAGGACAGAGGAAAGACAATGATCAAGGCAATAATCAGAACTTGAGCCCAGACCAAGAAAATAATTAGCAAAATGATATTGGATGAGAGGGAGGAAAGGTAGCAGGATTCCATTATTATTAGCTAGCATTTATTAGTTGTTCTAATAAAAGTAACTTATATCTTCAAAGTGCCTGTTTTCTTAGTCTGGTCTACCTATTTTCTTTGTCTGGGTTCAACCTATCCAAAATGGAAGGTAATTAGGAAGTAAACACTCTTAAAAATGATATTGTATTTGAATAATGCAGTACTAGCTTCCCTTGATATAACCAGTAAAATAGTTTTGGTAAAGGACAATGGAGTTCTGCTTCCTTAAAACCTATAATAACTAGACACAAGAACAGTTTCCCCTGAAAGACATCACTCTGCTAAACAAATAATTCTCTCAACACTATTCAACTATTTACAAAGTCTGCACTACTATTCTATTAATCTTCTCATCACTCCTTATCACCCATCCCCTCCCACTTGTGACTGTATGACTGTAACTTGGTCTCTTGTCTCTTTACGATTTATATTGGCTGTTTCCTAGTATGATTTAATTGCTTATTATATACTATGACTATCATTAAGTGTTGTACCTTATAATTCTTGACTCTTGACAAATGTATCGTTTCTTTTATGTATACTGAGAGCATTTGCACCAAGACAAATTCCTTATGTGTCCAATCACACTTGGTCAATAAAGAATTCTATTCCATTCCATCCATTCCATTCCATTCCATTCCATTCCATTCCATTCCATTCTATTCTATTCTATAAAGGCCTCAGCATTATAAGACAATGTGTGCAAGAAATATTTATGAATTACCAAGATTAAGATTATAAGATTTCTTTTGTTTGTTTGTTTAAGGAAATGTCTTTTCCAAGGATAACCACAAATCTATACTGATAGGTAACTATTTTTCTTTCTTTGCCTTTGTGTCTTAATTGCTACTGTCACTCTATTTTTCTTCGAAAGGCCAAAGAAAGATATTCTTTTAGATGTTCCATTCATGAAGTAAATTTATGAGGAATGGGATGTGAGCCAAGCAAATCATGATCAAAAGATGAGTAAGAAAACAGAGTTTTAGAACGTTTATAAGCTATAAATTTGGAGCACAAAAGAGCTTATTAGTGCTGATGAACTCTAAAACTAGGATTCAGTTAGGACTAATTTTAGTTTTACTAGGATTATTATCTAGTAACATGTACTCCATTTAGCAAGCTATTTGGTCTACTTTCTTTCTTTTTCTTTTCTTTAAGAATCACGACCATTATCAGTACCCATGAAAGCCATGCTTAGTTCAGCTGAAATGTGCAGCAAAAGTCCTGAAGAAAGAATGAAAGAATTTATTAGTGTGGTATGGAATGCAGTTAAGTGCCTTACCCTTCAGGTAAGAAATTTGGATAGGATATTAAAGAAAGGAATATTTTGATATACTTTTAGAATCTTCCATTATTTTGAAATTTCTATGAAATAAGTTTCCATTTTAAGTTTATGTGGGGAATAATGAAGGCAAATTTCAGTAGACTGTCATAACATGGTGAAGCCAAATTAATTAAACTTTTCAAGGCAAGTAAGTGTAGGAATATATATATTTGTTTTCGGAGGTTTTCGCGGGTATTTGTATGTGGATCTTTGGCAAGCTCACATTACTCTGAGAAGCACAAGGCCGAAGACGCAAGCCTGATGATGATGAATGAGACTTCATCGAACGTCGCCAGATATTTCCAATTCTACACGGGAGGAAAACCCGAAGAACCAAAGATCCATATATATATATATATATATATATATATATTATATATATATATATATATATTCTATTGCATACAGTCAGGTGTGACAAAAACAATGCTAGAATGCAAGTTTACTGAAATAAAGCTTTTTAAATTATTTATATAGCATCTCAGAGCAGTTTGTTTGGTTTAATGGAAGAATAGCAATAGCACTTAGCCTTATATGCTGCTTTACAGTGCTTTACAGCCCTCTCTAAGCAGTTTACAGAGTCAGCATATTGTCCCCGTCAATCTGGGTCCTCATTTTACTGACCTTAGAAAGATGGAAAGTGAATCAACCTTGAGCCCGATGAAATTCGAACTGCCAAATTGCAGTCAGCCGGCAGTCAACAGAAATACCTGCAATACTACACTGTATATAATCCACTGCAATGCATTGTATTTGGGGCTACCTTGAAGATCAACCAGTTGGGAATTTTAGTTTGTGTAGTTGACTGCCTATAAGTTTCCAAGTATAGGTCAAAATCTTACAAAATCCTAAAGCTCATTAAAATGCAAGGGACTACTAATTTTCTCCTTAAATCAAGGGTTGACAACTTCTCCAAACCACCTATAATATAACTTAATACTCCATTAATACTACCGTTTCATTTAGTCTACTTATTACTACAAATGCTCTTTCTTCTTTCTGAAATGTTTGTTGATGGCACATTTGGCACAATTTTAAGAAAGTGTGTTTATTGATGAAAAGACAAATAAAACACATTTTACCTTCATTTTGTGATAATTTTTGCTGCCTTTTATTGGTCTTCCACTATAGACTGTTGCATAGAGAGTACGATCTTTACATAATCAAAATAGTGGAAAATCTATTTCAAGAAATTGTAACACTTGTATGTTAAAAACAAGGAATTATGTTCAGTATTGGCAAAAGTACAGGTTGCTACCAAAACTGAAATTCAATCCTTAAAACAGAAAATATGTTACCATGGAAAAATAAAGTAACACTTAGTGCAGCTGTGATGCATTAATGAATAGAAGTTTTTTTTAAAAAAAATCATTTGTATATGGTATGGCTTAGAGGATCTCAACCAGATGGTTTCCTTGAACAGGATCTGACCTTCATCTTGAGGATTTCTTACTGGGAAATTATTTCATTTTCTCTCCTTTTATTTGTCAGTTCTTTACATTAATGTAAGAATTATTGTTGTAGATTTATATTGTTACATAAATAATAGTTACATTTTATCTTAAATTTACAGTATTAAACATGTAGTTTAATAGTGGATTTCAAAGTGTAAAAATAATATAATCTATCATATGCCGCATTAGTTTAACTCTAAGGATACAGGAACTTGAAGATATTTTAACATTATATCAATCAATATAGAGATCAGTGGCACCTTCTCATTATTTAATGCAACAACTTATAAGATGTTTAATTGCATTTTTTCTCCCTGCTATTATTATTATATGCCAAAGACTAAGTTCACCTGCATTCGGTAATGGTAAAAGGAAAGTTTTATGTACATTTTTATACATGCATGCAGATATGTAAGCAAAGTTACTATCCTGTACATAAAAAATGGATCATATGTGACCTTAATAAATATTGTATATATTCATGCTTTCAGAAGATTGCACATGCAACTAGTTCATCTTCAGTAATTTCATAAGAATATAAAAGTAACATCTAGTTGAAATGCTATTCTTATTTTAAATGTTAATGTCATAAGTTAATCAAAGGGTTTAAAACTTACTCAAGGTGAGCAGCTTTATGGATAATTGTCTTCTGAACATACATACCTACTTTACCTGGTTTCTTTTTGAGTTGTTTTCAGATAAGAAATAGAATTAGACTTCTGAGCATGGGTCTGAGAACAAGGACAGCAATACCCTATCTCCATGCCCAAAGAAAAGGGAATAATGTGAATGTAAGAATTGCTATGCAGGAGCATCTCATAATCCATCTGGCTCAGAATTTTTTCTTCTCTTATAAGGCAAATAAAGCTTGTGACCATGGCAGCATATGGATAACTAAAGGAAATGCAGATAGCATAACTAATACCTTTCTAGAACCTTTCTATTTGGAGAAGTGTAATAAAATCTGAGCACATGTAGGAGTCAGTTCCAACTAGTGGCAACATAGGAAAGTTCAACTGAAAATATCATTTTTTTAATGTGACTGATTTGATAGATGGTCGTTGAAGAAAACCAAGTTTCTCACCCAGCACTGGGGGGAATTTCAGAATGTCTCCATCTTTTTTTTCCTTACTGTACATATAAAAATATTAATGATACAATGAAAAAGAGAGTGAGGACATAACATCTGCATTTTCATGTATTAGAATCACAAAGTTGCTAGGATATACAGAAGTAAAATCAAAGGCAGTGAGCAGTATCTATTAACTGTACCTGAACTTGTGTTATTAAAAATGTCACAACAATTTAATCTTAAACTCCAAATTATTATTTCATATATAAAATTTTACATTTTTTGTGTATATAAATTTGAGGAAAAGCTAACAAACCTAAAATTTATTGCTAAAAATTGTAGAGAACTTAATAGGGAAAACTATGGGTCTGTGTGTCTCAGCTGAATTGGATATTTTTATTTTTTTTTTGCTTCTAACCAAATTACTCACAGGGAGACTCCTGTGAACATCCTATGAACAGTTTGGCTATAGATCAGATATCCACAAACTCCCCTTGTCAAATCTAGTATGGATTTTGACCACCTCAGATTTTCTACCTCAATCCTTGTACTTGGGTCCATCTCAGTAGCTTTCTTATTAAAAATACTATCAGCTTTTCTTTCTAAAAATAGTAATATAAATTATCTATAATTCTTTATTCAATTTTTACTTATCTGTAATATATTAACCTGTCAAACAAACCTGAAATAGAATTATCAGGATCATATTTATCATATATTTAAATTATTTAGTGATCAGCTCTCTATATTCGGGTATCAGCTTTATGAGGACAAGAGAAGGTTTTTAGGAATGTGTTGTAACTTATACTTCATGAATTTTGTCTGTCTCATCAACAGTTGTTAAGTCTGTAACAGGTATGTTGTTTGAATTCTACATGTGTTGATATGTTGATTCCTGAATGGAAATATCATTTTTAAAGATGGCATGCACATTTTCTTCTCTGAAGGTTGATTTCCTAGATACTTTCAGTTCTTTTGTTAAGAGGAAAGCTGGAAGCTTTCTGGTTATAGGAAGTGTTGTTTTTTAAAATCTAAACATGAGGCTAAATTGCCCAGGAGTTATGTTGGTTATCACATTCCATGTGCACATAGCTACAGAACACAAACAGTGCAGGCTGTATGTGGTTTTGGCAATAATGAGAATATTTGGCAATGTAACAAAGGTGGTATTTCAGCTGCATTTCTTGAAAATGATGCAGTCTTCATAATATACGTCATTCTTTGTGAACTTCAAAGAAACAGAAAAATTGTCACCAAAAGAAGCAAGATTTGACCAAGATTTATTTGAGTCATTTCTGAAGTCTTAGTTTGTGCTATCAGAAGCTAACAAACTACACATGGATTTTTTTTGGTTAATTTTTTTGTGATATACTTTATGAGTCAATAATCTTCCTTGGGAAAAATGTGTGAAAAGGCCAATAGGCATGTTTTTCTGCCAGTTTCCTGAACAAATTAGTAGAAGTTTTCTTAGATATTGACTGAGAAACACACACACACAAACACACACGCACAAACACACATACCAAAAATAGAGATCACATGATATGGTTATGTTTTTTTTAAATTTAAGCATCAAAAAATCTAGTAACTAATTTTGATGCTTGTTTTCCTATGAGTCTTAGATCTAGGACCACAGTAAGAATGTTGCCTTTCATCCTTACAAATTTTTATTTAAAAAATGGCTGTTTTTGTCTTTCAGATGGAAGTGCAGTCATGTTGCGTATTCATTCCCAATGACAGCCTGCCATCTCCCAGTACCATTGTGTCTGGTGATATTCCTGGCACTGTCCGTAGTTGGTATCACGGACAGACTAGCATGCCTGGAACTCTTGTCATTTGCTTACCCCTTCTAAAGATTATGAGTGCAGGTCACAAGTACATGGAACCCCTCCAAGAGATTCCCTTTGTTGTGCCAAGACCAATACTTGAAGAAGGTAAGAGATAAGCAATTCCAAAAAGAGTGTTATAATGAGGTACTATTTTCTAAGATGAATTAATGTAGCTTGATATCAACGTTCTACTTTAATCTTTTCAAAATGTTTCATTATTTTTAAAATTCTATTTTTATTACTTGCTTTTTTTACTTTTTTTCATTTTTTTTAAATGCTCTTCACGTGACACTAGAATTAAGTAAAGGAGAATACTTGCAGATTGGGGTTGAAATGGGTGTTCTCTGAGGTTGGTTGTTTTCTTGCAGACATTTCATTACCCAAACCAGGTAACATCATCAGTGTTCAGCACTTTGGTAATGAAAGGTCTAAGAAAACAACCAAGCTCAGAGAACACTAAGGAAACCCTCCACCCACCCACCCACCCCAAGAATTAAACCCAGATATCTCCATGTAATCAATGCCTTTATTTTAATCTGTTTGCAGTAGTCACTATAATTGAGGTGAAATTTGACTAGCATATT
This sequence comes from Bungarus multicinctus, assembly GCA_023653725.1. Classification (NCBI taxonomy): domain Eukaryota; kingdom Metazoa; phylum Chordata; class Lepidosauria; order Squamata; family Elapidae; genus Bungarus; species Bungarus multicinctus. The sequence continues at coordinate 72,031,934 of CM042846.1, forward strand.
TCATATTTTTCATACTAACTCCCTCTGCTCAGAAACTAAATTCGATACATTAACGATACATTACAGAAATGTTATGGAATACCATACTACAGAGAACGAGGTTAGACTAAACACTGTTAATAGTGCCTCATTTTGCAAATTTAAAATTTCAGGATACACTTGAACGTATCACATAACATATTCTAACATATCCTTTTAAAAATACAATTTTATTGAAAGTTTAAAAACAAGTGTAAAATTGATGGGTCGCATGCAGCCCTCATGAGCTCCATTTTCAGCCGCGATGGCCTCCTGCAGCCCTCTGCAGCCCATATACAAACCAAGAATCATCATCATCAGAGCTCTCCTGTAATACAACTGAATTATTCTTCTCCCAGAATATAATTTATTTATTTGATTTGTCAATCGCTTACAAGATAATAGGTGTAAGAATAAACAGGATTATGAATACAGGAAATAGGTACGAATAAACGGGGACAATAGGACAGGGATGGTAAGCACGATAGTGCACTTATGCATGCCCCTTACAGACCTCTTAGGAATGGCATGAGGTCAATAGTAGATAGTTTAAGGTTAAGGAGTGGGGGTTTGAAGATGTAACAACAGAGTCAGGTAGTGCATTCCAGGCATTGACCACTCTGTTGCTGAAGTCGTTATGCTTCCTCTTAGAGTCTTATGAACATAATTGCTGTTCTTAAAACACACTCACATATACTCCCATAGTTAAACATAGTTAAACAATAGATCATTAGGAAAATGAAAGAGCTTACTTTTTTTTTTATTTCTTTTTCATGAAAGCTGGTGACCACACCTTAGTAATGTATTACTTAAAGTAACATTTAAGATATTTTTATGTTTATGAAGCCTAGTAATTAACACTGTCTCTTCTAGCAAAAGATAGACATCAAAGGACATGATAAAAAACCAAATTAATATTAAACCTCTTATATAGATTAGGTTTAAATTTCCCAGTGAAAAAGTAATTTAAAATTGCTCAGTTTGGGCAATATTAAATTCAACAGCAACAACAATACAGTGTAGGTAGATGCAAATAATATAATTGTGCATATTCATATTGTATGATATGTATTATATCTCAGAAGGAAATTAAAATGTAACACCTCTGTGTTTATACAATATAACATAGAATGTGCTGTTGAATTGTATCACTAAATACTAGAACTAGACTTTTATTAGTTTTGTAAAGCAATAATCCAGAAATATTTTAGTTTAATGTGAGAATAATCCACACTTGGAATGATTCTTTTATATACATATTTTACTTTTGTTTTTGTTTTCCTTTTGATTAACTAGGAGTTGCTTTTCCTTGGACAATCAATCTGAATTATTTCAGCATCTATACACTGCTGGGGCAGCAGTTGACTCTTAATATCATAGAACCTGTTGGCTGCACTTCTACTCTGGCAGTTACTTCACAAGTGTTGCCCGCTGCAGGATCAGAATCCAGGCACTCATTTGTTGTATGTCTTCATGTTGACCTTGAATCACTTGAAGTGAAATGCTCAAATCCTCAGGTTGGTGCATTTAATTTATTGGAACAAATTAAAATTGCTTAATTTAAGTATTGTTCTGGATTCTACAAGAATTGTGCTTTTTTTCCTTTTAAATATCTTTCCTATAAAAACCAAGTCATCAAGTTCAGGATACTTAGATTAAGATTTGCTTTGAAGCTCTTTCATGTTTTGTAATTTAGATTCATCTATAATAGCTATAGCACATAAGTGCATCTTGGGTTTGATGGAACGAAATCACTTGCAGATGTATTGTTAAATGTTGAGGCCCTGCTTTGCTGTCAAAGTGGATATATATATTGAAATAAATTAATGTATTCTTTGCAGAAATTAACACACGTACCTGATCTCATTAAGCATCAAATTATTTCAACTAAAGTAAAGATACCCTCTATGAGAGTAATAGAACATGATTTTATTTATATAAATATTTACTTTCTTCTTTTCCAACCAACAGTCACTCAAAGTGGCTAGCCAAGAATCAAATATAAAAACAAGTTTAAAATGCATAGAATGCACAGAAATAAAACACCAGTACCACTCAGTAATTACAAAAAGAAAAGAAGCAAAAGTAGAAACAGTCCCTTAAATAAGGACAGAATATAAGATCAATCAATTTAAAAGCATACAAATCACAGAATCTGAAAGGGTAAGGAGGAGGCAGCCAGCTGAATATTACGGAGCAATAAATACTATATGATATTAGCTTTCTATGAATTATTTCACTTTATGAAATATTTGTTGAATCTTGAAATTTGCCATATCTTCAAGTAGTAATTATTCCCAATGGAAAGGTGAGAAATATTATAACAAATTCTGAATGATCTTTACAGATATTACAGAAACTTGATTCAATGGATATGTACTTGATGTAGTGATAAGGTTACAAGATGTTATGACTTATTAATTTATATTTCTTTAGACCTTCGAGACATGTTCCTGAATTTGTATTTTATTTACAGCAAGAAATACTTGTGCAATTCATGAGGAATCTATGAAATTTGACTGGGATAGAGGCTATCTCTTTAATTGTTAATGTTAAGGTTACAAGATAAGTTAATAAGGCTAAAGGCATTTAAATTATAGTATTAAATATACTTCATATGTTATTGATTGATTATGTGCCATCAAATCGGTATTGATTCTTAATGAACACATAGATTTTCTCCATGGTATTCTGTCTCTAACCTGGCCTTTCAGATATTTTCTCACAACATTAGGTGGCTCTTTTTTCATTATATTATGAAACTAGAAATAAATGCTGGTTTTCAATGAAACTGTAGTAAGATGTGGTCATATAACCATTGGGATACTGCAAATAACCATACATGTGGGTTGGTTGCTGAGTGTCCAATATGGTATGATATGATCACAAGGGAGGACATATCTGTTGTAATTTGGGAAGCAGGTTGTGAGTACCCCCAGGAGGTCCATCATAATTTTGAACAGCTATTGCATTTCCACTTCCATATTGAAAGGATTAGCCAGCGATATCACCGTTGCCCAGGGGATGCCCAGTTGGGGGCTCTTTTCAAACCTCGGCCAGAGCTGGAGCAAAGGATGGAAACTCCAGTTTATGTGTTGATAAAATACTTGTAATTTGTGTCAGATGTAACCTGCATGTGCACAACCTATTTTCCGCTTCCTCTCCCTTCCTCCTACCTCATGCTAATTTAAATCTTAAATCAGTCTAGCTGCTCAGTAGATCTGATGAAGTCTTCTAATAAAGTTGGAAAAGATGCTTTATGCATTTGGGTTATTGATATTTAGATTTTCAAAGTAAGGAGAGACACAGGAAAAATATTCAGCTCTAACTCTTGATGGACCTTAGTAAACTTTCAACATAAAAAAGTACTTTTGTCCTGTCCCAGTCCATGCACACACACATCAAGGAATTTTGGATACTTTATTGAGATACCGCAAGTCCCTAATTTTATTCCCCAGGTCCCACTTACAATTAAACAAAAAGTCTCAATGAGTCTGAGTCTACACAGCCGAGCCACAAAGTCACAGGCAAGGCAAAGTCCAAGGCACAAGTTTGCAAATCCATACACGAAATCTGAAGTCCAGGCACGAGTCCAAAATCCAAGCACAATGACCAAGATCCAATCACAAAGTCAGAAAATAAGGCACAGGTCTGGAATCAAGGAAACACAAAGTCAGAACACACATGCACAACAGGGAAGTGCATGGTTGTCTCCAATGCTGCTTTGTTTCATACCTTGGGCTAAGTAGGCATCTGGTGTAGCTCATTAGGAGGGGTGACCTCACTGACATCTGTTGCGCCTCCCTCCACTTGGCTATACGCACCCTGAGATCCATTGAGAGAGGCAATTTCTCCTTGTCTTTGCTGACTGACTTCAGCTACACCGCTTCTCCACTCTGTGGCTCTGACTGATAATCTGTGCTTCCAGGCAGCAGTTGTGTCTCTTCTTTCTCCTCTTCAGCCAGGTGCTTTTCTAGTTGTTCCTCTGCCAGTTTCCAATATTCCTGAGTTCTCCTCCTCTTGCCCATTCACTCCTGAAATGGAGACTCTATGTCTTCTGATGTTCTTCTGTACCCTAGTTTGGAGCCGGGTTTTCCTTTCTGGGGAAGCCATTATAGCTGCTCAGAATAACTTGTTGAGATGGGTACAGAGATGGTATTCAGCAGGTTCTGACCAGTTCTGGAGAACCAGTAGCGGAAATTTTGAGTACTTCAGAGAACCGGCAAATACCATCTCTGACTTGCCCACCCCCCCCTTCTATTCTCTGCTTCCCAAGTCCAAGCTGATCGGCTGGGTCTTCTTTGCCCTGTACAGGAGAATGGAGCTGGAAAGCAGGTTAGTGGGGTGGGGAGGGAATGGGGATTTCGCAGTAATCTTCCCCTGGAGTAGGGGAGGGAATGGGGATTTTACACTTTCCATCCCCTGCCAAGCCACACTATGCCCACCAAGACACGCCCACAGAACCGGTAGTAAAAATTTTTGAATCCCACCACTGGATAATAGTCATAAATTTATTAATTTTTTTGATTGAATGAATGATTGATTGAATGAATGAATGAATGAATGATAGTATTAAATTAAAACATTTAAATATTAATGTACATTTTGCTGAATGTAAGAAAATTCTCCAATATTGTATCAATATAAAAGCAGCTAAGGAAGATCTGTAAGGATAAATTATGTTCTCATATCCACAAATCAAGGCCTGCTTTATATCAAAAGTAGACAGACACCAATGTTTCTCTGCATCTGTTTTGCCCACATTAGAAGCCAACGTCATTTTTTGGATGTGTCCTCAGGCTGAAACCTCTTCATTAAATATGAAAAAAAAAATTTTTTTTCCACAATGGCAAGCGGGTATGGCATCCAGCTGTGGGTATGGTTATACTGTATATTGTGCAAGTTCCATGGGTTTTTTAAATATACTAAATGGCAAGTTACATGAATATTGCTTATTTATGAAGTATTTTGCATAAATACTTTAGATCTGAGTTGAACAATACAGTAAATTATACAGAATGTTTTCTGAATAGATAGATGTCATATCCCAGGAGATAGCTCTGAAAAATGCTAATTCTTTTCTTCTGTGGTTAAAAACTATTTTCACACCTACGCAGAAATTGAATTCTCCTGTATTCTATATATTAGATTTTTGTTTTTAGAGCTGCTGATGTTTTAGTTGTATTTGAAGCAGCAGCTTCTATGAAAGTCTATGAAATAACCCAGAAACTAAATTAACTGTTCGTTCATTAAAACCACACAGCCTTACCTACTGTTATTTGATTTTTTTTCTATGCAGATTTTCCCCATATGTATCAAATGAAAATACTGCTATATAAGGCCATCACAAATTTATTATATTTATACTGTATGAAATTGGATTTGTGGAAAATGCTGACATACTTGTTTATTCATTTATTTAAGGTGCAACTGCTATATGAACTAACAGATTTAATGGAGAAAGTTTGGAATAAGATTCATAAGAAGGGAATTTTCCATCAGTCTCTGTCACATACAGAATCTGTTTCAGGACCTGTACCACCTGTTTCACCTGTTAAAAGTAGTATTGGGACTGCTCCATTGGATGCCAGTACATGTAGTCCATCAGCTGACATTGGGACAACTACAGAGGTACTGAAATAAGTGGTCTGCTAGAACAAGGAAATGAAAGAATAAGGCATTCAAATATATGAATGCATGCATCTTTTTAATTTTTTAACTCAGTTAAACTTGTGAGTTGAATGGCCCACAGTTTGCATTTGTGAGTTGGGGAACCTAAAAAAAGAATAACAATGATCCTGACACAATTATAACATTTTTAATGATTGCGTAATTACCTAACTGTCCTCAGACATTTGATTATGGGTGGCCCTATAAGTTTGCTAAATGATCATTATCATTATTTTACAAGATCATGTATAAGTCATCATTTTGTGTTATTGCATATTTGCTGAGGAGGCTGCAGTAAAAACTACTACAGCTGTTAAAACCATTATCATGATCTTGTAATAGAAATGTCCGATCTGTCAATTATATATTTTTGTGTGGAGATAACTTGTTTTAGGCTTACTACTTTGCTTGAATACTCTGATCCTCTAGAGAGAGGAAGCAGCATCAAAACATAGCATCTATGATTATGTTTAAGACTTAGTATTTGAACATATTAAAGATCTTTAAAAATGAATATGTTCAGAGACTATATAAAGATAAGTGATTAATAAGCTTCAAAAGAGTTATCGTTATATTGCTTTAAGATAGTTGGGCTCTTTAAGTTGAAAAATTTATGTCTCAGGGTTATAAGGTTTTGTTTTAATTACTGAAATTCTATAGTATAGCAATCCTTGGATATATTTAAATTATTTGTCAAGGAACCACTTCGATTTTTTCCCTTTATTTTGTTTATACATCCCTTATACTTTACATTTAAAATGTTGAATATTATGAAAAAAAGTGCTGTATGCTGAGTACATTTCTTAAAAATTTCATACATTTCACTGTTAAAGTATACTACTTCTCCATGAGGTCAAAATGATTATTTTGAAAGTGTCTTTAGCTCTTTCAAGTAAAAGACTTCCTATAAATGAACCGATGGAGGAAAGGTGAGGAAGTATGGCTCACTCCAAAAATAGTTTACATTAAATAGCATATGAAGTATTTATTTATATTATCGAGCTGTGAATAATTCTTTTCATTTTGACAGATTGATAGGGAGTGCTGCTCTACCATATAATTAAAGCTGTTAGGATTCCTGAATTACAAACTGGATAGATCTGAAGATGAAAACTTGAGTGAGAGGTTTAAGAACCAAAGTTTAGAAACACTTAATCATTTTTAACCTCCTCTGCATTAGAGTAAAGTTAGTACAGTCTACAACTGGCCACTTGTTACTGTTTACTTAAGTACAAACAGTTGAGGAAGTGTTTAGTCCTTGGGGAATAGTAATTTGCTCCAGACCTATATCATCCCTGAGCTTTAATGCATATCAAGGATGAAGGCCTTATATGTTTGGCTTTTCCAGATGAATAAGGATAAATTCTCCTAAGAAAAATATACTTGATATTTTGGTTCATTTTGCAAGAATTGGGAAAGAATGAAATTGTGTATTTTAGAGCTTGGTATGAGGAGGGTAGAAAAAATAGTTTACTTTTATTCTGGCTTTATTTTATGGATTTGAATACAAATAGAAAGCTTGCTTATTTATTTATTTATTTATTTATTTATTTATTTATTTATTTATTTATTTATTTATTTATTCTTTTATACTGTCCCCTCTCCCGACGGGACTCGGGGCGGTGTATAGCCGGATAAAATGCAGTGAAAAATACAATACAATATTTAAAAGCAATTTAAAAAGATTAAATAAGATGGCTGATAGATGACTTATAGATAAAAACAATCAAGGTTAAAAGTTATAAAATTAAAAACCAATTAAAACCAATTAAAAACCCTGCACAGAACTCTTGGCCAGACCGGCTTGATGAAATAAATGCGCGCCGGAAGGTCAAAAGGTCAGGAATGGTCTTCATCTCCGGAGGTAATTCGTTCCAAAGGGAAGGTGCTCCCAGAGAGAAGGCCCGCACCCTTGGGGTCACCAGCCGTCCAGCCGGCGGCACCCCGAGGAGGCCCACCCTATGGGAGCACACTGGCCAACAGGAGACCGATGGTGGCAGTAGGGGGTCCCATAAGTATCCAGGTCCCAAGCCATGGAGCGCTTTAAAGATGGTCACTAATACCTTGAATCGCACCCGGAAGGCCACCGGGAGCCAATGCAGCTTGCGCAAAAGTGGTGTAACATGGGAGCTCTGAGGAGCCCCCAAAACCACCCGCGCGGCTGCATTTTGCACCAACTGGAGCCTCCGGGTGCTCTTCAAGGGGAGCCCCATGTAGAGAGCATTGGCATAGTCTAGGCGGGAGATGACGAGGGCGGATGTGACTGTGCGAAGTGCATCCCGATCCAGAAAGGGCCGCAACTGGTAGATCCTACGGACCTGGCATACATTGTTTTTAAATGCAATGCATACATTGTTTTTAAATAAAATTTAAAATAAAAATAGATATGGAAATTGAAAGATTATGAGAAAGTGTTTTTTTAGAGAAAAGTGGAACACTGAAAAATAAGGTGCAATAATGTGCAAGATTATGATTAAAGTGGACTTTAAAAATAGATTGAAACTACCAAAAAGGACAAATTGCCATACTGAAATTCAGCTGTGTTTTATAAATCAACTACATTCTTTGGTACTTAGCTTTTTAATTTACAACACGTTAGCATTATTTTCAACCTACTTACCTATTGAAAATCAAACATTCCTATTATATTCTGTTATTTCATGACTATATTTGATTCCATAATGAAAACATTAATACTATTCATATGGTAACTGAAGGAAAAGGCCACATCTTCTAAAAAAAATAACTGCTTTTGGGAAACATCTGCAAATTATTGTCATGGTAGCAATCATTGTGTTTTTGCCAACCTAAATTCCTCTTGCGTTTGTGAAGGAAATTCTCCTGAATTTAAGAACAATTCAAAGATAATTTGAATTATGAGTTACCAAGAAAGTACATCTGTGCTTATACCACATGGATCAATATTGTATTTCATCTATGACAACCTCACTGATACAGAGATATAAAACTGTTTCCCCTTCCAAACCTTCATGAAGTTCCCAGACTTATTTCAAATGTTTTTAAAATTAAATTATATTTCTGTCTTGATTGCTGTAATTTGCCCATCCCCTTTTTATGATGTGGCCCTTGGCCTGCCATTCAAAACTGAAGCCCTAAACTCAAAGGTTGCCTATCTCTGTTTTAGTGGCTCATTATAAAATGCAGTGTTTACCTCATACCATCTGAGATCTTGGAACTGCTGTGGGATTTATTGTTACCTTCGTTAGGATACAGGTTTTAGGCTTTGAAATTAACTGTGATATTACATTGAATGCTTAGTTCCTCAATTATTTGAATATTTTAAAGTGCAATCAAACTGGATTTAATGAATGCTTTCATAGAAAAAGCTGTTGCTTTTTTTATTAACAATGAGAACATGACTGATCATCAATGTACTTAGAATATTTCAATTTGGGATTTTCCCACAGTAAGTTTTTAAAATCTTACATTACATTGGTATATGTAGCTTCCAGATGTTAAACACAAACATATTTTTATGAAAGAACATTTCATATTTAGATAAAGTATCAGAACACTTGAGTGCAAGCCATTTTTAAAAATTCAGTCTTCCCATGGCATATATATTATTTTTGTATGCAATTTGATACCTTTATTTATTATTGTTAGGTTAGATTTGTTATCATGAAAATCATTTATTTAATTAAATTAGTACAGTCCAATGTATTTGTATGGAGAAAAGGGCACAACTTCTCATGTGTAGTCTATTGATTACAATTTGGCATATTCAGTTAAGATGGTGTAATAAGATGTATCCTGCTTTCAAGTACATAGAAAACAATTTTTTATAACATGTTGGGAATAGTTCGACTATTCATAGATACAAACAAACTTTCTTGAACTTCACTTCTAATCAACACTAAAAATATTTTGATTTTAAGTAAATAGGGATTTCTTTTTTCTTTGACTCGTAATTATGTTGCATTGACAGGGGGTTCAGTTATAATACATTAAAAAATACATAAAAATACATTGGAAGTTGATTCTCTGGATCATGATGGAGAAGACAATATTGTAGAAATAGGGGGCATCACTGAAGGGAATTTAGATGTATATGAAAGTATCTGCCATGATTTTCTAATATTCTAGCTGACATCTGTTGCAGAGCCAGATAAGTTAGTAAATCTGTGGACATCAGAAATAACTGGGTTGGGTTTATGTCGGCTTATATGTATGTATTAGAGTATTCTCAGCAATAGGGTCTTCAGCATGTATGAAAGAAGTAACTTAGTGTTACGAAAAATGGATAGGAGTATTTTATGTCCTAGTTTCCGGTTATCGTTGTAGAATGGTACCAGTTTAGAAACAGCACATTTTTGTGGGCAGACAGGAGAAGAAATTGTTCACAACAATGTACATCAGTCTTTCCTCACTTTACAGACCTTATTTAATAAGCCATGTCTTATAAAGTATTTTATTTACACATACAATTTCTATGTCAGAATTTCTTTTTCAAATATACTTTTTTATTAACATGAATAGGAATGGTTGATATTTTAAATTTAGATTTTTTTAATTCTTTCATTCCCCCCTCCCCTCTTTTTTTCCTCTCTCTCTCTCAGGGTGAATCCCTCCAAGGGGGTGATGATTCTCCATTCTCAGACTCTGTTACCTTAGAGCAAACAACAAGCAATATTGGCATCTCAAGCGGACGTGTGAGTTTATGGATGCAGTGGATGTTGCCGAAGCTTACTGTAAAGTTATTTGCACCAGATCCAGAAAACAAAGGCACAGGTATTACGTTTCAGATTAAAAAGCATGGAACAGAACTTGTCTTACACATTTGTTCAAATATGCTGCCTCAATGGAGGCTTAGCATATTGTCTTTCCATGTTTGAGGAAAGAAGAGAGATCAAATCTGTTCAATGTCTCCATTTTAACAGTAGATGAATGATATTTGTGGCTGGATCTGAGGACTATAAAATTTATGCTGCATAAGACCACAGCCAGTGGTTTTCCAGCCTTGTATTAGACAGTGGGATGAATAGAACAATTATGCCTTATCAACAGTGAGGCTGCAATTGATGTCCTTCTATCCATCTCATCCCAGTCAGCAGAATCTTAAATATGGTTGTAGAGCAAGTGATTATGTGCACTGTGTACTAATTTAATGGCTGTTTTAGGATTGATCTGTCTATTAAAAGGGATAGGTTATATAATAGCAGTTAGTAATTATATAACAAAATGATAATAGTAGATGTATGCATACTGTCATTTACCAACATATAGTTTTAGTCAGGTCCATGGCTTTGTTTATGGAACGGAATCTGGCCCCTATCCCTCCCTTTATGAATATAATATCTGTATACTAAGCCCATTGGTAGATAAAGTTAAGAGTAGGGGAAAGCAAATTGTATGTGAGCTTTTCGTACACATTTCTGGGGGAATTATTATTTATTTAAGATTTATTTTAATAATATTGGTTTGAAATTAAGGCAAATTATTTTCTTCTCCATTTCTACAAAATAATCATGTGACTTATTGGTGAACTGGCTAATTTTATTGGATACTGCAGAGATATGTGTGGTTGGTGAGTTAGAAGATCTCAGTGCCTCAGTAGATGTACAAGATGTCTACACTAAAGTAAAGTGTAAAATAGAAAGTTTCAACATTGACCACTACAGAAATAGGTAAGAATTTTATGTTCGTTTTATATCAGTATTCATATAGAAACATACTATATTGTTTCAGTGGTAATAGTTATTAATCTGAAAAGCTGAGGTTACATATTTGAAATTATATTGCTATGTCATAATTCTAGGTATCAATATTACAGTCTTGGGTTAATTGGAAGTTCATTTATATTGTGTCTCACTAACATCTTAAATGAAGTTGTTGATAAGACAACTTTTGCGACCTCTTAAGCCAAATCTTGGTTGTAAACATCCAGATGGCAGTTAGTTGGCACCAGAGAGTTAGCATATTCTATGTAGAGTTTCATTGTTTACAGCTCTTAGTTATATATTAAGCCAGACTAAATGCTTAGTGTAGAACAAGCCTTCTTTTGCCATTGGCAGTTCTCCTCATCAAAGAGTACAACTAAGAAAGAGCTTCTTGTGCAGGTAGTCCTCACTTACTGACTGCCTCATTTAGTCACCATTCAAAATTACAAGAGTTTGGGTGGAAAAAAGGCTTTGCAACAAAACCTAGCACTAACAGGCATTGCAGCATCCCATGGTCCCATGATTGCCATTTGTGAATTTTACAACCAGTTTCCAAAAGGCAGAATTAATGGAAAACACGGAAGTGAAATTGCAAATGATGCTCATGTGATTTTTTCACTTAGTAACCGCACTCTTCGTGCTGCGCTCCTCCTCTGCGCTCCATTTTTTTTTTTTTTTTTGGGGGGGGGGGGCTTCTGGGCCTCAGGGAAGCCTTCTGGGAGCAAAAACACCCCACCCAGAAGGCTTCCCTGAGGCCCAGGAGGCCAAAAAACGGAGCTCGGGGAGGGGGGGGGGTTGCTGCATGACACACACACACACACACACACACACACACACACACACACCGTTTTTTGCCTTCCTGGGCCTCAGGGAAACTTCCTGGGAGCAAAAATGCCTCTCCCCCCAGGAGGCTTCTCTGAGGCCCAGGAGACCCAAAACCAGGGGGGTGCTGCAAAAAAAAAAACAAAAGAAGAAGAAGCCATGCCCCCCCCCATTCCTTACTAAGCTGTTTATCTTTTTCTGTCATAATCTCTCGTGTCCACTATATACATTCCTTTCCTTTTTTCTTCTTTATTAAACATTTTGTTACATTCTTGATTTATGATAAATTAATTTATTATTAAAAAAATGAAATGAAATTTTAATCTTGTGATAGAAAAGAGAAATATCCTTCCTTTTGTGTGTGATTTGCATGAGCTTAAATTGCAGAAATTTGATACCATAGTGGTGTAATATTCATAAGATTATGTTCCATGAAAAAAACTTATTTTTTAATAATTTGTTGCTCAGATTAAAAGTGTCAGACAGTAATAGTACTATGTTACTGAAATGTATTTTATACATAAGAAATAGCAAAGATTACAGTTGTTTAGTAAAGCAAACATCTTCTAATCAGCAATATGAAAATATATGCACTACCATTTGGATTAGCCTCATTTAAAATTATGTTGTTGCTGAAAAACAGTGATGAATAACTGGTCCTTGCAGTTACAACCATTGCAGCACTCCCATGGTCAAATGATCAGAATTCAGGTGCTTAGCAACTGGCATGTATATATGATGCAGTGTTCCAGGATCAGGTGATTGCCATTTGTGATTTTCCCAGGGGGCTTCTGACAAGTCAAAAATGGAAGCCAGATTCACTTAACAACTATAGTTATTTGCTTAATTATAATGATAGGAAGGTCATTAGGAGTGACTCACTTAATGACTTCATCAATTAACAATGGAAGTTCCAGTCCCAATTCTCAATGTAGGTCGAGGATTTTCTGTGAATAGAAGAATTATTATTATTTAAAGTCTAAAGAGTAAAAGAAAAACCAATTACAATATCTAGTTATCTACATTAATTAAAGATGGCTCTAGGAATTGATGATAAAACAATCTTATTCATAACATGGCTGATGTAACAGTTATTGGGAAGAAAGTCTGGTTCACTGATGCTACTATTCCAAACTGAGGGAAAAAAATTGGAAAAATTTATGAAAAACCAGGACTTGTAGATCAAAATTGAAAAAGAAATCTATTGTTATACTAATCGTGATTGGAAGTGTCAGAGCAATAGCTAAAGGACCTGGATTGGAAATGTTGAATTTATTAGACCTGAACACCTAATTTTACCAAAAAAACAAACAAACACCATCCTGCTTGGAACTGCCTATGGTCTTAGACACTATCTTAAATATTCTTAGTTCTTGATTAGGTTTTGAATTATTATGCTTTCACCAGTTTTAAACTGTGAATCTAACAGTAATTACACATACATAATAAAATATGAATCAGTACTCAGTAAAAGTAAAAACAAGCATAATGCATATGTATAGATAATCAACTAAATAAAGTATTTTAATTAAGATAGGTAACTAGTGGAGAAAAGATATACTTGAAAAAATATTGTGGTGAATTATACAAACAGTAGAGCAAAGGTTAGCAAAATAAATAGTTAGCAAGTAGAATCTGATGGGTCTATCAGAGGAACTGAAGGTAAAGGGAGTCGGAGCAACTGAAGAGGAATACTGATGAAGGATTCATCATGAAGGAATACTGATTCCTGGTGAACATCAGCCAAAATAAGTATTACGATCCTCCACTGGAGAGCCATAGTCACTGCTCAAATTCTTTTATCCGGACATTCTGAATTTTGCTACTCATCTGAATTTCAGAACTTTAGTCTGTTTACTGGTTTCTTTTTACACTTGTTTCTCTGAATAGCTTGCATTGCTTCTGTTGCATTGAGTCCTGAACTGGAAGTGAATGAGTCTACTTCTTTTCTATTCAGTGTATGTATCTTTTGAATCATTGACCTTAGTTTGTCACATTATGCTGGACATTCTTGGACATGCATGAAACTGACTTGAAATTGAAGTATTGTTGCAAAAAACTCAGATGATCAGCTTGTTCAAGTAGCTGTTATAAAAGTTATGCAGGAATAATTAAATAGATTGGAGTTGAGTCACCCTGAATTACCTGAGTGAAAATGCCTTTTTGCCTCACCTGCAAAATTTGTCCAAAATGCTGAGAAGTTCCCCAAAATTATATAAGGGCCTTGGTGGTGCAGGCTGTTAATCATCTAGCACTTAGTGCAAGCTGCCTGCAATTAGTGCAGGGTCGAATCCCACCAGGCTCAAGGTTGACTCAGCCTTCCATCCTCTCGGGGTAGGTAAATTGAGGACCCAAGATTGTTGGGGGCAATAAGCTGACTTTGTAAAAATGCCGCTTGGGGGGGGCAAAAAGCCCTAGTAAAAGGCAGGCATATACAATGGAGTGAAGGCTATTGCTGAGCACTTAGCATGGTGCTCCATAGACTGTAAGCTGCCCTGAGTCTCCGGAGAAGGGCGGCATATAAATGTTGAAATAAAATAAAAATAATAAAAAAAATTCCAGCTCACTACACTATCTATGCAGCTGCAGGATGAAGGATGACTATGTGCAAGTGTATTTTTTCATCAATTCTCTTAAGGCCTTTTGGTTAATTAGCAGGCCCGTATCTGTTGGAGTAAATCCCACTATTTTGTAGGAGGGATTTAAGGAAATTAGAAAGTAGAGACATTTAGCTGCCTAGTGCAGCAACCTCTGGTTTACTGTATAAGACTTTACCTGGAATAGGCTGCCTCATAAACCAATCAAGTTTTAGTCTCAAAAAGATGTTGGATATGTTTGAATATATATTGCCTCCTGGCATATGTTTAAGAACAGTGGATTACCAGAAATTACAGAAATTAATACAGTCAATACTGGCATAACAAATATAGAAGTGGCATGAGTCCAGTATGGTACATTCACACCAGAAAAGGGAATACCTTAGCTTTCTGGGGAGGAAAAACAGGCTGGACATTTACTGTGAATATCTTTGAAAAAAAGATGCTTTTCAGATGGGAACAAATTACTCCAGGATCAAAAAAGTAATCAGTTTGAAGAGATAACTAATTGTGCTCCTAAATATCTGGTGAGACATTGTTTACGTTTCTTCTAGTAGTTTTATAAATTTTGTGTTTCCCAAACATGGAATTGCCTTGGAAAATTCATTTCTGTCTGGATGTATATATCTAATATTCCTTCCGTTTCTATGATTATTTACAATAATTGGTACCAATTCAATGTAGTACCTAAAATCCCTGTTTCCTGTAGCATTAAGTTCACTATGAAAGATTCAATGAAGTGCAGTGTTCTTACAGAAAAGCAGAATATTTCTCCAGTAAATATCAAAGGTATTTGCAGCTGTTGGAGGCTAGTGCTGTTGTTGCAACATCAGAAGAACCTGAGTTATGTTTGGGCAAAATGTCAATTTCTCCAGGATGGTTTTCATGAAGAAGAAACAAACCATCTGCCTGTACACCATCTGTGACTGTACTATTCATTTAATTCCAGACTACAGATTCTATCTTATTTACTTTGTACCTTATCTGAACTGGAGTTAGATATGTCACCCAATTTTTAGGGAAAAAACCCATCTGCACTGGTGGTTCATTTAAATTTCCATATCATCAGGTGTTGATAAAAGGAAAGGAAATCCTCATATAAGCGGACTTAAGCTCCTGGAAAAAGACAAGATGTAAATAAAAAAAAAATACATACACTATGGAACAAAATACATTGTTCACTAAGCATCAAGCAGAAGAGTATTCTGGGTTATGCCAAATACTCCCACCTTTCCCATGATTTCTGGTGGTCTTGCATTATGATTGAGATTAAGGACAACATTGAGGCATGCCCAATGGAAAGAAGGGCTAAGAAATCCATTAATCTTGTCATGTTTGGACCCAGCCAAGCATCTGAGAGAAATAATTTATATGGATTTAATTATAGAGCTTCTAAACACTCAAAAACATACTAATATAATAATACTCTTCAACTTATCACATTTTGGCCTCGCTATGCATGATTGTGAATTAATTATTCCATTGCAACTAATGAAATCAAAGAACAATTCTTTAAATGTCTTTAGACTTCATGGGTTGCATGAATGTCTCATCATTTTAGTTCACTGTTCTGGAAAAACCATCTCAAAGTCTTGGGAGTACAGCTGAATTCCTAAACACTTTGACATTCTCAAAGTGGCTGTCAACCTGATTGTCAGAGTGTATCAATCCTATCTACTTATTACGGATCTATGCATTCTATTCTTTAATACAGGACTACACTAGTTAATCCACATTTTTAATGAAGTTGTATTTGTTTTTAGCATTATATATTTTCCCAAATTGCATCTTTATACAGTACACATTATGGACATTGTTTTGAACGTGGAATAACTTTAGTCAAAATAACTTTAATTTCCTCCTGCTTTTTCTTTCCGCACTCCAAGCTGTCTCTACAATTTTTTTTAAATCCACTATTAGGTTACTATATTTTTCCTCAGAAATTATGCTCTAGGAATGCATATTAGTCATAGATTTAAGAGATGATTATTTGAGAATCAGCTCTCCTATTATCAATTTGTCATACCATTAAGATTTGTAAGAGACACGTTTATATAGTTTACTTTCTTTTCAGATGCCTTTTTAAACATATCTACATTGTAGATATTAGACATTTATTTTACATTTGTCCCAGAATTTTGTAAATTTTGTAGAATATTAAATATTGAAAAGAAGCTACACAAATCTTGATTGGCTTTCCGAAATGTGTTCTATATGATGGTACACTTGAAGTCAACCTGGAAACTTCTACTGGTGGAAGATGTACCTATCCTTTGCCCACAGGATAATCATAATATTGCTGTGGCAGCTGCAATAGTTGTTAGCTATTCCCAATGTAATTCAAGGTGCTGGTCATCACATCACCAATAACTCATTCCATGAATTGAGGTTTGACTAGTTTACTGACCAACTAATTTCTGCTTGCCTGAACTGTGTGAATAATATCTATTAATGACTTCTTCCTATCATGCAGTACTAAAAGAGGAGGTACAAAAATGGGCCTTTTAAGAATGACCTCCTGTTCCCACAAACTTCTGAGACCTGGCTTTTTTGGAAGGCCTTTAGAAGTAAACAGCTGCAATAAGTTGCACAAATATTGTTGTTTTATTGTTTCATTTTGTTTCCTCCATATTATTCTTTTTTGAACTTTTGACTTGTTTTATATATCATCTATAACATTTGAATTGCAACAGTTTATTGATATAATAACAAATAATGTTGAAATTAACCTTGTATAATTGTTTTAATACTAGTGCAGTTATACAGATAGTCCTCAACCATTCATTTAGTGACCATTCAAAGATACACCACTATTGAAAAAAAGTGGCTTATGACTATTTTTCACACTGTTGCAGCATCCCCATGGTCACATGATTAAAATTCAGATATTGGCCACTGGTTCATATGTATGTCGGTTGCAATGTCCCAAGGTCATGTCATCAACTTTTGTGACCTTCTGACAAGCAAAGCCAATCAGGAAGCCAGATTCACTTAATAGCTGTATCATTAACTTAGCAATTGCTGTGATTCACTTAACAACTGTGGCAAGAAAGGTTCTAAAATGGGGTAAAAGTCATTTAACAACTGTCTTGCTTATCAACAGGAATGTTGGGCTCAATTGTGGTTGTAAGTTGAGGATTACCTGTATAGGTAACCCTGCTTGTAAAATTGAATGACAGCTGTACTTTAAAATTTATTTATTTTCATTTTTGTTGTGCATTGTTATTTGTGATTATGTTGAAGTTTTGTCCCCCTCCTGATTAAGGCGTGGAATTGTTCGTGCAAGATGGGTGGCTATAGAAATTGAATCTATTAATAACTAAATAAAAAGTATATGTTTTTATGTAGTTGAAATGTTTGAATTCTGAACAGCTATTTAGAATAGATAAGGTGAACATTATGTTTTCCAGACCAGGAGAAGGCTGGCAGTCTGGACATTTTGAAGGGATATTTCTACAATGCAAAGAAAAGCTTGTGGTGAGCTTTTTATGTAGTGGAATAATACATTTAACCAAATAATTACTCTAAAATCTAAATATGACTTTATTTTCATTACAAGAAGAATGATTGCAACAATTATGATGTAAGTCATCACGACATTAATTTGCTCTTGCAGAGGTGGATGGGAAATATTGAGTTTTGTTTCTTTTCAAGTTCTGTAGCTCTTTTAATCCATCTCCTTCCATTTTAATAAAACTTCTTTCGTTCATAATTGAAAAGCAAATCAAGGGACATTGTTCCTGAATAGCCATATTCTACTTTTGAATCCTGATTTTTGTTGTTGTTGCTGCTGTTCTGCTGAGCTGTTGCTTCCAAATAATGAAACAGTGACATCTTTTTCAATTTCATGATTTCTCTTTTTTTTAAAAAAAAAAAAATCATTTGATCTGTGATATTGGAAGTGAAGGAATCACAAGGAAAACTCAGACTTCAGAATTCGGCTGAATTTTTTTAATGAGGTTTTTCCCCCCCCCAAGGCTCAGTGTTTGTTTTTCTGCTTTTTTTTATCTATATCACCTCAAGCTTTGGGGAAGATTCTTGGTCTCTGGGGAAATGTGGAGGTGTCTTCCTTTCCTGTACTGACAAGCTGAACAGACGTACATTGCTGGTTCGACCGGTCAGCAAGCAGGACCCTTTCAGTAACTTCTCTGGCTTCTTTCCTTCTGTAAGAAATCAGTGCAATATGTATGTTACAGAACTTCCACTAACAAACAGTATTTCAGAGAGGTGATGGTGAAGGCAGAAAGCTGTTCATCTAAAAACTCATTAGTCAAAGCCGTATTTTTGTTTTTTAATGTTTAAAAAATATGTTCTGTTTCCCAGTGGTATTCTGGCTAGTGTTTTTACATGCACAGTAAGTTGGCTAGAGTAGCAAAGGAAGAATATTTATCTTCACAACTTATGGATTTGAATTTAATTATGTGAAGAATGATGCTTATATTTGGCCATTTAAGAAGCTACAGCTGTACAAGTTAATAGCTACAGGATAAGTTTAAGTGTTTTGCTGCTCCACAAAATTACTGAGTGCCTATTAAAATATTTGAGATAATTTTTTGCAAACTTAAAGCAACTGCCAAAACCCAAAAGCCACAGTAGGATAATGCTAACTTTTGTTCAAAGTAACTAAAATCTTGCAAGATTTGTGAGTGAGATCAGTTTTAACACACTTTAGAATTGAAGGCTTACTGGATTACCAATGGAAGAAAGGGAAAGTGGAAATATGTAGATATAGGAGGAAATGGAAGCCACTTTAGGGTAAAACTTTAAAAAAAATATTTGCTAATATAGGGACCCTGAAATTTCCATTTCTTTTTCTGTATCTCATATATATTCTATGTTGCTGTAAATATATTTTAGTGATTGCTAGAATATTTTTTTAAAAGTCAACTGTACCGTTGTTTTGTTATACTAGCTGCCCTCTGTATATGCCTTCATTTTTATACTTGGCAAAAATTAATATGTTTAAGATGGCCTTATATATAAATTCACTTGTTACTTTCCATGGAGAAATCTCATACACTATAGGACACACATTTATATACACCCCATCTTCTACATATAGATTTTTTATTTTTTGAGTGTGGGGAAAAAACAAATTCAATTACCCAAATGTTCTTTATTTTCATCTTCCTAACACATTACTGAAAATTCATATAATTTCCCAAGGAGTAGTTCTTTAAGTGTATTGCAACAAAAAATTTAAAAAAACACTTTATGTCATCTTAAAGACTGACCTTCTTCTTCTTATGGCTTAAATTTCCATGGAATACAGCCCATTTCATCTAATGAACAGAATATTATTTAGTTTGTATGTATGAACCCAAGATCTATTTTGATTGTGATGTAACTGCATGAGAATTAATCAAGAGATTAATTTCATTACACATAACATTTTTCCCCCACTGATGTAGTCATCTGTCTCTGGCAGTTTCTTCAACTGGACAGAAATATACTCTGTGTCCCATTAATTAAACAGTATCACCAGTACCCAATAAACGGACTTTTTTGTCTTATTGTCTTTCCTTTGGAACAAGATCCTCCACAGAATCTATTGGGGCCTTGTGAAAATATTCTTTTAAATATGTTCCCCAGTCCTTGGGTGAAATGGGTGGCAGGCTTTTTATCGAGCTGTGCATGTTAGGTTTGGAAACTTTGTTACTTTCTTGGATATCCATCATTCTGTCTATTTGGTTATTATTTTTATTATTCTTGTAGTCACCCAGAGTGTTTATAGATAGCTTTATAAATCTGATAAATAAGATCAGGTTTAGCAGAAGATAAAATCAGGTTTAGCAGAAGATTCTGTTAGAGTACATTTGTTTTTAATATGCAACAGAACACTTCTCAATTAGATAAGCACCCTGTAGTCTCAATCTCACATTGTTTTCTTTCTGCTCTGAGAAGAAAGTAAGAAGGTCCAAGGTTTTCACCATGTTGAGATTTTCTCTATGGACAGTAATAAAGAATAGGCAGTGGTGGCTAATATATTCAATAAGATAAATTTGTCTTTAAAAAGTGTTACTGGAAGTTCTGTTTTTTAATTATCAAGAATATGCACAATTATTGTTCATGCAAAATTATTGTTTATATCTATTCCAATCATTTTGTTCTAACATGAATTAAGCTAATTTACTAATATTTACTATTTGCCATAGTCCATTTTCACCATGCAAAAATACTTGTTAAGATTATGTAAAGTGAAATATTATTAAATTTTTAAATAATTTGTTGGTATTAAAAAGAAAATGTTAAATACAAAAACTATAATGTACAGTGCACGTATAGAACTCCTATCTTAACCAGATTTCAGATATTATTCAAAACATGGTATAATCATGGTAAGAAGGGAGGGACAGATTTCTCCAAATATAGAAGTAGTAAATAACAGGTAGTCCTCACTTAATGATCACAATTGGGACTGGCAACTCCATTATTAAGCAACAGAGTTCTTAAGTGAGGCATCACATGACCATAGTGGGCTTATGTCCTACTGTGATTACTAAACAAATCATCTGCAGTCATTAGTAAGACATTACATAAGACTGTCCTGCAATTTTACTGCTGGTTCCTCCATTGGCTTTGTTGGAAGTCAGCAATAAAGTGTGGAAATGGCATTTCCATGATCATGGAAAACTGTGATAGTCATCAACATCTACTGGTCGCAAAGCACACAATTTCAGTCATGTGACCATGGGGATGCTATAAGAGTTGTAAATGTGAGAGCTAGTCGTAAAGATAATTTTTCAACACCATTGTAACTTCGAATGGTTGCTTAATAGGAGAGTTGTTGCATGAGGACTACCCGTATAAGCCATAGTTTTGAAACGCATACACACACAACATGCATGTGGATTGGTCTCATTTGGATATGACACAAAATTGTGGCTTAGCATCCTTTACATGCATAAAGAATATGCAGATGGATGGAATCTGAAGCATCCATTGTTGATTTTCAGTTAATTGGTAAAACAAAAACCATTTCCCCTACAAGGTGACTCTTGATGGCTATAATTTCAAATCCTGATAAATGATTACAATGAATCCTTGATTCCTAACTTTTGATTAAGTTGAGGTTAGCAGTTTAATCAAAGTTAATAATAAAAAAAATATTTCCTGCATTTGTATGCAAATGCAAAGAAAATAAAGGAATGATCAAGAGCCTGAAGTTTTCTATGGCTCATCCTCTGTTTTTCTGAACCAATCAGTTAGCATGCTCTATATCTGAAGCTAAATCATGTTTCTCAACTTGGCAACTTTAGGATGTGTAGACTTCAACTCCCAGAATTCTGGGAGTTTACATTTACATGGCTTAAAGTTGTCAAGGTTGAGAAACACTACGTTAAAAGCATTTTAAAACACCTCTGTAAATGAATTCAGTCAGGTCTGCAAAGAGACAGGGCATTTATTATTTTCATAAATTCCCAGAAATATATTCTTCTGCCAAGAAAGTGGAGAACTTGAAATAGAAAATAAAATATTAAATCAGAAACAGTTTTA
The DNA here is from genome assembly GCA_023653725.1 of Bungarus multicinctus. NCBI lineage: Eukaryota > Metazoa > Chordata > Lepidosauria > Squamata > Elapidae > Bungarus > Bungarus multicinctus. The sequence goes on from CM042846.1 coordinate 72,054,219, forward strand.
TAACTGTTATGTAATGCGTGCAGATTTCTTATTTCTGGATATTTCTGTTTCTCGGCACAGGCAACTGCAAAACTTTTGGATGGTTCTCATCAACAGCATGGATTTCTCTCTTTGACTTATACAAAAGCTGTTACAAAAAATGTCCGTCACAAATTGATCTCAAGAAATGAACGAAGAACTTTGCAGAAATTATCTGAAAGTTTTACAGACAGTTCTCCTCATTTTCTTCATGAGATTCTTCTTTCAGCTCAGGCATTTGATGTTGTTTTTTGTTTTCCTTTCCTCAATGCAATTGCAAGTATTTTTCAAACAAATCTTCCAAAAAGTCAAAAAGAGAAAATAAAATCTCCAGGCCAGCCTATGAGGTCCCATATTCTCACATCTCGCAACTTGCCACTTATTTATGTCAATACTGGGGTAATCAGAATCTTTTTCCCCAAAATGGAGGAAGAACCATGCAACTCAGAAGGTATTTTTAAAGTTTGTGTCCTTATTTAGAAAACACATACTTTGCTCACTCCATCAATACCTCTGGGGAGCCTATAATAAATATTCTTTGGATCTTGTTTTCTCAAATGATTTATTGTATCAGGTATTCAGTTTAGTTTTTCTTTAATTATTTTATAATAATTAAAGAGAAAAACCACTGCACTGATTTATGGTACAATATCTTTTTTTCTGAAAATAAGATCTTTTTTTTTTTAAAAAAGGAGGGTGGATGTCTGTGAAATAAATATTTGATAGATTTGCTTGACTCATGTCATGACTTTTGCATTAATGTGTGTGTCCATATTGTTAATTATGGCCTCTGGTTGTTTGATTCATTGTGGATGCATTTCTATGGTATACTTAACTCAGTTTACTTAGACACACACACACACACACACATGCACGATTCTTCTGAACTGCATGTGTAGTTTTCTTGTCCTTTCCACATCAAGCAATATATTATTTAGTAAAATACTTAGCACTCACCACACTTTAACATTTGTAGTTAAAAGTTTAACTTTCAAACTTTCAAAACCAGTCTGGGATAACTCACTGGGTGGCCACAGATGGAGAAATTGAAAGCTTACATCCATTCTCAAAACAGAGACTCATGGAGAACACTGGGCTTGCCTTTATGTATATATCAGATGTCAATATCAGCTTCTAAAATATAATAAAATCCTTCACAGGCTTAAAAAAAGTTACAAAATCTAGTGTGTAGATTGATTGCAGTACTAAAACATGTAGTCAGTTCTTAATATATTAGACTGATGCAGCATTTCTTCCAGTTTAATGCAGCACAGAGTGTACAAGCCTTAGATTGCAAACAGCTATACTGAATTATAATATGTGGTTACAAACCCAATCGTTGGATTGAGATTTTGATTTAAGCCAAAACCAATCAGAGCACATTATGACTTAATACAATGCATGAACTTGGCTGTGAAAACTGGCTTTCCGTGTGAATTAGTATCAATAAATAATATATTATTTTGTTAGTAATGATTTCACAATTTCGTTGTTCAGAAGTGACCTTATATCATATTTATCCATTTCAAGTTCTTTTGTTAATGACTGACTTTTATAATGTGTGATGATTGTCTTCCATTTCTATTGCAGATAAGACAAACAAGGAAGATACTTTGGTACTGAAAATTGGTTCTGTATCAATGGCTCCTCAGGCTGACAATCCTCTTAGTAGAGTTGTGTTGAGGAAAGACATTTATCAGTAAGTATTAAAAGTTAACTCATATAGCTCAGAGTGTATAAGGCATATCACAAAAGTGGTGCAATACCATTGCACTTTGATTCTTGTGTAGAGCGTCTATTTGCATATAGTAAATTGAAACAATAAATGGGATGATTGGAGGGGCAAATCAGTGTGCTTCTTGTCCCTACCTAAAAAAATCATAGATATTCATTCGTCCAACATAGAAGTGATCGGAAAAATATAGGTATTAATCAGTCTAAATCTGATTCATATCACTGTTGTTATTCCATTCCTTCAGGGTTATTTTGGAAATGTTGTAGCTAAAATTAGAAGAAAAACTATGGAATAATCTGCATTTCTTGCAGTCTTATCTCTCTTTCCCAAATATATGAAGCTTTCCATAGAGCCAAAGTAGAATCATCTTGGTTCTGAATAATTTAACAGCCAGAAGAACAAAATTGTTACCTTTCTGACTTACAGCTCCAATTATCTCCTCTGTGGTCTTTTGTGCATATGGATATATTAATTTCAGGAAAGGAAAAGTAGACGGTGATACATTCTACTTTTATACTATTTAAAATCTTAGTTTGCTTTATTGGAATGTATTACTTTGCCATTTTTGTAAATTTTATAAATTTTGACACAGTTAATCATAGGTTTTTAACTGACAGGACTTAGCTGGTGGTTATAGGCTTCTTTGGAAACCTTTCTGGGAGAAGTAAAGATCATTGGCATATAATAGCATATGGATGCCTCTGTGTGATAATACCGGGGAACTAAACAATGTACTTGTTAAACTCTGTACTTTGTAATGAAATTTTCCATATTCATTGTTACTTCTTTCATGCATGCTTTAATAATTAAGTCCAATACTTCAGAAAACAACAAAATTGGGACTTATGTGCATTGGGAAACAAACCAGGCTTAGAACATATGTGGAAAAGCAGGCTAGCCAATGACCAAAATAAAATACTTTCAGCTTTAAAAAAGCTTTCCCTCATCTCCAGAAAATTATTCACTTATACAAAAGATATGTTTGCAAATACTATCTGTTTCAGTAGCTGAATAGTGTGAAAGTGATTTTCCTAATGTTAAATGGTTCGCAGACTTGCAAAATGCTGGACCATTGATGTCATGTGGATCAAAGCTGTGAAAGAAAGCAAAGTTCTAAGGCAAAGTTTCACAGTAAACACATTTTTTGTGTGAATATCTTGCTCTGGATTGTGTCACTGCCTTTGTGAAAACCACACTAATCATAAGTAAGCAGAAAAACTGGAGAACATGTGTAATCAACCTGATAAAAATAATATATGATCTTTACTAGATTTGGCATTGCTGGAAAACATGAAAGTATAGTTTCAAATAATACCAAGTGAGAAAAGTCACAGAAATACAGATGAACAAGTGTCTTATGCTTCCTGTTGGTCTGTTTCTCAGATGTGGTATATGTTTTTGTATGTGCATGTGTTTGAAAAGTACACTTCAATAGAAATAAGTCAGAACCTTCAAAATCTTCCACCAACAGTAAAATGTTTTACAGCTTTAAAAATGACAGATATTACTTTTGCTCAGACATTCTAATGGCTTAAGTTGTACAGATTCTTTACAACTTTTGATCTTTTATCTAAGGAGTGGGGATGGGGAACTTTCCCAGAATGCACTTTAAGATAGATTGGTCTATTAGTCTCGTAGTCACATATCCTCTGTTATTGAAGTGCTTCAATCAGAGTTCCATTTAAATCAGGGATATTTTTCTCAATCAAGTAAACATATTGAAAAAGCATTGCCATCTTCTCAAATAAATAAACTAGAATGATAATATAGAATGGCTCCCAATAACTTTAAATTCCTTATTAAATACTGGCATAATATGTTTGAGAAAGTTATACTGGAGCTTAAGAAAAAATGTTGCCAAAAAAGAAAATTGTAAACATAAAGTAAATTTAATTCTATTCTGGATTCATACACTTTTTCCCCCTGTTAGATATTAAAATCAGCTAATGTATGCTAATGTATTGTTATATGTTATATACTATATATATATCATATATTTGTACCAATATACTACTATACGTAACATATATATCAATCACTGGGTTACTCTTAATCCAGGCTCCAAAAAAGCTCTTGAGATGTGACAGTCTCCCTAAGAAATGATACAAAAGACAAAATAATCTTTTGCTTTATCCTGCTTTGATGTCATATTGACAGAATGTGGCTGTGATGCCTAAAATGATGTATATGTGTATGTTGGGAGGAATTAGCTTTAGATTTGGAGAATACCCTGTGAGCCAGATGTATTTGGGAGGCAGAATTATGTCCCTTAACCTTAAATTATATCACTTATTTCATTGGATTCCCGGAAATTTGCTAGACAGGGAACCTGGATCAAACATCACATCATAAATACATCTAATTGAACAAGACAAAAAAATATGTTGTTGGAATATTGCCTTATTCAAATAACTGAACAGTTTTGTTTAGTATGTATCTCCATCAAAGTTTGTTTTGCTTACAGTATAATAACTGGGGGACTAAAATTGGAGAACACCATCGCAAAATTGACAGTATATACCAGGGGTCTTCAAACTTGACAGCTTTCAGACTTGTGGACTTCCACTCCCAGAATTCCTCCTCCAGTCATGTTAGCTCAGGAATTCTGGGAGTGGAAGTCCACAAGTCTTAAACTTGCCAAGTTTGAAGATACTTGGTATATACCCATTAGAGAGGTTTAATTAAGTTCAAGCAAAAAACATTCCTTTGCATACAGTAAGTCATAAAACAGAATTCAATATCTGAAATACAGATTTTAGGACTTAAATAAAAACTAACAGTTGCTGCTTTATATCAATATTTGATATAAATTTAATATATATAAACTATGTCTGGGGCTGAAGATATAAATGGAAGGGCAGAAGAAGATGTAAACCATTTTTCTCTGTTTTCACTATGCTTTTTTTATTTAATAGTCTTTTTTTGACATTAACTTGTTTCTCCCCTTTTTTAATCTACTTTCTTTGCATCCCAATATTGCTTTTTACAAATTTCTTGTATTTCAATGCTTTCATAATAAATATATTTAAAAATTATATAAATCAATAACCATGGAACTAAATTAAAGCAGTTATCTCTCTTGGGGGCAAATTGTATAGATTGAAACCAGTTGAAACCAGTACTGGATGTTGCTGTGATACACAAAGAAAAAAGTGCTTTCAAAAAAGAGACTCTATCTGAAATTTGAGTTTGTTTTAGCATGAAACAACATAGTACATTTAGCTATTTAAACTATTTAATTAAATATTAAATTTTTTAACTTAACCCTGTGCTTATAAAAATATGTGTTTATCTACTTTATGCTTTTTTTTCTTTTTTGTTGAGTGGACCTGTCTTTTTTATAGGCTTTATTGTAATTTCTGGTATTTTGTCTACATATCCATTGTGGAAGTGTAGCATATGTTTCTTTGACAGTCTTTCATAGTGAAGTCTGTTCTCATATATTGCAGAACTTTGATATCCAATTTATCCCCGATGGCATAACTTTACATTTGGTCCTTTAGATTAGATTCTTTACATTTAGATGGCTTTCCACTAAATGGTTTTTAAATTTCCTGCTAATTTTAAAAATACCTTTTTAAACATTTCATTTCAAGGATGCCTTGCTGACATGTATATATTTAAAAACAATATTTAAAAATAGTAACTGTAGTAGATACTATTACTGAAAAAGCACCTCCAGAAAAATTAGTTTCTCTTTTTTTATTCTGCATCTTAGGACTAAATTGCAAATTATGCAATATATTGGTTCAAGAAAAAATTAAAATTATTTCACAGTAATATTTAAAACATTTTATTTCTTTTGATTATGGTAGACTTTTAATTTAATATATTGTGAAGATGTACAGCTTGTGGTTCATTCCAACAATACTTGTGGGCTCTCTGATGACCTCTACTGAGTTTTATCTATAACAATTTTTTTACTATAGCTCTTGAAATGCTTTGGAAGAATGATCCTTCCTTCCTTCCTTCCTTCCTTCCTTCCTTCCTTCCTTCCTTCCTTCCTTCCTTCCTTCCTTCCTTCCTTCCTTCCTTCCTTCTTTCTTTCTTTCTCCATTTTCTCTAAAATCTTTACACGTTCTAGGATATCTTTGTTTTCACTATTGTTACCTTATTACAAGTAGATTATTAATTAATATAGTATCCTATTAGTGATTCCACCAAATTGAAAATCTTTCTCTTTATTCAACTTTATTCATGAATTAGTATTTTAGATAAGCTCTATTTTTTGTTGCAAATTTTACACAAAATAAATATATTTTAATCCATTGATCCATGTATTTGTCCTCTAATTTCGGTCAATTGCAATATATATTTTAGACCATAAAACATCTCAATAAATTTAATAATTTTACAGTGAGATTCTTTCCTGGCCAGCTGATATGTGCATATGTGTATGTGTATTTTTCTCCATGGGATTTTCAGCTGACAGATGTGCTTTTATTTTGGGATATTATATTACCTTAGGATACATCATAGTTTGGCTTATTGTATTAAAATATGCTACACATATTATTATACAATTTGCAGTGCAGACAGGTTAATTTGAATTAACCTGAAATCACACATGTTTGAACTTAACTAAATATTGCATAATGAATATCAGGGAGAAGAGGATTCCTTATTGTGTTTTCAATAATCTCTTTAGTGTGTGTGCGTGTGTGTGTGTGCGTGCGTGTGTGTGTACTATGTACAAATATAATTGATATATTTATTCAAGATTCTTCACAACATATGCAATATTTTAATCACTACAGTTTACCATTTGTCAACAAGAAAAACAAACATTAGTAATGTTCGTAATTTTGTGATTTATGTCTGCTTTTTTTAGCTTTTTCTGACTGATCCTGTAAGGCAAAAATGAAATGATAATTCTAGCAAGGAATTTATCAAATAATAAGAAAAATAAGACCAGGATAGTGATTGTAGTCAGATAGTAATCCAAATCTTTTTTTCTTTCATTTATGCAGGCTGATTCAGGTCTGCATGGAATTAATAGAAAGCCCATTAGTGTATTTGTTTCAGCAGAACACATTGTGTTATCTCCATAAATAGTGTGTTATAAGCCAGGATCTTAAGATACTATAGGACAATAGCTAAAAACAAAAGTATCAGAAAAATTTCTAAATTGAATTATGAAATGAATATACATTTCAGATGGATTCAGTTTGGGTCTTCACAAATGAGAACATTTACAACATATCAAGAAAGTTGTATTGTGCTGGTGCTAGTGTTACGGTTAGTAGCTAGTTTGATTTATAGAGGCCCTAGATAGTTTCATATGGAAAATTCAGGCTAGTGGCTGGGACTGCTATTAGCTTTATTCTTAGCTTCTTGCTTCATTGTAAAAGAAAATGGAAGAGAAGCAGAGATCTTTTGTGGACATTAATTACATTCATTTAAAATATGTCATTTTGCATTGTAATTTAAATTAATCCCTTTAGGAGACATTTCAGACATTAGACTGCACGAGTCAAAAAGAGGGCTGTGAAAAACAGACCCCTCACATCCTGGACATAAACTGTTTCAACTCCTTCCCTCAAAACGACGCTATAGAGCACTGCACACCAGAACAACTAGACACAAGAACAGTTTTTTCCCAAAAGCCATCACTCTGCTAAACAAATAATTCCCTCAACACTGTTCAACTATTACAAAGTCTGCACTACTATTACTGTTAATCTTCTCATCACTCCTTATCACCCATCCCCTCCCACTTATGATTGTAGGACTGTAACTTTGTCACTTGTATCCTTACGATTTATATTGACTGTTTCCTAGTATGATTTGATTGTTGATTGTACCCTATGACTATTATTAAGTGTTGTACATTATGATTCTTGATTCTTAATGAATTTATCTTTTTTTTATGTATACTGAGAATATTTACACCAAGACAAATTCCTTGTGTGTCCAGTCACACTTGGCCAATAAAGCATTCTATTCTGTTCTGTTCTGTTCTGTTCTATTCTATTCTATTCTATTCTATTCTATTCTATTCTATTCTATAAATGGTTTATACAGAAAGTATTTCAGTGTAGGAAAAACCACAAAAATGCCAATTTTCATAATTCTGCTTTAACTATAACTGTTTCAAAATGCTGCTTGGGTATCACAATACATTTATTTGAAATGAAATAGCCATAAACAGCTATCACTATAATTTATTAAATAAATAATTATTTATAGTGCATTCAAAACCATTTACAATACAATAATTAAAAAAACAAAAGAAGCAGTAGTATGAACATAATATAAAATAGCACAATTGTTTTAAAATAGGAACAGGAAAGACTAAAAATAAAACAGAAATCATGCAGTAATTCTTTAAAAAATATGTAGATGAAAATATGAGTTTTGAATGGGTATTTAACAGGAATTATAGTAAGCTCTTCATAAATTTCAGAAGGCAGAATATTCCAGAGTGGAGGCATTACCATAAAGAAGTCCTATCTACAAATGAAAGGAAGATAACACCTTGTGTTTCTTAATGTGTACAGTATAATCTTCAGTCAACAGCAATCTCTCAGATATTTGGGTCATAGATTTTTGCAACATTTGGACCAAGAGCAAGGGTAGCCCATAAAGAGTGAATTACAATATAGGTAACCCTGTGTGTTATGACCGTCATATTTCAATGGACCACCCAAAAGATATTTATGACCCAGTTTCAAAGTTCTGATGAACACCCTTCCAGCCATATGACAGCATTTTGGACTCTTGGCAATCAGCCTGCATTTATCTCATTTGCAGTATCCAAGGATCACTTGAAATGGCAATTTGGTGCAGCTTGTGTTTTAAAGCCTATTTTTGATTAATTGGAATCAGCAGGTTTATGCTGACTCACCTAACTACTCTTTTGTTACATATATGTGTAAGTATGTCCTTTGGTCTGTAGCAAATTTTGGACAAATATTCTCCTCTGAGCAGTTTGGGGGCGTGATCTCTGGGAGAGGGGGTTACATGAATGAAGCTGTGCTTTGATTTTATGACACCAGCAGAGAAATCACATCAGCAGAGTGGGTGAGGCTAAATATTCTGTCCCAATGTTGGAAGGGTATAAAAGTGTGAGTTAGAGGCCTCCCCGAGAGAAACTATTGTAAAAATGGTAAAACAGTGAATTTTGGGACATGTGGGCTCCCATAAGCTTCAGGTTGACCAACTCTGAGAGGGTTTTTGGCCTCAGAAAAAAGAGAAGAGATGTCTTTCTTAAAAATCACACGAATTAATACACATTTCTATATGTGTGTATAATGTTCTTAATTCTTAAACAGCTATTACTCAATTAATAGGACTTTTAAAAACCATGCACAAATTTGAAAATTATTTTTCCAATTAATTGTGTCAGTGGTACAGTTCTGACTTACACAATAAGCATGTTAACAGACCTTAGCCTGATCTCATTAAATAGTTGAAAGCAGTATTATTACTCTTGCTTTTTTATTTAACTTAAATAACTTCCTCTTTGAAACCATGGACCATATCTGAAACATTAGAATGATAATGCTTTAAAACAAAAGATTAAGATCAAATGGTTTATATAAACAATAGTATACAAATATTTTTAAAAAGTATCATTTTCCATGTGGCTTTAGGAAATTATTGCTATGTTTTCATTTCCTAATAGCTTACAGAATTTAGTGGAACAGGAAAAAAAAGTAAGAGAAAATTTATTCAAAGATTTGTTGCCTACTTTAATCAGATAAATATAGAAGAAGTTGGTTATTTGTTTTTCCTAATGCTTGATTGCCAGTTCTTTCACTTTCCTTTCCTTTTGTTTTATACTAACGTAATTATTTTTATCTGAGCTGGAAATTTCTTGTCCCCAATGTCCACTTTTGTGCAAAGGACTTTTGTCTATGAATTCATAGCACTTTTATTGAAAGTGGAGAGAAGAAATATAACAGTGAGAACACAAAGTTTATTTTTCTGAAACAGCTATGAGCTTATAGACCTTGACATCTAAGTAGCATCTTTAGATAAATTATTGTATTTTACAGATGCCTTTACCTATTATAAATAATAAACACTTCATTCTATTAAATTTCAACTGAGAAACAAGTGTTAGGGGATCAATGGAGAAATTCACTTTGTATTCCTCAGATATTTTACTTGAGAAAAACCTCAAGCTTAGACATTGGTTTAGATAATCTCTATACATGTAAAATACTCAGAATACAAATTTAGGAAAGAAAATGAGCATTAAATACAGAAAGTCTTTATCATGTTTAAAAGCAAGTCAGAATGAAAAAAATATTTACCATTAATACGTTGAGTATAGTTGTTCGTGGTTAATATTTCACTGATTTGGTAGTACAAGCATTAGTTGAACCTTGTCTTTAAACAAAGAGAAAATGTTAATTCTATTAATAAAACAGTCTTGAATTTCAGCTTTGGCAAGAATACTTGATTGATGTAGGTGAGGATCCCACAGATTTCTTGTGATAGGTGAAAAATAAAGATAAATACTTGCAGGAATACTGTGTGACAGATATTTTTTATACTCATTTTTTGAAAACTTGTTTTATTATCACAAATTAACACTATGTATATGTCAACATGAAACATGAAATGTCCTCATATTTTAATACTTAGATACCATATAAGGTAGAAATATACAATTACTAAGGTAATGTTGATAAATATGGATTTAAATAAATAGTTTATGAAATACACCACATTTCGTTCCTTTAAAATCTATTAAATAGAGAGCAATTTTGTCATTTCAGGAGGCAGCTGTTAAATAATAACCCACCAGAGATTTTTTTTCTTTTACAATATTTAAATGTATAATATTTGAGCAATGTAACAATAAAATAGAACAATATGGTGTATATATCATATATTTAATGTAAGTGGAAAGCATCCTAGTTATCATATGAGTTATTCTTTAGCTTTTGAAATTAATTCATTTTGCTTAATAGAGAATTTGATTGATATCCACATATGGTTTGATAAATTGACACAACAGTGAAAAAGAATTTCTGTCCCATGTCAACTTATCAAACGCACTGTGAATGTTCTGTCTTTCATCCTATATAAAAATAATTACTACTCAGTAAACACGAAGCTCATGTTCAGTGAAACTTAACCTCAGAACTTCCAGGTGAATATATATACAGCACCTGATAAGGCTGAGGTATTGTACCACTAAACAAATAACCTGAAGCAACCCTGTGACTACTATATATGACCAGATTAACATTAATAGAGAATCAGAAGGAGTTTGTTTACTCAATTTCTCACTAAGCCAAATGTTTGTATGAAGTTTGGGAAAGCCAAGCCCTGGTCTCCTATTACTGGCAAGCAGTGTTGTGTTCTGAACTAAATTTTTCACACAGAATTGCAAATTCATAAAGAATGCATTACTTCATTACATTTTATTTTGGCACAATTTGTTACAACTGCTAACCTCTATTTCCTCTGTCCATATTTCTGAGTCTGTTTAGAAAAGTTATATTCCTGGCTGGTCATTTTGCGTGCATTTAGAGTTATTCACTTCCTCATTTACAGAATGATTTAGATTATGTTATGCATGTAAGAATAAGCTTAAAAGCAAATCAAACTTTTTGTCATAGAATCATTTTTAAAAAAAATAATACACATAACCCAATGTGCCAGTATTTTAACTGACGTATTTAAAGAAGACATAGGCCACTTTTACAAATAATAACAGGCAGATTATGCACATTCATATAATAAAAACCTAAAACTTTTCAGAAATCAGGGTTTTCTTATTTCCCTCTCAAACAGTTTGAAAATACATTGTATAGTTAACATACTTTACCTTTGTTCCAACTATTGTGCTCCAGTTACAAGTCTAGAAGACAACTGCAGTGGAAAACAGTCTTCTGCTTATTAGTGGTAAATTATTGTACACAGAGCTTTTTTGAACAAGGCACTACTTTTAAATGTCTGGTCACCTCACGGGATATGTAGTGCATTTCCTGCCACTAGGATAAGAGGAAGGAAGCACCAAGGCCCAAACGTTTGATGTGTGGTCTACTGTAATTCCTTTCATGTGTTCAGTGGCTTTCATAGGATCCATATCCTACAGTCAGTTTTGACCAGGCTGTGGTCCATTTCATTATGCTGACCCTCTGAAATGGAAAACAAACATTATAAGTGGTATTAAGCTGCCACTGTTATAATGAAAGGGTTATCGTCTTGCCCTTAAGCTGATTATTTTATTAAGTTTTATGGGGAGGTTTCCTTTGTTTTTTAAAGATAATTTCATTTTTGGAAGGGAACACTAAAAGTATCTGATAATTTAAATTAGACACTGTAGCTAGTATTTACATGACATGAAAAAACTTGGAATTATTCTTAAAAGTATCATATTTTAATATTTTAAGTTAGACTTTCCCAAGATTCCTTGTGCGTTAAGAATCTTTATGCTAGTTTGCAGAGCAAAATCACCACTTACCAGTTTTTGAAACAACGTACGATGGTTATTATACGTTTTTCAGGCTTTTTATGCACATCAGCCCACTATGCATATTTGTTTCCACTGTAAAATACAGTTAATCAGCAGCATGAATTTGCTTGGTTAATGAACGACTTTGTTAGTTTGTTTTCATGTGGAACTGCTGCCACGTGAACTTGAGCTTCATGTGATTTTCAGGCCAAAACTGTATCATCAATAAAAACTTAGATTATGAGTTTTATCTTATTATAAATTAAATGTGTTACATCTTGGAAATATGGACAAGTCTGACAAACACAGAGAACTTTATTTTGGTAATTGGTTAATAAAAATATAATTAATAGAATGAACAACACAAATCTATTCCTAACAATTATATCTATTAGCAATGATTTGTGAGCGAAACTTGCACATAATATTGATTTGACAGACAGTCAGATAAAAGCTATGAGAGTGTCCTGGAAATTTAAATAAAAGAGATTAATCAGCTGATGGCAAAAATCCCTGTAGAACTGGAAGAACATGGGTTGTGGTTTCTATGGCAACCATATCACAGGGCAGTATTGGATTTCATATGGGATTTTCCTATATTTTCTAAACTATTTGCCTTTTATATTAATAAGCTATGACAAATATCATGGAGACTTCTTTCCTTTTGTTTAAATTCAGTTGTTAATCATTAAAATATTTGTGGTTCCCCATTGCCATATTGTCTAATCTTTAAAGAATGGGGAGTCCAAATCTTTAGGGTTGTGGGGAAAACTAAAAATTTGGGTATTTTTTGTACTCTTACAAAACAGATGTTTGGGGAAGCATAAAAATTCATAAAGTTGGTTGTCAAGGGGGATAGAAGTAGATGCTTTCAAAACATCTACTGGATTGCTACCTGTTACCATTTCTACCCTCAACAATGCAAGGCAGTTCCATTTTTTTAAAATGATTTTTCTGGGCAAGTAAAAATCTTTTAGACTTCATTTTTATTATTTTTTTATAAGAAAGATTATGGATAGAGATGCTTGAGACTTATACTTTGCATACAACCATGCCTGTTCTCATTTTTATTAATTAGTTTTGTATAAAGGATCTAATTGGACACCAAGGGTTGCATGTCTCTTGGCACATTCACTTTGGGCACCTGACTTTTTCTGTTTCACATCTTACATGATGTTGTACATTTTGCTTAAATGGGCAATAGTTTAAAGCTATATAAACAGTACTAATAAGAGGAGTTAAAAATCCCTTGGCAGTACAATGATCTCAATTCAAACTGAGAAATTCATGGTTGGTCATGTCACCTAAAATAGGTGGCAAGATTGATTAAATCAATCAATAAATCTCCTCACAGATTTTAGGTGACATGACCAGCCATGAATTTATCTTGCTCTTTAAGTTATTATTATTAAAATTCTGTGTAAGTCGGAATCTATTACTTTGCTGGAGAGAAAATTATTTATTGCTTTGTGATCTTTCTCATATTTCTTAAACTAGGTTATTTTTAAAAGGCCAAAATACATTTTTAGAGGTGCTCTAGGTTGAAGTAATGTTTTGGCTCTTATACATTAAAACCGCATGAAAGAGAAAATGGGAAGAAAAATATGTATGCCAACAGCTTTTTTCTTTTTGAACGCTTCGTACACCTAATATCTTGACTGGATGAACACACAAAATAGTTGAACACACAGAATATGAACACCTGCTCTTTGGATTCTTTGTTAAGAGCAGTTTACAGTATACTGATATTTTATCTTTATAAAAACCTTTAAAAAGCACGTTAAAGCCAAGAAAAAACTATTTCCCTGGATGTAAACTTGAAAGCATAATACTGAGAGCTAAATGTTATAACCATCTATAATATCTAGTTTTGTAAGGAAGATAAAGGTGTAAAAGTTTTTATATTAAATACAGTTATATAGTACTATTACTTATAAAATTTTTGTTTGGAGCTTTTTTTACCTGCTTTCTATAGCCTTTTATAATTCTCCAGTGGACTGTAAGAGAATACATGTTGAATTTCTTACAATAAGCCTCTGAATTTTTGCCTATTCAGCAATGAATAGTAACTGATTCAACATGAGTGTTTCTTGTATAAACATACAAAATGCCTGACCCAGACTAAATCAATTTAAAAAGGAAAACATTAAAGTTATGTTTCCGGTTACATGCTTAAGGTCTTCTTTGACTGTATTACATTACTGTGTTATTTACCAACTATGATAGACTTTCAATTTATCCTTTGATGCCACCTGCAAAGAAGAGGACAGAGACCTTATAGGATGGCACAAAAAAAAAAAGTTTAGAGTGGTTTTAGTCATTTATTGTCCAGTTACTATATATTAATGCAAAAATGCAATAAGCTAAAGTTTGAAAGTTTAGCTGATTGTTTTGGGCTATGACTTTAAAGTTTAATGAAGTGCCAATATCTTCAACAAATGATTGTTATAAGGAAGATAATGAATAAGGAAATGTCTATATCTGGTCCTTAATAAATAAAATATAAGCATAATTTTTGAGCTAGTCAGTAAGTGACCAATTTTCACAAGAGGAAACAACCTATGATTGGTTGTAGCTCTCCACGTTATCAGTCTTACCCACTACTAGCTGGAAATACTAAGAGATAAAAAACTGGATCCTTCTTTATAGCAATAAACATGATAGTGCTAATATATTCCATCACTGAGTTTTTGGTCAGTCACCAAAATATGTGTTCTCCTAAATACTAATGAAATTGGATAACTTTAAAACTGAATGTACTTATGACATAGTTGAAATTCTGCTGAAGTCTGAGTGATGTCCTGGAAATTAACTAAGTTCACTTGACACATTATCTCCTAGCTACTCAGTATACTTTCCAGTATAATAGGTGCTTTGTGATTTTCTTTGGAATTAAGGTATATGATGTAGCTAAAGTAATGGTATAAGAAAATAACTATTGACCTGTGACAAATTTGGTATAACCCACAGTTGAAACAAAATTTAAAAAATATTTATTTTCTATTACTCGTGAGCCTGTATAGGATTTATGTTCTGTCCAAAGTAAGAATGTTTGATTTGAATGGTGAGAGTTCAATAAGGAATTACTCTAGCTTGATTGCCAAACTCTGACCTCTGTGCCATCCTCTTTCATCCATCTTGATACATTCTAGTTATTGATGTTAAATGTATGGATAAGGTACATTAGATGGTTGACATTATCTAGCTTAGTTAGATGTCCACCAAAGATGAAAAAATGCCCCCTCAATTTGATTACATATGCAACAAGTATTTGAATTTTTCATATAATTTTTAACTATTTATCTGGTGTCGTACTAACAATACATCATTTTATCAAAATACTCTTTAAGATTATATAATTCAATGTAAAATTTAATGTAAAATGTAAAATTCTTCTGTGTACTCTCCCATTGGCCCTTCATAGATTATATTCAATTTTTGCCTGTTTTATTATAATATTTAATTTCATTGTCTTCTTTTTCCATTTCAATAAAGTTTGTAGATCTTAGCAATAATATGATCATTATTAGTACAAAGCTGTACATCAAATTCAGTATTATGTTTTTCAAAATTTATAATTCATCTTATCCAACTTAAATCTTGCCATTTAAGAATTATAACCTAGTCTACACTTGTTCTAGTTTACAAAATAAGTATTAAGTGAAATTCTTAATTGTTCTATGCCTAATGCAGAGCTCAATAGTTATGGGCCCATTTGATGGTGATGACCACAGGATAAGAAAGATTATTACTTGGAATATAAGAAGCATAAATGGTAAAACATGTGAATTAACACATGAAATGAAATAAAATAAATATGTTACATGCCTGTGAAAGTTGGAAAAATGGAAAAATCTCTAAAATCGATTTGGCGTTAATTTTCTTGTGTGTAATTCAGCTACTCTGGTCCATTTGGGGATTCAAGAATGATGGAAAATGATGGTTACCTACTTAGAAAAAAGATCTATTTCTTTTCAATATATATTTTAATATGTTCATATAACAAAAAATTATATAAATCTAAAATTGTGGTTTATTTTATTTATAATTTAAGGGGATTAATTAAGAATATGAAACAGTAAGAAGGTATAACATGAGATAGACTATTATTTGGTAGTATGAATAATAATTTGGAGGGGAGAGAAAACTGGATATGGAAGAAAAAGAAATAAAAGAAAGGAAACAAATTAGAATGAAAATAGAATTACTACAGAAAATTCAGGTGCTTTATGAAATTCAACTGTTAGAATATTAGTCTCCCAACAGAATAAATGGGTAAGTGAATGGATCCAATCTCATAATAACTTTAAATTAATGTTATTGTTGTCTTCAAACTTTTGAGTTAACTTTGAATTTGAAGAAAGTAAAGAAACTGTTTGATTTCTGCCATCATAGGAGAGCACTGAATTTGGGAGTTCTTCGAGATCCTGGTTCAGAGGTTGAAGACAGACAGTACCAAATAGACCTCCAGTCCATCAACATTGGTACTGCTCAGTGGGAACAGCTAAAGCCAGAGAAGGAAAATGGTAAAAGCAGGGCTGTGCCAGAGAATGAAAGGAATTCTCAGAATCCAGCACTTGAATGGAATATGGCCAGCAGGTAAGAATCTGCTTGGAAGTGGTGCTTTGTGGATTCTAAACAAAGGCATAATGGTAACAGCAGCTCATAGATTTCAGCTAATTGGGTTTTTTTTATTTATACATAGAAGTGTATGTTTGCATTCCATTGCAAACACGTTTTCCATGAGCTAGGATTCTGAACAGTGCATTTCAAACTGTTTATAGAATTGTTATACAACAATCATACAGATATGGTTATGACTATATTTCTATAATAGCTTATTATAGCCATAAAGTAACATGGGCCAAAACCTGGCATTCCTATTACTAGTCTAGAAAAAGCAGTATTATTATCCCTTTTGTACTTTTGTAAAAGTTTGAACAGAACTAGTTTAGACATTTTAAAGCCAACAGACGACAAAAATGTTTTCCTCCAATTGGCTTGAAACCAGTTTCTGTGCTTCTGTAAATGAAAACAGCTGCTGTTTTTGAAATGACAAATTTCTGTTGATTTGTTGATATGCAAAAGAGGGCTTCCAACTCATATCTAGTTAGAAAGATTACATTGACATCTTCCATTTTTAGTTCTCCATTTTGCATTTTGATTATGTTGCTACAATAGTCTTTGATTTTGTTTTCATGCAAGGGTCAAACAGTCCTTTAAAGATAAGCTATCCAGCATATACATATCAGTGGATGCAAAAGACATAATTAAAATAATGCCTGTTGAAAAGAGTCTGTATCAGTGCAGTTCTGCAATATTTTATGTAAAGTGGGGGGAGCCAAACATCTACCGTGTTTCTCCAACAATACGGCCCCACCCAATAGGAAGACCCAGCATGTTTTCTAGGCATGAAATGAAATGAAATTAAACCCCTCCCCCCAAATTTAGGCCTAGTTTAAAACATGCAAAATTGGGGGGGAACTTGCCATTAGGAGTTCCCTGTGGGCAGCTACGCCTCGCCATCAGCCGCTCCTAACGGCCGATCATGGCAGAGCGTCGAGGGCTCCCTATCCCCGCCAAGCGCCTTTGCTGCAGACCTGGGTCAGCAGGCGGGCGGCGTGGATGTGGATGTCCACTGGCAGCATTTCAGCCACTTCTTGGGCCTCCGTAGCTTCCACAGTTCCCGCCAGTGCTGGCGCCTCTCTCGCCAGCACAGTCTCCAAAAACAGCATCTGAGTCGCTTCCGCTTTTCCCCGTCCCCTTCCCAGCAACAACAGGAAAAAAAACATTTTGAGGTACCTGGGAGTTCCGCGCACTGCATTTTGGTTTAATCCCGAGCGGCTGGTTGGCCGTGAGAAGAGCCGAGCAAGCGTCTCTGCTGTTATTACCCTTGGTGCTCCAGCCTCAGGCTCTGCAAGTTTCCAAAAGTCCCGGTGCGCAGCTCGTTCCTGCATTCCAAGTGCACCCAGGCTGAGCTGCAGTTGTCCCTGTCTCACCAGCGCTGTGTCCAAAAACTGGCAGCAGCAGCGGGAACCGTGGAAACATTTCAGCCGCTTCTCGGGAAGGAGAGCTGCCTCTGTAACTTCCATGGTTCCCACCACTGCTGCCGCTGTTTTTGGGGACAGCGCTGGTGAGAGAGGGACAGCTGCAGCTCGGCCTGGGTGCGCTTGGAATGCGGGAACAAGCTGTGCACCGGGACTTTTGGAAACTTGCAGAGCCCAAGGCTGGAGCACCAAGGGTAGCAGCAGCAGAGACACTCGCTTGGCTGGCTCTTTTCACACCCAACCAGCCACTTGGGATTGAACCACAATGCAACACATGGCGCTCCCAGGTACTTCAAAATGTTTTTTTTCCTGTTGTTATGGGGAAGGGGATGGGGGAAAAGTGGGAGCAACTCAGATGCTGTTTTTAGAGACAGCGCTGGCAAGAGAGGCACCAGCACTGGAGGGAACCTTGCAAGCTACAGGGGCCTGAGAAGCGGCTGAAACGCTGCTGGTGGACATCCACGCTGCCACTGCCGCCCGCCCGCTGACCCGGGTCTGCAGCAAAGGACGCTTGGCAGGGGTAGGGAGCCCTCAATGCTATGCCATGATCGGCCATTAGGAGAGGCTGGTGGCGAGTCGTGGCTGCCCGTGGGGCGTCCTAGGCGAGGGTGCGTGGGGGAGGGAAGAAATTAATTCACCCCTGAAAAGACGTCCTAGCCGTTTTTTCGGGGCTCAAAAAAAAACAAAAAAAACCTGGCCTTATTTTATGAGAAACATAGTACCTGCAAAGGGTGTGATTCAGGAGCATAAAACTTTTTTCTAAGGTTTCAGATCAAGTGGGTACATTTTTTTCCATGTTACTTGTTTCTTTATTTGCTACATTTTTGTATCCTAGCAGTTTAGAATAACTAAATGAAGCATCTCTAAAACTTTAAAACACCCTGTGTATGTGTGTATGTATGTATGTATATATGTATGTATATATATATTTGTGTTACTTATTATTTAATTATTTATCAACTCAAAAACCTAATTAATTATTTATTAGCTCAAAAACCTAACACACACACACACACACACACACACACACACACACATTTTCATAGATTTTGATGGGTACAGTTATGTAGGTCTTGGTGTGTTCAGGCTTTTCCCGTGTAAGATTGAGAGTATCTTGGCAACGTTTCGACGTGGGATCTTGTTGAAATGTTGCCAAGATACTCTCAACCTTACACGGGAAAAGACCCGAACACTCCAAGACCTGCATATGTGTGTGTGTGCGTGCGTGTATGTATATATGTATATGTATATATTTGCAGTTTATTTCAGATTCTCTAATTTTTTAAGCTTATGATTAAATTTTTCTTTTGCCCAGGAATGGAGGCAAACTCATGAAGTTTATTCAGAGGTTGTTCTGAAGGTCTCTATAATACCTTAGAAGTAGTTATGATTAGAAAGGGAGGTTTGCGAACTTAGTATCTTTTAAAAGTCTTTTATCACTGTTTGAAACAAGTTTGCCAATCTCTTTGCCTCCCAGCACGCAAGCCCACAAAACACCTGTCCTACAGTTTCCTCATGAGGAGTAGTCGTCCAGAGCACATGTGGGCAATCTCCTTATCCAAAGAGGTTCCAAAGAAACCTGTTTCATCAGTTCTTTGGTGTTTGCTGTAGTCGAGGCTGTTTTCAGTTCACAGAGGCAGAGCTGTCTTCAGCTCATGTTAATTCCCCGAGAAGCGGAGTTTGGTGGGATTTTCTTACACACACATATATATATACACATGGCAGCTAAGGGATTCTTTTTCTGCATATAGTATGTAGCATTTATGAAGTTAAGTTTACAAACACATCTTTTTGAACACTGTAAAGATAAAAATCATCCATAGCAGTTAAATAACTATTTTTTTTAATAAAATATATCTACATTTTTTTTAGTTTCAACATCACTTCCTAAATACAATATAAAGTCTTTGGTATCTCTATTTGAATAGATCAATGATAGCATTATAAACGACCTGGAATGCCTTTCAGCTACTATTATTATTATGGCTGGTCACACAGTCGACCAGATGTTTAGACTATATTTGGCATTTTTATCTATCTAAAGTCCTTCCAAAAGGTGAAGGACTTGGGATAGGCAGAGGTTATTGTTCAACGATATTAAATGTATCATTGCAGATTATTAGGTGTGAGTAATCTACATAAACGTTTAAACATCATCAAGAAGATTGTAATAAGATAATAAAATAATAGTGTATTTTTCTGTGGATTAGTATTTTCATGTTTTTTCCTTTTGATTTATGCTATGCCTTGCTACCTTTGCAAGTTTGGGAGAAAATGTGCTTGAGGTTTAGTTCAAAGTATACATGTAACATTAAGGTTTTATTTTGGAGTATTCAAAATATCTAATAAAGCTTTCTAAATATACCTCTAAGACAGAAAATCATAGCAGGTTTCACCGGAGAGCTCTGATAAAAGAATATTATCAATTTCTGTGCCTTGAGATTTTTGGCAAAACTTACCTATGTGTTTAATTGTGCAGGGCCTTGTCGATTTAGCAGATGGGCATGAATATAAGCTAGAAAGAAAAATGGATTCTATTTCTTTAAAGGACAGAAAAGCATTAATTTCATTCATTCTTCTAATAACTTAATTGATAGTTTCTTCAAGAATATAAGAGGAAAGAACCATTTTATTCCTTTTCTGTTATAATGTTTACACGATCAGTTTCTTTTGCAGTACCGAACAATAATGTGTGGAAATGAGCACCAAATGAACACTAAACACCAAACTTCTGTTAAAGAAAAAAATTGTCACTTGCATCTCTAATACTTATTTTGAGAGGACATATTCTGGAGCATTTATTTATATGTTTTCTCAGTACTATACTTGAAACAAATGTTTTTTCCAAAGCATAGTGTACAAAGAAGAGTCATATATTTTAATATTTCTGAATTGCTCCTTCTGTTTCAAAGATAAATATGTAACAGACGCCTAGATGATCATACTACATTATACCATTCCTGATACTCACATGGGCAACACCTGCACCAAATTAATGGAACATTAAAGTGTGGTACTGTGTAGGAAAATTAGTAGAGAAAGCACAGGTTTATTTCTTGTCATCTCTTTAAAGTCACTGGAAAAAACCTTTAGATCTGAAGATAATGTCTTGACTTCAGTTTATTTTAACGTTTGCATTAATTCCAATACCGGCTTTAGCCTCTTTTCTTAGAGAAACATTTAAATATCCTGCAAAGCTAATTTTGCTGATTCAGAAATGGGTCCCGAATAGGCAGTGAATGTTGAATAGTCCTTTCTTCCTCTGGATATCAGTTAATGTGACTATTTAAAATTTTATATAGGACTTAAAATATATGTTTATAAATATATATATTACATATTTTCCAATGGAATAGCATTTATATGTTTATGTTGGATATTGGTGTGTGTTGTGTTGTGTTGTGTGTGTGTGTGTAAAATATTCTCTATATACATATAATGTTCTCTGACCTTTATTGTAACAATATTTTATCCTTTATTAGTTTGTGATAGTTTACAGCAAATTTTTTTCAGTAGTGTTGCTAGGTTAAGAAATTAATATTTACAAATATGAAGCAACAATCTTCTAACCATAAAACTTTATCATTTAGTGTGCAATTATTTCATTTCATTTTTTAGCATAAAACACCATCAAGAACGAAGAGCTATTTTAACTCCAATTTTAACAGACTTTACTGTACGGGTAACTGCAGCGCCTGCCATCATTTTCACAAAAGTAATTTCTCCAGAGAATTTACACACAGAGGTCAGTACCAGATATGAGATGTTTATCACTGAGCTTTATATCTGCACATTTGTTAATTATTAAAATGATACATAAAATTGTGTTAAAAATACTGTGTGGTATGCATTTGTTGGGCCAGAACAGAGAGTCCAGGGAAAATTGTTTTCTTCCCCACCTTCAACATTGTCACCAGATCTCTAATGAATAATAAATACTGCTTTTAAATGAAGCACGTGCTGAAAATTGACTTGATTTAAGTTGAGATGCCAACCGCAAGGAATGCCATATTATTTTCCATGCCCAAAATTATGTTTTCGTCAGGCCTCAAACCTGATTTCTGAAAATCAACTGAGAATCCTTAAATGTCAACATTGGGAAAACAGGTCATTTAGGACCCGAAATGATAATTTCTTTTGTAAGAAAGGTTAAGGCATAATTTTAGATCACCCAAAGGAAATGCAGTTTCAAGGCAGATTATATTCTCTTTAATTTTTTTTTCAAACTTTCATCAAGGAAGTTTATACCATCTTTTTGGCATCCAGCTGCTTGTTCCCCATAGCTCCGGTCAGTTCATTTCAAACTTTGCACAGAGGTTTGGTGTTTTCATCCTTTCTGGAAAAGAATTGTAGCTGTGGTACTTGAGTTTCTATCACTGTGGATAGCCAGGAATAGAATTGAAATAGAATTGAAGGCCTCTGATAAAGCCTGCCCTATTCCGATCCCCTTGGCCCCAATCTCCACAGCTTTATCTTGTATTGCATATCTGCTGAAAAAAGAGTTTGAAAAAAAAATAGATGAATAGGGAAAGCATGTACCAGCAAAGTAACAGATGAATTTTACTGTTCCTGTTGTTCAGGAATGTAAATGCTTTAGCTGTTTTAATTTTTCTTGAATCTACTCCCTTGGATATTCAGTAAGGAAGGGAGAGATCTACCACAGATTACTAAGGATGAATATGCACATATTTTTTTTATAACAAGAGGATATGACTTCCTGCTTAGTAAGCAAATCTGTTTGTTTTCTCCTTTCATTAATTTCTAAATTAATGGTCATGATTGTTTTCTTTGTGTGGGGGTTATAATAGCCAGGGGACAATGGTCATTTTTCTATGCTCCGAATATTAGCAGACAGCTATAATTCAATTAAATCAGCTATTTGTGAACTGCAAAATACAGTTTCACTATAAACTAAGATGTGCTTGTAGATTCAAATACATTTCTGTGAGAAAGAAGAATTACAATTTTCTGCCAAGAAAATGAATAAGAGTTCTTGACAGCCCAGAATTTAATACAACAAAGAAACAGGACCTCACACACGAAATACATGAAACAAAGAGAAAGCAACTTAATTGTTAAATATCTTGTTTGGAACCATAGCTTATGATGTTCCATCACTCCTCCACTTGATTTAATTTTACAGATGGTGCATTGTGCTTTTCTGCTGAAGGAGATAGAGAAAATGTTAATAAACAATTTAGAGAATATAAACAGTTTATATTGTCTTAAAAATAAAATTACATAAATGCCAAGAAAAAGCTGATAACCAATGGAATTTGTTTTGCAAACTTGTTTCTTTCATAGGAAATTTTAGTATGTGGCCATTCTTTGGAAGTGAATATGACAACAGGTCTGGATTTCTTCCTCAGTGTTGCTCAATTGCAGCTCCTCCAACAATTAATGCAGGATAATATGTCTGGATTGGAGCCTTCCAATAAAGCTGCAGAGGTAACTTCCATTATCCTTTTTTGGATAACTTTTGGAAGCAACTGTGTGCTTCATCATCCAATTTCTAACATTTTTATTATCGATAGTATATGCTGCCTAAATATGTGTTACATATATTGTGATTATGTCTGAAAGTACTTCAGTATAGCGATCCCCTTTGGGATATACATTAGTCCTTGATTTATGACCACAATTGAGCCCAAATTTTATGTTGCTAAGTAAGAAATTTGTTAAGTGAGTTTTGTACCATTTTACGACCTTTTTTTGCCACAGTCATTAAGTGAATCACTGCAGTTGCTAAATTAAGCTGTTGTTAAGTGAATTTGGCTTTCCTGTTGACTTTCCTGGTCAGAAGGTCACAAAAGATGATCACATTGTCCTGGGACATGACAATTGTCATAACTATGAACTGGTTGTCAAGCATCTGAATGTAAATCACATGACCATGGCGAGGTTGCCATGGTCATAAGTGTGAAAAATGGTCATGTTACTTTTTTCAGTGCCTTTGTAACTTCGAACAGTCATTGTTGTAAGTCAACAACTACCCTTATAGGAATGCTGTCTTCTGTATGTATTTTCTTGGCTGCATTTTGTTTATCTGATCATAGGAAAGGAAGAGTTTGGTTTCATTCTTTCCAGTTATTGGCTATAGTAAAATTGTTCCAATTGACCTGTGCATTTGTACAATTGAGGAACAAGCAAGTAGTTAGTAGTTTAAACCATGGTTAAACTTTTCTGTAATCTGAGGTTCAATTGGAACATTGGAATTGTGTTGTCAGAATTATTTTTTCCCATTCTACCTATGACACATCACCTGAACAGGAGCACTAATCTCAGGTATATCACATACAGGTATTGCCCATAATAGTCATAAATGCTGTAGCGTTTGTTGGGATATCAGTGAAAACCAGGCTCTGTGGAACAAATTGAGAACACTACATAATGTACTTAGGTTGAGGTTTGATATATATCAGTCCAAATCCTATTCTCCCCAAAACAACAACACTGTTAGGTGAGTTGGACTGAGACACAGTGGCTGGTCCAAAATCACCCAACTAGCTTTCATGGCTAAGGTGGAACTAGAACTCACAATCTCCAAATTTCTAGCATGGTATCTTATCCACTAAGCCAAACTAATTAATCTTGTTCTAAACATTGTTTTCTTTCCTCTTGTAAATCCAAACCTAAGAAGTGTACTTTAAGATTGAACATTTCTATAGAATAATATCCTAAACTTCATCTCCTTTTTTTCCTTTTCAAATAAATCAAAATCATAAACTTGAATTTGCTTTTCATTGCTATTTAGGCTTGTTTCTAGAGGTTCCAGTGAGGTATCCTAGTTCTTACATTGTGCTAAATAAAACATACACAGAGCTTTTTGTGTTTGCTTGACTCTGCACCCCAAAGCATTCTTAGAAAAATTTAAATGATTATTGGTCCAGAGTATTATTTCAATGTGTGCCCAGCGGCCCAGAAAAAGAATTAAAAAAAAGGAAACTGGATATTATAAAGTTTCTTAGATATCTAGGGGGATTGGCAATATTTCCATAAATCATATTTCAAACAGCAAGCTATACCAAATCAGCTATTTTATAAAGGCACCCAGGAACTGTTCATTAAATGTTCTCAGTTTTTGTCTGAAAAACTGAGAACTCCTTCATTTCTTGCTGGGAATAAACGATTAGTAGAAATAATTAATTTGTTGGCTTGTTTTTGATAAGCAGGACTTTTAAAATAGTCTAATTCATCATTGCCTATGAACAATGCTACTCCACAAAATCATTCTCTTACTAGAAATGATTACAGTGACTATAGTCCAGCAAGGAATTTAGAATTTTTAGAATTTATTTGATTTGTCAATTGCTTATAAGATAATAGGTATAAGTATATACATAGTTATGAGTACATGAAATGGGTACATATAAGAAAAATAAGAGAAACAATAGGACAGGGACGATAGGCACGTTGATGTTTCTGCTCATTGGCAGTTTTTAAGATTGTCCCTTTTAATGGCTTCAACATATAAGTAACCCGAAACTGCTCTTCAAGTTCCATTTCATGATAGAGCCTATTTATGCAATTCCTCCTATCCTGAGGTGTTATCAATTATTTTATGGCAGAGAACCTTTGTTTCATTTTCACTCCCCCACTTAGACACTCTTTGAACAATGAGCATTAAGAAGGAAAAGAAATAAAGCCAACATTTTATTTCCTTTGCTATATATTTCTCAACTCCCATTAGGAGCTCCTTCACATTTATTTTCCCAACAAAGGAAGACCATTTTCTATCATCTGCAAACATATCCTCCAACACACAGTCTTCTGAGACCTCTACAAATTCTAAGTTCAAAGAAAAACAACAAAATTACTCAGAGGACTGGGCTGATTTATGATCAAGGTTTCTGAACGATATACACAGGGAGAGAGAGAGGGGGGGGGGAAATGCAGAGTCTAAAAGAGGACATAAATCTGCAAATGTAACACCATGGTGTAAACATCAGCAAAAAGGGACATTTTAGGACTTCATAAGAGATCATTACTAGAAATCAGATACTATTATTCAAAGTAAAATAGTGCAGGGACCAATAACCCTTCAGATGGAGTTAAAGGTTTGAATTACAAATTTCTCAACTCCTGTTCAGTTGTTTGTACTAACTCAAACCTTATCACTAATTATTCTACATAATGTTGCATTCACCTGAATTTCAAACATCACTTAGAAATTTTGTGGTACAACACATTACAAAAAGGATAAAAGTTGAAGACTGAAGCTACATTACAGTAATTGAATAACAAGTTTGTTTTTAAAAGTTGGCTAACTGATCTGGAAGTAGTAATTACTTTGTTCACAAATATCCAGTAATCATCATATTAAACCCACTTCCAAAAGGACCATATGTAAGAAATAGTATATGTATACTTTTTAAACCAGTGTTATAGAGTAAATTAAATGTTTATATTTTACCAAAATAAAAAACATATTGTGTATAATGTTAGAGAGTAACCACATAATTAAGGCCAAAAATGGCTCTTCTTTGATCTATGTAGGTGCTAAAGGACAAATGTTATTTTATGTAAATGTAAATTTCTGAATTTTCCAGTACTTCCTATTACAGTCCTCAGATCTTTATTCTTGTACAGTTGTCTTATTTTGATTGGACTTACTTTCCTAACATTGTCATTCCTTTAGTTTAATTTTGCTTGTTTATCTGTCATTGAGATTAAAGTATTTAAGCAGAACAAGAGACTTCTGTGGGATCGTTTAGTTTCAGTTAACATAGCAAAGATTTTAATTTTGTTATGCTAAAATCCAAACATTAACTTGTACATCACCAGGTAATACACGATTGAGTTAAATCTTCTCGTATGCTAGCTTCTGGAAAAAATATTTGTACATTATTGAAGGTAAAAATTTACTATTCCAGAATAGTAATTTTTTATTTAGAAAATTAAGGAAATTTAGGGAAAATAAACCACTTCTGTAGCAATAATCCTTTTCTCTTGCTGTTGGGTCTTCTATGTATGTATCTATAATGAAGTATGCAAGATCATCAGAATAGTTTTATCAAGTCAAAAATATTACAGAAGTTTTTGTAATAATTGAAAAAGTAGTAGTGGGATGTTGAGCAACTTTCATTAGTTTTGGCTGTACCTTGTGTGAAAGAATCCTGGACTGCACTGAAGACCAAAGGATATTGTATAGCTACTAGGTTTTTGTAAATTTATTTATGTACTCTATTCTACCTAATCTGATAGATCAAGGATTATGTTCTATTTAGTGTTAAAGAAACAATTTCAAGTGAATAATAATCATGTTTCTTCTTAATTTTTAATATTCTTGACATATCCATGAATCCCTTTTATACTGTCTTATTATTTACTTATTATTTTATCTTTATTCTTATTAAAAGTACCGTATCAGCAGATCTCAGGATAAGTTAGATTGTTCATAAAGATTGCAAGCAGATAATATAATTCAGTAAAATAATTATAAATTTTCAGAATAATTCAGAAGAAAAAATAATAATAAACTAATTTTTGTGGATAATTTATAGTCTATGACGAGCTAGTTGGGGAATTCTGGGATTTGAGGCTCATACACCTTTAAACTTGCCATCTTTGAAAAACACTGGTTTATGGGCCCTGTATTCTAAGCTAGATTTTTTTTTTAGCTGATGTAGCATCCTCAAATCTTGCAACTGATTTTCAGAAACAAAGCCATGAATTTTCATCAATATATTTTTAGGTATTGTAATTTGTATTTGAG
Source organism: Bungarus multicinctus (assembly GCA_023653725.1). Taxonomy (NCBI): domain Eukaryota; kingdom Metazoa; phylum Chordata; class Lepidosauria; order Squamata; family Elapidae; genus Bungarus; species Bungarus multicinctus. The sequence goes on from CM042846.1 coordinate 72,082,151, forward strand.
GGCAAAATAAGACTCTGAAAAGGTATGCAAAGGCTCTATTTTGTAAGTGCTGAAACTAGTGAGATGGGAAATAGTTCTTCTCAGACAGGAAATCAAGGCTGAGAAAATAATGGGCAAGAGCATGGTAATTTAAGAGTTGGGAGAAAACTCTTAAATTTTAAAATGGAAGCGTATATGTGTACATTTCTGTGTTTTGTAGCAAGATGATCTTTTGAACTGTTATGACAGCAAATATATCTACTGGCATCATGTCCTTGAAGTTTGTAGTTCCTGAACATGAGTTTGAGTTTCTGGTAGTTTAAAGCTAAAGTTCTGAAGAAAGGAAGGAGGAGCATTCTAAATTTTGCACTGCATTGAACAGCTGCAATCAGAAGCTATGATATACCAGTTGCAGCAGTTTCCTATTCCAGAAGTAGACAGAGGGGCAGTTGATAATACCAGGAGTTTCTTGGTTCTGTAATGATACACAAATACCAGACTTTTACAGTATCTGTTCTGAGGAGCAGGTGTAGAACAATTAGCTGTCTGCAAGTACAAAGGAGACCACACACTTATTTATAACCAAATGCAGATCTCACTGGATAAGCTTCTTGAGTCCCTTTTTTCTTCTGCGTTATGGGGAGAGTCAGTGGGCTTTATTGCAAGAGGCACATTTATTGAAATACAACAATTGACACCTCCTTGGGGGAATTTTTCCATTTGTTTGTTTGCAAATCTAAAGTCTCATTCTTTTTAATCTGAATAAAAGTTCCTATAAATTGGGAAGAGTATGTGGTTTTGCTAAGAGAAACTGTAATATGCTAAGGGATGGGGAACTCTTATATTTTACTCATTACAAATTATTTCATATTCATCACAGGATATTTCTGTGTGGCAGTTTGTACTCTTCTTAAGAACTACTAATCTAGCAAATGCCACTACCTAGCTTAAAAACTGAACTTTCATTGTCTTCATTTGTACAATCTTGTGCAGTCAGAGAAAACTATATGCAAAGAAAACTTCCAGTTGACTAATAAAAGAGTTCAAGAATTGACTCAAATAATGCTTGTTGGTTGCAGTATAGATTCTCTGTATCTTTTGGATTGAAGAGAATAATGAGAGAGAATTAAGGCAAAATTTAATTGCAATAAAATGGGGAAATTAACCTAGGCATTGTGAAACTGACTAGAAGAATTAAGAATGGGCTCCTTGATAAGGTTGCCTGTATTCTTCCCTCCTTCCTCCAATTTGCATCAGTTACTTGGCCTGTTTGTAACCAGTTTCTAGGAAGCTCTTCTGAAGCAAAACAATATTAGAGAAATAATAAAAAAATATTATTACATTTAAATGTCACTTGACCCTTAGTGATCTACTCAAGTTCCATATTGTTAAATAAATAAATAATCAGGACTAATCACATTTTCATTAATTAAAATAAATTTTACTTAAGATCTTGGAAATATTAAAAAATAGTAGATACTATAGATTAGGTGGATGTAATTTGGATAGTAAGATGGGCAACATATAAACATAATAAATAATAAAATAAATGTACAGACTACAATTTCTGTATATTAAATTACTAAATTCATATATGAAATTTAAGCCAACTTGAGGTCCGTAGACTTAGTGGGGTCCTGTCTTATTTTTTATATAAGGAAGTTTCTTTTGACTCTTTTATAAAATGAATTTTTTTTTATATGTTACAGATTTTTTTTTAAAAAAATAAGTATCTATAGAATGGTTTTGTGTCAGTTTCATTGAGCTTTTGTATAAATCTGTGTAGTGTTTTAGACACTGGTATTAAAAAGTATAAAAAGTGTATATCAGTATGTCAAGGTTCTGACTAATGAACCAAAGCAAATCAGAACTCTGAGGCTGGAATCTTCCAGAAAGGACTTCTTTATTGGGTACATTTAATTATGCCGATATGATGTATCCAATAAAGAAGTCCTTTGAGGAAGATTCCAGTCTCAGAGTTCTGGTTTGCTTGGGTTTGTTAGTTGTAACTTTGACGTAGTAGTTAATAATTTTGCTAAATATGTGAACTACCTGCATAGTTTTTAAGTGATATGAATGTTCTTTGGTCACTGATCTATAATGGCTCATGGCTCTATTACATATTCAGATCATTATTACATAATGCCAAGTAATCCTATTACTGGATAAACTATATACATTTGTTCCTAAGGACATAGTTACATATTGTATTTCGTATTTCCATAAAATTAAATAAATCTATTCCAGTTTATATTAAATTCCCAGAATTCAGTAATCTTAAGTAATTTATACTCACTTTCAATAGCTCCCATGGTGATGGATGTTGTAATTAAAGCATAACTTTCACCCTATGAAAAAGCAATATAAAATCAGATTTATGAATGTACGTTCTTGTTCATATGATTGTGCCTTTAGGTAGAAAATTTAGATCTGCTGAAATATAAGTACAAGTGGGCAAATTCCTTTTAAAGATTATTGAGTCAAGGTTCAAAAATGATTGAGTTATTTGACAATGGCTTCTGCAGAACATTTTGAAGATAAGCAAAAAATAATAAATAAACCTGTAATACTGGAGAGTTTCCTGCTCTCTCATATCTTTTGTGGTTCTTTAAATTTTTCATCGACTAGATACAGATTTCTTATTGTCTTTATTGTAGTTGTATCATAAAGTTATTCTGAAGTCCTGAAGCCCGGTCCTTAGCAATTTTCTCTCTGCATTATTGATGTAAATAGATTTTGCAAGGACTTGTCCAGACAGTCACTGAGAATCTGATATGATTAAATCAGAAGGAAAAGAATATACAAGCAATAATTTTATGCAGCAAACTCCTAGTTTTGTCTGTATATTGTCACAAGCTGTTTACAACTGCATGCCCAAAAACAACATGGTGAGGGGCTGCTGTGGGTCACTACTCATATAGTACCTACTGAGAATCACCACAAAAGCTCTGTTCAAAATTGTCTTTACATGATAATTGCCTTACAGCAAATCATTATGAGATGGCTTGCTCTGGGAAACAGCTGGCATACAGAATCAGTTCAAAGACAGAATATTTTGAGGAGGGGGTAGCAAAGCATGTGGCAAGGTCGCATTCTCATGAGAAGCTGGCATGCACACAAAGCACTGTTCCGTGGAAGCAGTTTTAAAAAGCCACTTGAAAACTATATCATGAGAAGCAGTCCACAGAAATACTCCATCATGTGGCATAACCACATATAAAAGTAGTCTCCATGAAGTAACCATGTGGTGAGAAAGCAGCAGTTAGTTTTTAAAATGCAACAGTAGGCTTGCTTGCTTGCTCATTTAGCGCTATTGCTTCACCATTTTCCTTCCTCCCTCCCTCCCTCCCTTCCTTTCTTTTATATCCTGCCTTTTTTTATACAACTCAAAGTGACATACCTAATGCTCCCTCCTATTTTCCCCACAGCGGCAACCTGTGAGGTGGGTTGAATAATGAGAGAATGACTGGCCCAAATTCGCCGGTCAATCCCATGCTGGAATCATTGTCTCACACCATTACAGTCTCTGAAGTAGTTGTTTTAGTGTGAAACCAAACATAATGTTATTGAACACGATGTCATAAAATACTGTAATTCTGTAGGAGCTTCTCCTACCTATATTGATTATCATTCTGTGTTTCAGATGTAATTTTTTTTTACTTGAGATGTATTGAATGTTCATCCTTGAACCAGGAGAGACAGTATATTGCATGTTCATCTTTGACTTGTTAAGGCCTAAGCATTATTCCATTAGACAAGAAAAGACAAGCAGTGCAGTCACATATGGAATCTTTAGGACACTTACAAGCATTTGTCATTGATTTCTGTGCTGAGTATGAATAAGGTAGCACATATATTTGATGGCAAAGTTAATCATTCTGCAGCTACATCACGGGCAGAGAAAGAAACTGAGAAACTAATCACCTTAACTTATCAGGCTGTAAAAGAGAGAGCTGGAAAGTTTTACTGTCAGATTTGCAAGATTGTAGCCTTACAATAAAGTAGAACTAGCTCATCTGGTTTTGTTTCTCAGCCAGCCTACCTGGAAAGGCTGACAAAATCTGAGTTTGAGGGGAACCCCAAATTCCGGGTCCCAAAAGAAAATTTCAGTAGTTCATAAAATTGGTCTTTGCATGGTGAACAGCCTTCTTGTTTGGACCTTCAAAGTACAGGAATGGATATTAGCTTTACTAGCTGGAATCGTGAAGCATCATCAAAATGCAGAACTGGCTTCAGTGGTTTGTAAGCTAACCATCTCTGTTCTCTTAAATATCTAGCAGCAGATAGCACTTTAAGCACTTATTAGTTGGCAGGGTAAGCCACGGCAATTTAAGGTAGTCTCTTTTTATCTTTTTTCTTATAAAAATCAACAGTGACTCTTAAATCCTTAACTCACAGTTTTCAGATGTAATAACTCCTCCCCTTCCCCAGTGATCTTGCATTTTTATGTTATTTCACAAGATAATCGTTTGTTTCTAGAAGTTATGTAATTCTTTGTTGATAAAGACTTAACATTTACTCTTTTTGGTTGTAAAATCTCACATACTGGCTCATGACCAAGATAGTAATTGCCCCAAGGGGATGATTTTCCCTTAGAAAAATGTTGGAAACACAGGTAATGAAAAATCTAAAAGATAAATAAAGTACTTCAGCCAAAGTACATTTTTCTAGCTTTTTAAAAAACTTAATCTAATTATTTTTATTTATTTTCCAATGTGTTTGAGAATTAACCCATATGGATCAAGCAGTTTTAACCTGAGTGTTAAGTGCATGATTGGGCTCAGTCCAGATTTTGTTTGATTATCTGAAATCAGCTCTTTGTTGTGGGGATAGTATTTCTTTTGTCTCTAACTTTAATATAGTAGCCTAACATTCTGCTCAATGTCTTGCAAAGTCTATCAGATTATTACATAGTCTTGCAAAGTCTATTACAGATTATTACAGAACTTTGTAAAATTCAAAAGACTAGTTTAGTAGCTGGAGTTTGTAATCTTCTTTAACTCTTCAAATTGTAATTTTTAGATTTAGGAAAAGAATTGCTAAAATTAAAATTGTAGATATTGTGTATGGCAGTGAATGCAAAGCAATACATCTCACAAATTGAAATTTTAAAAGGTTTTGCTGACTCCATAGAATGCAGTTATCTAGATATGTGCCTTGTCTGTGCAAGTCATTTCTCTTGGTAAGTTAAAAAAGTAATATATTTAGGAAACTGGTAAAGCACAGTATATACTGAAGGAAGTAGCCAGTGTTTATACTAAAATATTACAAATACTTTTTTAAAATGAAGAAATGACATTTTATTTTTCCTCCATGTGATATGTTATTTTTTTAGTGTCAATGATATATGCTATTAAGAGAAAGCCCGTTTGGTGTAGGAATTACATTGCTGGTCTAAAGATTGTAAATTCTAGTCTTCCCTTGGACATGGGAGCCAGTTATATGACTGACTGACTCACTCTCCCTCAACCACAGGTTGTTGTTTGGGAAAATGGGAGGCTGAAGTATTATGTACACTGCCCTGAGTTCAAAAGTGGTATTCAGCAGGTTCTGACCAGTTCTGGAGAATCAGTAGCGAGTAGTTGTGAGAACCATCAAATATCATCTCTGACTGGCCCTGCCCCCGTCTATTCTCTGCCTCCTGAGACCCAGCTGATTGGCTGGGTCTTTTTTGATTGCCCTGCACAGGAGAATGGAGCTGGAAAACAGGTTAGTGGGGTAGGGAGAGAATGGGGATTTTGCAGTAACCTTTCCCTAGGAGTGGGGTGGGAATGGAAATTTTGAAGTATCCTTCCCCTGTCACGCCCACCAAGCCACACCCACCAAGGCATGCCACGCCGACCAAGTCAGCCCACAGAACCGGTAGTAAAAACATTTGAATCCCACCACTGCCTGAGTTGAAGGAAAATGAAAGTGAATAGCAACAGCACTTAAACTTATATTCCTTCAACCCCTCTAAGCAGTTTACAAGTCAGCATATTGCCCCCCATAATCTGGGTCCTCATTTTACCGACCTCAGAAGGATAGAAGGATGACTCAACCTTGAGCCGTTGAGGATTGAACCCCTGGCATTCGGCAGAATTAGCTTGCAATACTGCATTCTAACTATTGCAAATCATGGCTTTTACAAATGAAATCAAACGATTCCGTGGTCAACAATTGGCCTTTAAAATCTGGCCTATGTTTTTTGTGACAAGCACTTATTTAATTAACCTTAATCAAGTTAATTAAACTTGAGCCTTCAAAATGAAGTAGACATGATGTTAGTTTTGGCACTTGCGGGTCTTGCTCAAAGAACAGGTGCAGCTGTGGTTAGGATGGTTTTTGTACAGGTTTGTCTTGTGAGTCACTTTGTGCCTGTTCCTGCACAGTGAAGCTTTGCTCATAGTGATTCATGCCTTGGACATCTCTGGTTTGAATTACCGTAATGCACTGTATTAGGGGTGACCATTGAAGAACATTTGGAAGCTGCAGTTGATCCAAAATTTAATAGATTTAAAAAGCCACCCAACTCAAACAGTGTGATACTGGACAGCATGCAACAGAAAAACAAACCAGAAACTGGAAGGAAGAAACCAAATATTATAAAGAAATAGATTATATAAATATAAGGTGGCAACTGGGTACAATAAGTAAAAGAATAAAAAGTGGACTCCATTCAACTTGACCCAAAATCCTGGGAAAAATGCCAAGTCTTAAAAGCTTTCCTAAAACAGAATTGGGTGCTGTTGTATGTTCTGGAGAAGAATATTCTAGAGCATTTCAAGGGCAACCACCAAAAAGGCGTGTGTCCTGAATCTCACGAGGTGGCAAAATTTAAAATAAGAAACCTGAAGCATGACGTCCCTCTGAGACTCCTTGGGGTGGCGGATGTTTGTGGGCGAAGGTAGCCCTACAAATAACCCCATCCTTTGTCATGTACAGCTTGGGGCTGACTGCCTTTCATTATTTCTGCTCAACCTCTAGATCTATTCAGGAGAGCATATTCTGAGTCCTACCATTAAACAATGTCATCTTCTTGGACCCAGAAGTTGTGTCTTATCTGTGGTAGTGCAGCCCTGTGGAATAGCATTCCTCTAGGAAACCCAAACCTCAACCCTGTTAGCCTTTTTCAAGGCTTTGAAGACTGTTTCCTGAGGCTTTGGGGCCAGATGGTAAGGCAAGCCCTGCTGTTGATGTGGTTTTTCTGATTGGTTTTTGTTTTGTTTTGCTTTAACCTTGGACGTCATGGGTTATATGCAGATGTTTTAGTAGTTCTCTTATACGCCACCCAGAGTCATTGCTGTGAGATGGGTGGCCCTACAAATGATAAATAAAATTTAAAAATGTTAATCATAGAGATAAAAGTAATATCTACTATATGTCAGAATACTGAGAAAGTGCTGAGACCTTCAGGAATGGAAATTGGGAGTTTACCTTGACCTGACCTTGTCACCATTCCAATAAAGTCCCCTTTCTGACATTGCTCAGCCTTTCAAAGAAAGCTTCTTTTGGCAGCAAGAGCATTTTCTTTTGGCTTGTAAATAATAGCTTCAGAGGTGAAATCTTTGCAGGATTACAGATTACAGATGGGGATGAGAGTTGAGCTCTACAATGCATCTAATGTTGCAAAGCATCTACCTTAATTTTTGAAATGATTTCTTCTCAGTCCATAGTTTTTTGTTATATCTTCCTTGATGAAATCTTGTGGAGAAAAGATTAGGCAGCCTTTGGTGTTATTTACATGGTGTTTATAGGTTTGTTTACTATATTTTTATACAGCCATGTTACACAAGGATAGGAAAATTTCTTCTCACTACATCTTTTTATCCTCTACAATCCCACTGGACTCTCGATGGTTTTGCAAGAATATGCAGTACTAAAACATTCATAAACGTTATTACTAAAACAATAATGAAAGTCCAAAAACATACTAAAAAGACTAAAATCCAGGTGTCAAGTCCCAAACATCCTGCAGAGCAAATAAGATTCCATGGGAGTCATTCCAGGAGGCTGGTGATGCTCCTTAGAGTGGGGAGCCTCCAGCTGCTTTCCCTTTTCCTGGCAAGATCAAATTGGTTGGACCAATTCAATTGGGGGCATCTTCCCCTCCTTTCCCCCTTTCTTCTCCCTTGCCCCTGCCATGGACTAACACAGATATAATTGTTTTTTATTTGGCTTTTTAGGAACTGCTGCTTGTATAACAACTACAACAATGTACATCAAATTATATTCAAAGAATTAATCTGGTTCAGCTGTTGGATAGTTAAAGTTACACTGAAGAAAATCTTAATGGATAATATAGAAATATATCCTATTTGGATGGGTGGGAAACCTTATCACAACTGAAGGAAAACATAAGCCAATAAGAAATGAATAAACTGAAGAGAAATGTGTCACAGGATTCTCAAGCATCTGTTTCTGAAGTGGTGGGAATGATTCCATGGTTGAATACCTGAGAACAAGTTTCAAACTTTAATACATGAAATAATATACATGAAATACATGGAAGGATGAGAAATGTTATTATTAAAATGTAAAATTAGCATATTTTTGTTATCGTCTGAAAGCGTTAAAGCCTAACTATGCTATCTGAAAAATACTATTTGTTTTAATAAATTTCACAATACCATTTAAATAGTTATGTGTAATGTTATATTCTGGAAGATTAACTTCTTGTAGTTTTCAGACAGTCATGAAAGAATCCTAATATTGTAATGTATAGTGATATGTAAAGCAAACTAATGGAAACTAAAATAGATGCAAATTGCAATTCATAATACCAATGTAGAAAATTAGCTCTACCTTGAAATATTAAACCCTGAATTTTTTCCAGGATTATATTTTTACAGTAGAGAAAATCCAAAACTCCTAGCTAAAAATCTTAAATACATGCAGAGTTTAGAATTGCCAACTGTTAAAGGAATCTAAATGTTTATGATTATCACTTCTTGCAACATAACGGGTTATTCTCCATTTTATTCTTACCCTTAACTTTCACTTTTTGTTGAAACAGATTGTTTGACTAGCAAATTCTATTACAGTATGGCAGAGGGATAATTGAAATTCAAAACTAAGAGATGCATACAAATAAATAAAATTCCATATTCCTTCTAGAATGTCATCTGATTTGGAATTACCACAATCTGTCAATACCCTTAGAGTTGTGTATTTCCCATAATAAATCATCCAACTAAAATACTTCAATTTCAGATCTAGAAAGTTAGTTTTTCTGCAATCCTGTTTCACTGAAATAAATAATCAGTCTGGAACAAGAAATGACACAGTTTGACATTTAGGATTTTTTTTTTTTTTTTGCTTATCGGTAATGTGAACTTTCCCATGTAGGATATGTGTATTTTTTTAAAACTGATGTTTCTTTCTAAATTGCATGAAATGACAAAATACTGTTTTCATATCTTAAAGCAGTGTTGTATGTTATATTTGGATTATGGAATTGATGGGCAGCTGCAAATATATATGCAGCACTTGCTAATGTCCGCTTGTATAATTGTTGACCTGTACAGCTGTCAACATCATGTGCACATATACATAAACAGACGCCACTTCATTTTCCCTTCTACACATTTCTATTTTTTAGAATTTGGGACTGCTTCTTGTCACATCGACAAAAGATTTCTGTACAAAATATTGCAGTGATATCGCCCCAAATTTTATCTTTTTATTTAATCATCAGCATGCTCTCTTTAGTTCTGTCCTTGTGGCTTGTACCAATATTCTCTTTTGAATATTCGTAACTCAGAGTTGAAATGAGGGTTCCTCAGTGCTGCCTGGCTGTTTTCTTGCAGTATGTTTCATTGCCCAAACTAGGTAAAATTATCAGTGCTAGTCCTTGTGATATTAGCACTAGCAATGATGATATTATCTAGTTTGGGTAATGAAATGTCTGCAAAAACACAACCGCACTCAGAAAGAACAAGCACCTCTCTTGTGGCTTGTGTTTCAGTATATAGGACTTTTGTGCTATTTCAGATTTTCAAGGAAAATGTTCTTTTAGCTAGAAAACTATTGCCTCCCCTCTTCCCCCTCCTTCATTATGATCATGCTCTTATTAGTTTAATTAATTGACATGCCAGCTAATGTTTCCAGACCCAGTGAGGCTTACAGAAACATAATAAAATGCAACAAGAAACTGCATTGTATGAAATATCTCACATTTCACAGCTGATTTATTTTTTGCCTTCCTTGTCTCTTTCCCATCCTTACAATTTTAAAGTAAACCTTATTCAAATCTCAAAATAATAATATTTTAAGATATTGCAATAATATTTATAAACAGCAAAAAAAAAAACTACTCTGTGGCTTGTATTGCCACTAGCTATTATTTATCATTTGAAAAACTAATACTCTTATTAAGAAATACACCTTTATTCTTGCTTTTTATAAACTCAGAACACCAACAAACATTTATGTGATTAAGATCATTTCACCCATGGAAGCCACATATCATTGACAGCCATGTATCTCAAGTAGTTACTGACTAGTAGAAAGGTCTTATACAATGTTTAAGATAGAATATATCCAAGTGATAGGGTCCCCTGATCAAAGAAAACAATGGTTCTCATCTCATGGAGCTCAGCTAAAAAAAAAAACTGCAATCATTTAGATTTGTAAACATTAATAAATTCAAGAGCAATTTGTCATTAAATTGTCTTTTTTCTAAACTTGAAGGTTAAAAATAATGGTGCGTCCATGTATAACTAGCTCTCTTTCTGCTCCCAGTCACTCCTCAGTGTTTAGCCATTATTTATCAAGAGGAAAGGCAGAGAATCTCAAAGATTTCCATCTCTGTACCACTGTTATTTTGGTGTGGGAGGGGATTGCCACCTGGGGGACTTTTGAAGGAAAAGGGATATTAAAACTAGTGGGTTAAACCAGTTTGCTTGCATACTGCACCCTGTAGGAGCATGGTTAGGCAATGAGTCAATTCACATGCAGCAGGCAAGTTAGAAATTGGCAATGGTACTGATTAAGAAATTAATAGCAGATTTCAGCACTATCATTTTCTGCTGATACACGTATGGATGAATAGTACTTAAACTCAACAATGGAGAAGAGCCTTCTGGCTGTTATAATGAAATATTTGCAAAGATAGGATTTTCTTTGGCTGCTGTTTGTTGCTGCTTCAGCTGCAGAAAAGTGAATGCTTTCTTTTCCATGTTGTGGCAGACTCTCAACTGGAATTACACATTGTTTCAAGTTGTTATACTTGACTATTGGATCCAGATTACGTTCCATCAAGATGGAGGTGTTACAGTGGTGAAGGTCCAGTTTGCCAGTATTTTCAGAATATGCTTTTAAGATACAATATACCATATACTTCTGAGATACTGAATTCATTTTAAATTGTTCACAGAATCTATTGCAAAATAACAAAGCAGACATTGATTCTCAGGCCAGAGATGACCAATGCATATAGCAACTGCTTTACTTCAAAGCCACCAACTTTTTCAACTCGGCACATTAATAATGGGCAATTAACTACCGTGTATAGCTTTGTTCTTATCTGCTATATAGATTCTAATTAGGCTGAAACATGTCTGAGAGTTTTTAGCGAAGTGATAAAATGTCAGGAGATCTGAGATTTACTGCCACTTCCACAAGGAAAAAAATAACTTAAATTTTATTTAATTAATTCTTAAAGTATATGTTACAAGCAGAATCTCATAGGAAAATAAAATCTAATCAGGAGACATAATTTGATAATTTATATAAATAATGCAATTTCCAAATGTTTCTGAATGAATTTACTAAAGAATTAATAGAAATCACATACAATTGTATGGAAACTGAACAAGGAGAGATTTAACCTGGAAATAAGGAAAAACTTTCTGACAGTGAGAACAATCAACCAATGGAACACCTTGCCCTCAAAAGTTGTGGGAGTGCCATCACTTGAGACTTAAAAGACAAGATTGGACTGCCATTTGTCAGAAATGGTGTAGAGTTCCCCGCTTGGGCGGTGGGTTGGACTAGATGACCTTTAAGGTCCCTTCCAACTCTGATTATCTGTTATCTGTATACCTTTTCGTTTCATTGTTATACCTTCTGGGTACACAGCTTTCCTCCATTTCTTGTTTGTAAATTTAGCATTATACAACATATTGAAATGTAGTATAATTTTCTTCTTTCGAAAATTATACTGTTGGTGTAAAGAGATAGTGTTAACTGGCTGCCTGTGCCTTTCTTTTACTACGATTTGGGAAAAAAATAATAATTTTTTTGAGATACTGTTCATATATCTGAACAAAAATACTCCAATTAGAGTAACATGGGTCCCTAAACTGAAAGGATAATTAATATCCTATCATGGCTGGAGTAATTATTAAAAACATTTTATTTGAAATGTTTTGAACTGATGTTTTAGAGTGCTCAGCAACAGCGTATATTCAAAAAGAAGGATATAGATTATAGCCCTTATCTCTTTATCTTCTCTAAATGCTATTGAATTCAAGGGGTTAAGCTATAAAGTCACTTATCTCAACACATGACAAGGAAGAATTTGCCAGAATTCCCTAGCTACCAGCATAGCTTTCATCACCTTCTCTGTTGGGCTACTGTGATGTGAAAGAATGGGGAAAATGCACTGAAGCCATCTAAGAAGTAAACTATCAACTTGACATTTTTCAGCAATTGTAAACTTTTTCACATTGCAATTCTTTCTGACAGAGAAACTGTAGAATTCCTCTGATTTAAGACCCATCTGGTTATTGTTCAAACGTTTAGAACTATTATTTCCAGTAAAAAAAAAAAATCCAACTCATATGCTATTTTTCTTCGCCAAACTGCAAATATTTCCCTCCGCATTTTAGATTCTATCTTTAAAGTATATTTTAACAGTATTTTAAGTACTTTAAAAAAAAAACCAATTTATCTTGATAGTGGACATGCTTTGTTTTTTCATTTTATTTTAATTAGCCGTTGTGAAACTAAATTCTCTTTTGTTTTACTCCTTTGAATACTGTTTAATTATGGTTATCATGCCAGATATCTTAAAGGTTATTTTACCAATACAGTTTCATTTAACATAAGCCATGTGGAATCAATAGTACTGTTTCCTAAAGTAAATGCTTGGAAAATCTTACATTCATATGTTAAGAGTGCACATCCTTTCCTCATTAGTTGGAAAGTACAGGGATTTTGGCACAGGTTCTGTGTGGAAGCATTGTGCAGCTTTTATATGGATTTTGTTTTTAGCCTTTGATGACACTGTTTAGAATAGGAAGTATCTAATAAGTAAAGCATTTTGTCTAATGTGCTGCCAGTGTGTTTCATATATGCCTGGAGGTCTGAAACATTATCTTCTCCACTGCAGTAATATGCATTTAATTCTCTGAAAGCAGAAGGTTGAACTTTTAAAAGAGACTCAAAGTACATTTTCAGCTAAAATAATCTGAAACACATGTGATAGCGGACCTGAGTAATGTACAGTTGGTTTTTATGGTTTAATCATGATCATGTTAATGCACACCAGTAGCTAATTAAAGAAAACTTTTATTGTTCATTTTAAATGGGTTATGTAAAGAGTGAGTGAACTGATATAAATGCAGTTCAATGATAAATGTTACCATTACATTTGCTATCAGGAAGCCGATATTGGTGTTTTTGACATCTTTAAAGTATTGGGCCATTTCTTTTGTAACAAAGCAAGAGATGTTTTTAAAAGTTTTTACATTTGGAATTGTTCACGAATGTAAAAGGATATTCACTTGATTCCTGGATTTATTATCAAGCTGGCTTTTTAAAATTAATAGCTTCAAATCCTGAGTAATGTGTATGGTTGCACATCTCCCAAGGAATATTGATGGTAGGTCACAAGGGCTCTATGTTTTTCCATAGACTCCATGATCTACTGAAGATACTCAAGAGAAAAATTGTTAGTGTTTTAGCCATTGAACATTTTCCTGTTAGGAACCCATTTAAGTTTGGTTGTCTTGGAGATTTTTAGTCTAGATAAATAATTCTACCAAGTTGTTTTTTCATTTGCATCTCATATCTTAATGTTTTCATTGGGAATTTAATATTTGAGTTTATAAATTTTGTTTTTTGTGAATCAACCTGATTTCCTGAATTAGCTGCTAATCAAATTGCTATACCATTTAAATGATATTTTAAAAATCTTCTTAAGAATGTATAAATAGAAGATATCCATTGGAGCCAAAAACAGTTATCTCTTTATCAAGTGATATTTTACAGACCATAACCAATTTTTAACAAAGTATTCATACTAAAATTAATCCAACTTATATTAAAAAGACTTTACTTCAATACTTCAAACAGTGTTCATATTTAAACATCACACATTTGTGCCTACTTCTAATGTGTATTAGTTCCAGTAGCTATAAAATTCAAATTGAAGAATATTAATTTTAAAAATCACTAAAATCATTTTTGAAATGTGTCTTTGTTTTAGATATGCTTCAGTAAATGCATTCTTCTCTGGAAATATCATTTGCTTCCTTTGATTCCTTGAAAGCAACAATGGAGAAGAATTCTGGTGGGGTGATGACTTAGTTTTAGTTTTTGGTGCCTTTTATGTCTTTCTTTCCAAAGTTGATACCCTGCAGATATAAAGGGATTACAGTTCCTAGAATTTTCACATTCAACATTCTGGAAAAGTGCTGGAGAGTTGGTATGCACAAACATTACTCTACTTTTAAAATCCTGCGAGACATTGCCTAGCTAATCTGTCTCCAATCTTCCCTTTTGGGGGAAGGTTGTTGAGAAGGTGGTTGCGTAGCAGCTCCAGAGGTTTCTGGATAAAATGGATTATCTCAACCCCTACCAGTCAGGATTCAGGCCTGGATTTGGGATAGCATTGCTCGCATTTTGGATGATATCTGGCGAGAGCGGGATGGGGATAGTGCATCCATCCTTGCTCTACTTGACCTCTCAGTGGCTTTCAATATCATTGACCATGGCATTCTCCTGGGGTGGCTTTGGGGGATGGGAGTGGGAGGCCTTGTGCTGTCCTGATTCACTTCCTTCCTCTGCTGCTGCTCTCAGTCAGTGTTGATGGGAGAGGAGAGATCCAGCCCTTACTCACTGCTTTATGGGGTTCTGCAGGGCTTGGTATTCTTTCTGCTCCTATTCAACATTTATATGAAGCAGCTGGGTGAGATCATCTGTCACCATGAACTGAGGTATCACCAATATGCTGATGATACTCAGCTGTATGTTTTGGCCCATGGTGACTGAAGTGTTGCTGTGTCCTCCCTCTCGCAGTGCCTGGAAGCTGTTTGAGGCTGGATGGGGAGCAATGGGTTGAAACTAAACCCTTACAAGACCGAGTGGTTTTGGGTTTGGGATTTGTTGACTCAGGTAGAATTGCCATCTTTGGTCTTGGATGGCATGGCACTATCCAAAACAGACCCTGTGTGTAATCTAGGGGTTTTCCTAGACTCACAACTCCTGTCAAGGAGCAGGTGGTGGTCGTGGCCAGGAGGGCCTTTGCATAACTGTGGGTTTTGCACCAGTTACGCCCTTTCCTGGACCAACAGTCCCTACTCATAGTCACTCATGCCCTAGTCTAATCCTGTCTTGATTTTTGCAACGCGCTTTACATGGGCCTGCCCTTGGAAGAACATTCGGAAGCTCCAGTTAGTGCAAAATGCAGTGGCCTGCATGGTTTTGTGCAGATCCTGATATGCACGTGTTTCTGCAGGAATTGCATTGATTGCTGATTTGCTTCTGGGTGCAATTCAAGGTGCAAGTTGTCACCTTTAAAGCCCTTCATGGCTTGGGACCAGGTTATTTGAGGGAACCGATCTCTTGCCGATCACATCTACCCAACCCATTAGAGTAGGAGGCAGGGAATGGTCCCATCCCTGAGAGAGATACACCTGGTGGGACCCAGACGAAGGGCCTTCTCGGTGGTGGTTCACTCTCTCTGGAATATCATTCCCCCAGAGATAAGAATGGCCCCCTCTCTAATACTCTTCCGGAAGGCACTGAAGACCTGGTTCTGCCAGCAGGCCTGGGGAACCCAGAACAGGATAGAGTACAAATGGCTCGTGTGATCTGCTGTCATTGGGCGGGGGGTGGGAGTTGGGGGGTGATTTTTATTTATTTTTTTCCATATTTTGTTCTATTTTACTTTATTAATTTATTTGATTCTTTTTGTTAGTTTTTACTGTCTTTTATTTTAAATATGGTTTTACATTCTGTAAGCCACCTCGAGTCGCCATGGGCGAATAGGTGGCAATATAAATAAATTAATAAATAAATAATCATTCTATAGTTCTGCTTCTATAATACCAGTATATGGTTTTCATCTTTCATTGGGTTGATCAAAGTTCTCTGAGTTTTTCAGGGTTGTGACTCATAATTAACACTTAAAAGAGTTAAAATATACAATACAGCATATTTTGTTTTCCTGGGTAGTTATTAATAAGATTTAAAGGAACTGTGACGACACAATGGCTACAATGCAGTATTGCAGGCTTGCTCTGCCCACGCAGCCAGGAGTTCAATCCTGACTAGTTCAGGATTGACTGAGCCTTACATCCTTCCGATGGTAAAATGAGGACACAGATTGCTGGGTATAATATGCTACTAGTATTGCTTGATATATTTCTGTCTATTTTTTTTTAAATCTGCTAAGTTTTTGAAAATTTGATATACAGAGACCAAAATTTGTTTAATTATTTTATTTACTTGGAGCAAAAAGCTTCATAGACATTTCAGCTAGTAGGTCCTATTTAATTTTTGTTTAAATCAAACCATATACTTAATAAGAAGCTGATCTATCAATGTAGATTGCGAAACTTGATATATTAGATAATGCCACAGGACATTGGCTGTTGTTTTGGTGCCTATGTTTGATGTTATGTAATGAGGAACTGAATAAGAGATGTTATTAAACTACTTCTTTACTTAATTTGAGGGTAAGCCATTAAAAAGTTTTGGTGTGAACGCCTTTTTGTTTGAAGGGGGGGCAGAGAAATCTTTTTTTTAAATCATTTAAATGAAGAAAGAATTATGATAAAAGCTCCCAGATGCATGTTTTAAAGCTTCAGATCTTTCAGTTCGTAGTTCAAGATCTAGAATGCTAACTTCAGAAATGCTTTTCTTCAGAACCATTGCCTTTAGCATTTAAGCTAACAGACTATAGCAGGCAGAATCATTAGTTCTAACTTTTTTCTTAAAGAATTGGTCTACAAGGATGAATTGGGCCATGATCTCAGGTGGCAGATTCTCATATGATATAATATGCTAGAGAAGAAGATCCTGATAAAGTCTTGGAACATTAGGGATAATTGAGAAGTACAGGGAATCTGTATTGAACTACTTCTAAGGATAATATGTCTTTATAGAGACAGAGTTATGTACTGTTGTATAAAAGCAAAATTGCTTTAGCTCTAAAGTTCAGCTGCTGCTGAAACAGAAGCCTTATTGATCATCGCATCTAATAATCACATTTGAAGCCTCTGTAAGATGAAAGTTCTCAAATGTGTTGCTTTCAACTAAAAGACCATTATTTAAATCACTTGGTTTATTCTGTTTGGATACCATTTATGTTCGTAATCAGAGCTTCTTTATGTGAATACTTTCTTTTTGAATAATTAACTGTAAGCTTTTTTGGCTGCAAAGGCTGGCCTAACTGAAACAAAGAATGAGAACGTAAGTTGCATTTTCTATTTTATTAGAATAAAAATTATCACAGAATAATATAATCATTCAAAATATATAATAATCAAGCAAGGTTTGGTTGCTGCTGATTTCTTGTAAAACTTTAAATCAGAATTGTATCAAATGCCCTCTTCAGATTGATGAAGACAGAATGGTGGACATATTGAGTATATTTTTTGTGAAAATGTGATGCAGGATTATGCATTCATGTAAGGTTGAATATTTGAGTCTCAACTGTCTTGTTCAACGGCTAGCATCTTTTTTAGATTACTCAGTGAAGAAGCTTGATTAGTTTATAGTATATAATTGCCTATACTTTTAGGATTAAATTTGATGTAATTAAATTGGATGTTAGTGGGGATTGCTATAGAGCAGGGATGTCAAGCTCATGTCGTCATGGCGGTGACTTTTTTCTTCTTCACTAAACTGGACGTGGGCATGGCCAGCATGTGACGCATCCGCCCCACAGGCCGGGAGTTTGACAGCCCTGCTATAAAGCAACCCATCATCCAGCATTTAATTTTAGAAAATTAGGGTTTCAGCAAATATTGAGTTATCCTTAGATGTTAAGGAACATAAAATCGTTTTCAAACTTTAAAGTAGCAAAGTAATATTTCTTTATCTTCTGCCTACATGAATCTGACCTGAAAAATATGATATTAATTGTTTTCATTGAACAGATCCTTTTTTTGTAGTTCTGCTGGCTACATTATCTGCAATGTTCCACCTCACAAAGATACATTTGCATATGGATCCATTTACAGGACCTTGAGTTTCTAGTAAAGGAATTTCAACAAACACAAAATCTATAAGATCAAATTTATTTTTAGGGTATTATAGTGTTTTATCTAATGCAATAATTAAACAGAAAACAGTTATGAGGTTGATATTCCCCTCTAATAAATCATGCCAGCTTTGGTTTATGAAATTGATATTGTGCCCCTTTTTCAATATCGCAAGAAAGTACAATAGCAAGATTTTAGTTTTATTTAAATCTAAATGCTTAAAACAGTTTAATCTCTTTAGTTACTTGATTCTCAATACTCTATCTTGGAAATCAGCTGACATTGTATCTTGATAGCATCTGAATAAAAATGATTTGAGCTTTGAAATATTTTCTTCATGCTACATCTTTCTCCCAACATGTCATTATGAGTCATCATTTTCTCTGGACTAGACACCTGATGAGTTTTCAGAAGTGATTTTCGGTTTTAAAAGTTCACTTAGCAAACTTTTCTTTTTTACATAAATTTATCTGGCTTGATTTTTTTTGTTTTGTTTATATAGCAATTGTTTAATGTTTAATAGGAATGGAAATCTTTGGGAGTAGCAATTTTATGACACAGTGTTTTCCTTTCCAGGTTTTCAAACAGGAACAGAGGAAGATGGATACATCTGATGGGGGTACAGCTGAAACATCTTCACGTTATAGTGGAGCCCAGGACAGTGGCATTGGCAGTGACAGTGTTAAAATTAGAATAGTCCAAATAGAACAACATAGCGGCACCAGCCAACATCGCATTGCCCAACCTTCCCGACAGTCTTCTATAGTGAAGAACCTGAACTTTATTCCATTTGACATTTTTATTACTGCCAGCCGATTCTCCTTCATGACTTATTCATGTACTACTTTACTTAAATCAAAATCACAGGAAGATCAAAAAGAGGGTGAAAAAACCATCAAAAGTTCATTAAACCTTCCAGTTGATGATTGCAAGAAATCTGACAAAGCAGGTTTTTCATCAGTAACAGCAGATGATCTTCTAAACTGCAACCGTTCATTGCCCTCTGGGAAAAAATCAGGCCTTATATCTCTGGAAAGTCTTCATGCTTCTACAAGATCATCTGCTAGACAAGCCTTGGGAGTAACTATTGTCCGACAACCTGGTCGCAGAGGAACCGGAGACTTGCGGTTAGAGCCATTTTTACATCTTGTTGTATCTCAACCATCTTTTATCATAAGCTGTCATCATAGAAAACAAAGAGTGGAAATATCTGTGTTTGATGCTGTCCTCAAAGGTGTCGCATCAGATTACAAGTGTACAGGTAAGATCATTTTCTATCCTTAAGGTCGAAGATTCGCTACTTAATATTTTATTCAGTGTGAACAAAAGAAAGTTTATTTATTCTATATAAATGAAAGGTTATGTATTCAATAGCTTGAACTGATTTTATTGGCTGCATAATTTGAGTCACTAACATTATAAAAACACTGAAAAAGCAACAGAATACAGTTGTTCTACAGTTTTTAAAAATGTTCTAACATTTTCATGTTGGTTTCCTGTTCCCTCTATAATGTCTGACGGTCTTGATAGTCTCTACACTATTTTTCCCCCTTCAGTCTTGACTGCTGGACAAGTCCCTGCAGTTTTCTTGCAAGATTTCAGCAGCAGTTTGCCTGCTTCTTAGGTATGAAAGAGAATGACTGGGCCATGCTCACCCAGATGGCATTGTGTCCAAGATAGAATTAGAACTTATGGTCTCCTAGTTTCTGGCCTGATGGCTTAACCACTACATCAACTGCACTGTTAAAGGAATTAAACTGAAACATGTTGTTAGCAAATTGGCTGCAATATCTCATCTTTAACCTATCTTGCTAAGTTTTCTCTGTGAGAGATTTTTTTCCCTCAATCATAAGATTTGCTTCAGTGAATTATTCCTGTCACTCTGAAAAGTGTTCTGTAGTATATGTAAATCAGTCAGAATATGTCAGAATTCCAAAGCAGATTGGTTGGTTTTTTTGGGGGTGGGAGTGGGGGTGGGTTGCAATATAATTTGTAGTCTAAGACAAATTTTGTTACCTTCACAGTACAATTTTAATTAAGCAGTATTAAGCAGTATTAATTTTCATTTCTACTTAAATTTTCCTATGAATTACTTATATATTTACAAGTATACAATAAAATAGCTTTTAAAAAATAAAAATAGCTATAAATGATTTAGTATGCACAAATTCACAGGTTTTGTGACTGGCATATCAAAAGAGTTACTTCCAGAATTCAAATTTTTTTACTACCGGTTCTGTGGGCATGGCTTATTTGGTGGGCGTGGCTTGGTGGTCATGTGACTGGATGGGTGTGTCTTAGTTGTCATGTGACTGGGTGGGCGTGGCCAACTCAATGTCACTCACATCAAGGCGTGCCTCACCTGGCCCCTCCCCTCCCAGCCATTCCTTGTCACCCAACCTCAACTTATCTATAGCTCTGTAAAAATGTTGTTCACCTTTTTTGACTTTATTATCTGCATACTTTCATGGACCACTGAAAGGAGGAAATGGCTGACATGCTTTACCCAAGAGTGTGATAGGCAACAGACTTTTAAGGGGCTGCCACAAAGAAAGGGGGACAATGTATTTTCCAAAGAAACAGAATGCAGACAAGAAGCAATAGATGGAAACTGAACAGAGAGCAGCAACCTAAAATTAAGGAGAAACTTCCTGACAGTGAGAACAATTAGCCAGTGTAACTGAATGTTTCCAGAAGTTCTGGGTGCTCAATCACTGGAAGTTTTTAAGAAAAGGCTGGACAGCCATTTCTCAGAAATGGTATAGGGTTCACCCCAAGATTCCTTCTAAGTATTATTCTGACACCTTTCCCAGGATTTCTACTCAGAGTTTGGCATCCTCAGTCTTCTTGCCTGAGCTGGCAGTTGGACTAGAAGACCTCCAAGGTCCCTTTTCAACTCTTGTTAAACACATGTGTATTTTATGCTCTGAACTATTGACATTGAATGCATGTAAACCCTGAAAAATATGTGGTAGCCCTGGGCAAAAGAAAGGCAGAAAAATCACTCTATGGGTAGGGACAGTGTAAAATATTAACACATGATAAATAATGGAACAATTAAAAATAATAGCACAGAGTTTTATCTCTCTCTCTCTCTTCCTATCCTTCCTTTCCTTTCCTTTCCTTTCCTTTCCTTTCCTTTCCTTTCCTTTCCTTTCCTTTCCTTTCCTTTCCTTTCCTTTCCTTTCCTTTCCTTTCCTTTCCTTTCCTTTCCTTTCCTTTCCTTTCCTTTCTCTCTCTCTCACACACACACACACACACAGACAAGCATTTTGGAAGCAGCTCCTTTAAATTACTCCAAGGCTGGAGTGGATTCCCCCACCCCCTCTGTCAGACCGCATGTCTTCTCACTCCAGCACTTTAACTCACAAGGGGAAAGCAATACTTGCAGCGTCCAAGCCTTTCTTCTTTTCCCCCAGGGAGAAAGAGTGTGGAGAATGGAAAGCCAGGAAAGCGATCACAAGTGACCAACCGGGTGACCGGGTTGGGGGCATGGCCAGCCAGGTGTTGCCCCCGGTTCGGTGACCCACGCCAAATAACCATTACCGGTTTGCCCGACTAGATGCGAACCGGTTGAATAGCACCTCTGGTTACTTCTCTTCTGAAATGATGGACAGCCACAGGAATAAGTTAGAGATGACAATCTGATGTTGCTTTAATGGAATGATAGATTTCGAAAGACTATGGAAGTCATTTAGTTTATCCCTCTGCTCAGTGTAGGTTCTACTAGAACCCATTCGCATTGCAGGCCATGTCGTGACTCATTTCAGTGTTTTTTGCCTTGGTGTACCCTGGGTGGGCATGGGCTGCATGGCCCGTATTTGGCCCACAGGCTGCCAGTTTAACAGGCTTGTACTAGAGCATATCTGACAAAGGACTATCCAGCCTCTATTTGAAGACTTCTAGTGACTGAAAATTCACCACTGGCGGACAGTGAATATAATTCAGAAGTTCCTCCTGATATCTAGTTATTTTCATTTCTTATGAAATGAAACTACCTTTTTTAGAAAGAATTCTAATCCTGCGTTGCTGGGCACTTGAAAAGTAAGTCTACTCTCTCTTCTGTATGATAGTTTTTCAGATATTTAAACACAGCTGTCTCACATATCTCCTCTTAGTCATATTTTTATAGAATAACTAAAGGTAGTCCTCAACTTATGGCTCCTATTGAGCCCAAAATTTCTGTTGCTAAGCGAGATATTTATTAAGTGAGTTTTGGCTCCTTTTACAATCTTTCTTGACTCAATTGTTAGGTGAAACACTGCAGTTGTTAAGTTAATCTGGCTTCTCCATTGACTTTGCTTGTCAGAAGATGGCAAAAGGTGAACACATGACCCTTGGACACTGTGAATGTCACAAATATGAATCAATTGCCAAGCATCTGAATTTTGGTCACGTGACTGTGGGGATGCTGCAAAGGTTGTAAGCCATTTTTTTCAGTGCCGTTGTAATTTTGAAAGGTTTCTAAATAAATTGTTGTAAGTCGAGGACGACCGGAGTACTCAGATCTTTCTTCATTCCTCATAAGGCTTGGCTTCTTGGTAACTATCCTTTGCACTTGTATTAATGATCTTCTTTTTGAACTGTGTTACCAGAAATCGAGGCAATGCTCAGAAATGGAGTCCGGTGAAGGCAGAGTAGAATACCACAGCTGCTTCCTATGGTCTGGATTCTGTGTTTCTATTAATAGACTCCAAAGTAGCATTGTGCCTTTTTGGCATCTGCATTTGACTCCTGATTCACATTTCATATATTGTTGAGAAGGACAGCCAAGTGCATTCTGTATGTACTACGGGTAGTCCTAAATGTACGACCACAATGTGGGACAGAGTTTACATTGCTAAGCAAAGTGGCTAAGTGAATCATGTCTGATTTTGCAATCTTTTTTGCTATGGTTGTTAAGCAAATCACTGCAGTTGATAAGTGCACCACATGGTCATTACATGAATTGGGCTTCCCCCATTGATTCTGCTTGTCAGAAACCAGCTGGTAAGGTCATAAATACAGATCATGTGACCCCAGGATACTGCAACTATTGTAAATGCAAAGGCTAGTTGTAAGTCACCTTTTTCAGTGTTGTGGTAATTTCCAATGATGGCTAAGCAAACGGTTGTAAGTTAACGACTGCCTGTGCTACCAAACCCAATCTCTCCCATCTTATAATTGTGCCTTATATTTTTTTCCTACACAAATACAGAACTTCACATTTCACATTAGTTAAATTCTATCCTATTCATTTCAGCCTACTGCTTAAGCCTGTCTAGATCTTTTCGGTTTATCTTTCATCTAAAAGATTAGCTTTGTGCCATCTACAGACTCTCTCACCCCAGTCATTGATTAAAAAAATGTTGAACAACACAGGGCCCAGAACAGAGCCCCGTGGCACTTCACATTATGCTTTCCTCCAGGTTAGAAACATTAATTCTCTTTTGGTATGGTCATTAAGCTGATTGTAATTTCATAAAACAGGAGATCTGGTCCTGTTGCAGCATCATCTGGTCCGTATTTTACCATTTTATGAAGAGCATCAGAAGGTACTCTGTTGAATAGTTTTCTCAAGACCAGAGGTGTGTCTGTGTTGTGGTTAGCCAGCAGCAGGTGCAGATGGCTGAGGAGAGCGAGGACTCTGATTAGGGGCTAGGACTATCAGGGAGTGGACTGCTGCCTTCAGAGATTGTGAGGGTTGGCAGCAGTGATGAGGAGGTTCCTGAGGAACCTGTGTCAAGTGCACGTGCGCGAAGGATTACTCGGAGAAAAGAACAATTACAGCAGCACAGGCGACTCAGGAGTAAGGCTGCAAGGTAATGGCCCCTCCCTCAAGAGGATAAAAACCAGGTTTGGAAAAGCATTCTTTGCAGATAGCAAAGAAGCTCTGAAACTCAACTGGTGGACATCTTAGTTCATGTTTGGAGAATTTTGTAAATTAGTTCTCATCTCTGGCTTTTTGGCAGTCTTGACAACTTGGCAGGGCTCTTCCTTGTTGGAACTAATTAGTGGAAAGCAGCCTTCAGAACAGAACTTGTTATTAAATCTTAAAAGTTGAAGGCTGCTGCCTTTGTCTGTGTTTATTATTTGGGAACCGGGTTGGGTCAGAACGGTCTGTGGCATTCCTGATCTACTAACCAAGTCATTCTATGAAAGAAAGAGATACTGTAGAGTTAGCATGGCATGCTTTATTTATGATATACCCCTCCTAGATCCTATTAAATGTAAAATGTCTATCCATGGGCTCAGAAACCTGTTGCTCCAGTTCAAGATCCTTACCTAGTATAAAGATGCCCGATTTACAGCATTGTTCTTGCTTATATCCTTCTCCTTCCCCTTTCTGAAGATGGGGATAACATTTGGTCTCATTCAGTGTTCAAGGATCTGACTAATCTTCAAAACGTATTGAGAATGATTCTGTGGTCACATTTTCACATTCTTTCAGTACCTTGCAACATGCTTTATCTGGCCTTGGAGACTTGAATTCATTTAAATTAGTTAAAGTCTGTTATGCTGAAATTCTACCCACCTGCCTTCAGTTGAGGACTGTATACTGCACGAGTCAAAAAGAGGGCTGTGAAAATATTCACAGACCCCTCACATCCCGGACATAAACTGTTTCAACTCCTTCCCTCAAAACGTCACTATAGAGCACTGCATACCAGAACAACTAGACACAAGAACAGCCATCACTCTGCTAAACAAATAATTCCCTCAATACTACAACTATTACAAAGTCTGCACTACTATTACTGCTAAACTGCTCATCACTCCTTATCACCCATCCCCTCCCACTTGTGATTGTAGGACTGTAACTTTGTCCCTTGTATCCTTACGATTTATATTGACTGTTCCTTAGTATGATTTGATGTTGATTGTACCCTATGACTATCATTAAGTATTGTTTGTACGTTATGATTCTTCATTCTTAACGAATGTATCTTTTCCTTATGTATATTGAGAGTATTTACACCAAGACAAATTCCTTGTGTGTCCAATCACACTTGGCCAATAAAGTATTCTATTCTATTCTATTTCCTTCCTTCCATTATTGACAAAATTTTGTACAGTTGCATTTCCTTTCTAAGGTAAGATTCAAAAATAATAGTTAAGAAGTTTAATGCTGCTCACATAATGAAGGTGCCAAACTGAACCCAGAATTTTGACTGTGGACAGTCACTTAACTATTTTTCCTCTCCTAGTGTTTTGTGGGAGGGGGGTTATTGTTTCATTTTTTGCCCCTAAAGTATGCTCTTATCCAAACATGATCAAATTGCCTATTGATTGGTTATTTCTAATATTAAGAATCACTTAACAGAAGTTCCCTCCTCCCAATAACAAATATGTCCAGAAGCACCTATGAATTACTGATTACCTGAAGCAGCGGATCCTTTAATTGCAAAACTAAAAAAAATCACTTTTTCTGGATGGACAATTTCCATCCATACCAACTCTCCCAGTGGTTTTTTTTAAAAATCATAAAAATAAAATGATACACAAAAATATGCTTAGCAGAAGGCAGTTCCAATTTTTTAGAACATCATGTTCTTCTACATAGCCATTAGTTTTAATTTTTCACAATAGTTTGATTAGACTGGGACTTGTTTTTTTTTATTCTGTGGCATTAATCTGTTTAACTCATGTAAGATTGTTTTTTATACACCGAAATATTTACCTAAATTTTAAAAATTATATTGCCAAATTTAGTGGATTAATTTGTCAGACAATAAATTCCATTTCTCTTTTGCTGATAGGACTGACAATCCTTAAATTCCTTTGTCATTCATGTAAAACAATTCCAAGAGAGACTTGATGTGCTAAAACTCATACTGTGTTACTATGTGCTGGCTATAATTATGAAGCGGTTGTGCTAAAGTTTGAAGCTTGTGTGCTTAAAAAGAGAACAGTCTGTTGAGATGAATAACGCAGGTTGGCAAAATCCTTAAATTATCTAAAGAGCATGGTTAGTTTTTTGCTTTTTTAAAATTTTTGGTAAACACCTATTATTTAACAGAAGGGGAATAAGTGTCATGAAGTTGATATGATGTAGTTGAGCTTTACTTACATTCTTTTATTGTTCAGCTCTAATCAACTTTAGAAAACCAAACAAACAAATAAACCCAAAGGAAATGAGGAGCCAAAAAGCCCTAAATGGTTTTATGCAGTATTGATTTCTTATATACGGTGTCCTGGATGTGAAGAAAGGCATAGAGCTGATAGGTACCAAATGTGAACTTTTAGTCACAATTGGGAATATTAAGAATTCAGCAAAGAGTTCCCATTAAAGAGAACCAAGAGGAAAAGCTACTGAAGTCAACTTCAAAAGTATGGCTGTAAAAAGGGATTGCAGTGTCAGTGAAACTATAAACTGTATCAGATAACCCATAAGTAGAAGCACTCTATTGCATCTTGAACCATGTGGCTTTCTGATCTCTATAGTTTCTTTTATTTTGGAGCAAATCATTTTTAAAGACATCTGAAGAAAATATAAATGCGTCACTAGAAGAAATAAAACTTAGATCATAGACCTTATTAGATGCATAATTACTAGATATATTTCAGATATGCTAAGCTTATTTGTCCATTCCTGATGGCTTTTACATTTGGTGATGATAATATTTGGCAATCAATACTTTTTTTTAATATATAATTAATGTAATGCGGAATTTGTATGTGCCCTGAAATAGATACAGTATTATGTACCAAATAAAATTTGGCTTATTTTAATACTGATAATGATTTAATCAACAATATATCATAAATGGTCTTCATTTGTAGATCCTGGAAAGACTCTCCCAGAGACACTGGACTACTGTAAGACCTGGTTACAGACAGTAGCAGGGGAAATAGATGCTAAGAGTGGTATTCCACCTCCTCTTATAACATTGAAGATTAAAGACTTTCTCAATGGCCCAGGTAAGAATGACCAACAATTGTTAACTAATATTGTAAATTTAATCTATTAATTATGTTTCTTGGAGCAACAGTCACAGATCATAAGTTTGGAGATTCTTTTCACTATTATCATTAAATTAAAATTATGTACAGTAACTCAACTTCCAAAGTTGAGATAACAGTTGGCGTTCGCTGAATGAAGACATCATCCATTTATTTACAGGCTGTAGTTGCTTAACGATGGTAATTGGGACAGGAATTTCCATTGTTAAACAATGTGGTCATAAAACACAACATCACGTGATACATCACTTATGGCAAGGGCAATCCTAGCAGTTCTCATTGCCATCTTTAATCAAAATTTCTAGATCCTTAAGCAAGAATCTGATGTGATTACAACTTGCGACTTACTGCAGTTTCCCACAAGGAAAATCAGTGGGGAAGCTGGCTGGAAGTTGCAAGTCCTAGGTTCACAAACAGGCCAGAGACTACGGAGTGAGGCCGTGAGTACTATGGCAAGCATGTGTGGATTGGGGAGGGAATGCTGCAGAGCTGTATGATTACATAAAGCCAGAGAGGTATTTATACAGTTGAGGATAAGGGTTGCGGTACTCATGTGTGCGTGTGGATTATAAAGAGGTTGCTGTACTATCACATGACGGTTGTGGAGAGTTTGCTGCAGCACTGCATGAGTGCATGCAGCATGCAGATAGGGCTGCATACGGGCTGCAAAGAGGGTGCTGCAATATGAATGTGACAGAGAATATGAGGTGCCTTGGGAGAAAAAATGGCAGGAGTGACTTACAACATTCCCCGTAGGCTTCCCCACTAACTTTGCTCATGGGAAATCTGCAGAGAAGATTTGCTAATGGTGATAATGTGACCATGAGCTGCTGCAATTATCATAAGTGTGAACAATTGCCAAGTATCCAGATCACAGCTATATGATTGCAAGAGTGGTATACTAACCAGAACATCATAAGTACCATTCGTACAGCATTGTAATAACTTTGAACAATTGCTGAATGAGGGGTTGTTAACCAAGAACTATCTGAACCCCATCTGTATTCTGCCCAAATTCAGAAACTTTAGATAGCTCATATATTTTATAACATTCCTTCTTTCAATTATGATACCAAGTTGTTTATACAGAGAATAGAGTACTGTCATTATATCAGCTATTTCATTTCTTGATACTCTTGACAAAAGCACAGTATCATATGAAAACCTCTGTAGATGGGAAGGCCAGATTATGTGTCTTAAATGGGGCATAATTACTTCAATATTTGAGAATGCTCCTAATTGCTCAAACCGAAGACATGAATAAGCACTAGCCGTAATAGAGACTATGTACTCCTCCAGTCAACAATAAGTGAACTAAGCAAATAGAAATTTTGCATTGCCTGCTTGAAGTTATACTAAATGATGCGCACACATATTGTGTGTTCTCTCAGGCATTCAACGGTATCTGCATGAAGAGAAGTGGGGCAAATGATAAAAACACTATTGTATCCATGCAGGCAAGATTGTTGCTTGGAATAAAACTTACAGAGCAATGCTACTTTCATCATTTTGATGTGGTGGTAGTTCCAGTAGATCTGTGACAGTTGTTTCATTGATGGCTTCCCATATATAATGATTGCGTATTGTTTGACTTGCCAGACACAATTCTTCAGTTCTGGCATAGACATCCTGGCTCTATAGCCAAACTTCTGGATTTTTTGAACATGTAACCCTTAATCTATATTCAACATGCTGTTTGTTTGAGCAATCCCATCTCTACAGGAAGAAGGCAATTGCTATTTGAGACAGGCAGTTTATTTCAGGGTTAGGCCAAGTGTAAGAGAATGCCTTGTATGGGAAAATGAAGAAAACTTCTGTCATCAGTCAAACTGCAGTACTTCTTCAATACCGCAAGAATTATTTTTTAGAGTATGAATCAATTAGTTAATTTATCTTAGCGATTTCTGTATATTTTGTGTAATACTGGTGAATCATTTGCAACTAGATATGAATTTTAATTCATTTCAAATGGCCATTTGAACCATCACTAGCGCTTTTGTACTATTTCTTTTTAAGTATACAACTAGAATAAGGGAGGATTGAAATTTTCAACACACTTTATCACAGTTTTTGACATAATATATTACAAAAACAGTCAGTGATTCATAAAATTTAACATCTAATCACAAATCCAATTTTTTTTCAAGCTGTTCTGTTCCAGGTTTGTTCATTCATGTTATTTTCTTGGAAAGTTCTTCATCTATTAAATTATGAAGCTTCTTGAAAGTTTACTATCTAAAGTGATTTGCTGTAGACCTTTAGCCAGTTCAAATTGAGAAATATATTAAGAATGAGAAACAAAAGGTTGCTGAATGAGCTCTGCATGTCTAGGGTTTCCCTTCTTTCCCTTCTGTTGTTTGCATTTTGTGATGAATAACATATATCCATAAAAAAGCACTTTGTATGGATTCTGTCCTCTTTACTCCAAAGGAAACAATTGTACCCATTAGCAAGGTCACTGGTTTGGAAAAAACTCGAAAGGAGCAGCTACCAGAAGTCCCAATACAATAATATCTTCAGCAGGTGATAGATTAGTTGGAACAAATTGGAACCATTGCACTTGAACAATCCTGGTTTCTTTCAAGCTGTTTCAAAATGTCGTCATTTTAATATACAATCTCAGCCCTGCAGAACAGTCCACAGCAGGTTAATTTGAATCATATGATGTGTCATTGCCCTCAGTTGACATGAGCTCCGTTCCATGTGTGAAGCCATAATAAATCCATTCCCAACTGAGACAAATTCCCTGTGAGAAGGTGAACTAATCCAGGCCTCACACTGGCATGCTAGCCCTCTGTAATTGAAAGCAGGATCACCTGTTTCCAGCACAGTCAGTCTATGGAGGAAAAAGTAGCATGAGATCAGATAGTTACTCTTTTGAAAAATCATATTTCTGATAGTTCAATTATAGGTTGTCTAATATGACATCATATATAAATGTAGGAATGTGCTCATTTGATCCCAGTTTAACAGTTTTGTTAACCATGGTGTTGCTGAACTTTGAAATGAATTTTTTTTTTAAATATAATTTAATGAGATGATATATGAGAAGGGAACTGACCTGAGTTCATACTTTTCTGATTAAATTAGGATTATTTGCAAAGCATTTCAGTACTTGGGTAAGGTTATTTTTTCATTACTTTTTTTACAAATACCTTTTTGAGATAGTGATACAGTTATAAAGCTGAATTCTTTTGTTAGAGGAAGTGAATTATGCCAAAGAAAAAACATTCACTCAAATAAATGTGGTTTATTTGATTGCAAAAGACTCTTCTCGGAAAAGCTGCAAGCGGGAATGTCTATGGAGATTCTCAATCATCCAGTTCATAGTTGTTCTAAAGGTGATTTTCCAAAAGCCAACTAGACTTTCTTTCGTGATTTTTTTCCTTGAAAACTTTTCAATTCTCATCCAAGAAGCTTCTTCAGTTCTAACTTCTTCAGTCAGAACTGAAGAGGCTTCTTGAATGAGAAGTGAAACATTTTCAAGGACAAAAAGAAACAAGAAATTCCAGCTGCCTTTTGGAAAAACATTTTGGGACTTCAAGTGGGAAGACTTTTTTCCATCAGACTAAGGTATTTATAATACATAATATTGTTTTTGCCTTTCATATTCTTCTCCTATTCAGTCCTATTCATCTGTAATTTTTTTAACTTATATTAGAAAAAATGTTGCTGAATTGGGAATTTTAAATGATGCTCAGCTCCATCTCCACTCCACAGAATCAGAACATTTTCATTCATATCCATTACATCCTTCCTTCTTCTGTTGGTTTCATGGACATGGCATCTGTAACTGTTTTCTCTTACTTTCATTTCAATAGATCATTCTTGCTTTTTACCATTTAATCTTCTTACATTCAAATAATATATATTGCATATGGCATAGTTTTTTCCTAGATAACCCATAGATATGGCACCTGCCTATCACAGTTTAGTCAATTGAAGCTTTTATATATCACTGCTTAGTAAAACAGGGAAGTGGGGAGGCTGATTTACTAAGTCTCTACTTCATGTAGCATTCCCTATTAATGATACAGTATTCATTTGGATACTATATACTCAATCAAAGTCTGGTTTTACTCCAGGAATATGTGCATCTCATCAGTTAGAAAGTGTATGCAATGTACCAACATATGCAAGATGAAACCATTTTTTTAGAAAGCCCAAAACAAATTGGTTCTCTGGAAATAAGCTGTCTTTACTTGCCAACTTCCCAAACACCTTGACATTCTTCCCTTTATAAAAGCACTTCCAGAAGAAGGGAGAGATTTAGCGAGGTCTTCAGCCTTCGCATTTGGACCAAGAAGAAAAGAAGAAATTAACAAAACTTTTCCTATTGCAAAGAGCTAAAAAATGTCATTAAAGAACACGCCTATCAGACAGCATCAACTGAAGCCGCAGAATTTCTCCTGAAAAAAAAATCTTATTTGGAAGCAAGTTCTGTTGCCATCAATTACACTTCTAAGTGTATGTACCCCAGATGATAACAGAATGTGAGATTTTAAAGTTAGTAGTTAAATTAAAACAATGCAATTCAAAAAGGAAATTGAACACATTAAGATTTTACCAGACTTTCAGACTTTTCTTGATAATGCTTAGAAACCATTTGGTGTGTTGATCAGAAGACCCACATAATAAGAATGCTTGGAATATTTTTGATGCAGGCTAAATATCAGCTTACTAGAGGGAAGTTTATGGTAATATTAACAGATATATAACAGGCTAATAGGCACAAGACTTAGGGGTATCCATTATCCATTAACCATATGTTTTGCTAATTAAAGAAAATAGCAATTAATCTTACTTTCCCAAGTAAATTCAGAGTTCTGCAAGTTATCTGATCCTTTGTGGTGAGGGATTTCCATTAGCTAAAAGGAGGAAAGAAAGAAATGGTTTTAAACACAATTCTTAAGAATGATGTATTTTGCTGGGGAAAAAGAAAAACAGCTACACATCACATCACTAAAGAGATAGTTGGAAATACCTTACAAATACCTTACAAATGCCTAGGAAAAAATGTAGCTGCTTTAATGGGAGCTGCTTCTTATCTATTCCCATGGATTGCAGTGAACTTTTACAAAGGACTTGCACAGCCCTAATATTGAAGAAATATAAACAAAAGAGAGAATGAAAATACTATTTTATAAATTGTGTCATTGAGGAGGGTAAATATTAACATGTTAAAGTAGATATATGATCAATTTGTGCATTTGCCTCTAATCAAACTGTCAGACAAGCATTACAGACAAGAATTTTTACAGAGGGAGTGATATCCTCTGAACACAATGCTATTTGTGGACAAAGAGAAGGCTGAATTATTTATGGAGGTAAATTAGCACATTTCCAAATGATTAACTATGAAGAGAATATTATGTTTGTTTGTTTACTGTATTTATATCCTGCGTTAATCCACGTCTCTCAGTTGCTCACATATTTAATATAAAAAATAAAACTATGATTAATAAAACTATGATTAATGCAATAAAACTAATAAAACAACAGCTATAAATCCCTAGTCCAAACATCCCAGATATTATACATCATAAAAATTAAATTAAATGGTATTAAAGATGTTGCAATGCAATGAACATCAGTGTTCTCCAAAATAATTTTCTTTTTACATCTTCATGACGTCTAAGAAGGAGGA
Source organism: Bungarus multicinctus (assembly GCA_023653725.1). Taxonomy (NCBI): domain Eukaryota; kingdom Metazoa; phylum Chordata; class Lepidosauria; order Squamata; family Elapidae; genus Bungarus; species Bungarus multicinctus. The sequence goes on from CM042846.1 coordinate 72,115,136, forward strand.
CAGATCTGATTTTGGGAATATATATATTTGTTTTCGTAGATTTTCATGGGTACAGGTATGCAGGTCTTGGCGTGTTCGGGTCTTTTCCCATGTAACATTGAGAGTATCTTGGCAACGTTTCGACGAGATCTCACTCACCATCTTCAGGCTGGTGCTTTCAGCTTTGTGCTTGTGCTCGCCAAGATACTCTCAATCTTACACGAGAAAAGATCCGAACACACCAAGACCTGCATATGTATATATACATATATATATATACATACATACATATATACATACACACCCACACATATATATACATATACAGTAAACAAATAAACATAATATTCTGTTCATGGTTAGTCATTTAGAAATGTGTTAATTTACTTCCATAAAAAGTTTGGCCCTTCCTTTAACCACAAATACCAAAGGGTCTTACTCCTTCTGCAGTCCTTCTCTGACAATTTGATTAGAGGTAAATGACTTGTAGATTTGCTCCCTTTCATCTTTTAGAAATGTAGGTCAAATAAGAGTTTTTTCTCAATCTAATACATTGTTGGAGTCCCTGGTGCTTCTTGGATTGCAGATATTTCATTTATTATAGAATGTCACCAGTAGGTAAGTTTTGGAGAAATGATGTTCAGTGATGACATGGGATTATATATTTGTTTATTTTTGCTGCTTTGCAAAATATGGTAAACTGTAGACAGATGTTTTATAAGAAATTAAAGTCTTGTTTGATTATTTGTCTAGTAAGGTGATCATTCTATCTTAGCTGTGTGTTGATTGTTTCCTGTGTAATTAGGGAAGTTACTATATATTAGGATGGCTTGTTGGGAGGGTATTCTTTTTGTGCATGTGCTTGTTGAATTGTGGTTCAGTTTGGGTTATTTGGTTCATAATGAGATGGGTCCAGTTTATGTACAGGTTGATTGATTGCTGTGTGGTGGGGGGAACATTGTTTGCTTTGCTGGTGACTGGATTGAATTTGTAATGCTGAATTTTTCATTACATATTTTGACATCTTCATAAACAGAATTCAAGTCAATATGCTTATTAATCCCTATTTGGTCAGAGTACAATACTTCTAAGAATTTGCTTGTATTTTTCAGTTTGGCTTTTTCTAAAGTTTCTCATTGTTTTCCAGTTGAAATTCTGCTGAAGTTTATCTATATGAAAGGAGATTAGTAAAGTTGTGTGTCTTCTGACAGCTTGTTCATGGATATGTTCTGCTAGTCTTCTGCCTGTTTGTCCTACAGAGTGTTGTTCATAATATTAATACTTGATTGCATTTTTGTTTGTAAATTACTCCTGTATTATCTTCTTTTGGTACCGGCTTTTGGGGTTCCTTAGTATATTTTGCTGGTTTCTGTTCCATGTTTATTTCAAATGATTGGCATTGCCTGTTAGTGGACTCCAAATATACCTATGATGTAATAATGCAGGGGTCTCCAAACCTGACAACTTTAAGATTTGTGGACTTAAACTCCCAGAATTCCCCAGCCAGCATGGTGACATGGAATTCTGGGGGTTGAAGTCCACAAGTTGCCTATAATAGTGGATTATTTTTTCTGAAAGTGTTAGTGATATCGGTGGGCCTGAGGTGCACTTTTTGATGAAATTATATAAATATTGCTTGCATTGAAGGTAATTTATTTCTGTTTTCTGTAATTCCATGTGTTGCAATGTGTTATAGCTCATAGGGTCTTCATGAAGCTTGATATAGATCTTTATCCAGCACTTCTTTGTGTGTGTTATTGGATTGTGTTTTTTAATAATTAATAATTATGCATTAGTACAAAAAGCATTTTCTTTTAAATATCTAATTACACTGCTCTAAAGTAGACCTCAATTATAAATTACCTAGCAAATCTGTAAATTAATATTCATTTTACCACCAAAGCTCTTTGAGATTAGATTATTTTTACAAGCAAAAAGCTGTATTAAAATTTTCTTTCTTTCTTTCTCTTTCCCACAGCCAACATAAATGTGGATATATCAAAGCCTCTGAAAGCCAATATCAGTTTTGTCAAGCTAGATCAAATAAAACAATTTCTGAAAAGGCTAAGGCAAAGGAATGGTTATGAGGCCCAGGAGGAAAATGTTTCAGCAACTGATAGTGTTCCAAACAAGGATGACACATATGCATCCCAATGTTGCAAAAATAAAATTTCCAACTTTGAAGATCATAGTTATGGAGGGGAAAAAGCTTCACCACAAGAAAACCTATGGATGAGCATTTCCTGTTGTCAGCAATTTTCTATCCATACCACTCAGATTATGGTTTCTGTGGAAACTTGCCCAAATCCCTTTAAACCTCGCCTGTTGGTATCTTTATCCAACCTCAGTGGAAATTTGAATGTTAAAGTGAACTGTAAGACTAAAGGTAAGAATGTTGAAGTTATTTTTGTTTATGATAATGGAATCCTGACGACAGTATAGGTAGTCCTTGACTTACACAACCATAAATGGGATTGGAACTTCCATCACTTTGTAAAGTGGTGAATCAATTGTGCCTCATTTTACAATCTTTTTTGCCACCATCATTAAACGAATCATTACGAGTCATTAAGAAAACCTTGACTTTGCTTGTTGGAAGCCCCCTGGGAAGGTTGCAAATGAGATGACATGACCTTTGGATACTGGAACTGTCATAAATATATGTCAGTTGCCAAGCATCCAAATGTTGATCACATGACAACAGGGATGCTGCAATAGTTGTGTTACAACAGATTGTAAGCTGCTTTTTTCGTTACCATTGTAAATTTGAATGGTCATTAAATGAATGACCGTAAATTGAAGACTATCTGTACTAATATATAATTAACCTTAAATATAGCATTTTGTTATAACATGACATATAATATAATATAATATAACCATAATATAATATATATAAGGAATGGATACATAACTTTACTTTGGGACCACTTCATTCAGGTTTTCACTTAACATATGGAAATAACCAAAATGAGCTCTTTTTAACCTTGGTGTCCTCCAGATGTGTGGCAGTAGAAGTCACTACATCTGGAAGGCACCAAACTTGGGACATGCCCCAAGTTTTAGCAGTAAACATATTGACAGAGAAATACTGGGAATTGAAAGCTATATATCTAAAGAGACTCCTGATTGGGAAAAATATTACTGCAATTGAGGAGAAGGAAGTAGGACCCTATTTATTTTGACAAAGATACTTTTCTTGATGTGTTTTGAGATGTATCTAACGAGTAAGACACTGGTTTTTGAAAACTCATGTAACTACTCTAGGCTGCCTTACTTCTCAAGCAAGTAGAGTGTGCTGGACTCACTTTTCCTTTAGATAAGTCTGTAGTCAGCTAATCTGCAAATATCATTGGAGTTTCAGAAACAAATACGAGTTATCTTGATAAAGAAACATATTATTTTCCTCAAAGCATGTGAGGAATAATATTTTTGGCTTAGTTTTGGCTATGGCTTCTATTATATTTTATTGTTCACTTGGTAATCTCATCAGTTTTGGGTCCTATTTCTTCTGACATGGTGGGTTGCACTTTTGGAGCCACTATATTATGTTATAGTGTTATATTTTTCTGTTGGTTTGAATTCAAAAGTTAGTATTGAAAAATTATTGTTTGGAATCACAGCTATTAGCTGTGGTGCCCCACAAAATTCAATTTGCCTGTATAATAGTGAATACATACCAAAAAAAGCATGTGGGTGGGTCCACAGTTTTAGAGCAAGGAACCACCAATAAACACATGACACTGAGATCTACAGCACTTTCTAAAACTGAAGAATCAATGAAACATTTTGAATATTGCTCCAGTTTAAAACAGGCTAATCCAGAAAATTAGAATAGCTGATTTAGAGAATAGAATTCAGTCGTGTTCTAGAAGGCTTTGCTTTTCATCAGGATAGATCAAGAGTGATCTTATACTATTTTTTGATCATATCTTCAGGGACCTATTATAAGAAGTAGACTGTCCAACTATTTTCTGTGCATATGGTATGACTTTGTCCAAATCTGTTTGTTGTTGCATTAATTATACAAGCCTTGGTTTCATTACATCTATTTTGTTACTACTATATGTCCCCAACATATTATATACACTTCTAAAAATGGATCAGTAAGAAAAAAAGCAACCTGTTTTGTCACGTTCGTATTTTTTTTCTGTTCAGAGTTCTGCTCAGGACAGGTTTGCCAATTGTTTTTTCTAGGCAGATCAATGGTTTGGCTTAATGGTTTAGATCCAGGTATTATATTGAATTATTGGCTCATTACGACTTTCTCAATTAAAATCTGCAGAAAATACTCTTACACCATTAGCTGCATTAGTCAAGCATAGAAGTAACATGTTCTCCAGCATCACACTCAAAATTGTGGAAAGCTTTCCTTTCCAAGCTTAACTTGGATATTTTCTTGACATTTAAGATATGTCTCATTATTTTTGGATTTTAAAATGCTAGCAATTGTTTTAAAATTGTTTTAATGTTTTAATATTTCATTGCTGATTATTTAGTTTTTAAATTGTGGTTCACCCTATTGGTAATATTTGTGGAAAGCCACGATGTAAGTAAAATGAATAAAGAAGGAAAAAACAAGGAGAAATAGGCAATGGAGTAAAAGAAACCCATATCTCAATATACTGTATATGATATTGAGCCTTCAAATTGGAAACTTCCACTTTCATTGGTGGGGAAAAATTATGGTTTCCCTTGATGTTTCCAAATTTGGGAACTATTATATTGTGTTATTTTTAAACAAACTAACCAGTTCAAACCATGTAAAAGTGGTTGCAGATGCAGTTTTGTTTGAATGAACCATCATTAGGATAAACACGTTTTCCAAGTTTATGAATGATTGGAAACTGGTTTATTCAGACCCTAAAGTAAGAGCCTTATTATTTCCTGTCCACCTACTCAGGCAGACTTAAACCGAAACCTGCCAGATAAGCTAACACTACTATATTATTGTAAGGCTACATTATAGAATCTTGCAAGTCTGTTAGTACAACTCTTCCTCCATTTCTTTTACAATCTAAGAAGTTAGGGAAGATCCTTTCCAGAGTCTCTTTCTCTACCCATTATGCAGCTGTAGGATATACCCTCTCTTATTTGATCATTCCTTAGGCAGCATCCTTTCTCCCTACTCCCCCGTCCCACTACTCCCAAGATCTGTCACACTTAACCATTGCGCTACCCTCACAAGCAGAAGAGAGAAAAGCTGGAGGAATCAGGAGAAACACATTCATGAGATTCAATCTCACAAAGTTACCTATGGCTTAGCGTTATGCTTTGATTTATGTCTACATTGTGTTTAATTTCATGGATAACAGATAAGAGCCAATAAATTCATAAAGAATTTGGGATCAGTTTATCTAAAAAGCCCACTGCAACCTTATTAAGTTCAGCTACACTTAAGCATCAACATTTGAGGCAGGTTTTTTGTTCAAGTATAAAGAACAAATAGCTGTATATCAGGGATTTAGCCTATTCTGTAGTAACCCCAATTTTAAAACTCCTCATTCTAAGAAATTTAAATTGCTCAATCTTTGCTCAATGTTTTAAAAAGAATATTGAAAGTGCATTATTTCCACTTGCAATTGGTTTAGTGTACTATTATATAAGTAATATTTTATTATGCAAATATATATTACTTTTTATGATTTCTGTATTAAATGTGATTTAAATTTTTTCTTATATATTTTTAAGCTATATTTTTATTTGTGAATTGGCCCTGTGAAGGAAAATGAGTAAAAACCTCTTATTTGTGCATGACATTAAGTAGAAAAGGGTATGCATCATTTTTAAAAAAATAAAAACTGTATTCTTGAGAATACTTTTTGATAAGTATATAGTAATGTATTTAAATTAAATATATGAATGTGAAAAATATTTGCTAAAAGGAAAAAAAGAGTTTCTAAGAAGAATGCAAAAGGCAAAGGCAAATTAATTGCACACTTTGGGCTTCCTTAGTTTTTTCATTTGGAAACATGCAGGCACATAGAAGCAGATAGACCAAAGTTTGGGAACGTGAGCAATAGTAAAAGGAATACTTTAATAAAGGATAACTCATATGCATTAAATTTAGACAGGAAATTTTATTTTTTATTTTTAAAAAAGTAATTTCTTTTAAACATCCTGGTAAATCAGTAGTATAGTTCCATTTCATTTCATTCCATTTCATTTAATAGATCATTGCTAAAGGAGGCTATTTTATTTCTAAGTATAGTTTGGTTGAAGATAAATTGCAATAACTTCATTTCAAATGAAAATATAAGCTCAAATCTATGTAAGAGCCAATCTCTTTTTATATTCAACAATTTTATGACAGTGTTTTTGAGCTGAATAAAGCTGATTTTGGCATATGAAATGAATATGTAAATACTCCACAGTGTTTCAGGTTTTTACAATCACATAACCATGGTGACCATCTGCACCAGCTGCATTTTACGAATTATTTGCTGAAGCAAATGGCATACAATGACCAAAAAAAAAAAAAAAAGTCCTCTCAGATGTACTGTTAAAACAGACAAAATAGCTTTGCTTGCCTTTTATACAAAATGGCCATGTGTTATACAGATGTTATAATAACCAATGACTTCAGATTCAATAATTGTAGAAAATTTTCATTAAAACCTCAACAATTTGCACTTGTTTACTTGAATCTGCATAATTCTCCCATGAGACAACACAACACACTTGGGGCTTTTTTTTAGTTCTCACTAGCAGTGGCTTTGATCCTTTTGATGTGCTGACTTTAATAAACATAGTCAAAAGGCGCTGTTCAGAAACATCATGGAAAAAAAAACTACAAAGGAGCAATTATAGCAGCAGAAACTACTCTAATCCCTTACTTACGCAAGCTATTTTTAGTGAATGGCTTTTTTTTTTCCTTACAAATTTTATGTGACAGTATTTTATAAACAGTGTAAACGGCCTCTTTTCCAGATGAGCCTTTGTGTAAGAGATGGAAGTTGATTGTAATGTAAGAAGAATCTTCTTGTGCTGAGAACCATTTTTTAAAAAGCTTCGGTTGGGAATGTGTGAAAAGCATGTTTTCTCCCTCATGGAAGCAAAACAAAAGCTTGTGGCCATGCCTAATGATTTTTTAAAGCAGGTTTCATTAACTGATAACCTTACAGTAAATTATGTTTTCCAGATATTATTCATCAGGAATTTTTATAGTTAAGTTTCCTTCCTATTTTAGGAAATATCAAAAATGCATATTTTGAGTTGGTTACTTGTACTTGCCTCTTTTCTATTGGGCAATCTGTTTGATACATACTTTATGAGATCTTGTTGGGTTCTACGCAGAGAAATACAAGCAGAATATCACTGAAAGAAAACAAGGCTTCATATGGATTGGTAAGCATAGATATGTTCCCTTTGTGAAAACACACACAATAGTGATGCAGTGTGGCAAGCTAATATATTATATCTTAATGTAAGACTAAACATATCCTTATCACATGCTCTTTGGCACATGAATTGAGACCAAAGTTGACTTTGAATGCTGGGAAAAAAACCCAATTCTGCCTAGAATTATTGCTTTAATAGTAACCAATATTATCAGAGCAATGCATTTGTTAGTTTGTGTGGATTGGTGGTTGACTGTTCTCAGGGATATCAAGGACCCCGAATTACAAATAATGTTAACTTGGTATTCCCATAACTTTCTAGGCTGTTTCATGCTAAAACCAGCTGAAATCTCCTAATGACTTTCAAGGGGATCTCTGTATTAGAGTGATTCCAATAATGTAGATGCAAGGAGAGAGAGCCCAAGTACTATGAACAAAAGATTGCTGTTTTGAAAATGGCCTCAGTTGACACATAAGACATAATTGTGCAAAGATTGTCCTGGCCACCGTTTTGATTTTCTGTTCAAGCAGGAACTGTGAGTTCAGGAGGACACTCAAATTGTGGGCCAGCTTTATCCAGAACTAAGGATGAAATATCTCTGGAATTAGTTGGCTACTCCATCTTGCTAGGATTTGGCTACTCCATCTTGCTAGGATTTGGCTTAAGCCTCTTCTTCTGCATCCAACCCTAATAGCCTCCAGGTGTTAGGTCAGGACCTAGATTACAATTCCTTCTCAGCCTGTGGCAAGGACATGCAGTTGAGTATCATCCACAGATTGATGATACCTCACCCTAGGTGATGGATTATCTTTCCCAAAGCTTCAAGTAGATCCTAAACAGAGAAAAGGACCAGCCCTATGATGCTCCACAACAGAGCATGACCTCTCTCCTAACCAAATTGGATGAATCACTCAGGAAAGAGGAGAATCATTGAAAAACATTGTTCAAACCACCAGCCTTTCCAACCAATCAAAAAATGATTCCATGGTCAATAGTACTAACTGCAGCTAAGAGATTCAACGGGAGCAGGCGATTTCTACTCTTTTTATTTTGATCTTGCCAGTTTATCAGCAAAAAGCAACCATTTCTGCACTATACTCAGCTGACAGCACAGATAACATTGGACACTTCCTCAGGATCCTCAGGCTCAAATTAATCCCAGATCATCTCACAAGAATTTAGCCAAGTAGCATTCAACTTTGAGAAAAATGTGAGAAACTCTATCCTTCAGATGCTGAGTGAATTCTTTGCAATGATCCAGCAGCCCTTTTTCCAGCCCCGATTTCCCCAACAGGGAATATGTAACTCTAAATAATGCTGCTGTGTGGCTATCTGCATACGCAATAAAAGTAGGATAATCACACTTCACTGCTCTTACTAGCACAGTATAATTACATTTGTTCTTCTTCATTGCATGCCAGTATCGCCTCAGGCATCTCTTCCGTAGCTTCATCTCTTAGAGCTTCTCAGTAAACCAAGGAGTTCTGTTGGCTCAGCAGTTCAGGGACTGGGTGTTTAGAAGCAACCTTGTCAAGCACCACTGCTAACCTCTCATTCCAGTGGTGAACAAAGCACACAACAGAATTGCCTGCCTTGGGAAATTCCCCAGGCATTCTTGGAAACATGTAGGTTCTATTTCTCCTCTTCCAGGCCAAACACTCTCACACACTGTTAAGAGGTCTTATTCTAAAGTTTAAATAATACAGACAGTGGCAGGCAGGATGGGTGTACAAGCGCACATATGCTCCAGCAAAGATGTAAGCTTATTTGCATGATTTCCAAAGCAGTATGTGAGATCATTCTAAGGTCACAATCCAAGATCCAGGAGACCAGTGTTAGCTTGTCAGCCATACAGGTTCCAAGAAGCAGAGATTTCTTAGACAGCAGGTTTAGGATGCAGAGTACTGGCAAGCTGAGAGGTCGTTCCCAATAGAGAACTGCTGGGTAAAGGAGGTTCTTACAGGGAGTCTGCACCAAATGGGGTCAGTGTTGGAAACCATATGAAGAGCCATGTAGATTTCTGTTCTGCTATGGATGCAGCTCTGGTTGGAGGTCGTAGATGCAGCCAGTGGCCAACTGTTGTCTCCTGTTATGTCAGCCTTAGGTGCCGCTTGAGGCTAGCATTATCTGGGGCACTTTGAGCAGCTTCCTTTGTCTCAGTCTTATTTGAATCTGAGCTGGCCATCAGAGATTGGCAGCGAGATCACTCAAATAGATCCTTCTCCCTGCAGATGTTTGTGTCACCAGTTAACATCACAGAAATTAAAAATGATCTTAATATGATACCTCCTCAGTCCTTCTCAGCCATTTCTAGAGAAAAAAAATCCATGTATGTTATGCTGGTCAAACCCGGGATCACTCAGAACAATCCCATGGTGTAGTGAATCAGGAAGATGAGCAAAACAGGCAAGAGGTGTTAAATAAGCAAAGAGGGTTGAAACATTGTTTAAGTCCCAGGAAATAAAATAGTGCTTGGAAAAGACTCAGGCTTCTCCCTGATTCCCTACATGACGATCAAGCAGTTTCTTCTTCTTCAGATAAATAAATTGTGGTAAATTCAAGCTGCCCAAGCAGTGATAAAAGTATATAACATGGAAGCCAAGAACAGTAAAACAACCACTTGTCCTTCAAGATCAACCTCTTATGTGAACTTTACATGCTGTAAAACAATATTCTGGTCACTTGCAGAATCTTTCAGATGACATTCACCAAACCTACTCCCCTACTATGGGTTCATGCCGATGCAACACTTGAAAGCCAGCTGGGTTTTGAGAGAGGAACTTCCCCCTGTTCATTCAACTAGATATCATTGATATAGGTCTACCCTATAATCCATGATCAAATCATGGATAAAGAAATATTTATTATATGCAAAACTGTATTCAATAGGATAAGATAGTATTCAGGGTATTCTAAAGCCCCACCACATGATTCCTTAGATGAATGTTGTGGAAGTATTAAAGTGGGAATTGGCTTGAGCTTTCAAGTCCCCCTTCTGAATGGGGCAGACCGCATCTGGCTTTTCATTTCCCACTATACTTCCCTGCTGATTATCCATCCTCCTTATTGTTCCTTTCCATTCTCCCACCAGATGACTTAAGAGACAATTAATTCACCGACCCACCTCTCTCTTCCAAGCTTCTTTCCCACCACACTCTTTGCCCTTATTCCATAGCTACTCTTTCATTCCACCACTTCCACTGTAACTACCCATACCTATCATCTTGCAGTCCCTTCAACCCATGCTTCACTTTTTCCCTAAACTATATTTTTATCTGATTGGGATTGGGTTGACTAAGGTCCTGCTCAGGATTAGGCTCCTCAGGATTCTTACTATTGATAGACACTCAACAAGAGAACAGAATGGAATAGAATTCTTTATTGGCCAAGTGTGATTGGACACACAAAGAATTTGTCTTGCTGCAAATGCTCTCAGTATACATAAAAGAAAAGATACATTCGTCAAGAGTCAAGAATCATCAGGTACAACACTTAATAATAGTCATAGGGTACAATAAGCAATCAAATCATACTAGGAAACAGTCCATATAAATTGTAAGGATACAAGCGACAAAGTTACAGTCATACAGTCACAAGTGGGAGGAGATGGATGATAAAGAGTGAAAAGAAGATTAATAGTAATAGTAGTGCAGACTTTGTAAATAGTTGGATAGTGTTGAGGGAATTATTTGTTTAGCAGAGTGATGGCATTTGGGAAAAACTGTTCCTTGTGTCTAGTTCTGCTGTGTAGTGCCCTATAGTGTTGTTCTGAGAGAAGGAGTTGAAACAATTTATGTCCGGGATGTGAGGGCTCTGTAAATATTTTCACAGCCCTCTTTTTGACTCGTGCAGTATACAGGTCCTTAATGGAAGGAAGTTTGGTAGTAATTGTTTTTTCCGCAGTCCTAATTATCCTCTGAAGTCTGTGTCTGTCCTGTTGGGTTGCAGAACCAACCCAGACAGTTATAGAGGTGCAGATGACAGACTCAATTATTCCTCTGTAGAACTGGATCAGCAGCTCCTTGGGCAGTTTGAGCTTTCTGAGTTGGCGCAGAAAGAACATTCTTTGTTGTACTTTTTTGATGATGTTTTTGATGTTAGGTGTCCATTTTAGGTTTTGTGATATGACAGAACCTAGAAATTTGAAGGTCTCTACTGTTGATATTGTGTTGTCTAGTATTGTAAGAGGTGGTAGTATGGGAGGGTTTCTCCTAAAGTCTACCAGCATTTCTCCGGTTTTGAATGTGTTCAGTTCCAGATTGTTCTGGTTACAGCACGAGGCAAGTTGTACAACCTCCCATCTGTATGTGGATTTGTCGTTGTCTCAAATGATACCAATCACAGAGGATGGCCCATACCAATAGTTTTCTCCGCACAGTCCTTTTCACTCACCCAAAGGATGATTTACATTAATTATTCATTTTTCACAATCCAGTCTCCAGCATCAGGACCAATCCACACTATCTATCTCTCCTTGTGTAGTAGACAATTGCACTTCAGCTAATTTACTATATTAGAACAAACTTCCTGTAGTTTATATTTTCCACCTCTTACGATGGTTGTTTGCTTATTGACTATTATAATGAAGGAATTCTTGCTTGCTCTTTTTTCCTGTAATTCCTCTATCCTCATAGACTTGTCCAATCACTGATGCTTTCTTCCCTAGGGTTCAGGTCCTAGTAATCTGAGGTTCTTTCATGTAATTTGCAGCCTCTATTGGTTTCCAGTCACTGGTTATCTCCTGATACATCATTCTAAGTTTGCTCCCAGCATTCACAGCCATTACAGTTCTCCAGCTTTCTCAAACTCTTTCCTTGGTTTGATTCCCACCCTATTTGTCCTTTCTCTTCCTTCTTCCTTTTCTTTCAGTCCAGTGTAGCACTCTCCATCTCTCCTAATCCTTATTTCTAATTGTCACTTATATCTAAAGACTCCAAGCCAAAAAGAAAATAGATACTTGCTTATCCATCCATTCCCTCTTTAATATAACATGAATATTATGAGATTCCAACTTACAATGTAGAGATTTTTTTTCTTATACAGTGTATTCTATTCTCTCTCATATTACCAGTACAAAAAATATCAACTACTATGAAACATGTAATCCAGCACAATCAGATTTGATTAAAAGGAACGGGAAGAGACATTCCACATAGCTTACTCTAGTATGGGTATGTACCAAAGAAAAAAAAGGGATTTTGTTTTGCATTAAAACACAAAATAGTGCACAAAACAAAACTCCAAATCCTTCAAGTCTTCCATGATCTGTACAGACAAAACTGAAAACATTTTGAGTACTCTGCCGTAGGTCACAATAGGAACTCATACGAGCTCCTGTTTTTTCATTCTTGAGTCACAAAAATAAGTGATCCATGCTTACTATTACCTAAAGCCAAACTAGGAAATAATGTTTCAAAATTCCTGTAGGAAATATTGAAAGCAATCATTTAAATGTTTCATCCAGTCTTAGTACACAAACAACCTGAGAGGCCTCGTATACCATATTCTGTGCGGTTTACTTTAACATAGCCAATGAATTATTTCTGCAGCATAAAAATGTACTTTTCACCTCTTAACTTGAGGCTTTTCTTTCTTCTAGTGCCCAAACCTAATGCACATTTCTATATTTAGCAATCTTTCAGCAGGGCTTAACAAACAATACATGCAACATGATCTTTATTTTTAGTATGCAAATACTTTTAGTATTTAAAAGCTTAATATAAATATATACAAGCACATACATTGAAACTCAGTCAATTAAACAAGGAATATAGTCCTCACATTTTATAATTTACAATTTAAGATGTAAACATTAAGATTTTAATGTAGCACACAAAGTTTACAAAATAAACAATACTGTACACACAAATCTTAGTCAAACAATACTAATTTCCTTATTTAAAAAAACAGCTTAATGGTATCTGATTGGTACATAAGAAGATATAAACTGACTTCTTTTTTTCACATGTATGGGATTAACCATTCAGAAATGCCTCATAATTTAGGTGTCATATCCTGCCCTACCTAGCTGGTTCTGAACATGTATTTTAGTGACTATGATTCTCCTTCATTTTTTACTCCCTTCTCCTTTTCTTAAGGCCAATAGCAGAGGGATGCAACTGGACTTTACACATTTTCGGGTACATTGGAGGAAAAAATTAAAAATGAGTCCATCATAATTTATAAAGCAACGAAGTAGTCATAGCTCAAGGTTCTTGGAACATTTGAAAAAACACACTATTCAAAATGATTCTATTTAATGTTTATGCTTATTCTGAAATCCTGATATTATCATTTGTGGTTTTTTTCCAGGTATAAAATTATCATAACTGGCAGAAATGTGAGCGATTGAATGCTGTTTAACAGCCTTTTCAGTTGTACATTCCACAGTGATAATGTAGTATGTAGTATGTGATCTTTTGGATAGGTGATAGCAGGGGTGGGATTCTACCGGTTCTGTCCACTTCTGTAGAACTGGTTGCTCTGAAAAGCAACAAACAGAGAGCATACATAGAACTGGTTCTCTGTCTGCTGCTGTTTTGGCCCATTCGCCTGCTCGGGCTTTTACCTGACCTTTAATTCCTGCTTTTTTCAACCGCAGCTGCTTTGCGCGACACAGCTGCGTTTGAAAAAGCAGGAAAAAAGGGGCTTTTCCAACTGCTGCTCACTTGCACGCAACACTGCTCAGCTGTCTGGGCAGCTCAGTAGGTTGTAAATTGCACTCGCGCAACTCGTGCATGTGCACGCGACACAGAGCAACAGAACCAGTAGTAACACCGGTCGGATCCCATCCCTGGCTGATAGGGTGATTTCCCTGTGAGTTACAGTCTGTTCCCAAATATAGGGTTGCATGATACAATAGTTTCAACCACAGGCAAAACACCCTTATTTTGAGCAGGAAGATGTGAAGGGTATTAATATATTCCAAAGAATTCCCAGATCATGTTGGCTGCAGAAGAACAAGATCATCTCACAACAGAGATTTTTACAACTTTGAGTAAAACCAATAGGCTGGATTTGTTGCTGTTGTTGTTACTTTAGAGTACAAATAAAATCAATTACTAGCATCATCATTGCCTGTGCAGAGCAATCAGTGTTCTCTAATTTTTAAGTGGTCACAGAGTTTATTACAAGCATAGTTTGCAATTCATTGAAGTAATTTAGGACAGTAGTTAGAATAGTAGAAGAAAATGAATTAAAATATTTATAGTTATTTTCAATAAAGTTGGATTTTGTTTTTACATAAAGTAACTTAGTAATCATATTTTATATTGGTTACTTTTGCAATTTGTCCAGTAATTCTGATTGTGGTATTTCACAGCTAAAACAGAATGGAATAGAAGGGGAAATTACAGATATAAATTACAATATAAATCATTTTTCAAGTCTTGAGTTGAAGACTGAAACACAGTGAACTGTAGAGCTACAATCAGTGAATTCCATTGTTCTTTCTCATCTATTTAGAAATTATTTCTTTTTCTTACATTGAAATTATTTGGCTAAAAGAAACCATCTACAAATAAAAACTGGAAGTTATAAAAGCTTCAAAATACAATGAATTGTATTCTCTCAAATACAAAGGATTTTACAGAAACCAATATAGTTGATTTCTTTTTCCAAATCCATGCATCTAATTGGAAGAATCTGCCAAAATGTTGTCAAGTCTTTTGATGCTTAAAAATACTTAGTTTAAGAAAAATACAGCATAAAGTTAATTCTGACTACTTAAAATAATAAGCTAGAGTAATAATCTTCGTAGAAGTACCAAAAGATTTTTAGAAAAAAATCATAATCATAAACTCTTCCCAGTGCATAAATTAATTCCTTGTCAGTAAAAGCTAGAGAAGAAGCAAAATGTTTCATGGTCGCTGAGGGTTGAAGTGGAAGTTCAGCTGGTAGACATCTATACAAATCACTAACGAATCATAATGAATATTGGGTGTGGGCATCAGAGCCCTGTCACTTTTGATGCTGTGTCCCAAGTAGCTTTAAACACAACACTCAAGGAAAGGTGGCGACCTCATCAGCTCTCTAACATCTGGGATTTTATTTGTCATTTTGGCATACTCTACAAGCGCAAAAGAAAGAGTAAAAGAAGATTATCCTGACAATGAAATGAGTTACTGAATCTTGTGATAATGAAAAGCAGAACAATCCTTATTCCTTTCTATAGTCCCTAAGGTAGAGCTGCTTTTATTGTTCTGCAGACCTAAATGTAGGAGGGAGAAACAGATGGTCTAAAATCCGTGAAATAAGATACTACCTAATCCCAGGACTGAGTATCACTATTAATCCTGGTCAGATGCCCTAATGTTACTTTATAATAGAATTCATAGTTGCTACTGATAAACTGGCTTCTTCCATCACCTCCCCGCTAATACAATTAATCATAGCATGCTGATTTTGAGAAAGACAATGCCCCAAATATAAAACACCATTAAAATCAAAATTCCACTTGCCAGTTAATTTAGGGAAGTGTGAGCAAAGATTATATTCAGATGGAACATTCTACCCATTGTTCTGCATAAATACAATTTATACAGTAATAATGGAGTATACTCTAAATGCACATTAAACATAGTAGAATGTTTAAAATGTTGGGTTCACACAATAACTTAACAGTTCTGAATTGCTTCTTTACTTTGTTTTGGGGTACTGATAAAACTATTTTTACAGGTACAGGGTTAAATATTCTTCTAAGTATTCTAAGCATAAAGTTGCAATTAGTCGAAGAGACAATATATATTTAAAATTAGGTTAAATATATTTGCTCTGATTGAAGATACAAAACAACAAATCAAAAACTATCAGATCACCGAGCACCATCTGATTTCCAGATTATTTAACGTTCAGCACTGACCATGATGTACCTGCTCCTTTCCTAAATGGAGATGAGCTCATTTCATAAAGATAACCATCTCTGACTTTGCTTCTGATTCATCGCTTGTCTGAACTCCATTTGAACCTTGTTAGACAGAAAACAAGCAGGGCTCCTGGCCCAGGCTATAAAATATAATTAAGCCTTTTTGAAAAGATACCTAAAAGAGCTTTGTCCCCCCCCCCCCCACCGCCCCCCAAATAGATCCACTACCTCCAGCACAGCCAATAAAATTAAATGAAGCACTGCCTGGAGTGGATTAAAGTAATATAAGTCCCTGAATGTTTAGTGTTTGAAGTAACTCAAACAAAATATATGTTCAGGCTGCCAAGGCTGCTGTAATGCAGGAGGAACATACATTAACGATACATTCAAGGATTTGATATGTTCAAGGTCATTAATATCTGTTTATCAGTGATAACACATCTTGTATTTTTACAGAGCCCATATATAATGCTAAAAAAGTCTCAGTAAAGATTGGTTAATTGACAGTGTTGAAGTATGGTACTCTAGTGACCATTCATTGTCCCCAAATTCGGTTTCACACAAATGAGAAATCCAGTAGTCTAATCTATTGTGTTTGATCATTATTAATTTTTTTCATGTAACCCGATGGTTTTGCTTCTGCTGGTCATTTCAGGTAGCAAGTCTTTTATTAACATAAAAGCCATCCTTCAAGATCCTTTCTTTCATCTTTTAATATCTTATTAAGTAGATCTTTGTGACCTGTGACAATGCTGATTAGTTTCAATTGTGCAGTTTGCAATCGAAGGAAATTAGCAGCAGTGGGCTACACATCAGGATTCTTTCATTAGCCTTGCTGTTCTGACACTGATTCTTCCCCTCAACCTTCAGAATTGTCAGTAGATGAGAAAACTGGCTGATTACCCAGATGGGTAATAACAACCCATTAAAAGTCCAGGAGGAAGCTCACCAAAGATGCATGGTATTCCCTTTTAATCTCACTCTGATTAGACCTGAGCCCAAATGGCCTTTTAAAGTTCTCTGTCAAATTACCAGAGAAATTAGATGAACAATTTTCTCAAAAATTCTCTAAGCAACAAACCCTTTTAGTGATGACAAAGAACCTATTGCCGGAAAAAAAAAAAACATTGTAAAGCTTTCCCTCGTGAGATCTTCATCTCAATAAAACCTCCTTCAATTAAATCTCAATAGAAACACAGGATTTCAAGGAGTTTACAGGGCAGACAATGTTCAGAAAGAAGAGGAAACAGTTCTTTCACGCACACATGGTAGTTTTCTCTGTCTCTTTCCTCTTGCATATTCTTGCATATTCCTCTTGCACACCCCTAAGATCATGCTAGATCTATATTAAAAACATTTGTGTAGGTTTAAATCAGTCATCCTCACCTAAGCTTCAAGCTCCTTAACTTAAGTAAGTTTTCCGACAACAAAGTTTTCAACAGGGTGTTTGGCGGATGGAGGCAAGAGGGTAGAATAACAAACACAAAAATTATAATAGATTTGCCCAAATGTTGCACTCAAAATATCTGTCTTTCTTCAGTTAACTAAACTTAAGTGGGTTATGCTTTTGGAAGAACTGCATGACCAGATGTACATACCATTTTGCAGATTTCATTACAACTTAATACTAACTAGTTGTCAGTGATTGTCAATGGAAGAAACACCCACTATTTAAAATATTTTTGACCCAGAGTTCTCCATTTGTAACTATTTGTTACTAATGGATTTTTAAACTATCCTGAAGATGACAAAAACAAGAATATTGGTACTCTTCAAATTTTTGAAGGTATTATGTAA
The DNA here is from genome assembly GCA_023653725.1 of Bungarus multicinctus. NCBI lineage: Eukaryota > Metazoa > Chordata > Lepidosauria > Squamata > Elapidae > Bungarus > Bungarus multicinctus. The sequence goes on from CM042846.1 coordinate 72,133,116, forward strand.
TGCTTTTCAATATCTGAAAATGTTTTTTTTAACCATGTTAGTGGAATCATTTCTTGAGTTTGGGATTTTAGTTTTTAAAAATTTAAATGCATGAAGCCTAATTGATTTGGTTACATATTCAGATACAATGCCTACATTTGAGAGATTATTATTGGTAGCAGTTCTTACATAACTTGTTTGAACCAATAATGTGAATCAATAAACCAATAATAAGACTGCAAGTTTTCCATATAGTAACATCCTAACGAACATAAATGTGATAAGAAACTGGGTCAGATAACAGGAGAAAAGCAAGAATTTTATCTGAATAGGTAATAGGTAATATTGTGGGTAATACTGTGGGAAGATACCTTTTTTTAATTTCTGTAATCTTGCTTCCTTGCTTCTTCATCTACTTTGTTTCAAATTACATAAAATTAATGCAAATGCACGTGTTCATTCATTCACAAACCCCACATGTATAAGTGCACTGAATCTGTTTGGCTGGGAATTATACAGAACAACTCTGTAGGTTTCCAAGAAAGAAGAAGCTGTTGGCAGAAGAATGAAGCTGACATATCTTTTTGGTCCAAGAGAAGAAGTTGTTGGAGATAAATCAAGAAGCAGGATACAGCTATAAATAATTATTTAAGAAGAATGGAGCTAAATGGGAAAGAGAAGACTGCTTATAATGATTTTCTTCTTGCAGGAGCACTTCAGAAAGCCAGGGGGAAAACATAAAATATATGGACCATTAGATTAGAATTTTGCTGCTCAGGGATGGGGGATTTTTTTTATAGTTGTCTTCAGTTGTTTTGCTCTTGTCAATTGTCATTGTGCTACATCTTTCACTATTATATTTTGAGAGTAAAATAAGTTATATAGTGGTTTATAAAAGTTAATTGTTCTGGCTTCAAGTAATTGGTATGCAAATCAGCTTCTGGTTAGTATCAATCACATGCCTGTACATTTGTCAAGCATTCCTAGATCACTTCCAGCTGTATAAAGACTACCTACTTATTTCTTTCTAGCATATGGCATCCCATACTTTATAATGACATACAGAAGCCCCATTTTAAAGCAGTCTGATTGCCTTTTCTCCATCAACACATTGATACATCCAAGCTCTATAAAGGATCAAAGCAGACCTTCACAACGCAAGGGCTGGCAATATTTTGTAAACCTCCTCTAACCATTTTTATTAGTCTCCCAAAGGACTGTTGTTGTTTTTTTTAAAAAAAGTAGAATAGCTGACCAAATTGTTCTTCTCTTGAAGAAAAAAATTCAGGTGCTCAGCAAAACAACATGTTAACTTGCATGGTATCCATGAAGAAAATTTTAAGCTTTGGCTATCAACAGGTTTGGGAATAAATAAATAGAATTATGTGAGCTAGCACGGCAATAATGGAAATGATTAGATTGCTTAAAAGGAAGCTAATATTCTACAATACATTTTTCTCAGAGTATCCTTGGAGAGCTGTGTCAAAGCTTTATATATTGGTAGGGAGAAAGGAAATGTCCTTAAACATTTTTTTCACCTTTTCTAGTTAACAATAACCATGGGAATTCATCTTGTATATTCTAGTTCAGTGATGGCTAACCTTTTCCTCGTTGTGTGCGATGCAATGCGCAAACACCTCCCCTACCCCTCTGAGTATGTGCACATGACCTCTTCTGCACATACAATGTGCCTCTCTGTGCATGTGCACTCAACCTCGCACCGCATGCTTCTGCGCATGCGCACACAATCCCCCTACATGCCTCTGCGCAAACGCAAACATCTCTCTCGTGTCTCCTCCTGCGCATACACAGCAGATATTCTACAAAATCAGCTGGCTGACGGGGTGCGCGCGCATGTGCTGTGGGGCTCTTCCGGGCAACCTCTCACGTGCTGGCAGAAGTGGCTCTGCATGCCACATCCGGCACACGTGTCATAGGTTCGCCATCATGGCTCTAGTTCATACAGATGCATAGAGATCCTACAGTTAGACTCAGGAATGCTGATAGTTTCCATTCATGTTTCAGCACCTTTTCCTGTAGTATGTAAAGCCTTGTTCCCTATGCAGCTCAGCCCCTGTCCAACTTCCAATCCTTTCATTAAGTGCAATGTGGTTTCTATGGCAAAACTTAGTTCATCCTAAAGGAGAAAAAAACAGCTGAAAAATAAAGCTATAATGGCCTTGAGGAAGATGTAATATTAAAGTATACTTTTTTAAATTGTGCAACTTCAGTATACAGGTAGTCCTGGACTTAACCACAAATTTCTGTTGTTAAATGAGACATTCGTTAAGTGGGTTTCCCTCCATTTTACGAACCTTTTTTGCCACTATTGTTAAGGGAATCACTGCAGTTGATAAGGCAGAAACCTGATTGACTGAAGTGAATTTCCCCAATGACTTTGTTTGTCAAAAGGTGATCACATAATCTTGGGACACAGCAATGTTCATAAGTATGAACCAGTTGCCAAGCATCTGCATTTTGATCACATGACTATCGAGATTCTACAAAAGTTGTAACTGAAAAATGGACATAAGTCACTTTTTTTAAATGCCATTGTAACTTTGAACAGTCATTAAATGAACTGTTGTAAGTCGAGGACTGCCTGTACTTGCTTCTGACAGTATAAATCATCTTCATTTCAAATTCATGGAAACCTTTACTTTATGGATCATTTGGGCATAAATAAAATTCATACTACTGGACAAAAATATTCCACCAACTTGTCTCTCTCTCTCTTAAACTGAAATTAATTTTAAGATTAATGTTAATTTTAAAGGTAGGTGTCTCTGGTGAAAAATTTTTAGATTTTGTAATAAAACATATTACTGTACCTCAGTGTTTAGTTTCATAGTCACATGAAGCTACAGTGATAAAAGCAGAATGGCCATAAGTTTATCTGCATTTGGAATGGAATGGAATAGAATAGAATAGAATTAGAGTAGAATAGAGTAGAATAGAATAGGGAATAGAATAGAATAGAATAGAATAGAATAACAGAGTTGGAAGGGACCTTGGAGGTCTTCTAGTCCAAACCCCTGCCTAACCAGGAAACCCTACACCATTTCAGACAAATGGTTATCCAACATCTTTTTAAAAACGTCCAGTGTTGGAACATTCACAACTTCTGGAAGCCAGTTGTTCCACTGATTAATTGTTCTGTCAGGAAATTTCTCCTTAGTTCTAGGTTGCTTCTCTTCTTGGTTAGTTTCCACCCATTGCTTCTTGTCCTGCCCTCAGGTGCTTTGGAGAATAGCTTGACTCCCTCTTCTTTGTGGCAGCCCCTGAGATATTGGAACATTGCTGTCATGTCTCCCCTAGTCCTTCTTATATGTTAGGATGCCTTTTAACTGAAGACCACATTAGATTGAGGCACGAATTGACAGCATCAGCAGCAAAGACAGGCCTAAAGAGGGGTGGGGTTACAGTCCCTTTTTATAAATATACTGTAAGCAAACTAGGATATACATGTAATTGTTTAATGCAGCAGGATATTTCATTGTATATAATACATCATGTGCCTAGTGAAGTCATCGAGGCCATTAGGTGTAACTAGGATGGTTACACAGGGGCAGGACTGCAACGACAGATTTTGAAAAAAATAAATAAAGAGGCAGTTATTCCATGAACCTCGTTTAGCAACCACAGTTGCAACCAGCAGCTTTGTTATTAAGTGGTTGCTAGGTGAGAAATCACCTGACCATGTCTGTGGTTTCCTTTTCTCCATTCCCTCACCCTTGCAGAGTGGGAGAGATTACTTAAACAAGCAATAGATGGGACATTGAAAAACGGTCTGGGTACCTATTTAGAATAGGCTATCTACCTTTACATAAAGGTGCCTTCTTTTGGCTTACTTGGAAACATTTCCCCACTGAGAATTATCTCTTATAAGGTTTGCATTAGTTGTGCACAATAGTTTATGAAGTAGTTTCTATGTGATTTTTGGGCACCTGTGTTGCTTCAAGTTGAACAGCAGGATCTGGGTAACACTTGTCTTGAATTCTACTTTTCCATTATTATCAAATTCAGTGAAAGAACTGAGCAAGTATTTGTTCTGTGAACTCATAAACATTATTATGTTACAGAAAGCTTATTTTTAAAGAGCATTAATTCAATTTGTTATAAAATTATTCTTGGCATAATAGGTACTTTTCAAAATTTACAGTAAGGAAACAGACCATTTTTCCTAATTTCTAAAAGAAATTAATAAGTAAATCTTCCTGCTTTTCTCCCCCAACACAGTCGAGGCAAATGCTTTTATGTTACACACACGGGATAGGGCTCTGACATATAGAAGGATTGGGGAGTTGGGGCAGTTAAATCATCGGTTTGGAGATCCTGTTCTATGAAACAGCTGCCTATTGTAGAGCCTGGATATATTTTTAGTTCATTTTTATAAATATTAAATTTCTTTAGAAAAATAAGCCATAGGCATTACAAATTAAGCATAGTGAAATTCAATATTCACAATGACAATTCCAAATATGAGGACCATAGTTAGAATGGGGTTACCCCTGGCTGAGAAGTCCAGTTCATTTCAATTTATTGTCATAAGAGAGGAAATTAAAGATTTTTTAAAGACTTAGAACTGGATTTTGAGTCTGTAATTTTAAAACAATATTTTTCGCAAAGTAAATATTTTCCACCAAATTTAGCAATGAAGTTCATAATGTTTTAAACTGTAAATAAATGTTATGAAAATATTTTTTTACTATAAGTGTATGATACATAGATCAGTTGACTGAAGAAATTATTGAAGTCACAAAATACACTTAACAAATGGAAGATAGAGAATTGCCCATTTTAGAGTAAATGTTTATCTGTAATTGAATGTTATGCAAACAACTGGAAATGATCTTTGCACGCACAACATCCTATCTTTAAGTCTTTCTCTTTGAAGCTGCAAGTAGTGCAGAGCTATAGAATAAACGTATCACAGCTAAATCAAGTCCCTTAGCAGTGTTAAATATTAGGATCCAGAATATAATTATTGCTATTGAAAATGTTACACATTCATTTACTAATAATAAGAAAGCTTAAAATATCAATACAGTGAAGATCACAGGACACACTATTTTTTT